>CM061273.1:12770000-13970000 GCA_030848825.1 Tadarida brasiliensis | reverse complement strand
AACAGAGATTAATTCTTTTCCCTGGGCTAATGCATGTACATCTCGGTTCCTCGCTGCGCACGATTTACCTCTGAATCTGTGTACCGATGACAGAGTGACGGGGCTGGCGTGAGGCTTTATGGGATGCTAAGGACCGGGCCTCAGAACTCAAAGAGAATCGGTTGTTCGGGACAGAGACACACTGCTTCGACCAAAGCCTTCCTCCTTGTGAGGTCACAGCTCGCATTTGTTACCTCTCAAGACCTTGTTCACCTGGCTGCAGGCGGAGGACGTGCCCCAGCTGCAGCCTGTGTCACCGCACGGCGGCAGCTCTCCGCCTCTTTCCCGCCCGTGAGCCGCAGATGGGAAGCGGCTGACCCGGGTCTGTCCCTTCACGTCCGGCTGCACACCCCTCCGCTGCCTGCCTGCTGCCAGCGAGCTCCACGAAGGCCACGGGCTCCTCCGGGCGTGCTCGTCACCCGGCCGCACGCTCAGCTCCTGCACACCACGCGTCTCACTTACACATGCCTGCTCATACGTGCTCACATTCCACCTTCGTTTCTCAGAGGTGATCTATAAATCCGTATGTGATACAGACGAAAAGGATAAATAACAGAAAGAGAAAGGCTGTGGAAAGGTGACCTGGGAACAGAGGCAGGAGAGGAAAAGCGGGGGAAGGCCTTTAGAGAGAAGAACGTTGTAGATGAGCAAACAATGCAGATGTGAGGACCCACTTCTCCTTGCTGTGTTGGTTAGCTATTGCCCCCTAACAAACTATCCCAAGAGCCGGTGACGGAAAGCAGCAAGCATTTATTATTGCTCACTGCTGGGTCAGCCGTCTGGGTGGATCTGATCTGTGACTGGTGCCAGGCTGATTCAGCAGGTCTTCAAGGGGCAATCGAAGAACAGATTTGCGTTCTCTGTGGACATGTCTGTGGCTGGCTTCTGTTCTGGGATAATGGCCTGACTGAGCCATGTGTCTCCAAAGGTCAGCAGGCTAGCTCGGGCTTATACACATGCTACTGCAGAGTACACTCTTGCTAAATTAGGCTGATGCTCTTCCTCCAGCTCCAGCCCTCAGCATCTCTCTCTAATATGATAACTACTTTCTTAAAGAAACAAAAATTCGCCCAGCTGGTGTAGCTCAGTGGTTGAGCATCAACCCATGCATCAAGAGGCTGCCGGTTCGATTCTCGGTTCAGGGCACATACCCAGGTTGTGGGCCAAATCCCCAGTGAGGGGCATGCAGGAGGTGGCCAATCGATATTCTCTCTCATCGATGTTTCTATCTCTCTCTCTCCCTCTCCCTTCCTCTCTCTCTCTAAAATCAATAAAGAAAAAAATTTTAAAAAGAAAAAGCAATTCAACACTTCTTAAAGATGGTAAGGCAGGACTATCGCGCTATAGGTATAGGGACCCCTGCAATGAATTTTACAGTGGGGAAGAGAGACTGGGCTCAACTCCGAATTCGGCACTAGCAAGTGGGAATTTGTAGCCAAGGGGCAGGATGGAGGTCAACGGGTGGAAAATCACTCAGAGGAAACATCAGGGGTAAGATGGGTTGTGGCTCAGCTGACCTAACAGGGTTCTTGCTGAAGGCAGGCCAAGGTGATGGCCATCATCTCAGAGATTGTGGAAGGTGAGAGACTTGATTCAATATGAGATCAGATACTGGGGGTTGGAGTGCTGGTTAAACTGACTTGGTGGGGTTTTTGCTGAAACCAAATTTTATAAGGAAATGTAACAGTAGGCCAGGGGAAGGTTCAGGAGCCTTACTAACGTTTGCTCAAGCAAAGAATCTCCTGTGAACTTGCATTTGCCCAAATGCACCTGGCCATTTGTGCCTCTGGGCCTTTCCACAGACTCCTGTTCCTGCCTCCCACGCACTTCCCCACAGCTGCTCCTCTGCTCAGGGGAGCTGCCGTCCTTCAGGCTTTGATTTAGATACAGCTTCTTCCAGGCAGCTTTTCCCGTCCCTCCTCTTTCTGCTGTGCCAGCTGGGCTCTGTCCCGTCACAGCGTGGCTTGCACCCTCTGGGCACTCCTGCCACCTTGCCAGCCTTTCCCAGGAAGCTGTTAAAGGGGTTAGGAATATGCCACAGTGGTCTAAAGATTATTTGGAGCTGAAGACATCTAAGAATCAACAGCTGAAGGAAGAGAAGTTCCTTTCTTTCTGAACTTCGTTCATCTGCCCAACAGCAAGGTCTCCCAAAAGAATTCAACTGCCATTGACGGGGTTCAGGTCACTCTGTTCCAAATATGGCACGTTGGCATACTGAACACTGTAAGCTTAATACGTTTGAGATCCAAAAAGAAGACAACAGGTCCAAAATGGAGTCGTGTGTGCTAAGCCCTATGCCATCCAACCCAGACTTAATTTAATTACACGTTTGGCTCTCCCAAAAATGGAATCTTAAGCCAGTCAATCAGGGATCACGTGGTCAGCACTAGTGAAGTAATCTGCCTGATAGACCCCTGCCCTCCCCTAGGAAAGTGACCTTGCAATAACCAATCAGATTTTTTGCCAGTATAGCTTCTTGTTTCTTCTGCCTGTCAACATCTTTCATTTTGTACAGCTTCTCAGAGCTGCTTTCCATCTGCCACATGGGAAGCTGCCCGGTTCATGAATCATTGAGAGAAACCAATAAGATCTTCAATTTGTTTTTGTCTTTGGATCTTTATTCATTATGTTTTACATCTAATATATTCAAACCAAGACACATTACAATTAAAATAGTAAAAGTTAAGGATAAAGAGAGAAGCTTAGAAGCAGCAAGCTGAACATGAATTTTGTTTTTAAACAGAAAACAACAGAAGCAGAAAGGTCACCCCCACCTCATCACCCTTCACTGCTGAGCAGTTCATAAAACCCTCACGGCAGAGGTGCCCTCCCTCCACCAGGAGGAAAGGAGCATCCTCATCTCTGAAGACAAATGGGGGCTGAGAACAAGTCCATCAGGTCCTGCTGAATGTCCCCCAGTGTATGACGCCTGCACTCTCTGTCCTCCCATATTTCTGCACAGCTGCCCACTTGCATCAAACCTGGCATGAAACTACTCAGGCTTAACTGTTTCTTTGGCTCTTCATTTCTTTATAAAGGCTCTTGTGTCATGTAAAACTTACATTAAGTTTGTATGCTTTTCTCCTGTGAGTCTGTCCTTGTTGGTTTAATTTTCAGACCCAGCCATAGATGCTAAGAGGTCTCCCCTAGCAGGTCTCTTCGAGGCAGGGTTGGAAGCTCCAGTGTCTGTGCTTGTGGGGCCAGGCAGGGAACCCAAAGGAAGAAGGTGGATAAGAAACAGGAAAAGTCAGCTTTTGCCCTGAGCTGTCATGAAGTAACCCACTTTTCACAGAAACGTGTGTGTAGGAAAATATTTCTATAACAGAAGGGAAAAATCAGTTCAAAGACAATGGTAGTGGCTAGTGACACAGACTCTGGAGTGGGAGGCACGGGGACCTGGGAGGAACGGGGGAACACACACCCCTACCAAAGACCACAGCTTCCCCTCGGAGCCCGCATCACTGCTGTGCGGAGCGTGGGGCCGGTTTGTCACATCTGCCCATTTTTCAAGAGAAATTGGAAATGCATATCTTTCAATGACATATGTGTGTGTGTGTGTGTTTAATGTTGGTTTGAGCTTTTTAAGAACAATAATGTAGGGCAAAGAGGTCACATCTGTGGGCCACATTGAGGCCAGGAGCACCAGTTTAAACCCTTAGCATTTGAGGCTCCAACAGAAAAGGTATTATATGTAAAGCACCGTATTTAAAATCTTTTTTACAATCATTTCAACAACACAAATTTCTCCAGCAGATGGGTTGGTCTCTTGGGCTTGGCAATCTCTGCATCCTTTCCCTTGGGGGAAAGGGATTTGCTCTGAGGTGACTTGACTGGCTGGCTCCCTGCGAGGCTGCAGACTGAAAAAGTCGTCCTGAGCGACTTCGCTCTGCCAGCTTCTCCTGGCTGGGCTTTCATTCCAACACCAGCCGAGACTCAATCTTCATTTGTGTTTCAGCTGAATGTCTGCTGATCATGTCCAAAGACATTAGCTGAAAATGGCGTAAAGCCTTATATTTTGAAGAGATATTTAAATTTTAAATGAGGACTCAAAGATGAAAATTTCATCTCTTTTCACCATCCTTTTCCCGAGAATGAGAACATTATTAAATGGCAGAGCATGCTAGCGATAGGAGGCCTTCAATAGATCACGGGTGACACCACACATTTTTAGATTTGGAGTAGCATCAATTAATTAATTTAATAACATTGTTTTGTTCTGGTTTTAGAGGTTATCAGGAATCCATATTGTAGTCTTTATGGTACCGTAGCATCCTCTAAGAAATAAAGCTAATTACTGGGGAAAAATGTAAAATTTCAAGGAAAAGAGAAGGATTTTTATTTTTAAACTAGGAGCACTGAATCCGTTTACTGGAAAAATTCTCTTTTAATGTTGGCCACTCACACAGATGAAGTTGATTATGAAGAGAGAAATTGTTTGGTTCATTAGGCTTTAATTATAGAGATGAATTATTATGGATGAAAAGAGGGAGCCACAAAATTATGGAGATTGAATTCCAGTTCAATAAACAAGTTCAAATATCTTTACTAGAGACATAAGCTAGTCATATTTTTTTTCCCAATTTAATTTGATGTCCGTTGACAAATGATGCTAGAATGTCCCTGAAAAAAAATCTCAACATCTATAGTGTGTTAGTGGCTATCATTTAAATTATACTTTTTCCCCTAATTATATTTTCTGATGGTGGTATGGAGATAGAAAGCCTTACTTCTGCTTCAATTTATTTTGTGTAATAATGACAAAATGTTACATTCCTGTTATGCCATTATCCATGAAGCCAAATTGCTTTTATAATAGCTCAAAGGCCTTCAATGGCTCCCCAGTGTATGCAAAGACAAGCTGAAAACCTTGAGCTGGATATGTAAGGACTTTCAGGATCTGATCCAAACTAAACATCTAATATTACAATTTAGTATTTTGTTGTAGTTACAGAACCTCTGCTGTACCAAATGTTCAGTTCAGCAAACAAGCCTCGTATATTTCACTTCTGAGATTTTAGACGTATCTTCCTCTACTCTGTATTTTCCTTTTTAAAGTTTACTTGTCTGAGTTCTATTTTCAAGGCTCTGCTTAAATTATACACCCTTCATCTTTGTTTCCGTGCATAGTGTTCTTGTTGATCCTGCTGTCTCTTTTGTAAAACATTTTATTCATATCATTCTTCTTTAAACTTCTTATATTACTAGTAGTTTTTACTCTGAAGTCATTCAACCAAATTTTAAACTCCAGACCCAGTATATCTTATATTTCTAAATATTTTTAAATAGTGGTTCTACAAAATATTGTAAAAAATGACATTTATGTAACAATTAAAATTTTGAAAAATGCGTAGTTGAGAATATCAGAGAAATATTGTGAGATTTTAAAGTATGATACTATCTTGGTGATTATATGGTTATGTTTTTTAGAAGATTATTTTACTTTTATAGAAATATAATAAATACTTATGAATAAAGTCATATAATGCCTAGGTTTTGCTTCTAATTAACATGGAAGAGAGGATGTGGAGGATATAGATGAAACAAGGGTAACCATAATATCAAGATTGACCAAGATGAGTCAACAACATTGCCCAAGATTGGCCAATCATCACTGATAGATATTGAATTTGGATATTGGGTGTTCATATACTATTTTATCTACTTTTATATATGCATAAATTTTACATAATAAAAGAAGTTTTTGAACTTTAAAAAATAAAATTAAAAATTTCAGAGGCAGCATGAAAACACTGGTAGGGGGTGCTACTCTCAGTACAGACTAGCCACTGGTTTTTAGTAAGTCAGTTAGCCTTGATGAACTTACATCTTCTCTCAAAACATCCCAGTGAATGCTTATGCCTTGGCCACTTCCTGCTCCAAAGCTCTGTGAATGTGTGTGTTTAGGAACCAAAGATTGATTTTTGAAAGATGGAAGAATATATAAACTCTCCAGAGTGATCACTTTAACACCAATGAGGTATAGCCCCTCTCGGGCAGGAAATGAAAGAGACTTAAACTCAACAGGGCAGAAGCAGTCATTCTGTAGCCCAGGAGAGCATCAGAGCTGGCAGTGGATGGGCAATTATAAGGTGAAGAGCTTCCAGTCCAGAGTTTGTTTTGAGAGCGTTGATTTGGCAAGAAAATGTTCTCTCTCTCATAACCAGTAAACTTGAAAGGTCTAGCGGGACTTGGAGTTTCAGCATAAGCTTAACACAGAGTGGGTTTCCAAAGTCACTCTGGACATATGATCATGTTGAATCAGGGAATCAAAGGAAATATTAAGTTGCAGAGTGGGAAGAGACCAAGTAAAATCAATCAGGCAGGTGAAGGCCACTCCAACCAGACCAGGCATCGGATTTGACTGTTGCAGCGTGCCCAGAATACTTTTACTCAGCAACCAAGAAGTCTTCTGGATGCCCATCTGAAAACGTTTCTTCAACATAGAGCCATGCTGAGCCCTCTCGGGACACAGAGAATAAGTAGTGTGCCAGATTCATGATCACCCAATGTACTTCAAATAGTTGAAGGCAGGTAACATGTTACCTTGAGCTTTGCCATGGTTAAGCAGCCTCTTCCAGAAAGGCCAATTCATACAGATGAACCATGGGAGGTGGTGGGGGAACACTTAAACCTCTCTGCATGGTCAGGATGAAGGTATTTGGGTTTTACTCAGCACAAATGCAAGACATCTGGAGGGCAATGATGTTCACTATACCTGTCAACACGGTTGACTTTTATGGATCACAGCCTTGATTACTATAGTCTGTTCCTTCATTATGCTAGCTATTACTCCAAAGTTCTGCTGAAGCCCCTATGCTGGATGACACATACTATGCTTATTAGAAAACAAAGTAAAATAAAATCCATTATTCTAATTTTGGATATGTCAGCAACTAATGGTAGAAAAAATAACTACAATTTGTTGAGTACCTGCAATGTCCCAAAGGCTTTCTAGGGATTATTTGTACTATAACCACCTAATTAAAAGATATTTTCCCATATGAGGTAAGGAGACACCAAGTGACAGAGCTAGGATTTCAAAGCAGGTGACAGATAACACCCAAGGCCCCTTCTACCATCAGTGGTTTCCCAGTTTTGTCTGTGCTTTAGCATGATCTGGAGAGCTTCAAGGAATGCTCAAGTGGAAAGAATCAGATGGTTCCTCTCCCTTCTCCGTGGTCTCTATAATGAGGGGATTGGCATGCAATCTCTCTAAGGCGAAAAGACATTTCATGGATAAGCACACAGGCTCTGGAAGCTACTTGCCTGGGTTCAAATCCCCACCCTGCCACCCACTAGCCCTCTGGGACTCTTACGCCATCTACACAGCAGGAATATAACAGAGCCTCTCATGTACAGTGGCTTTGGGAGTATAAGTGAGGAAGGCACTTAGAAGAGTGCTCAATATTCACTACACGTCACCAGCCTTAACACGAGTCGTGCGAAGGCCAAGGGCAGAGTACAGCGTCACAAGCTTTCTTCCCATGTTCTGCAAGGAGAGGGTTTGGTTCTCATGCTGTTCTTGCACCTTTCTGGGTCTACTCTCATTTCCTGACTGCCCAGCCTTTCCTGTGTGCGCATTTCCTGACCACAGTCTTTGCCCTAAGTTATGGCTCCAGCAAGTTTGGGGATCCCTTCTACTGTTACCTAATTTGTATCTGCTTTTAAACTTCCATAAAAAAGAGCTAACTAAAAAAAAATAATACAGTGAGCATAAAGCTGTATCTTCTATCTAAACATATATCATCTGGTTTTCAAAATGTTTTCCAGGGGTTTGGGGCTCACATTTATTATTACATGTTTTTATTGGATAAAGTTATCATGAAACCTCATCATAATACCTGTTCACCTGAATTTACCATTTAATCATTCACTATTTACTTGAGATTAACCCTTGTGGAAAACTTGTCACCTTTGCTAACATTAATATACTATATTTAGTGTATGTCCCAAGAATGCAGACTGATAAATTTAGACATGTTTGTTCCATATCACTTTCCTTCTCAGACAGTGATGTCACAGGCTTATTTTTTATATTTTTGCTAAGGGTCTTATTATCTCAAGGCTTCAATTGTTTATTGAGCTGCTATTTCAAGGCATTTGATCAGACTTCCTATCCTGAATCCCTCCGTGGCAGGCATAAATGCAGCACTGGTGGATATGTAGGGTTTAGAGTAATAGCACCGATAGCTTTCAGAATCATTTATTAGCTCTAAAGGAAACATGGAGATCTTCTAGGCCCACATCTCATTTTGCAGAAACAGAGACTTAGGCCCAGAAAGTAGCTGTACTTGCCCAAGTCCCACAGCTATAAAGCAGTGCCAACTATCCCTTTCCTGCTTGCAGGTGACTTGGATAGTCCTCAGCTATGATCCAAGAGGATGTGACAAGTGTGGTAGTGAAGTGGGAGTGGGGATCCCGTGAGTGTGGGAGAATTTCTCTCAGTGAGTGGAAGTATTGCCTGGCCTAGCTTCAGCAGCTTCATAGATTTCTTAGGCCAGTGGTTCTCAGACTTCAGTATGCATTAAACTTATCTGGAGGACTTGCTAAAACACAGATTGCTGGGCCCTATCCTCAGAGTTGCTTTCTTTCTTTCTTTCTTTCTTTCTTTCTTTCTTTCTTTCTTTCTTTCTTTCTTTCTTTCTTTCTTTCTTTTTTTTATCCTCACCCGAGGATATGTTTTTCATTGATGAGAGAGAGAGAGAGAGAGAGAGAGAGAGAATCAATGTGAGAGAGAAACATGCTTGTACCCTAACCGGGGATCGAACCCACAACCCAAGTATGTGCCCTGACTGGAAATCAAGACTGTGACCCTTTGGTGCACAAGACGATGCTCCAACCACTGAGCACCACTGGCCAGGGCCCTCAGAGTTTCTGATTCAGAGTCTTATGAAGCCTGAGGGTTTGCATTTTGAACAATAAGACCAAGCACACTTTGAGAACCAGAGTCTTAGGCGAGCACACTGCCTTCATGTCCCTGACTCCCAATTCCTACTATTGTTAATAATTATTCATTATAATTAATAGTATTCTCACATTCAGTACTCTTCCCAATACAGCGCTGTGCTTCCGTAAAAGGCGGTTCACATGGCATCCACTAACCAGGTTTTCTTCCTCTCCGTTCCACTTTTCACTCTCAGGCTTCTTCTCCCATCATCACTGAGGCACCTGTTACGTGTCTACTTATAAATGGCGCTCTGCTTGGCACTCACTGATCCAGAGTGGTCACTCGACGTCACGCACCATTGGTGGCAGGAGTCTCAGTAGGGCCACTTGAGCTCTGCTCTGTGCAGGAGAGAAAAGCAATCATTTGTTTACAATTCCCAGCAATAGAGACCATAAGAATGATTTTCTGCTCTTTTGATAAGTTGTTTATTCTGATTAACTCATAAATCCCCCATCTGTGGCTCAATAGTAAAGGCTATCCAAAGAGAAATGTTACCCAGCAACACGACTTACCCACAGTTGTTAGGACACCAACTGAGAAGCTGAAACTGAGAACGTTTTCCCTGGACGGTAGTTTCTGGACCTCGTTCTGCTACAGGACAATGACCCAGGTGGAAATTCCTCACCTAACTGATACATGTGCTGGCTTCACACAGTGTAAGAAATTCCAGGTTGGAAGTAAGGAGCGTGTTGCCATCAACATTATATACGATAATGCATGTGGATTGTGTTAGCACTAATGGTGAATCACCTATTTCAATCCGAGCAAGCGTTTTATGATGTCTGTCCATAGAAAATATGATGCACACACTCCAGAAGTTGTGAAAGAACCTTTCTTTTTTCTTTTTTCCAGTGCTGTACGAATTATTTCAGAAACATTCAGAGTAGATGAGAAAGGGACAAATTCCGTCTCCTGGGGAGAGAACGTGCTGCATTCAAACCCACTGATAAGAAAAATTTCCGTGGCTCAGACGTAAATACTTAAGGGTCATATACCTGGATAATCTGCTTCTTATGGTGCCTTGATTTTAAACTTTCCTTACTCATGAGTTTTTTTATTGATTCTCTTTTCAGTCAACCAAATCGCACGTTACCCAGTCGTGGCCTCTGCCGCGGCACATTTGAGCCCGTGAGAGCGCTCAGCAAGCGTGGGGTCTGGAAGGCGGCTGCCGGGACAGCAGGAGGGCTCGCTCTCCCGGCCGAGCTCCGCTCCCTTCCTCCCGAGCCAGGACTTCGGCATGTATCACATTGTATCATTCTGTCATTTTTCAGTCTCTAATTTTTTCCAGCTGTGAGCCAATCAGATTGCTGACACCACTTTCCATGTCTCTTACAGCGTTATCTAGGGATTCATTATTTAAGGAGCCATTTACCCATGAGTGTGTGTGTGTACACCCAGAGAATAAAGTTCCTCTTGTGCTGTTGGTATGATGTCAGGGGCAGTTTCTCATTCCCTTCTACAAAGCTTTCCTTCTTCTGATGCAGCAATTAGTCGACTATTAATAAAAAGACATTAGGTTATGCTTATTTATTTTTAAGGAATGACATCATTCCCTGCCTTAATGTCTAGCAATGGAGCAATTCACTGGTCTTTCCATTTATTACATCATGGAAGCCGGTTGAACTTGGCAATTACCTTGCTGTTTTCACAACAGTGTTGAAAAGGGTGCTGAAAGGGGGGTCAGTTGCAAGGGTCTGAATAAACATCTATGTGGCTATGTGTCCTCTTATGTTGTTAAGTAAATTTGTAGCCAGTGAAAAGTACCTGCACACCCTGGTGCAGAATGCAAATATCCTCACTGTATTCCAGAGCAAAGCTGCAACTCTCAGTCTGAGAGGTTAGAGTAGACTTGGTAGCATCCAATGAGTTGGCTGGCCATCAGAGACCGTCCAACAATGAAGGCCTGCTAACTAAACGCTACAAGCCTCCAGGGTCTAAGTCGAGCCGTCCTAGGAGCACACCAGCTAAAACATGCTCAAAGATTCACAGGATTTTGAAAAGGGAAAGGACCTTGAGGCTCCACTTTCGACACAGGGGAACGAATCCTAAATGACAGAGGAAGCTTGATTAAGGCTGAGCAGTTCACAAGTGGGAAGACTGGTTTCATTTCCACTCTGTGATGATACCTCGTCTCAGACATGCCACCTCTCTAGACCACTATAGATTCTCTTTCCACAGGTGGAACTTACGATGTTATTTAAATCTTACAGGCTCTTTGTGTTGATTTTTAAAAATCAAATTTGTTTCTCATTGCTGGAGTGCTAAAGTCATGAGACTGCTTCTCACATTGAATGGTTTTGTACCTGGGATTTAAACTTCAATAACAGGACTGTTCAAGACATTGATGTCAGTGGATTATTGAAATAGAATTATTTCACCTCCTTCCTTCCCAAAAGACTATATTTTAAGAGCAGAGATTAGTCCTTACCACAGAGATTTTTTTTTTTTCTCAATTCTCATTATGGTCAAGCACAAAGCTTTGACTTTATCAATAAAGGTTTGATTATGTCAGTCATTAGGAAGACAATCAGATTTATTGCTCAATGATGAAACTGCCAAAGGTCCAACCAATTGGATATAAAGACATGGCCTTTGGCCAAAGCCAGTCAAGGGAAAGTTCTTTTTCAGAGTTACAGCTTCTGCTTATGATAAGAAGTTATAGCTTCTTGCCATGACGGATGACAAGACCCAGCAACTGTCCACTGACTTTATCAATATGTATGTGTCCTTAGGCTCAAGACTCCGGTTTAAAGCACTGACAGAACTATTTGCCCAATGTTGCAAATACAGGGGAAGAAAAAGTTTTCCTCAACCCTTGTAAGATCCTTGGCTGGCTCTGAAAATTAAACTGACAAAGATGAACAGGAAGAAAGCAAACACATTTTATTAAATATGTACATGTACATGGGAGCCTTCACAAGATAATGAAGACCTAAAGAAGTAATCAGAGCAGGAAGCTTTATACCTTTTAGACAAAGAAGCAATGAATTTGTGAAGGATTGACAAGACAGCAGGCTTGGGCTAGGTGTTGTGTGGTGAGTGGTGAAGAAGATAAAGAGTGTTTAACAAGGTTTGTCTGTACGGCATTCTCAGCCCTGAATCCCCCCTCTCTGGTGATAAGAATGCCATCTTTCCCCCTGGTACAGTGTGGGTATCTCGCACATGGGAATCATGTCTCAAAGAAGATGGGCTTCTGCTGTTTTCTCAAATTCCTTTAGAAGCATGTCCTGAACTCCATCACTAGAAGAGTGCCATCCATCTCAATAACTTACATGTTTCAAAGATTTGAGCAGTTTTGACTATTTCTGCTTATTTTAGGACAGAAGAAGATAACTATGAAATGGAAATGATTGTGCTAAGTGAAATAAGCCAGCCAGAGAAAGACAAATACCATATGATCTCACTTATATGTGGAATCCAATGAACAAAATAAACTGACAAAAATAGAAACAGAAGTATGGATGCATGGAACAGACTGACAGCAGTCAGAGGGAATGGGGAAGGGAGACCGGAAGAAAGAAGGTGAAGGGATTAACCAGAAAATATATATAGGTAACACATGGACACAGACAACAGTATGGTGACAGCCAGAGGTAAAGGGGAGTTGGGGAGTAGGTGGAGATGGGCAAAGGAGGGATAAATAGGGACAGAAAGAGACTTTGCTTGGGGCAATGGGTGTACAATGAATTTGCAGATGATGTTTCATTGAGTTGTACACTTGAAACCTGTATAGTTTTGTAAACCAATGTCACCCCAATAAATTTGATTTTAAAAATTGAATTTACCTTATATATAAAATAATTCTGTTTCTTAAAAATAATGATATACAACACAGAAATATCACTGTTTTCATGAAATATTTTTATTGTTTGCTTTACAGTGACTGCCCATCCATAGGAGATAAACCCAGCAGCCTGTATGCAGTAGACACTCCTGTATTTGGCAACAAGAAAACATTCGGATAGATTGTGTTACTCAGCCCCAAACCCTAGCTCATCTGTAACAAAATATAATTAATTGGAACAAGATGGTGGAGACAGAGACACAAACTCTCTGCTTATCCTCCAGCCCCACCAGCACTACCATACACTTCACCATAGGATCCTAAAGGTTTCTATGTAACATACATGGCCCCTGACATACCATGTGCTATGGACTGAATGTTTGCATCCTCTTAAAATTTGTATGTTGAAACCTACCCCTCAGGAGGATGGTATAGGTGTTTGAGGGGTGATTATGTCTTGAAGCCTGAAGCAGGAAAGGGCCCTCAACTAACCATAATGGAACCCTAATCTTAAACATCCAGACTTCAGAACTGTGTGGAACAGATTTCTGCTGTTCATAAGCTACCCAGCCTGTGTCGTTTTGTTATTGTCGCCTGATTGGACTAAGATACCATAGGTTGCATCATTTGTGGAACTTTGTTATCAGAGGGGAGCTGAGAAGACCCAGTATCAACATTGCTAAGAGCTTATTAAAATGTCAGAATTTGGGGCTCCCAACCAAGACCTTCGGAATCAAAATCTGCATTTTTAACAAGCCCTGCAGGTGAGTCATATGCGAGTTAAGTTTGAGAAGTACTGTTTTAGGGGAATGATTCCCGAACTTGGACAGACATGGACTAATGGGGAGTTTTAGAAGACTGTGCTCCACCCCTAAATGTTCTGATCTAACTGGCATGAGGGCACAGTCTAGCCTTTGGAATTATAACATGCAGCAAAGTTATTGAGTCTCAACTCTAGAACAGTGTTTCTCAAGCTTCTTTGGTGAAAAGCACCTGGAGACAATTGTTAAAAATGCAAATTCTCAGTGTTAATACTGGAGTCACTACTTCAATATCTCCAAGGGCCAAGTCTTGGAAGTGTATGTTTATAGGTGCCCCAGCTGACCCTGATCACCAGGAACCTTTGGCAGACAGTGCTTTAGAATAGTTTGAATACACAGAGCCCCAGAAAGAAGTAGTATCTTTCAAAACAATGAGCTTCTGGGCTCTTCTCAGGCATGGCATTCTTTTTTGCCTTTATTAGACATAATTATAAATGTATTGTGCTTGGTTCACTAATGAATTGCTTTGACTATTAACCTTTACATTTTAAAGCAGGATCTTTAAACTCATTATTTTTTATTCAACAAATATTTATCAAAGGTTGTATTAACCAGACAATGTCCTAAACACTGATAATATAATGCTGAACAAAAAGACAAATTCTCTATTCCTGTGACATGTTTATTTGAATGAGAGAATAGATAATGAAAAAAATAGTAAACAGGATAACTTTAGTGATAACAACTATGAAGATAGTAATGTAATGTAATAGAAAGTGGCTAAGGGTGAAAGGCAGTCTGTTTTAGACAGGTTAATGGAAAAGTTTTCTGTAAAGTGAGATTTAAAAGATAAGAACCTATAAATAAATACATAAACAAACAAACAAACCAGCAAGGAAAAGCATGTTCCAGGCAGAGGAAATAAGAAGGCCAAAGGCCTGAGCTGGAACAAGATCAATGTATTCCAACAACGGGTCAATGTGGCTGTCTCACTGTGAATACAAGAATGGTTCAAGATAAGATTGCAGAAGCAGGCATGGAATCAGATCATGTAGGTCCTTGTGTACCATGCTGATGGGATTAGGTTTTATTCTAAGAACAATGGAAGGTCATTAGGAGGCATTTAAAGGGAGGTGATATGATTTGGAGGCTCTTTGGAGAATGGCTTTTCATGGCAGAAGTGGAAGCCAAAAGTCCAAGTAGGCAGTCATTGTAGTTATCCAAGTAAGAGATGATGGTGGCTTGGTCTGGAAGAGTTGGTATAGGAAAATGTGCACACATCCCCTAATGGACGCTCTATTGACATATTTCTGTAAGTTGATTTAATTCTCATTTTAAGAGAGAGGATTTGTTTCTGTGGTGTTTATGCTTTGTTCGTTTTGTAGAAGCCCCATTTTTATCTTTACTCATTCAGCCCAAAGAGATTAATTCACTCCAATATGGGTGAGAGACCAGGAAAGGTCTGTCCACTCATTCCTGATAAACCTTTCACTGTAGTTTATTTAAAGATTTTCATTCATACATCTCTGGAGTATTTGCTTTTTCTGATTTTTTTCTAGCTTTGGTTTTGAAGGCCCTCTAATGCTTTTTGTCAATTGTGCAATGCTTTCCATGTGAGTGGATGGAGAATTTATACCATTTTGAGTGGTTAAGTGCCTTTAAATGATTTAAAATGCTGGGAAGATATTTAACTCTTTGGCAAGGGGATTTGGAGAACATGTTATTTCCAGCTGTGGGTTAGATCCATATTTGGAAGGAGAAATTCTTAGCATCAAAAATATCATAGAATACATCCAGGTGTTTCTAAAAGCTGTGAAAAATATTGCAGCTAAGAAGAAGCTTTCATTGTTTCTTCAAGATGCCACACTTCTTCCTCAGTGAAAATGGATACCACGCACTGCACTTCTGAGAGGGCTCTTGGACTCATTCCAGTCATCTGGGATGGAAAGTGGGCTTTTGAGAACATTAAAAGCAGGAAACTGGAGCAAGAGAGTGTGGGCACTTGCAAAGGTGCTAAAGATGAACGGGACTTAGCCTTGTAAAGAAACAAGGCTGGGGTAGGTGGTAGAAAATTCCATCCTGGAAGAATGAGAGTTGTAAAGGACAGGGATTGGTAGAGGACTCAAGAAGTAATAAACCTTTACATTGATGGTGCTAACTTAAGAAAGGGAAGAAAAATAAAACAAGACTATGTCATTATAATTCAAGGAAAATTGTTGCTCTTGGGACCTGCACAGTTATCAGTTCACAAATGGTTATATAGTCAACATGACTATAACTGGGTTGTAAGAGTATGTGGCTGGACTTAAATGTTGACCTCCAGGACGACAATCAGACAACACATTCTTGTGTGTTGCTTTTAGAGAGAAGACACGGGGTGATTGGATCATGGACCATTTTAGAATGAAGACTGAATTAAGTTTGCTGGGCTGTGATCCAATTAATAGAAAAGCAATTCAACATAATTGACCCCATAATAGTTGATTCGGTGACACATGGATAGCGCTTTGACAGCTTAGCGGTGAGATCAGGGAAGGAAATTAATGTGTGATTTAAGTAAACTCAGGCACCTGGTAGTTTAATAGACTTAGACACTTTCATCTTTTGTTATTGGATTGAATCTGGCCCAGTTGGGAGTTACTGAAAAATTGATTGCAATAAACCGGCCTCCGTGATATGCCACTTTGGGGCTCAAAGCTCTTCCTGGATCACCGAAGGGAAATGATGCAACAGGGGCATTGGCTCACACGTGTACATTTCACTTACACAGACCAACCTTGTGTTTCTTCCGAGGAGGTGGCTGTGAAGTGTGATAAATGGTGAAACGTTTTGGAACCCAAGGTAAGACTTAAAAATGACAGAAAGACCTGAGTTGGACATAGTTCAAGAAATACACTTTTAATTAAAGCAAAAAAAAAAAAAATTGGGTTTAAGCTGATTTCTTCTAGGTTAGGTCTAAGTTTTTTATTAGCTTTTTAAATGTAGCTGTAATACATGAGTAAAATTTCAAACCATCTGGAAATAAATAAAGTAAAAGAATATTTTAAATTTAAATAGGCTTACCAAATTACCTTACATAAAGTCTGTACCAATTTATACTCTCACAAACTGTATGTGAGAGGGTCCTTTCTTTAACATATCTTTGCTGAGAATTGGTTTAACAGCTTAGTGTATTTCAGTCTAAACTTGGGAGTGTTTGAATATGGGTTTTTTGTTTGTTTCTTTGTTTGTTTGTTTAACAAATGGGATCATTCACCGTTCTCCAGGTTCACCTTCCTTGCATGCTCAAGCCAGTGCTGGGTCTTCATCACTGCTCTGTCCTTGGCTGGAACACCTCCTCAGTTCTCCCTAGCTGCCTCTTCTCACCTTCCAAGCCTTAGCTCCCAGGAGGCTTCTCTGCACAGAATTTTCCTCTCCACTGTTTGAAAGAGAAATCCAATGTACTCTGATGTTTCTGTCTCTATTTTTCTACTCGTTTCCCTCAAAGAACTTATCATAATCTGAAATAGCCTTCTTCGTGTATTTGTTTGTTTGCTTTCTGTCTATTTCCATCAGTGCTTTGATATCACAGACCTGTGCCTCTTTTAGTGCATCTTTCCAGCCTGGCCCAGAACTGGTTGAATTTCCGGTGGACAGCTCCTCCGTCTTCTTCTCAGGGGCCATTAGTGGAGAGGAGGGAGGCAGAGGGATGTGGTATCTGTGATGACTCCCACTGACACTGCAACTTCATACCCTCTCCATTTCTTGAAATAAACATGATGTTCCCCCATAAAATCAGTGTGCTTTGAAGAAATGAGAAACAGCTTTTTCTTTTCATGTTCTTTTATTGAAATCTGAGAAAATCTATTATATTATATTTTTTCCTATTTAGTTCACTGCATCTTCCAAATTGTAATTTGTATCATAGAAAATTTGCTTGTTTTTAAGGGGGAAAAATGTATATTACTTTATCTGACTTGTGTACTTTCTTTAACTCCTAAGAAAAAACAGAAGCAGTTTATGACAATTTGATAAGACAGGAGTTTTTCTTGTTGTGGACTTTTTATCCCTGATCATGTGCTCAATGTAGAACATTTAGACAATTCTGAGGAGTATAAAGAAAAAGATTTAATTCTTACATTACTTTTTATTACCAAAATATACATTTTTTTTTGTTAAAGCCGGATTCCTCTAAAAGCAGACAAGGACTAAGGGTGAGAAGGTGAGAAGTTAATTTGGAGTAGCCGCGAGAGCCCATAGGAGCGTGGGGAGGAGGAAGAGGAAGGGAAGCGAGTCGGTGCAGCCAGTGTTGAGGACCGGGTCACCTCTGTGGGCAAAGGGGCTCGGTCCTGCTGGAGACATCTGTGAGACCATCACACACCTCCGAGGCCCACCTGGGGGACAAGTAAATGTGCATATTCATACTCCATTTCCAGTCCATGATTGATTGAGGGATGCTTCTAGGGGTATTAGCTCCCTGCCCCCCACTTCTGTCCTCTGAGTCCTGCTCCAAGAACAGGCTGAGCAAGATACAATGGCCAGAGAAAGCCCTTAGGCAAAGAGTCGTGGGTACTTAAAATATGAAGCGGTGTGTGACAAGGAGACCTAGGCGGGGCGTCAATACATCACTATACAGTCATTAGAGGAACCAAAGGCAAGCCTTAAAAATGACAGGCTCTGCACCAAGAAGATCCAATCTGCCCCAAGTCTTACCCTCTTCCACAAACAGGTAGAGCACTCACAGAAAACTGGTTTCAAAAATCAAATTCAAGACTGAGCACACAAACAGAAATCACCGTTAATAGATGTGGCAGCAAGCCAAAGCTCCAAACAGGCCCGCACTGGTTGGCTTGGTCTCCCGTATTCCTGTAGTTACCATGAGGAGAACATGCCCCCAGGTAGTCCTTGATCCAAGGAGAATGTGAAGTGGGCCAGACCAATCCAGCCTTAATTCAGGAGCCCAGCCCAGCCAAATGCCATCTAAAGTAGGGCCACCTCATCTGCAGACCTGTGAGCAAAAGCAAAGGAATGCTCACTGTGGGAAGCCGCTGTTGTGCAGAGTGTGTGTTATGCAGCATTATCACAGCAGCTGCCCGAGACAGTGCTCAGGGGGACGGAGTGAATTCAGTGATAAGAACAATACTTTAAAAAATAAATATATAAACAAAATTCCTGTCATTGCTGATCATTTTAAAATGAAAAATAAAACAAACTAGAAGGCCTGTGAATTGTAAATCTTACAACTAAAATTAAAAGCTCAATTATATGGACTAAATAGCATGAATGCAGATAAAGGAGGAGAAATTCATGAGTCAATAAATTGAACCAAAAACTTAATCTAATATTCAGCACAAAGAAAGAAAAAGGTTATAATGAAATAAGAATTAAAACATGATAAAAAGATCCAAGATTGGAGGGAAGGGAATATGGAAAGTAGTGACAGAACAAAAAAGCGAGAATTAAGAATTAAGTGTTCATCAGAACTAATGAAAAAGGGGCCTCACCTTGACACATTATGGCAAAATTTCATTAGAATAAGAATTTGAAAGAGAGAGGGATGTAGGGAAAGGATATTTACAAGGGACAATAAAAAGAATGAGTACCAAGGTTCTCATAAGCAACATTGGATTTTTAAAATTTAATTAAAAAAAAAAAAAGCTTTGGTAAACTAGGAACAGAGGACAACTTCATTAATTCACAGTTTTATAAACTTCTAAAAAACTATAGTAAGCACCATACTTGATGGTAAAGCACTTAAATTATTTCTTCTCTAGTTTGTCAGTTTTAACTTTCAACTTCAAATGTATCATACGTAGGCTTCCATTCTAAGTTGATACAGATCTATGTAAATGTTTTGAATGGTTGCAGGGTATTTCATTACATGCATGGATATATTCTAAATTACTTAATCAGCCTCTTTTTAATGGGAATTGATCGTGTCTTATTTATAATCTATAAAATCGACTTCAATGAACATCATAGTTGAAATTTCCCATATCCGTTCTAAGTCTGATGGGATAGCATCAATATCTTTAAACTTGACTAAATTAGTGATTGAAAAATAAAGTTTGTGGGTTTTTAAAAGTATTCTTCAAAAATTACTAGTGAAATTAATACCGTGTGTATTCACTTAACAAATAGTGCCAGCTATCTGCCAGGTCCTTCTCTGCATTTGACACGCAAACACCCTGAACCAAACAGACACACTTCCTGCCCTTGGGCATTCTGTGTGTTTCATCTTTTATGAGCAACTCACTAATCTACTGAACTGCTCAACTGTTCCTTTTGTTTTTTAGAAACTATTTATGCATTATTTAATGTTATAATTATAAGATTGTTTTCTGTTTATATTTTAGCTTTTATGATTTTCTTGCAGCTCAGAAAGGTTTTAATTTTATTTGGTACATCTTTCAATGTTTTACTGTATTTTTATACTTACTCTTGTGAGGATTATAGAAATAGTCATCCATATTTTCTTTTAATATATTTATAATGATTAAGATTTTACCTTAAAAACTTAACAAATAATATACAAAACAGACTTATTCTCTGGCTAGGCCTGACCTAAGAATCATGTATGCCATGAGTCATGTTGACTACATTGTTTGGTAAGGAAAGTGTGCTTTTACATATTAAAGGGGATGTTTTGTTCCTTCATCAAACTCTGCCTGTGTTAAAACCTGGTGATGTCAACAGACTTGCTTCAAATGACCTAAGTCAAAATGTTCGTGGAAGGAGAGTTACTGCCTTTAGAATAAGGTCTAACATTCTTAACAGCCTCATTGGCCCTGCGCCCCTTTAGTGCGACTCCCTGAACATGGCATGGCCTCTCCCCTGCAGCCCTTGGCATGCACCATGCCGCCTGGGTGAGCTGGGTTTCTTCTTTATAATCACTTGGCTGACTCCCACTACACTTCAGACCTCAGCTCCAATGTTGTCTACTTGGGTAGAAGCAGGCAGTCAGTTAATAATTATTTATGGGGCCAACCACTAAATGCCAGACTTTCTTTGATCACCCTCTCCTCTCCCCTCCCCAGCCCCGGGTGAAGAGGTCCCTTGTATGGTTATATCACCCATCACAGCAAATTATAATGGCCTCGTTACAATGTAACAACTACTAGGTAGTAAGCACCTTGTCCTGTTCACTAGGGTGTCCCCAGCCACCGGCATACTAAATCCAAGGGAATAGGGACCAAGCAGTACACCATAAGGACCAGGAGGAGAATGTGAGTTTCATTTCCTGGAAAGTGAACAGATCAAGGGAAACATACTCATCCCACAGAGACCTGCACTGTGTCTGACTTTGAAAGAACACTGGCTTTGAAGTCGGAAGAATTTATTTCAATTTGTGGTGACACTGGGTTCTACCTCTATGATCTTGGACACATCATTTTTCTCAACTCCAGTTTCCTTGTCTATTAATTGGCATAACACTCCCCACGTCGTAGGATAACATTTCTTAAGCTCTTATTATGTGCCACATACTGAGATCATCTTATTAATGATATTACCTAGTTTAATCTTCATGCCTTACGGTGGAGATACTATTCTTATCCTCACCAATAAATTGAAGAATCCAAGGACATTGAGCCCAGAGGAGGAAATTGGAGAGGCTTACATAGAGTAAGCAGTAAGAGCGATAGAGGTGATTTAGTGTAGAGGTTACGTCAGTTAACCAAGTTCACACATCTTTTAAAAAATAAAGCCACAATTGTGACCCAGGACAGCCCGAAACCTGAGCACATCACTGAATCACTGTTTAAGACTTATTCGAGTTAGGACAGGAGAGTTGTAAGTGGATGGGATTTGTAAACTGTCAAGCACAAGGGGAAACTGGTCGCAAGGAGCAACTCATCTGCAGGACCCAGAAGGCAGCGGCCGCGTCTGGATGTGTGTTTGCCTTCAGGGAGGAATGAATGCCTGGGATTTCAGATCTGATCCAAGTTCAGTGTGTCTGGCTCAAGGTTATTTTTGATTCGAGGCCACTGTGTCCTGGTTTCTATCAACACTGAAATAAACACCACTTTGCAATCTGCACCTTTTATTAATGGTGTGACTCACTTAATGAGGGCTTTGCTGACTCCCATCAATCTTCCTTCTAGAAGAGGCCCATCAAGGAATTGTAGGCAGCTGCCAGCCTGGGTCTCTTCTGGGTTAGCACTGCCCAGCCGCTCGGCTCACACCTCCGCCCTCCAGAAGAGGGGAAGCGTGGAGCCTCGAGACTCAAGATGGGCACAAAACACACACGTTTTAAGGGCTATTTTATTGGCTTTCTTTGAACATTGTTCTTTTTATTTACTTATTTTTTTTTTTTTTTTGCTTTCAGGCAGTCAAGCAGCCATGGTGAATTCCTCTTAAAACCCGATCATACAAGATTCTCCAGATGGACAAAGGCACAGATCAAAATTGTGAAAGAAAAGATCTGAATGAGGAAAGGATTAAATGAGCTGTGGAAGATTTTTTTTTATGGCAAAGTTTCTCTAATTTTGCACCCTGGGCTGACTGATACGGGAAGACAGTAGTGTGCCTTGACGATAACATGAGTCAGCGTGGTCTGCATTACAGGAGGATAGCGTGAGGATGGCAGTGTGGTGTTCCCAGATCCTGTTCATCGCGAATGCACCTGCCTGTACCACACACTGACCATTTTCTCCTGAGGCGCTGCTTTTTGTGTGCTATGAAAATATGAGCCTTTACCCAATCCACAGGTTCTTAGATCTAGTTATTTCCAGTGTCCACATAGAGTCCTCAGAAGCAGTTTGGGTCCACCCCACGTTTGTTGTGGCTTCCTGTAGGACACCCCATACTTCTTACTGTACAGAAGCTGTCTGGCTTCACCTTCCTCCGTCCCTGCCCTGGGAGTCGCGTGTTTAGTGTGGGAGCTTCTAGATAACGATGCCATCTTGAAGACTACTTCCTCCCCTTCCTACCACTGCCAGGGAGGAAGGAAATCAAGAACAGGGAAGAAGCCTTTGGACGCATCGAAGTCCATGAGAGTGTGCTATTTAACTGGGAGGATACGACCCACAGGGATACAGGGAGAGGGCAAGGGCAGCCCGGGCGGAACGGCAGTTCATGTTCCTCAGAAGGCAGTCGGGCCTCAGAAGAGACATGTAGGAGAAAGCCTGTCGCCCCTTCTAATTATTGTCATTTCTGGGTTGAGGGAAGCGAGAACTGAGGGGATGCTGAAAAGCTCAAAAGGAATGCTTCATTGAGAGGACTCCCCTTGGCCACTACAGATGGGCAGTTCAGAGAGTGGACATTTTCACGTAGCAACTGCATCATTGCCCCCACACGATGGTGGTGGTACCTGGAAAGAAGGCACGTGGAATTCACAGTTGGTGTTGCCAGAACCCCTGGGGTGACGCCAGGAGCCAGCAAAGGTCATGGAAGCAGCAGAGAAGCGTCTGGCCAAGGAGTGGCTGTGTGTCCTGCGGCCACCGCTCTGCATGCAGGTGGTCGGACACAGGGGACAGCTGCAGAGGGGTGCCTGCCAGCTGCACTGTGTGAAGCATTGCCAGCCCCCATGTGGCTGTTTGGCTTCTGAGCTGGTAACTAACCACCCAGGTTAAGATTGAAGAGGAAGACCCCGTGGAAAGGAAGAAAGCAAATAGAAGTCCTGGACAGTATTCAAATGGAATGAAAATAAGAGGATGGGAACATTGCACCCCGAGATAGTAGAAGAAGTGGGGGCAGTCATAGAGGACGGAAGGTTGGTGTGTTGGCTGCCTCCTGGGTTCTCAGCAAGGCCCCTCCAGAGATGAACTTCAGCCCACAACTGACCTGCAAGCCGGCTGGAAGGGCGTACAGCTTTTCTGGAGACATTTTCTGCTCACAGTCTTCAGTGTAAGTTGATTGAGAGTTTAATATGGAGCTTTGCACAGGTGAAAACAAAACAATGTCCCCTAAACTCTGAGCTGAAGCAGTTGTAAGTCGTGACTGAAAGCTCTGGATTTAGAAAGAGGTGAAACCCAACTTCTACTCACTTTTGAAACATCTTCCATTAGGGGTTCTCCAGCAGGTAGCCCGTCCCAGGCTGGTGGGGGGTCAGCTTACCCAGGACCGTCGCTGAAGCCTGTTGAGGGGAGGCTTGGGCAGAGCACAGGGGTCAGTGAATGAAACGGTGTCGGTGCAGGAGCTTTGACAGTGGTTACTTGTACATGGAGCAGAGGGGGAGCAAACAGACAGGGCAATGACTAGAATGTTGAGGAAATTGTATTCAAAGAAACTGCTTGCTAGGCTACAATTCCCAAGCAACTCCCAGGCCCTCAACCCTGCCCAGCAGGAAGAAAGCCAGACGCTGCACAGTCTCCAAGAAGAACGGCCTCTCCAAAGTCCACCTCAGCTGTGACCAAGGGGACAGTGAACAAAGAGCAGGACCGAGGCTATGAGGTGGGGCACCAAGCAACCCAGCCCACTGCCAGACGGGACTCTTTGCTATTCCTCCTTAGTGACCTGGGCCGTTTCTATAGACCCAGCTGGGGTTGGGGAGGGAGAGAATGAGGAGCACCCCGTAGTCCTGCTCAGTGACTGCTCTGTATTTGTAGTTCTCTCTATTCTCCTCCAAAAATGTGTTTGTATTGGGCTTCGTATTTCTTTTACACGGCGTAGTTTAGGTGTAGGGAGGACAGAACACTCGTGTTTTAGGTTAAAACGTAGCCGAGGGAGCGGAACCAGACCTGATGGACAGGGTTGCTCCCCATCGGGGATCATGGAGCTTGGGTTGGATGCACGGACGGGGTAGGACCGGGGACTGTCTCCCTGCGGACAGGAGGATGTGTATTCCAGGGAAAAGCAATGCGTGTATATTCGGGTGGTCAAACCAGCAGCCGGGCAGAGATGGCCCGTGATTCCAGCCATTTGGAAACAACCGTGATGCGACGTGGTCCCTTCCCGTTCCTCCCGAGGTGGTGCCTTCTCCCTGCGTGCCGAAGGAGCAAGTGCCGGTCACGTCCGGCTTCCCGCTACCAGCTGTGTCGTCTGGTCAACTCACAGGGCCACGGAATTTTAGAACTAAGAAGAACAGTAAAATTGTCTTGCCTAGTCCCTAAATTTTACCAAAAGGATGAACGGAAAGTCAGAGATGTACGGTGACCACCCAGTGTCACAGAGCTGCGTCCCGGCAGGGCGTGGACGAGAGAACTGGTTCTGCGGGTTCCTGCGCCGCCCTCTCCAACCCCGCCATTCAGGGTCGTCCTTCTTGGTAGATGCCAGGCATTCGCTTCTGCTCTTCTGCAGCTCCAACAATAAGGAGGCTTGCAGAGTGGAAACGCTGGCAGGATTTGGGGTGCAAACACTGGCTTGTAGCTCAGCTTGCTCTGTAGCTGCAGCTGAGCCATAAAGCAGTTTGGTCTTGGCATCCCCCTTCTTTTAATTCAAATTTGCAAAGTAAAGTAATAAAGTA
Source organism: Tadarida brasiliensis (assembly GCA_030848825.1). Lineage (NCBI taxonomy): Eukaryota > Metazoa > Chordata > Mammalia > Chiroptera > Molossidae > Tadarida > Tadarida brasiliensis. Next base: position 13,945,086 of record CM061273.1, on the reverse strand, counting down.
TAACAGAAGCTTCCTTTGATTTAAGGCTGCCGAGGGAGAGCCTTGAGTTAGATCCGAGTTGTTGATTTAAATCAATGAATGGAACTTTAACAGAACAGCTAATAAACAGACCCCGCACAAGGTCATGCCAGGCTCCCTGGGACCCGAGGTGTTGGGTCTGAAACCCAGCCAAGGAGACCAAGGCCCCACTGGCCTCACAGGAGTCTCCAGTGGTCTCCAGGCTCCCCACTGGGCCTCGGGTTTGGAATGCCTTCTGAGAAGCCAGGCCTGGGGGGCGGCAGCAAGAGGAGCTTTATTTTATCCCCGGAGAAGGACAGACAGCAGGGGATGCTGCCAGCCGGGGGCCGGTGCCTGCAGCCTCGGAGGCTCACAGCTGCTGTCCTGAGGGCACAGGTCTGCGCTCCAAGGCTGCCTGCTCTCCAAGGACTTCAACTGAAGAAGAATACGGAGACTTCAGACACACCCAGCTGACGTTTAAGTCTGTATTTCTTAGCCCTGGCTGGCTGGCTCAGTTGGTTGTAGCGCCAACCTGTACACCAAAAGGGCTCAAGTTTTATCCTGGCCAGGGCGCATGTGGGGGGGAAACCAGGCGATGTTCTCTCTCACTCACATCAATGTTTCTCTCTCTCTCTCCCCCTCTCCCTTCCTCTCTCTCTAACAATCCATAAAAACACATCCTGGGGTGAGGATTAAAACAATTTGTATTTTTTAGACTTTTACGTGTGATTTCTAATTACGTTCACACACTGACGGAGTAGAGGCACTCTGCCCTTAGAATGACTCCGGCCCCATCAGGGATCTTACTCCCGAAAGCCTGTTTCTGATGCCCTTCTATGCAGAATCATCTTCCTTCCCCTCCCTCCGTCTCCTATTCCAAAGCCAAGTTCAGAAGCTGCGTCCCTCACGCTTTCTTCCCTTAACAACTCGGGAAAGAGAGAACTTTCTCTCTTCTGCCTCCAGAGGAATTGGTTGGGCCTGCGGCGGCCCGGCCAGTGTATCTCCGACTCCTGTTTCGCTCTGGACACAGCTGCCTTGCCCTGTGTGCTGTGCCGTCCCCAGTTCACGGAGAGGATGTGGAGCGAGAAGAAGGCCAGCGCAGCGACGGAGAGCTGGTCTCGTCCCGAGAAAGCGGCAGAGGGTCCATCTCCACTCTCAAACGAGCTCTGGGTGTTATTTTTTGTCTTATTTTTGGCAAGATAGGTGCGCCTTAGAGCTTAGTTCTACTTATTTTGCCTTTTAAAACGAGGTGGGAAGCCCTGGCTGACGTAACAATTGCTTATGACTTTCCTTTGCGGTATTTTTACTAAAGCAGTTTTACTAATAGGCTGTTTACAGTCATTTCCTTTTCACAGCTGGCTCCGGAGTAAAATGAAAACAAAAAATGATACCCAGGGGTTTATCAATTTTTCTCCCTTATAAACTGTTAGTGCTTCTCAGCAGGAGAAGTTCACAATCCCCAATTTATAACTCCTTTCAGCAGGAGTGGTCTGCCCAGCTTGACTCACTGCATGGAAAAGTCCCAGGTCCTCCAGCGGAGCCCGGGGCCCCTCGCTGAGTCTGGCAACCTCTCCGTTGGGTCTGGGCAATGGCTGGGGTCTGCGGCTCAGGGAACCTTGCAGAGAGAGGCGAGGACGCTGTCCCAAGGTGGCTTAACGGGGATTCCAAAGAGCAGAGGGACTTTGTCCCCCTCCCCATATATTTCCTTAAGTTTCTTTTAAAGTTTTCCAAGAAAAACCTCTGGTATGATATTTAGTATACAGGGAGCAGGCTGGCAGCAGCACCTACAATTCCGAGCCAAAGTCAAGAACGTGAGGGGCAGGGGCACCGACAGACTGGAGAGAAAGGGCATGCAGCAAGCCAAGGCCATGCGTCAGACTCCTGCCTGATCAGGAGAGGCGGCCGTAGCCGACCCCGCCAGGGGGCACGTGATTGGGCTACCACGGGAGCCATCACCTGGAAGCTGTGCCAGTGACAGGAAAGAGTTGGTGCCAGGGGCCTTTTCATCCTGTACACGCTGCCTTGTCAAATAGCACAAGCCCATACTTGTGATTCGATTGCGTGATCTGCTTTTCCATCCAACTATGTATTCATTCATTCAAAATGAGTATCAAGTACCAACTGAGCAAACAATAAAACAATTTCTGCTCTCGGGCCGCTTTCACTCTGGTGCTAGACTTGAGCTTAACTCTGTCATCCCGCTAATTCGCTACGTAAGAGGGGATCCGACTCAGTTCACACAGCATGAGCAAGGACAGCCCCGTGGCCGTTCCACTGAACCCTGAGCGCTGGACAGAGCGAGCCAGAAACAGAGGTGAGTAGGGAAGCGAGTGCCAAGTGGAGAAATGATGCTGTTACAATCCTGAGACAAAATGAAGCATATTGAGTTCGAGAAACAGAAAAAGCCGTGATGACCAGAGCGTGTAAGCAAAGTGGCTCCAGACGGGGAGGTGGCAGGGGATAGTCATGCAATGTCCTGTAGTTCGCCTTGAAGATAATGCATGTTATCTAAAGGGCGGGAGGTAGTTATTAGAGAGTTCTAACGGATGGCAACACATGATCAGATATGCATGCTATGGTTATTACTCCATCTGATCCATGGGAAATGGATCTCAGGGAGAAAAGAACGGTAGGAAGTTAACGTGGTACTTTGAGCGAGGATAAACGGTAGTTTGTTCACTGTAGGATGCTCGCTGGGGCTCCGGTGATGGTAGCCGAGTTGGAGGGAGTGCAGATTTGAGAGATATTTGGGAAGCAGAGGTGGCAAGGTTTGTTGATGAATGGGACGTGTGGCAGGCTTCCGGCACAAACAACCCGGTAGCTAAGGCTTTTGCTTTCTCCAACCAGCACTTCACTTTCTACTTCCCCTGAATCAGTGAGAACTGAAGGGGGACATCAAGTTTCTCTCTCTTCAGTCTCAGGGTCAGGCCGCCATCCTCTCTATCAGCTACCTCTAAGCCCTGCCTCTCCACTTGCCCCTTTGGGTCATTGGCAAGATACTGAATTCCTGTAAAATTCGAGTCCTTCTCCGTAAAACGTGCGAAAGTGAGAGAATTAAAGGAGAGTGTGTCCAGAGAGCTCCTGGGACACGGAGGAACTCAGTACGTGCATGTTTATTTCCTCCCTCCCTCCCCTGGGTAGCTCTGTCCTCTGAGACCTTGACTTGGTGTTTCTTTTTCTAAATATAACCTTTACCCTGCTCTCTCTCCTTCCCATCCCACGCAAATGTGCTCTTCCGACTCATCCAAATAAATATCCGCCTATTGCCTCCATCCATCTAACTAATTCCATTCTCCACGTGCGTTCTACTCAACTTTCAGTACCTGTTTTTGACCTCATGGTTATTTACAACCTGCGTTCGCAATGACCTCCTGTTCCCTGGTGACAGAAGCAGTCAAGTGGTTGAACTTGGGGACAGAGGTGGAGAGCTTGGGCCATAAAGAGATGCTGCAGGTCAAAGGCAGGGCAGACAGTGACACCGTCTGGAGCTGGAGCCGATTCAGAAGCAAAAAAAAACAGACCCAGGCAAGCTGTTAGGTGAGTCGCGGCAGACATCGCTTGACAGAGATAAGGGGTCTTGAAACAAAAGCAAAAACCTGCCTCAGACAGGAAACCTCTCATTCCCTCCTCTGTCACTGTTGTGACTGGATCCAGGGATCGCCTTCCTCCTCACGTCTGCTGAGTCCTCGAGTCCTGGGCGGCTGGCTGCTGATGCCACTGCCCCCTTAGGAGACCAGACAGCAGGCTTTATGCAGTCACGTAGTCTGGCTTCTCAAAGAGATACCCGACCTGTACGTGTGTGCCTCTGAGAGTGCCTTCCCGGTGTTTACAAATACCTTTAAACGAAGGAGGAAGTGTAAACCAGTTCATCTCCCAGAGTCCTTTAGTTCTGGGAGCTTTTGTCTTCAATGAATCACTTGATTTTTTTTCATTACTTAACACATTTTGTAAACTTATTTATTGACTACATTGAATGAAATCAAACAGCATAAGGAGGAAAGTAGGTGCCAAAGCCTTCACTCACCTTCATTAGAGACAATCACTGGAACACATTTGTGGGTGTGCACGAGTATGAAAAGCTAGGCATGTTTTCAACCGTTCACTTATCTTTCAGTCATGAAGCTGCACCCTTCACCTACCCCGTGCACAGACTCAGTCCCTTCCTGTTTTGTGTTCTCATGGTGCTAAGTACAGATGCCTATCATAGTCTGTAATGTTTTACTGTCTGTATATGTCTCACTCCCGTATCAAAAACTAAAGAACAAAATAATAAACCCAAATAAAATAAAAGGAAGAAACTATAAGGGTAGCTGCAGAAATTAATGATACAGAAAATAAACAACCACACAAAGAATGTTACAGTTGATCTGTAAAACCCAAGTCCATTCTTTGTAAAGACTAATGAACTACATAAATCCTTGGTAGGTCTGACTAAGAGAAAAAAGACAAAGACAAAAGTAAGCAATATTGAAAGCAAGAAAAGTGATATGATAACTATAGAGGAGGCTTTTAAAGTATGAGAATATTCTGTACCACTTGATGCCAACATATTTATAAATCTAGAAATAGGTGATTTCTCAGGAAAATAAAAATTACTCAGGACGAAGTACAAAACCTGTATATATTAACAACCATGCGGAAACTGACAATGCAGTCAAAGATTACCACTAAAACTTTGGGCCCAAGGGCTTTATAGGCAATTGTACCACACCTTCAAGGGAAATAATCTTTGTGTCATTTAATGTATTCTATAGTGTAACAAAAGATAGGAAAATTTTCAACTCAATTTGCAAAGATAGTGCATGGAAAAAAAAATGTTGGCCAGTCTCGCATACATAGATGTACATGTTCTAATCATATCAAATCCAATAGTTTCATAATAGAATGTCAAAATAGTTTATCTTATTTACTATTGGGCAATCCACTAATACAATTCATCACATATGGTGATTAAAAGATTAAAAAAATATTGTCACCTCAAAAGATGCCAAAGAAAGCATTTGATAAAATTCAACATCCTTCCTCATTAAAAAAAGAATACTTCAATAATATTCTTTTATTAGAATGAAATTCCCTTACTCTCTAAAAGGGTATTTGACAATTACTACAGTAAAAATGCCGTGTAATTGTGAAATATCAAGGGTGTTTAAACTGATCAGGAACAAAATAAAATCTCCATTATCATTGTCACTGGAAATATTAGCCAATGCTGTAAGACAAGAAAAAGAAGAGTTTTAACTATTGCAAATAAAAGAACCAAATGGCTAATTTTCACAATCAGTAATAAAGAAAACCTAAGATAAACCATTAGAAATATTACTAATAAGAAGTTAATATAATAAAGTGGCCAAATAGAAAACAATGTAGTGAAGCCATTTGTTTTGTAATATACAACAAAATATAATAGTAATATGACAAGTATTTATATATACTTACAATATGCAATGTAATACTGTGTTTTACACAAATTAACCCAGTTTATTCTCACAACAACTCTAGGAGTTAGGTATTATTCTTGTTACCATTTCACAGAGTTGGAGGAGTGGATAAGCCACAGAAAGGTCAAGCAACTAGCCCAAGACCATGCATCTGACAAGTGACAGAGCCGTGGTATACACCGAGGGGGTTTGGCTGCATAGTTCACGCTCTGGAAATTAAATTTAAAGTGAAAATCCTCATTAAAAGTTTTCTTAAAATACAAAAAAAAAAAAAAAAAAAAGGCACACACACACAAACTATTCTGTCAGGTTGGCAAACATTTACATTTCATAAAACTAAATAATGGTGATCATTGAAGAATTCAGATTCTCCTCAGTACTGTTACTTGAGCTATGAATTGATGATGTCCTTTTGAAGACAAGTTTATAGTATCTATCAAAACTGAAAACAAATTAAAAATGTATGCTAAAGAAATCTTTGAGTACAAGAATACTTATTGCAGCCCTGGCCAAGTGGCTCAGTTGGTTAGAGTGTCATTCCATAGACCAAAAATGTTTCGGGTTTGACCCTCAGTCGGGTCAGGTACAGGAGCCAACATATCGATGTTTCTCTCTCTCTCTCTTTCTCTCGCTTTTTCTCTTTCTCTCTCTCTCTCCCCCTTCTTCCCCCCTTCCTCTATCTCAAAATATCAATGAATATCCTCAGGTGAGGATTAATTTAAAAGAAGGATACTTACTGCAAAATTATTGGAATTAGCATAAAATAGATAATGACTGATTGCCCATTAATAGGGGCTTCATAGGATGTGTTATATCTTTACTATAAAATATTATACAGCTGTCAAAAAGTGTATTTTATAGAAAAAAATCACAAAGACAATTTGCAGATGAACAAAGCGAACTACAGAACAATACGCTTAGTATGACCGCACTTGTGAGTTTTAAAGACATAATATATAAAGACACATACGGGTAGGCACTGTTTTTGAAAATGGCATTAGATGTGTGAGTGGCACCTTCTTCCCCAGAGAAGTGATTCAATACTCTTTCTCAGAAGGTGTTGGAAAGCTGAGAGCATAAGAGTGTGTGTAGATGTTACAGGGACAGAGACTGACGAGCAGGAAGACCGGCTGGTTTCAACACCACACCATACGTAGCTCGTAAACAGAGCCAGGGAAACATTGCCTCCACTCCTGTACTTCAGTATAAGCAGCTTCAGGTCAGGGCAAGAGACATCAGTTAGTGCTCAGGAGGGGGCAAGGATGGCCGTTTAAAAAAAAAAGCAGACCAAGAAATGAGCAGCATTGCTTAGCGTTAACAGAGCTGGTTCCGAAAACATTTGCCTTAGAATCCTGGCTCTGCCTCTCAAAAGCACTGTGACCTTGGGCAGATGGTGTCATTGTTTTTATCCTCAGTTTACTTACCTTTCAAATAACAATAAAACAATTTTCTCACAGGTCTATTGTGAGCAATAAAAAATAATCAGGTACAAAGCACTTAGCAGAGTGTCTGGAACATGCAAGTACTCCGTCTATATCAGGCGTTATTACAATATATGAACACTTCAGTGAGTAAAAAACAGAAGTCACCCCTTTAGAAATTTGGTCTCTAACATATGGTTGTCTTGGCTCATTGGCACAGCATGTTCCGGGCTCTTTGAGAAATAAGTGGGTATTTGGGTTGGCCTGGAAGATGCTCGTCAGCTGGGGCACAGGCTAGAGTTCTGCTGTCGAGTACAATAGTCATTCGTCATGAGGACATTGAGCACCGGAAGTGCACTGAGTCCAAATCCAGTTGTGCCTTCAGCAGAAAAAATACTCTGGATCTGAAGACTTGATGTGAAAACAGCATGTAAAATATCTCATGAATAATTTTTATATTAATTATATGTTGAAATGATAATAGGTTAGATAGACTGGGTTAAATAAAGTGTATTATAAAATTATTTTCATCATTTCATTCTGCTTTCCTCCTCTTTTGGTGTGCACCCTGCCTTCACGGGAACAACTCGGAGTCAGTAAGCTGTCTAAGCACACGCTCACGCTCATAACCAGGGTGCGTATTGCTTCCAGAGGAGAGGAAGAATAATAATTTTTTTTGTGATCCTCACCCAAGGATATGTTTTTATTGATTTTAGAGAGAGGAAGTGGGGGAGGGAGAGAGAGAGAGAGAAACATTGATGTGAGAGAAGCATTGATCGGTTGCCTCCCATACATGCCCCGACTGGGGATCTAACCCACAACCTTTGGTATACGGGACAACCCTCCAACCCACCGAGATCCAGCCAGGGCACAGCCATCTTTTCCCATAATTGGATCTTTTGTGGGCCGAGAAGCTGCCCTGTTTTGCAGTACAAGATGCTTGAAGTACGGATGTCCCTCCTTGTATCAGGATTCTCCCAACTTTTTTGAACTAAAAAATTTTTCTCACAAGACCACGTGGCCTCCCCAAAGTCCAGCATTAATTTATCAAAGGGAAAGAGAACAAAAAAAAAAAATCACATAAAGCCTACAATATTAACTATAAGAAAAATTAAGCGTGAGGTTGGCAAGCTTTTTCTGTAAAGGGCCAGATCTCTGTTGCAGCGAAGCCCCCGTGCCATCGAAGCACAGAGCGGCCCTGAGCGATCATAAGTAAATGGGCATGGCTGCGTTCCAGTAAGACTTTCTTTACAGAAACAGGCAGAGGGCCACTTTTCCCAATCGCTGTGGTTTTGCCAACCTTTGGGTCAACAGCCTTGTAGGATTATCCTTGAACAGGAATGCAGGCTAAACCAAGATGGAGAGAAGATGCCTAGATTTTTTTTTTTTTTCTCAAAGCAATGCTGATAGTGAGAAGGCAGCCCTGGTGAGGGGCACGATGGTAGGCCTACCTCAAGAGGTCGAGTGGGGAAGGTAAGAAAAAGTAGCCAGAGGAGGCTGTTAAGCCTGGTGTGTATTATCTCCCCAACAATGGGAACACCTGTCCATGTTTAACAGCGAGAAGAGGTAAGTATAGAGGGATAATTAAGCCATTAGGGAAACAGGAGGACTTGGTGTCAATAAAGAGGTGGAAAGGTTTGCCTGGACCAGAAGGAGCAGCTTTGCATATTGTAATAGAGGAATGAGGACTGAGTTGGCCCTGGTCTCTCCGTTACAATTCATTTCTCTGTTCTCCGTGCCTTCCTGATACATTGATCTGTGCCACGTCCCGACTGCTCCATCTGTAGCCCTGGGGTAGCATGCTTAGTTGAATACTGGCTTTTTTCCTATCTACTCACATGGTGTGCTCCAAAGAGAAGATGACCAAGGTTAGCTTCACTAGAACAGCAGACCAGAGACAAGAAAGTGTGCATGCCCTAGAATGTATGACAAGGCCATAGGGCTGCTTTATTACCAAGCCTCAGTTTTAGATTGAATTAAAAACCATCTCAATTTAAGAGGCCACCTAGCAAAATGCTGGCCTACCGGGTAAGAGGAGCATGAAATATGGCAGAGAGCAGTTATCCTTTCTGAGTGTCTGCAGTCAGAGGATAAATGGAAATGACTGATTTTCCTGAATAAAGCTGGGTTTGCGTTCAAGATAAATGGCCAGGCAAGGTGAGGTTTGATGATGAATGAACTGGGATTAGCATTGCAAGCGTGATGGAGAAAGGTTTTCTATTGCTGGCACTTAAAATCATTACTCGTGGTTAACATCTGCCACAATTAATCACTCCACTCTGTGTTTGCTCAGAGTACTTCGTTTGGACCTCAGTTGGAGTACTGAGTTAGTCTCCCTTCTGTTATCCGTGGATGTATGAAAGGCTGCCTTTCCTCTGGCCTGGGATTCCTTTGAGAGCAGGGCTGTTTTAACTAAGATTGTATCATAGTGGAAACTCTAGAATTTCTGCACAGCAGTGGTTTGAGGGATGTATCAAAGGAAAGACAGTGGAAGAAAAGAGACTGCGGGCTGGGTTCACATTGCAGATGCATTTTCTCTTAGATTTTGTATTTCTTCAGGTAGCTTTAGGTGGAGGGTGATGGAGGAACAGTAAATCTCTCGCAAGCCACCCCTTGGCGACAAAAGAGTTCCTAAAATACCTTTCTGAATTGAATATGTTGACATGCTACCTGAATTTTTGAAAATGTTAAGGGGATGGAGGAACTGTCCGTTACCTAACTCATCTTTCGCGTGTGGAGAGTCGCTTCGCATGTTTGGAAGACAGGTTTTGATGAGTTCTGATAACCTTGTTCTTCAAAGACCTGTGGATTCTACTTCCAAGGGCTGGCCTTGAGTGGTCTGAGTGTGGGCATGTCATTTAGGACTGGGAGCTAAGGGGCAGCTGAGTCGCTGGTCACAACAGAGAGGAGAGGCGTGAAGGGGCAGGGGGATATCTTGAAGGGCGCCAACTTGAACCAAGCAGAATGGGCAATACACTGAACGGCAAAAAAGAAAGAACACCTCCTACACAGACACACACACACACACACACACACACACCCCTCCACTGGTGACAGAGTTGAAAACGGAGTGTGGAGAGCAGAAATACCTAAAGGGAATTTAAATCCATTTCCTGAGAAGTATACAATGTAACCCCCTGCTGCAGGTGTAGGGACCCACGACAACGGTTTCGCTCCCCAGTGTGAATGGCACAGCCAACCCAGCCTCTTTGCATCTGGGCGCATCCATGTGGCTAGTTCTTGCCAATACAATGAGGGTGAATGGGGTGTGAACTCCTGTGCTGAGGTGGTTAAATAGTGGGTGCTCAACCCTCTAGGTCAGGGGTTGGCAAGTTTTTGTAAAGGGCAGATAATAAATATTTGCAGGTTTTTCAGGCTACACGGTGTCTATTGCAAGTACTCAACTCTGTCATTTTAGAAAAATAACAGCCATAGAAAATATATACACCAATGTGCATGGTGTCTTCCAATAAAACTGTACTCATGGACACTGAAATTTGAATTTTTAATACTTTTCTCATATATTATTCTTCTTTAGATTTTTTTTATCCACTGAAAACCATCTTTAGCTTTCAGGTCATACAGAAACTGGTGGTGGACTAGACTGGACCTGTGACCCGTTTGCTACCTGTTGTAGGCGCTCTCTCAGCTGACATGCCTCCCATTACCTGGATACAGGAGATCTGCTGGAGGACTCTGAGGTCTCAGGGAACAGTGAGGTGACATGATGGGTGGACAGTCACCCAGGTGAGCTGCTCAACACAGCTGCCCAGGTAGGAATGTCTTTGAATAAGAAATAAACCTTTATTTTGTTAAGCCACTGAGATTTGGGGATTGCTTGTTGCAGGAGCTGGTGCTCTTTTAATCACTCCCTCTTCCATCTCTTGCCTCAAAGAAAGAGTCAATAAGTTCTGCATTGGTTTTGAGGGGCTTGAAAAGGGAAACAAAGGAATAGTAAGTACTTAGGCTACATTACCAACCTGTATTGGTTACTTCCTTCGTTAACTCACTCGATATAAATAGCTGAGAGTCTTGGGGCCTGGAAGCACATATCAAATCTTGTCTGGACTATTTTCAAAGGCTTGTTCTTCTATTTTAAAAGTATATCCAAGGATATGCCCTAACACCTCATTTATTCACACAATTGCCCCATTTCCTTGGCTGTCTGCTACATTTCTTGCAGTAGTTGTTTAGAATTCACTCCATATTTTCTGAAACTCTCAATCCCATCTCTATCTCTGCTTCTATAATTCAGCTGATGACATCACTCTCTACAAATCCAGGTTCATCTCCTCTAATGAATTGCTCTCTTCGTCTGTCACTAGTCGCTTCATTTCCTTAAAATGCCTTTAAATCAGTATCAGTTATTTTCATTCTGTTTTGAAGAAGGAGGCTCCTTCCTACCCAAAGTGGATCCCGATCTCTGTCTCTCTCTGTCTCTCTCTTTCAATATCACCTTTAATCCCTTCTGCTTCTAATTGATTCTTTTCTCCTTTCTTCAGAGATGCTATACTCTTTCCTATTCTTTACAATGTTTAAAGTGAAAACAGAGAAACAGTTTCTTTCAGCCCTACTAACTTCTCAAGCTTATCACTTCTTTCTCTCTCTCTCTTTTTAATACACTTCACTTTTTAGGACAGTTTTAGCTTCGCAGCAAAATTGAGGAGAAGACAGAGATTTTCTTTATACTCCCTGCCCTCACACATGCATAGTTTCCCCCATTATCAGCATCCCCCACCAGCCTGGTACATTTGTTACAACTGATAAACCTACATCATTATCACCCAAAGTCCATGGTTTACATTAGGGCTCACTCTTGGAGTTGTACATTCTATGGACATATGTATAACAACATGTATTCACTGTTTTGGTATCATGGGAATAGTTTTATTGCCCTAAAAATTCTCTGTGTTCTGTTTGTTCATCCCTCCCTTCCCTCTAACCTCTGGAAACTACTGATCTTTTTACACTGTCTATAGTTTTGCGTTTTCCAGAATTTCATATATTTGGAATTATATAATATGTAGCCTTTTCAATTTGGCTTCTTTCACTTAGTGATATGCATTTAAAGTTCCTCCATGTCTCTTCATGGCTTGATAGCTCATTTATTTTTAGCCCTGAATGATATTCCATTTTCAGGATTTACCACTATTTCTCCATTCACCTACTGAAGGACATCCTGTTACTATGAGTTCTCTTGTCAACCACTAAGATGTTATGAGTCAATGCTTGATATCCTCTTTTTCTCATTCATCACTGTCACCGTTTACAGCCAAGTATCAGTCTTATTCATACCACTGTAACAGCTCTTAGGTCACCAATGATGTGTAGGCTGGAAAATCAGTGATCTTTCTTAAGTCTTAATCCATCATGACTTCTGCAGTCTTGACCCCTTAGAACACTAAGTGCCCTCAGTCTGGGGTGGCCCAGCTTGTTATATATAACCTCAGAGCCTATATTCAGTCAGTTATTCATCATTGGTTCTGTGTATTTGCAGACTCAGTAGAGGAAAGCTAGACAAGGCATAAACCTGAGTTTATGCTTTAGTCAAGAGAGAACTCTTGACTATTGCTATCTAGAGATAGCGTCCAGTGTGCATATGTGATGTGTGCTCTTGTGAATGAAAAGGCTGTGACATCTAGTTACGTCTGACAAAGCCATTGTTTCAAGAAGTAGAGGGAAAATGGGTCCAAGCAGGACAAATGCAAGAAATACAAGGAAAAAAAACAATGAGCTTATCAATATGCCTCTGTCATGGAACATAAATATTATTAGACTGAATCAAATGAAATCACCGACATTCAACAGTTTTGACCTATAAAAATGTCAATGTTATATGATTCGATCTATTTTGTGAAGTATCTTTTTTTCCAAAAGCCTGCATTTAAAATTCTGGAAATCATTTATATTATATCTCTAAAGCTTGGCCTGTAGTGAGGTTAATGCGTGTTGAACTGAATTGGAATTCAGTTGAAGGCAAAGGCTGTACATCAGGAAATTTATGTTCTAGTCCCAACTCTGCCACAACAATCTGTGCCAACTTCGATTTCATCCTTTATCTGAGTCAATGGTCTTTATTTGTAAAATTGGGATGGTTTCCGAACTCTCTCCCTCAAACAATTCTTGCAAGGATCAGATAGCATTGTGTATATGGCAGCATTTTGTCAACTCTAATAAGCAGTGGATTCTTCTAATCTATGAACAAGGTATATGCTTTGGATTGGAAGAATTAACATCATTAAAATATCCATTCTACCCAAAGCAATCTATAGATTCAGTGCAATTCCCATTAAAATACCAACAACATATTTCATGGAACTATACCAAATACTCCAAAAGTTTACATGGAACCCCAAAAGACCCTGAATAACCACAGCAATCTTGAAAAAGAAGAACAAAATAGGAGAGATCACAATACTAAATATTAGGTTATACTACAAAGCCATTGTAATCAAAACAGCCAGGTACTGGCACAAGAACAGGCATATAGATCAATGGAACAGAACAGAGAACCCAGAAATTGACCCAAGACATTATGCTCAATTAATATTTGACAAAGGTGGCAAGAGCATACAGTGGAGTAAAGACAGCCTCTTCAATAAATGCTGTTGGGAAAATTGGACAGCTACATACAAAAAAATGAAGTTAGACCACCAACTTACAATATATACAAGAATAAGCTCAAAATGGGTAAAAGACTTAAATGTGACTCATGAATCCATAAAAATCCTAGAAGAAAATGTAGGCAACAAAATTTCAGACATCACACGCAGCAGAATATTCACTGATACAATGCCTAAGGCAAGAAGAGAAGCAAAGGAAAAAATGAATAAATGGGACTACATCAAACTGAAAAGCTTCTGCACAGCAAAAGAAACAAGTGTCAAAATAGAAAGAAAACCCACTATATGGGAGAGCATAATTGCCAACGATACATCGGATAAGGGGTTAATTTCCAAAATATATAGAGTACTCATACAACTCAACAAAAGGAAGACAAAGAATCCAATTGAAAAATGGGCAGAGGGCCTAAAGAGATACATCTCCAAATAGGACATACAAATGGCCAAGAAACATATGAAAAAATGCTCAATGTCACTAATCATCAGTGAGATTCAAACTGAAATGACTATGAGGTATCACCTCACACCTGCCAAAATGGTTGCCATCAACAAATCATCAAACAACAAGTGCTGGTGAGGGTGTGGAGAAAAGGGGACTCTGGTACACTGCTGGTGGGAATGCAGACTGGTGCAGCCACTATGGAAAACAATATGGTATTTCCTCAAAAAATTAAAAATGGAACTGCCATTTGATCCAGTGATCCCACTCCTAGGAATATATCCTAAGAAGCCTGAAACACCAATCAAAAAGAATATATGTACCCCTATGTTCATAGCAGCACTATTTACAATAGCTAAGATCTGGAAACAGCCCAAGTGTCTGTCAGTAAATGAATGGATAAAAAAAGCTGTGGTATATATACACAATGGAACACTATGCAGCTGTAAGAAAGAAAGATCTCTTATCATTTGAGACGACATGGAGGGACCTAGAGAGTATTTTGCTAAGCAAAATAAGCCAATCAGAGAAAGACAAATATCACCTGATCTCACTTATTTGTGGAATATAATGAACAAAACAAACTGATTAACAGAATGGATCCAGAGAAATGGATGTGGGGTACAGACTGACAAACCTAAGAAGAGGGGGATGGGGAAGGGAAGAAATAAACCACAGAACTTATATGCATGAATGTGTAACCAATGGACACAGACAACTATCCTGGGGGTGGGGCAGGATCCGGAGGAGGGTGTCAATGGGGGAAAAAGGAGAACCATCTGTAACAAAAATAAATTAATTAATTAAAAAAAAATAAAGTAAAAAAAATAAATTAAATAAAATGGAAAACATAAAAAAAACAGTGGAGCCCTGGATAGTTTTGCCCAGTGGTTAGAGCATCAGCCAATGGACCAAAGAGTTGTGGGTTTGATTCGGTCAAGCACACATACCTTGGTTGCAGTTCATCCCCGGCCCTGGTCAGGGTTGTACAGGAGGCAACCAGTCGATGTGTCTCTCTCACATCGATGTTTCTCTGTCTCTCCCTCTCTCTTCCCTCTCCCTCCCACTCTATCTGAAGATAAATAGAAAAATATCCTCAGGTGAGGATTTAAAAAAAAAAAATTGGTGGATCTGTATCTAATGTATAGCCAGGATTCACTCATTATATATACTGTTGAACTAACATAGAAATGAGAAAAATACTACCATTGTGACCTATCTGTGTTTTCCTGTTTCATAGATCAATATCATGGAACTGCGACGGGCCATAATTCAGCTCAGACACCTGGGATGCGGACCCACTCCTAGGACCTAGATCTTCTGAGTGTACCCTTTCCCTTTCTGAATCGCATAGGCCATCGAGCTGTAAGTTCCACCTGACTTTTATAAAGTAGGGCTTAAAAAAATCTGCACTATTTCCATACTCAATGAAAACTAACTGAGCAGCTTATGAGTAAAATTTTCAACGCTGAAAAATTCCATTATCAACTCCCCAAAGCTAAGGATTCTTCCACATACCACTTGGAGCTTTGCTTGTGTCTTCAATCCCAGCCTGTCCACGCACAGATCAACTTCAGCCTCCAGTTTGCAAAAGATCTGGATCCTCTCTGCTGCTTAGTCCAGGCTTCTTGACTCAGTTCCAAGGAATCCTTTCCACCTCCATTTTATTAAAATCATTTTATTATATTACAACCTTTCAAGAAGACATGGACTGCAACAGGGAAATAAATAGGGCCAATCTATTTTGTATCATCAAAGTCCTTAAATGATGAAAATGTGAAATATCAATTTCTCTTTTTCTCCCTTTCATCATTGTGCAGAGGACTATTGAGGCTAATTGAAGGCTATTTCATTTTTCTGCTATTGATGTGGATTTCAGCTGAAACGGAATGAAACATTGTCCATGAAGGGAGATTACTTTTACAAATTAAACCAATGCATCTTACTGAGTTCTATTTCCAGAAATGTGACCTTATTACGCTTCATAATTAAAAATGAGAGCAATAAGGACATGCTAGCCGACATGCGTTCTAACAATGCCTGCTGGATTTGAGTTAAGTTTAGTCTTGACCGTTAAAACATCAGAAGGTGCCCTGTGGGGACTGTGATGAAAAGCTCCCCACTGCAGCAATGATTCTTGGCCATTCCAGACGAGATATCAGCTTTCGTCTGTTCTTAGTAAATAAAGGCTCTTGAGTATTTGGTGCTATAAAAAGAGGAAAATAGGATTCTCAATGTGGCTGTCTACAAGATGGGAAAGAAAGAAAGGAAGGAAAGGAGCGGAGTAGAAGGAGAGAAAGACAAACAGGCTTGGAATCCAGGTTTATTTTGAAAAAGGGGAAGCAGGGAAAAGAATGAACCTGCAGGCAAAGGTGTGGGCTGACTGGGACAGTTTCATGGTGAGCTGGGCTGTGGGGAGGGAGAGGCTGTGCTGTGAAGTTCTAAGAAAATAAATCAGACTTTTTTAGAGCATCGGAAAGAGACTGAGGCTAGAAAGAGGAAGACTTGGGCGAATAAACAAACTGACTCAATCTTAAAAAAGAATAAGGTCGTTCAGAATGCCAGCTAAGCAGGACAATGCAAACCTCTTACACCCATAGCTCTTCCAGGATGCTCTCCTTCCCCCTGTAACACTAGAAACTGGTGCATCCAGGACAGCAGATCTCAGGCTGTTGTTTACGTATCTTAAAGCTGCAGAGGGACAGAGGTAGGGAGACTTAAGGGGAAGAGCTCCGTGATTTCAAATCACGTCTCCCATTTAGAGCCCCATTGGTTAAGTCTGAAGCATTTTCTCTCCAGTCCACATTTGCTCTCCATTTACAGTCTCCATTTATAGAGGTAGTTAAAGTGCGTTTAATCCTCTATGTCCAGCTGGACCTGATCCCAGCCAAAGTAAATCCCAAAGACTCTCAAGTCTCAAAAACAAACCTGCACTTGAGAACCCAACTCCAGCACCTTTCTTGCTTTGCTCCGCAGAGCAGAATGCATTGGTCATGTTTTTACACATCAAATGACCCAAGGAAACCTGTGACTTTGGAGATGGATAAGATTTCAAGTATCACCTTGTCCAGTCTCAAACCATCGTACTTAGGAAGGTATGTTGTTGCCCTGGCTGGTTTAGCTCAGTGGTTAGAGCATCGGCCCTCTGACCAAAGAGTCGTGGGTTCGATTCTGGTCAAGGGCACGTACCTTGGTTGCGGTTTGGTCCCCGGCTCTGGTCGGGGTTGTGCAGGAGGCAGCCAGTCAATATATCTCTCTCACATCAATGTTTCTCTCTCTCTCTCTCTTTCTCTCTCCCTCCCACTCTATCAGAAGATGGATGGAAAAATATCAAAGCCGTGCTGTCCTTTAACAGTGGATAACTTCTAAAGTTAGAACACAGCAGCATCTAAGGCTCAGTGTACACGCATCCTTACCCCACTTGCTAGCGATGCCAGATCAAGCAAGTTCTTTAAACAGTCCCTGATATGTAAACTATGGATAGTAACAGAATCTCCTTGAGAGAGGCATTGTGAGAATCAGATGAAACACTCAGTGGAAAAAGATGCCGAGTGCTAGTCCTGACAACCATAAGCACTCAATGGTTGGGAGATATTACCACTGCGGCTAATACTTCTGATTACCGCTGCTACGTCGATTCTCCTTGTGAGACGGTTGGCTCAGCATCTTCTCCCTGAGCATTGCCCCTTTCTCCACCATTTACCTGGTTGCAACAGGAGTGACCACAGTACTTGCCTCCTCCACCCAGTTTCACCCTCCACTGTAGTTTATGCCCCAGGAGCTGTGTGTTGATTCAAGCTCAATCTTGGGTCCCTTCTTAGTACATTTTAATTTAAGAGCAAATGACGGTCAGTTCAGGCTTCTCTTTGTGGCTGAACCCACAGCTTACAAAAGATGGGCGATATCACTGTCATGCAGGAAGCAGAAATGTGGTTCCTGGCAGTGATCTTTGTTGAGCACTGGAATCACCAGGAGGGCTCAGTCAAACACAGCTTGCTGGCCCCCACCCTGTGTTTCATTCTGAGGCAGGGTTGGAATCTATGCATTTATGCAGAGTTACCAGGTAATGTCAGAGCTGCTGGTCTGGGGGCCGCACTTGGGAAGTGCTGGTCTATAAGAAGAAAGAAGAATAAAATCAACCTATTGAGTAAATCAAAGATAGATAGATAGACACACAGAACATATTCTGGCTTCTCCAGAGAGACTTCATTCCTTCCTCAGGCTCAAATGCTCTGTCTTTTGATTTCATGAGATACCCCAGGATTATTCCAATAATGTGGCTTTCTTGCCTAAGTTAGCTTGATGTTTTTGCAACCCAAAACATCACTGAAGAGTTTGGAGGGTGGCCGGCCAGTGTGGCTCAGTGGTGGAGCGTCGACCCTTGCACCAAGAGGTCGCTGATTCGATTCCCAGTCAGGGCACATGCCCAGGTTGTGGGCCAAATCCCCAGTGGAGGGCATGCAGGAGGCAGCCAATCGATGTTCTCTTCCATGGATGTTTCTATCTCTCTCTCTCTCTCCCTTCCTCTCTCTCTAAAAATCAATAAAGAAAAAAAGATTTTTAATTAAAAAAAAAAAGGTTTGGAAGCCAATGTGGTCTTCTGTACTTGAAAAGGCAATTCTTCATATTTAAAACTTCCAGACAGCATCTATCTCCATACCTTGTATGAACAAGTAGGAGCCTAATTTTCAAGATGAAATGAAGGCTTCAGCGAAGCCAGGAACACACCGTGGCAGGCTATGCCACGCGCATTGGAAGACCCCGCTGTGGCCCATCAGGAGGACAGGCTCCTAACATGCAGGGCCTCGCTGCAGCTGGCGTGCGGAAGGGACAGGAAGACAGACTTAGAGGTGAGGCCCGGCTTTGCCACTCACCAGCCGAGCGGCCTTGGGGAAGCCATGTTTCTTAGCTCCAGCTACCGCACCTGCTAAGGGGACTGAATGACAGAGCCTCTTTACAGGCTTCCATCTGCTCACTGATAGCTCTGAAAGTGCCATGTGATTTCTGGAGCGTTGGAGCAAGGTGCAGAGGAATCACCATCCTCATTAGTAGGGAGGTGGCGGGGAGGAGGCCGATGCGATGAACGTCGAGTGGAAGAGGTTATTAGTACATAGGAAGCTGAACAGCTACGGTAGTTTGAGGGGTGATACGGCAGAGGGTTGATCTGGCCTTTTCCTGTGTCCCCACACCTCCCGAACACATCAAGCTCTACTGGCAGGAGAGGTTCGTGCAGAACCTGGCCCGTGTAATCCTCGATGCGCCACCGAACCCTCGCTCTTCTGAATGTTTCTCTCTTTGACTCAGACACTGCAGTTCTGGTTAGAGCACAGAGCGACCACAGAGCTCCGGCCTGGACACGTTCCAGTCACCTCGGGAGAAGCACTGGCGTGCCTCCACGGCCTCCTCAGGTCCCCGACGCAGACGCCTGTGGGGTAGGGCTGATTCCTCAGTGTGGTGAGCAGACAGCGGGGTCCCCAGCCCAGAGTACCCCTGTTTCCTTGTCCCAGCGTTCACGCCAGCACGGAAAGCCCCGAGCCTCACTGGCTGGGCCACACCAGGGGGAGCGCTAAGGTAATTCGGCAGGTTTTTAAGGACAAACGTGCCAGCACCGGGGGCCCGGGGGACGCTGGCCTTCTGTAAGCCCAGCGTGGAGGCTGCGGAGTCCGGGGTGCGTCTGGGTAGCGCCGCCTCTGGAATTGCGCTGTGCCCCCAAAACCGCAGCCTGTCCCGCGCGATACTGGCGGTGTCAAGTCTCCGTTTACGCGAAGTGAATTTGATTTTGGAAAACAGCTTAGGGCTCTTCATTGCCAAGCCTGGGGAAAGAAGGCTGACCAAGCAGGGCACTGGCACTTGGGGTAATAAACCAGTGCGACTCTGAGATTGATTTTTCTGGGCACCGATCACAAACTGATGCTGAGAGAACAGAAACGCAGGCATGTGAGCTTTCCCAAACAGGCCCCCTTCCAGAGCGAACGAGGTGTGAACCCATAAATGCGGGGTGCCTACTGTGTACAGATGCTTCGTCTGTATGATCTTTAAAAATGTAATCTAACAACTACACTCCATGGCCCACATTTGCAAAAGAAGAAACAGAGTCCCAGAGCAGACTCCTGTTCAGTCTCACAGAGGTAACGAGTGGCAGCTTCAGGATCAGAGCTGACGCCACCGATGGCACTACTCCTGGCCTGGGACATCCCCCAGGGCTGTGCCCTGACTCCCGAGACGCCATCCCTGTCTCTTCCCTTTCTCAGCACCTCCGCCCCGAGCCTCCGCTTCCCATCTAGCACTTCCATTCCTCAAAACACGGCCTCGGGGGCCTCGCCTGAGAAAATCAAACCTTCAGCAAGCACTGATGTAAGAGAGTTCAGTGCTCAAATGGTAAGATGTGGCAACCACCCCTACTTTTCTCAGAATCTACCCCAAAGCAAGAAGAAAACAATCCCAAAACAAGAAAGAAAGTCACAAACTCTGTCCTTGATGTAACGGGGGCATTGCTCACCTACATTTACCATGCAGCTGGTTCTTGCTGTTTGCCCTAGTCACCTTGTATGAAGTTGCTGGGAACCCTGGACCAGTGCTCTGAGGGCAAATGCAAGTGTCTGTCCACAGTTTCATCCATCAAGCAAAACACAACTTTGTTTTATGCATGTTTCCATTTAAATTTTTCTAATTTCATACATAATGTTGATTCATGAACGTTGAACTCACAGTCAACAGCATCCTAACGCGTCCCTGAAGAAAGCGTATCTAACACACACAATTCCTACATAAGGCACATGGCAGCCTTCTTGCACTTAGGGACACTCGACAGCATTTCAGCACTGTGCTTGGGCCAATTGAAACAGCAAAGTTACCCAAAGCAAGCTTAAACTTGTGAATGCATAGCACAAAACAGACCATTGGGAAAGATACTTGCTTCTAGTGTGAGAGCTAAAACAGCGAGGCAGGGTCCCACCTGTCCAACCTCAGCTGGGAATGTGTGTGTTGTCAGGGAATTCAAAAGTTTTTCCACTCTGAGAATGTCCATGGAAGACCACAGAAGTGCCACAATTGTTGATTTAAGGATTACATAAATTTTACTGAGAGACAAATTTGCAAATTCAGAATCTGTAAATAATGAGCATCAACTGTACGTAAGAAAGGGAACTACAGTTCAATCAGACTTGGGAGAAAGATCAGAGAGTCTACTCAAAGCTACAGATCTCAGCCTTGGCCGGTTTGCTCAGCAGTTAGAGCATCGCCCCGTGGAACAAAGAGTCACGGGTTCGATTCTGGTCAAGTGCACGTATCTCGGTTGCAGTTCGGTCCCTACCCTTGGTGGGGGTCATGCGGGAGGCAACCAATCTCTCTCTCTCTCTCTCTCTCTCTCTCTCTCTCTCTCTCTCTCTCTCCCTCTCTCTCCTTCCCACTCTATCTGAAGATAAATGGAAAAATATCCTCAGGTAAGGATTAAAAAAAAAAAAAAAGCTACAGATCTCAGATAAAGCTGGGAGAGCACAGCTATCCCATAGAAGCAGGGGTGGTGGGGAAAAAACCAAGAGTCTTTTGTGTGGAATAATGGGAAAAAGTGAGCAGACTGGTAGAGGAATCTTCTCTCAACTTAGTCTGCCAAGAAGTAGAATAAGGAAGATAGGACAGGAAGAGGAATCACATAGACAAGCCATCTCACAGGGAGTACTCAGCTGATGAGACAGGGTCAAGGAGAGAGACCTCGGCATAACCAGCAGCCCTCTGGTTGGCTAGGGAGAAGTCCATACTAGAAGAATTTGCTCACACTTCAAAGCCCTTATCGTGAGAATTCCTGCAAGCCTGGAGCACTACCTTCTTCCTCTTCCCAGCCAAGGAATGTTGGCAAATAGCAGGTGAGGAAGGCTTCACCTGTTCAATGATGATGACAAGTGTTCAACAAAGAACAAGCATAGGAAAAGCAAATGGAAGATGAATAACATCAAGAAAATCTGCCGTGGAACTGAGGAAAATTAACCAAACATATCATCATTCAACAAAAACCTTAAGAAGCAATCACCTTTGCCCAGCCGGTGTGGCTCAGTGGATTGAGCGTCATCCCAGGGACTGAGAGGTCCCAGTTCAGTTCAAATCCTGGTCAGGGCACATGCCCGGGTTGCAGGCTTGATCCCCAATAGGGGGCATGAAGGAAGCAGCCGATTGATGTATCTCTCTCACATCGATGTTTCTATCTCTCTCTCCCTTCCTCTCTCTCTAAAATAAAAATCAATAAAAACATATTTAAAGGATAGAAGAAGAAACACTAGACAAGAAAGATACACATGCTATAATATAAATTAATTGGTATATCCAATAAAATAACTAAGAGAGAATAAACTAGCTAACCACAGATAAATGGGAAAGAAAAATGCGACAAAATACTGATGGAATTATGGAACAAAGATGAAAACAAAAATGGGCAATTGCTCAGAATAGAATATAAATTAAAACTCTAGAAATGTTGAAATAAAACTTGTGACAACAGTTTGAAGAGAAAGGCAGAAAGAAGCTGGGACAGAGCAGTGCAGCTGTGGAAGAAAGGAGAAAATAACATTGAAAGATGATCTATCAAGTAGCTGAGCTGTAAGTACCTTTAACAACTTTAAGTTAAACATGGAGAAAATTATGTCAACTAAAATTGGGTGGTGGAAGCTAAGGGAAAAACATAAAGAAGCATAATATACAAATTGTGTTGTTTATAGACTTTTAAATGCCCATACAGCTATTTGAATGCCATACACAGATGTGTTATATGTATCTTTGCATTTACAAAAGCAAGTCTTGAACTAAAATATAAATTTTCCAAATTAGCAGAACACAGGCACCACCCCCAAATGCCATGAAAATTCAACCGCAGAAACAGTTTTTAGAAATCAAGAAAAGCACAAAACTTGACAGAAAATAAATTATAGAATAAAGAACAAATTTATTTATTATGGTATAAATGGGCAACATTCACTATTAAAAAAAAAAAAAAAACTCAGATCACAAAGCGAAACTCAAATTTTGCTGTGTAAATAAACAAATCTGAAACAAAATGACCCAGAAAGGGTGAAAATACAAGGACAGGCAAATTGGTCACGATCTTAATAACAGACAAAATTATATTCAAGGTAAAAAGACTTCAATGAACCAAAAAGGACATTTTAAACAATAGGTTCAACTCACAGTGAAGAACTAATACTTACTGGTGACTACCAAATAACAACACTATCATTCATAAAAAGCCATGTGCAGGAAATACTAGGACAGGCACAACTGTAGCAAACTTTATTCCACATCTCTCAGTCTATAAAAGAACTAGTAAATATTTTTAAAAGATTTTAAAAGGCTGAAAGAATGTGATAATATGGATAGCCTTTACTTGTGTTTACCAGAGAATAGATCTTCATTTCAAATGCCCATGAATTATTGTCTACCCCCAAAACAACGCCGACAACAAAAACATTAGATCATAAAGTAAACTTCAGTAAATTCTTAAAGAGAAAATCATTTAGAAATGTATCTGCTCACAATAAAATAAAGTTTAAAAGTAATTATAAAACTAGCAGAGAAAAACACCCAACTAGCTGGAAATTTTTTTTTAAAGAAGTAAATTTTGTGTTAATTGCAAATAGCTACAAAAATAAAGATAAGAAAATAGTACATGGGATACGTGTACTATGGGATACAGCTAAAGCAGAACCAAGGAATATCTTTAACATGTATATTAATAAACCATAAAAAATGAAAATAAATAACTTGTACAGCCAAAATGACATCTTGTAAATCATGAAAGAAAATCGGCCAACCAACAAAAGGAATAAAGCAGACAGAAAAACTCCTACTTGCACTAAAATTAATTTTACATTAATAAAATGCAAACATTAAAATAAAATAATTTAAAAATTGCTATGTTCTTGCTGTAAGGAAGAACATTCTATAAAAGGCAAAACTAAAATATTTGACCACTAAAGAATATTTTTTAAAAATTCATGAAGCAAAATCCAAGAAAAATTGAGAGAAAAATACTCCCTCTTCCACAAAATAATATTTTATTTATATATTTTTAAACAGTTTTAGAATTTAAAAAAATTTTTTTCTTTATTGATTTTAGAGAGAGAGGAAAGGGGAGAGAGAAAGACATAGAAATATGGATGAGAGAAAACATCGATTGGCCGCCTCCTGCATGCCCTTCACTGGGGATTTGGCCCACAACCTGGGCATGTGCCCTGACCAGGAATCGAACCAGTGACTTCTTGGTGCATGGGTCGACGCTCAACCACTGAGCCACACCAGCCAGGCAATAATGTTTTTAATATATAAAATGTTCTCCAAAATCAATAGAATAAAGATGTAGATCCTAAGAGAAAAATGGGCCAAGGAAAAAAGATACAAATAGCTCTTTTAAAAAAAAAAATGATTTTAGAGAGAGAAGAAAGGAGAGATTGAAAGAGAAAGAAAGAGAGAGAGGGAGATGTGTTGTTCCACTCATTTATGCATTCGTTGGTGGATTCTTGTATGTGCCTTACCATCGAACCCACAACCTTGGCATATTGGGACAATGCTCTAATCAGCTGAGCTACTCGGCCAGGGCAAAATGGCTCTTAAAATAATAACAATGTGTTCAGCTTCACTGACAATTAGAGAAATAAAAATGAAACTCTAGTATGGCTTTGTTTGTCTTCGTGAATACCAAACAGGCAAAGACCATATAATAGATAATGCAGATCTTGCCAAGCTCTTGGGAGAGGGGCAGTCTCCTACATTGCTTGGAAAGTGAAAAGTATGTCTCTGTTGACAGCAACTTAGCAATAACCCAAAAATTAAAATACATTTACCCTTGACTCAGAAATTCTACCTCTAGGAATGTAGCCATAAAACAGACACACAGACTTGTGAAATAAAACATATACAAGTTTACCAATAGTATTGTTTAGAGTAGCAAATAATTAAAACAATTTAAATATCTGTCAGTAAGATGAGAGGGAAATATATTTTGAAGTATCCATACAAAGAATACAGTGTATTTGAAAATTTAAGGACTCTAATTATACTAACATGGAACCCATTTTGCAATTTATAGCTGAAAGTGAAAAGCAAAGGGCAAAAAAGAAAAAAAATATGGGTAGATAGATAGATAGATATACAGATATACTCGTTTAGTGGTTTGCATTTAAGCATGAGGGGTAGGGGGAAGGAGGTAGTGATAAAATGTTTATCATATACCTTTTGGGTTTTGAATATTTCTTATTCAAAATCAGTATTTTAAATTTGAAAAAGTGTGGAGGGGGACAGAATCTGGAGCTGTGCTGAAGGTCACAGACACAGCACGCTCAAGATGTGCAGTTGGTGGGAAGTACAGCCAGCCTGAGAGAACTGAGACATACCCTCCTCTTCTCTCCCAGCAGCTCCTTCCCTGGTCTCAGCTCCCTTCAGTCTTTGCACTCCGTCATCTCCCTTAGCACATGGCCCAGCTTCACTGTCAGAACAGGAGAACTGACGATATAGTTCCCGTTCATAGGCCAGCAGGCTTAAGAGCCAGGCAAAGGCGATGCTTCACGTCAAGGCTGAAGGCAAGGAGAAAGCTGATGTCCCAGTTTGAAGGCAGTTGAGCAGGAGAAATTCTCTCTTACTCAGGGGAGCGTCTGCATTTTTGTTCTACTGAGGTCTTCAACTGATTGGGTGAGGCCCACCCACACTGGGGAGGACAATCTGCTTTACCATCTCAAATGTTTATCTCCTCAAGAGCCACTTCACAGAAACACCCAGAATGATGTTTGATCAAATATCTGTGCACCACGTGGCCCAGCTAAGTTGACACATAAAATGAACAGGGAGTAAACAGAAAAACAATTAGCCAGCCTCTCTGAGAGTCTGGTATGAGAACTACTACTAGAGTATAGATTAAAGCAGACCTTAACAGTCTGAAAGGGCAAAGCAACCGAAGGAGAAGTTACCTGAGGCTATTAGCGGGGGCTGGGAGGGGTGTGCCGATGAACAGGACAAACAGAATGCACAAGCCCATGCAGACGAAGCTTGAGAGATGTTTCTGCAGTCGATCAGGGTTTAGAATGAACACATCATTGCTTTTATTCATCTTTTGTCCAAGCCAAACTGGACATCGCTGTTGAGAGTGATGTTGAGACTGGGGAAATCTGTGCAAAAGATCTTGAGCAAGAAGTTTTTGTCTCCTGAGTGCACGTGGGTGATGTCCACATTCATAGGGTGTCCGAGAACTCCGGTGCAGGTCTCTCGCTGTCGGGGTTGATCACCCCACCCTGGGCCCAGGACTAGAGCAGTGCTGTTGAGGGACGTGGAGTTCCTTTCAGACTCCACCAGCCTACCTCTTTCAGGGAGTTCTGAATATATACATTTAATAGTAATCTGGCCTAGTGATGATAATACGTAAAGCCATGGAACTGAACGAGACCCTCAGGCAGTGGTTCTTCGCCTTGTGTGTATATAAGGGTCACCTGGGAAAATTAGAAAACCTGCTGAAGCCAGAGCTCCACACCCACAGACTGCAACTCCCCTTGCCCGGGGCCCAGCGAACTGCATTTGGAAACTTTCCTCCGTGGTGCTAACATGCAGGTCGAGCTGAGAACCACCAACCGAAGGAAGGAAAGGGGAATCTCAACCACACTTTGAGACCATCAGAATGTGTTTGAGAATGAAAGACCACTGAAAAAGAGGAAAGGCAGAGAGGAAAAGGTTTGAGAGGAGGCGAGGTCGCTGGGACCACATGCTACCGAGTGAATAGAAAAGGCTGGAGCAGCAACCAGGGCGTTTGGCAACACGGCGACATCTTGAAACCTTGACAGATGATAGGGACGGAAACCAGACCGGAGGGAGCTGAAGTGGACCCAGGCACAGAAGCAGCATTTTTGAGTTCTGCTCTGAATAGATGAGTGTCAGTGATGTGGTAAGTGGGAAGATGGAGATCTTTGTCCTGGGCCGATGGCAATGGCCTAGTAGGAGAGGAGAAAAGCATGATACCTGCATCAGTGATGTCCCTGTGGAAGCAAGGGTAGATGGAGTCCAGAGGATGGGTGGTTGGCCTCTGACAGGAGCTGGGATTCCTCTTCCTTGGAATCATGATGGAAGATGAAGAACATGTGAACTAATCAAGGCAGGTGTGTGAATTTGGCGGTGGGAAGGTGTCCATCTGATGGAGTCTATAAAGATTTATTTATAATAATAGGATCATGCAATTAATAATATTTTGAAGTCTGTTTTAGTCACCCATTGACTATATCATGAACATATTTTCATGTCAATGGATATGCTTCTCAACCATCCTTTTAAAATATGTTTTTATTTATTCGTTTTAGAGAGAGAGAGGAAGGGAGAGAGACAGAGAGAGAGACATCAATGTGAGAGAGACACATCTATTGGTTGCCTCCCACTTGACCCCAACCAGGACTGGGGACCAAACTGCAACCGAGGTCTGTGCCCTTGACCAGAATCAAACCTGCAACTCTTTGGTCCACGGGCTGACGCTCTAACCACTGAGCAAAACTGGCCAGGGCTCAACCATCTTTTTTTAAATGACTGCATAGTATCCCTTTGCATAGTTAACCATTGTTTATTTAATCAATAATCTTGTTGGGCAAGTTAATTATTTCCATGTTTTGATGATAAATATCCTTACACATATTTTTTAATTGTTTTCCTCAGGATAGATTTTAAAGATGGGATTTCTGTAAAAATCATCCTTCACTATTCATCAACTTTCCTTTCTCCGGTATTTCCATTACTCCTTTGAACAACCAGAAATCTACTTTATACAACACGAAAGACACAATCGTCGCTTTCTTTAAACCTTCTATGCCAGGGCAAACTGTTTTCCTTCACTTGACTATTCCCACAGGCCTCCTTTAGTATATTGTAGTCTTACTTACAGATTTGTAGGACTTCGTGTGAAATTTCATGTTAATTGTTTACTTTAAAAAGCAGCTTGCCATTTTTCTGCCCACACAGCTATCAACACGGAGCAGACTGGCCAGTCTTTGCAAAACTGCTTCTGAAAGTTAAAAGGCATTTCAGTTCAAATTCTCGAGGGCAAGTTCTTCTCCCCTTCACGTGTGCCCACAACTCACAGCCCTGTGGTTATCTTCAGTCCTCTGTTCATTTCTGTTAGTCTCACGTGAGAAATGCTTGGCTCTCACAAACTGACCCGAAGTTCTCTGAAGACAAGACTCATACCACTTAGACTTGGCTCAAATGCTCCCGACTCTCCGCCACTCAAAAGCATTTCTGTTCATGACATGCGATCTAGTCACAGTCTTCTTAACATGGGTGCATAGAAAGGCTTCAGAGTCTCGATCTACTGTAACTGCACATAAAATTTGGTTTACACGTATATTTTGTGGTGACAGAGTCCATGGCATTCATTAAATATTCAGATGTCCTTGCTCTCCAAAAAGATGAAAAACCATTCGTTTAATCCAGTTTTTAAACAGGAACTAGATGCATGGCCAGAACAGAAATCTGATCCTTGGAATCCTCAGTTCCCTATGCCTTGGCTTTTCACCAAACAGTAATAATAATAATAATAATGCATCTATTTCAGTCAACTCCTGATTCTCTGAAGATCCACTAAGCTGAATTAACCCCGAACCCCTGGGTTCTCCTCCCTTCACTCTTACTATACTTGACAGCTGTAGAAGGATGCTATCGCTCTTCCCTCTGAACCCCTGACATTGTCCAGGATAGAAGCACAAGCTGTTTGACTCCTGGGCTAACACTCTTAGTAGCCAGGGACACCGCATGACCCAATATCTCTTTCTAATGTCAAAGATGAACGAGCTTTCCCAAATGCAAATCTGATCGTTTTCCCTTTCTGCTTAAGCCCTGCAGGGGTCATCCACTGTTCCTGGAGTCAGTCAGTCCTCCCAGAGGACCTACAGGAAGCGCCCACTCTCTAGTCACAAATCCCCCCGTGCTACCCCCTCACTCTGTGAAGACCGTTTGCACTGGCCTCATTTTCACTTCTTAAACAAGCCACGTGCTCTTCTCCCCAGAAGTTTGCTCCCTTCCTCGCCTGGTTAGCTATGCCTCGTATTTGAAATCTTCCCATTATTGTCTCTTCTTCAGGGAAGACTCCTCCGCCTCAGAGAAAGCTGGATCTCCCTGTTGCGTGTCCATTGTGCATGCGAGTCTCTGTTTTCGTCCTTACTCACAACTCAAATGGCATGGGTACCTCTGTCCTTGTTTGGTTAATATCTGCCTCCCCTCCCAGATGATCCAATTTATTAAAACCAGGATGGCATCTGGTTCACCATTGCATGCCGATCATCAAGTACAGCACCCAAAATCTGTTTGTTGAATAAATAAATGAACAAATAAATGGTGAGAACTGAGAGCCGCAGCCTGTAAGAGCCTGTCAGGTTGTGGAGGAACTGGCCTCATGGTGGCGCTGTGCGGACAGCAGGGGCAGAAATCATCTAGTCCAGGTCTTCTCAAAGAGGGTGCGTAGAAAGGCTTCAGAGGCTCCATCTACTGTAACTGCACATCAAATTTGGTTTACTCGTATATTTTGTGGTAACAGAGTCCATGGCATTCATTAACTATTCAAATCTCCTTGCTCTCCAAAAGGATGAAAAAACATTCGTTCAATCCAACTTTTTATACAAGAACAAGATACATGGCCAGAATGGAAATCTGATCTCTTCACTCTTCAGTTCCCTATCCATTGCCTTTTTACCAAACAGTAATAATAATAATAATAATAATAATAATAATAATAATACATCTATTTCAGTCGACTCCTGATCCTTTGAAGACCCACTAAGCAAAATTAACTGCTTGAAGCGCTGGGCCGCCCGAGCCCAGGTGGAGGGAGCCCGCCGGCTGCCTGGCCTCGCCCCCCGCCTCCCCTGCACCCTCGCTGGCAGACAGTTCCGAGGGCCCCGTGCAGCCTCGGGCTTCCCACCCTCTTCGCCTCTTGTTCCTCACTAATGAAGCCTCATGCCCTTGTTGGGTCTTGTTTCTACAAGGCAGGACACCTTCTTTTAGCAGGACATACGTGAAAAACAAGATATTTTCCTTTGTACTAGAAACAAATGGTGATTAATGTGCTCGTCGTAATTAATCTGTGGTGACAGATTAGTGGCAGAGCAGCGGCTCCTTTGCTGCTGTGGGAGGCTTCGTTGATAGGACAGCTGGTGAGAGGGGACACCAAATTCAATTTGTTTCTCATTTGCATACATATGACAACCATCTGTGCTAATAGGCACCGCAATGTCTCCATCAGGCCCTGTGCTAGCATTCGCCTCTCCTGGGCTCGGTGAGGCTGGGCGCGGGGGAGCTCCAAGCATAAATATTTGTAGAGGAAAAAGGAGTGGGCTTGATGGAACACAACCAACCATGTCCCTTCCTCCAAAGGCTCAGCATTCAGCCTGGGCTGAGATTCCTCTCACCCATCGGAGGGCGATCTTTTGAGATCTCCCACTACTTGCATCAGAAAGCCTCTACCCCTTCGTCTCCGTGATATAATTGAATTACTAATGGTCTAGTCCCTGTCGTCCAGTTGCTCAAACCAGCTTCACTCTGGTAAAGACCTTTTATTTATTTTTTCCAATTGGCCCGTTCATTCAAAAAATATATTTATGGAGTGTCTCCAAAGTTCAAGCACTATTTCATGTGGAAGAGAAACAAGAGTTAACAGGAGAGAAAAGGGTTTGTTTTGTGGGGTTTACATGTAGCGGTGAACCCTGGCAATTAAAAAAAAAAAAAGGAAACAAGAAAAACTCATGTAGTGTTATGTTCTAGGCAGAGACTCTAAACCGGGTGAAAGGTGTGTGGGAAAGACAGTATGTGGTGTTTACGGTGGATTTGGTGGTCCACGGCGTCCTCCCGGAGGAGGGGAGATTGGAGCTGCTATCTGGATGACAAGAAGGAGTCAGCCTGTGAGCATCAAAGGAAAACATGTTTGTTTGCTTGTTGAGGTAAAGAAAGATGGCCAAAGTGACCAGAAAAAAGTGAGTGAGATGGTACGAGTGGTGAGTCTGCCTTAGTTTCCAGAGCTGGGTAATAGAGCACCACAGACTGGGTGGCTAAAAACAGCATTCATTTATTGTCTACAGTTCTGGAGGCTAGAAATCAGAGTTACGGCATGGCCCTGAAAACCACAGGGAAACATCCCCTCCCTCTTCTGCCCTCGGTGTTGCTGCAGCCCTGGTACTGCTGGCCTTGAGGTGCATCGCTCCAGTCTCTCCTCCGTCGTCACACGGCGTCTTCTCCCCTTCCTGTAATGACACCAGTCACATTGGGTTAACCAGCTGGAGCACACGGGGATCTGAAAGCCAGATCAGGCACTTAGGTCATAGTGTAAGAACAGTGGATGACCTTTAAGGGCTAATTACAATGACATGACATGATCTAATGGCTGTGTGGGTGTCATGGGTAGATCGGATGGAGGCAGGGCAGGAGGGAAGGATGAAAGTAAGCCATTTAGCTTACCTGCTGGATATAGGTACTTGGAAAATTAAAGGATCACAGTTTTGTTCTGAATAGTTGAAGGGATGGTACAATATTTGCTGGAAGAGGGAATATTTGGGGGCCAGGGAGTGCTTTTGGGAAACAAAATCAAGTGTTCCATCTTGGACATATTTAGTTAGAGACATCTATAAGACACCCACATGGAAATATAAAACTACCCAGTTGGGTATGTGAGGCTAAATGTCAGAGGATAAAACTGGTCTTGAGATAGAAATTTGGGAGTCATCAGCTTCAAGAGATGATTTGAAGCCCACGGTGGTGGATATTACCTCTCTCTAGGGCAGTGGTTCTCAACCTTCCTAATGCCGCGACCCTTTAATACAGTTCCTCATGTTGTGGTGACCCCCAACCATAAAATTATTTTCGTTGCTACTTCATAACTGTAATTTTGCTACTGTTATGTCTTAGGCGACCCCTGTGAAAGAGTCTTTCCACTCCCAAAGGGGTCGCGACCCCCAGGTTGAGAACCGCTGCTCTAGAGAGAAAGGAATAGAAGGGGAAAGAGGGGGCGCTGCCCCAAACCCAGAGGGACGCCATGGCTCTCTTCTTTTCTTCTGTCTGTACCTTTGCTAAGGGTTATGATGTTTCAGATGTCAGCGCCCGTCCTCATGACGAACGACTTTGTTCTATGAAACACTGTGCGTGTTGATGAATCAGGCCTGGCTGACCCCTCTCTGTTTCATGCCCCACTGTATCCATATTTCATCCCTATTTTCCTTTGTTCTGCTTCCACTCCATGAAGAAAGGTCGACGTTCAATACATCTTTATATCCACACACCAGGGTTTCTCAACCTCAGAACTACTGACATTTCGGGCTGGATGGTTCTTTGCTGCGGAAGACTGTCGTGTATTGTAAAATGTATCCCTGGCCTCCACCTACTAGGTGCCAGTAACATCTCTGCATTGTGACAATTAAAAACGTCTTCAGACATTGACAGTTGTTCTTTGGGAAGTGGAGGGGAGGCAGAACAACACCCAGTAAAGAACTACTGCCTTAGACATATCACAAGGCTCTATATACCAGAGACACTCATTCAATATTTGCCACTGATGGTGATAGCAATTATATCTCGGCACGCAGCTTCTCTCTACCTTCCTCTGTCCACCAAAGGAAATAGATTCTTTATTAAAAGCTTGTAAAATAGTGTTGGAATTTCTCATTAGTCTCTGGCCAGGCCTCCAGACTCCAGACTTCTTCAGAATTGAAGACAAATATGTGAAAACTCAGAATGAGGTGTGAGAGGGAGTTATCCAGCCAGGCAACAAATGGCAAAATTAAACAACAACTGAATTAAGAGAGCCCTCATGCGACCAAAGCCTGGTTTGATAAGATAGGGGAGGTCATTACCTAAGAAAAATTGCTACCACACATTCCAATGACTTTGCATCCTAAGTAAAAAGTCATCTTTAGCACAACAGATGTCCTTTTAAAATTTTATCAACCAGAAAAATAGAGGGGGGAGAATACAAACCAGACCATTAAAATGTAATCTAGAGTCTACAAATTAATAAAATGGTAGCATAATCAGATTGAAATGGCATGAAATCAAATGATATGTAGCTGTCCTTATGGTACTTCACAGCTCCTGAAACCCTAAAGACTGAGTATAAATACGGGGCATGCTTGCAGCATGGGGAACAGACGATCTTTCCTGGTAGCTCCAAGGACAGCCTCAGAAGCCTTGCAAACATTGCATTCCTAGAAGCACTGGCAGCCAGGCTGAAGGGCATCCTAGGGAATGTGTATGTGCCTCAGCAGTCCCCTGGAGGCCTTCCGATGGATCTACACTTGACCATGATTACAACCTAAATTGCAACACTTTTTTTTTTTTCAAGTAGAAATATGGAAAATTGAAACCAAGGAAAAAGAAAATATTTCTCTGCCTGGCCGGTGTGGTTCAGGGGATTGAGCGTCGTCTCATGGACTGAGAGGGCCCGGTTTGATTCCCAGTCAAGGCACATGCCCGGGTTGTGGGCTCCATCCCCAGTAGGGGGCGTGCATTAGGCAGCTGACTAATGTTTCTCTCTCATATCTATGTTTCCATCTCACTCTCCCTTCCTTAAAAAAATCAATAAAAACATATTTAAAAAAAAGAAAATCTTTCTCTCTGGAAAAGAAAGCCTTGTCCGCTGGCTGCCTGTGTTCCCCTGAACTCCAGCCAGGTCCTGATAAGTCCTCCAAGGTGGGCATGAGAATGGGGGCCAGTTTGCTGCTTGTCCTGGATTAGCCCTGATGCTTCTGCGTCATGAATTCAAAGAAAGAGAAGTGTCAGAAAGGAAAAGAAAGATGTTCCCAACAAAAGGCTTGCAAAAAATAACCTTGTACAAAGAAACAGTGGTATTCTGGTTATTAGTCACAGAGTAACAAAGCATCCCAAAATGTAATGCCTTAAGGGACAACAATTTATTACTTCTCATTCTGTGGGTTAGATGGGTAGTTCTGCTCCTTTGGGTGGTGGCAGGAGTATTACAATGACTGAAAAGTCCAAAATGGCCACCCTCACCTAGCTGGCAATTGATGCTCTCTGTCACAGTTCCCCTCTGTGGGGGCCTTTCCATGCAGCTGCTTGGTCTTTCTCACAACATGGCGACTTCTTTCCAAGAAGGAGCACTTAAAAAGGAAGCTGCAGAGGGAGAAGCTGTCCGCCTCTTAAGGCCTGAGTCTGAAAGTACTAGAATATCACTTTAACTACATTCTAGTGATGGAAACTGTCACAGGACCAGCCTAGATTTAAGGATAGGAAGATAGGCTCTGCCTCTGGATATGAGGGGCACCACTCCCATCCAGGATACAGATGGCACCTGCATGAAATTGATCATGTTGTCTCGTAATGAGCTTTAAAGGTCACTCATTGCTTTTACACTATGACTTGCATACCTTATCTGGCTTTCAAAGCCCTGCGTGTTACAGCTGGTTAATCCAAGATGACAGGTGTCATTATAAGACCAAGAGACACAGAGACACACTGGAAGAAGATGGCCATGTGACAATGGGATACTGGCAGAAGCCACCTTTGGACACTAGCAGCCATAATACATTTGCCATTTCACTCCATGCCCAACCACTCTGGTGTATTTCTATGCTCCTGATCCATCTTTTATCTTTCCCCCTCCAAAGCATGTCATATTGTAAGAGCATGGGTGGGAAAGAGAGAACTTGCCTTCCTACAATTACATATATGTGTGTATGTGTGTGTGTGTGTGTGTGTGTGTGTGTGTGTGTGTGTGTATGAATTTAAGGAATTCACATACCTATATGAATTTAAGGAATGATTAGAGGCAGAAAGAATGACTGTCCTGTAATACCAGCTTTTGGCTTTGAACACCAATTATTCCCCATGCTTCTGTGACAAGGACACATGCAGAAAGTGTTCAAGAGCCATTTCTTTCATCTACTGAAGTTTTCAACAAACCCAATTTCTACTCCATCTTCTGACACTTACTTAAAGCATGAATATGGTTGACTGTTTTTTAAAATACCTACTTCAGAGGGCTAGTACAACAATTACATGAGAGAACATGAGATTACCTTTCATGTAAATGCTCAAAAATGTTATGATGATGATGGTGATGATTATGAAGATGATGAAAACAGCTAAACACGATGTCTAACGTAGTACGCGCTTAATAAATGAAGCTCTTTGTTAAAAAGACACTCTTTTAGAGGAAAAATGGCAAAGGAATGGGGTGCAATCCATTTGAATGGAGAGATAGGAATGCAAGGGCTAAGAAGCTTGGGGTCAGGAGAAGGGCGATGCTCACTGTGCCTCAGGAGGCATCTGACAGAGCTATCTTTAATACCAAATTATCAGAGACAGTTTTGGGATTTTCACTGGCACGGACATGCTTTCCCCTGAGCCCTGGAATAAATACTTAGAAGGTTAAAGGTCAGTTCATTAATCTCCTCACTTGTCTGTTTGTTTGGACATATGGATGCTCCATTGTAAAGGCAATTTGAGGAAGGGTGAAAGAAATTGAGACCAGGAAAAAATATGTACTCTAACCACTTCAATACTAGCACATTGTGGGTGGAGAGTTGTGCAAGAGAAAAAATATGTTTTACATTTAATTCTCTGTTTAAAAAACAAAACAAAACTGTGATCAGAATTGGAAGCTCGTGACTCGGTTCTGTTCCTTTCCAACATTTGTTTATGCAACTTGCCTTCCAGCTGGCATTTGATCAACTTTTCTTTTCCTAGTAAATTTTTGTTTTGCTCAATTAGGCAAAATCTGTCAAGCAAGAGCAGTGTTAAGGTCTTACCCGGTTTCTTTGTACCCTCCCACTCTACGGTAATTCAGCGTATCTTCAACCTTCAGCCTCATTCTAAGGGACATTGAAACAAAAGCAGCGAAAAGACGTACACCTTCCAATAAAGTAAAATAAGGGAAATTTCACCTGGAGTTATCCTTATTAATGCAGTACCACTTTTATGAATTGCCAAGATATCTCTTTATTTGAATCCAAATAGCCTGAAAACAGTCCGTGGTCCTGGAGTCTTTCTGGAGAAATAGCCTTGAGAAAGAGAGGAAGTTACTTGCTGAAGGTCACATCTATAGACAACAGGAGTGCAAAGAGGCAGGCTCTGTAGGTTTACTGTTCACCTCTTTGGTGGTTGCTGCAGGCAGATTTCAACTCGGCCCCCACATGATCCTTGCCTTCTGTGTTCACACTTTTGCGTAATCCCTTCCCTTTGCATGTGGGTAGCATCTATGACTTACTTCTTATCAATAGAACATAACAATGGTGATGGGATGTCACTGCCATGCTTGTGGTAAGGTATATAATATTCCA
This sequence comes from Tadarida brasiliensis, assembly GCA_030848825.1. NCBI lineage: Eukaryota > Metazoa > Chordata > Mammalia > Chiroptera > Molossidae > Tadarida > Tadarida brasiliensis. Next base: position 13,908,885 of record CM061273.1, on the reverse strand, counting down.
TATTGGTAGCAAATTTACTCTAGAGTCTATCCTTGCCGGCTTGATGAAGGAAGCAGCCATACTGGGAAGCATAGCGTGAAAGTGCGGGTTGTCCCTGAGAACCACAGGTGGCCTGTAGGAACTATAGGTAGCATTAGGAGTTGAGTGCAGTCTCCAGCCAAGTAAGAAGTCTCCCAACCATAAGGAGATCGAGTCTACCAACAACCTGAGGAAGCTCAGAAACAGATTCTTCCTCAGTCAGGCCTTCAGATGAGAATGCAGCCTGGCTCATATCTTAATTACACTAAGCAGAGTGTGTGACACCTGCCCACAGCAATTATGAGATGATAAATATATGTTCTTCTGTCACTCAGCCTGTAGTGATAGGTTACACAGCAGCAGAAAACTAATACAGGGTCCTCTGCTGGGTAACAACACATTTTCAAGTACCTATTTTTGTCTGCCATAGAGGAAAACCAAGGGTTTCTCTTGGTACTTTTTTATCCAACCTTAAAATTTCCAAATGACTGCCCATATTTCCTACTTTTGTATAACCATTACTTTAAGCCAAAATGTATAATTTGTGCCTCCTGTATCTCCCATGTATGTATTTACGATTGTATTTGGTTGTTTCACTTGTTGCTTCATCTCAGCTTTTCAGCCACCAAAACACAGTCATTTTAGTCAAAGGAGTGGATATTTTAACAGCATATTGATATATCCACAACCCTGCTCCTACCAAAACTAAATCATCTAGAAACAAAAATGGAGTCACATTTTAGAAATGTAGAGAAGGTAACTATGCTAGGAGCTCTTATTTCCTCATTTTATAAGTGAAAAAAGTGACACAGCAAAAATTAATAAGGTGTTAAGACTAGACAAAGTTTGTGCCAAAATGAGACAAGGAAACCAGCTGTAATATTCCTTACCCCATCAAGCATGGAACTTACACCTACAGAGAACCTGCAATGCCCAAAGCACCGTGATTACTACTTCACCCGCGTTCCTGCTGCTCCTTAACAGCTTAGCAGCGATGTACTCTTTTATTTTCTACAGCACGGTACTCAACTAGAGATTGATTTCTCTCTCTTTTTCACAAAAACATTGTCCAAAGGTTTCAGATTAAGTAATGGAAGTCTCCCTTAAAAAGTGGGTGCTGGGAGAACATGAAGGATTAGAACACATTAGAAGCTCAGGGGTAATGTGACTTAGAAGGGTGCATACATAGCTAAATAGTCCCATTTTCAAGTCAAAGGTAGATAAAAGTAGTTACTTTTAAAAACACAAAAGCAGCCTTGGCTGGTGTGGCTCAGTTGGTCGAGCGCTGTCCAGTGGACCAGGAGGTCGCCGGTTTGATTCCGTCCCTGGTCAGGGCACATGCCCAGGTTGCAGGCTTGATCCTCGGTGAGGGTGGATGTGGGAGGCAGCCAATCAATGTTTTTCTCTCACATCAATGTTTCTCTCTCTCCCTCTCCCTTTCCCTCTCTCTCTACAAATCAGTAAAAACATATTTTTAAAAATATAAAAGCGCATGTGATTAATGCTTATAGCAGCTTTCATTAACAAATAGAGTTCAGTCCAGCCAGTGTAGCTCAGTGGATTGAATGTCCTCCCATAGACTGAGATGTCCGGGTTTGATTCCTGGTCAGGGTACATGCCTGGTTGCAGGCTCGATCCCTGGTGTAGGGCATGCAGGAGGCAGCCAATCTATGTTTCTCACATTGATGTTTCTATCTCTCTCTCCCTTCCTCTCTCTCTAAAAAAAATCAATAAAAAACATATTTTAAAAAATACAGAGTTCAGAGAGAATAGCTCCAATATTGAGGACAAGAATAATTTTAGTGTTTGGAGGATTTAAAAGAAGCATTGTCCATCTCCCAAGGAGAGACTGAGTAAGAAATGCAGACTGAGTAAGATATGTACACACTGATTCAATCCCATATCAGCTCATGATTTGTAATGACTACCTATCGCTTCATAACAGACCACCCCAGAGTGAAATGGCTTAGAACAAGCACCATTTATATAGCTCACAATTTAATGGGTCATTTGAGTGGTCCTGATGATCTGGCTCAGCTCAGCCATTCTCTGCTTGCCTCCCTCAGGCATCTGTGGGCAGCTGGCAATTGGGATGGAGGCTCTATAATCAAAGATGATGTGATAAGCAGAACAATGGTCTCCAAAGATGTCCACAGCCCAATCGTCAGAACCTATGAATACTGTTACCTCACATGGTGAAAACAACTTTGTAGATTTGATTAAGTGTATAGACCTTGGGCCAGAAAATGACCTTGGTTATCCCTGCAGAACCAGCCTAATCACATGAGTCCCTAAAAGCAGAGAACCTTTCCAGCTAGCTGTGCTAGATGAAGTAGAAGAAGGGGGAAGAGAGATTTGAGGCATAAGAAGAATTTGACCTTCTATTGCTGACTTTAAAGATGGAAGAAGGTGGCCTTAAACCAAAGAATGTGAGTGGATTCTTAAAGCCAGCAATGGTCTTCAGCTGACAACCAACCAGAAAATGAGGTTCTTAGTCCTATAAATTGTAGAAACTGATTTCTCCCAACAACCCGAATGAGCAAGGAATACCCTTCCTTACCTGGATTAGAAACAGAGGAGAATCTATTTAATATAACTAGAGTATTGGGATGAATTTATTCAAAGATTGAGTCTCTAATCAGATATTTCTGGTTCAGATGTAGGTGTAAAGAGATTTAAATAATGTAGTAGTTTAAGATGTGGGCTTGGTGGTGGGCAGAATAGTGTTCCCCAAAAGTCTTCATGTCCTAATCCATGAAACCTATGAGTAAATCAGATGTCATTTAAATTAAATGGCAAAGAAAAATTAAGGTTGGAGATGGAATTTAGGTTGCTAATTAGCTGACCTTAACATAGGGAGGTTATCCTGGATTAAGTAGGTGGGCCCAATGTAATCAGACGGGTCTTTAAAAGTAGGATGGGAGAGAGAAGAAGAGACTTGACCAGACATTGCTGGCTTTGAAGATGGAGGAAGAGGCCATGAACCAGGAGTGCATGCAGCCTCAAGAAGCTAGAAAAGGTCAAGGAGATTGATTCTCCCCTAGAACATCCAGAAGGAAAGCAGCCCTGCTAGTACCTTGTTTTTAGACCAGTAAGTTCTTACAGTTCTGGGGGCCACATAGTGGCAGAACTGAGCTCAATCACAGAAAAATGAACTCTTGGGAGGCAGCAAAATATAGGAAAGCAAGCAGAGACCTTGGGGATACATTCACTCAAACCAGACACCGCTGATTACCAACCAACAGCCCTCCACACCTGTCTGAAATGACAGTGTCTCTATTTAATTCTGTTCCCCACCCCTCTTCCTAAGGTTCATGGAAGAGTGGTTCCTACCCCAAGTTTCAGGAATAAATCCTAGTTGAGCTGGGCCAGTAAGAGTGTCTCTCTTCCCTTTGTCCAAAATTAGTTTAGCCATGGGCATGGGCAAGGACAGCTTTATGAGCTTGCAACATGTATTGCTGCCCAGGGCCTTGAGCTCAGGAAGACCCCATGCTTGGTTTAATGCTCTGCTATCATCTTAAAGTTCTTAATAACTGTTGAATAAGAGATCTCACACTTTCATTTCTACTGGACTCCACAGATTATATTACTGGTCCTGAACATATGATACAATTCTGGGTAATATGACATGGGGAAGGCTTATTGAGGGACTTCTAAATAATATTTTTGTTTTTGATAGGAAACACATTCACACAAAGGTGTGTATGTATGTGATGCCTGGAACTACTGCAGCCATGTTGCACCCCTGAGGGAAGCTAAACTTGCTAGAAAAGAAAGATGGAAGAACCTGGATCTTGATGATGCCACTGTGCTACTGAATGAATGATCCTTGGGGCTTCTTGTCATATGAGATAATAAACCTTCTTTTTTGTTTTCACCATTTGAGATGGACCTTCCTTTTACTTAAAAATTTAACAGAGTATATTCAGTATATTTGACACACAATAGAGGGTGATCCAATGGTGGCAGTAATGAAAACTGTCATTTTGTTGCTGCTGTTGTTACTAGCCCAATGCCGTTATTTAGCATAACCTACAGTCTCCCCCAACTCTCACCCCATTTCAAAGTATTTCAATTCATCACCCAATAGATCATTAAGATTTATTTTCAGTAACAAAACACATCAGCTAAGTCATACAGATAGACTCCCTGTGAATCATCTGAATGCCATCTTACTGGCTCTATTTAATTCATGTTTGCATACATGCTACATAAAGCCAGGTCATTTATCCTATATCTGGACCTGAAACTATTGAAAGTAAATTAGGACCTAGATCTTCATATATCAATATGGATAGTCCTCGAAATCAGACTGTTAAGTGAAAAAGGCAAATTGTAAACTGATCCGTATTGTATGCTGCATGTGACCCCTTATATGAGTGTAAACTAATAACAGTGATGATGATGATGAATCCCGCCTCTGGGAAGATGAAGTAAATGCACTTTTTCCTATTCTTTCCACTAAATACAACTAAAATAAAGAGACCTTGAAAGGAGAAGAAAAGAGGAAGACTGCTAGAAACCTCAGAACTGGACATGGCTCAGTACTGAGTCCTCTGGTTTTTTTGTCACCACCTATATTCTAGACTTGGAGCTGAAGGGACAGAACCATAAGACAGTAATAGACTTGGACAAAACATGCCAAGAAAAGCCTGCTCTCTCTAGTCAAACCCAGGAAAGGAGCAGCTTAGCATGACAGAGAGCTTTTAGACAATAACCACTCTACTCCAGCCAAACTTCATGATAAAAACTGTGGCCCCACCCATCCCCATCAGCAGAGGCTAATGGGAACCTAGACTCCCACCTGTGAGGCTGTAACGAAGTGCCCCAACATCCTCCACGGCACCTCCCCAGGGTGGTGACACAGAAGGGCAGTTAGAGCAGGGACTTTTATCCCCGTGGTCAGTTACAAGCCCCTTGGGCCCTCACCATGTCTGTAGAGATCATGCCAGGAGCTGGAAATCCTACCCTACCCAGCAGTAGAGAAGAGCCACCCCTCCCCTAGGAGTCGATGGAAGCCAAGTGGGAAACCTGGGCTTTCCCTTCCATCTGTCAGAAACAAAGGATGAACCCCTTCCCCTGCTGGAGCAATGTCAGGGGGGAAAAAAAACAAAACAGTTAAAACAGAAAGTTTAAATAAGATTCAGAATCTCGTCCCATAATATAAAAATGCCTAGTTTCAATAGAAGATCATTCATTATACCAAGAACCAGGAATATCTGAAACTGAATAAAAAAAGACAACACTGAAATAAAAGAGATGTTAAAGTAATCAAACAAAGATTTTAAAGCAGTCCAATTAAAAATGCTTCAAAGAGCAATTATAAAATGCCTAAAATGGAGAGAAAGAAATAGAACCATATGGAAAATTTAAAACTACAAGATACAGTGAATTTAAAAAGTAAAGAAAAAAAATACAGAAATAAACCTTAGCAGAGGAGCTCAACAACAGAAGAGAAGGGACAGAGAAAAATGTCAGTGAACTGAAAGATAAAACAATAGAAATTATCCAATCTGAACAATACAGAGATAACAGAATGGGAAAAAATTAACATTGCCTCAGGTACTTACAGAATTATAACAAAAAAATGTGTGTTCATTGCATTAGTATTGCAGAGAGTAGAAAAATACTTGGAAAAAATAATGACTAAAAACATCCCAAATTTGACAAAAGATATAAAGATACAATGCAAGAAGATGGCCGAACTTTTCCTAAAAATGTGCAGGTGACTTTTCCAGATAGATAGAATCTAGAGAATACTAATGGATGTACAATTGTGTTTAATAAGCATTGGTAGTTGCACTCAATCAGGAGCCAAGCCAAGAGATGGTTGGAAGAGGATATTTCCAACCCTCTTGGGGTGACTAATTTCCACCAGTCACCCCAAAGACAATTACAGAAACACACAAGCAGGTTATGCTTAGTATCTGCATGCAAACCCAATGTAAAACAAGTCCTCTATCTAAGTCCTTAGCCCTCAAAGCGAGATTCAAGGACCAAACGTCAGCATCACCTGGGTGCTTCTTAGAGCCACATCAGAAAACCGAGGGATCTGAAACTGCACCCACAACATCCCCAGACCAACATTCAAGTTTGAGAAGCAATTATCTTGCTGCTACTCCTGTTCTCCAACCAACTGGACACCTCTACATTCCTCTTACATAAAAAATTCTAGAATTCTCTATGAACTGCAGGCTAGAAGCAGCCAGAAGAGAATCATAATGATAAACTAGGAAAGGTACCGGACTAAGAGACCAGAGTTTTGGCCTCTATCCTGAACCTTTGTATCTGCAAGTCACCTAACCTGCTGGCAGTTGGTGTTTGCAGGATTTCTGTTCTTTATGTTTTTTGTTCGTTTTCCTTATGATCTTAGTGCTGAAGATGAACTAGAAAATGAGAGGCCCTTTCCCATTTGAATATCCCACAATTCCATTTCGTGGGAATCTAATTACCCACTACTACATAGCCAAAGCCTGTGCACAGAGAAGTTAATTTTAAGATCCTAAACCATGCCTGGTGTATACTTATAGCAGGAATATGTTTTAATCTAACTGTAATTGTATTTAGGAATTTGGATGACTTGAGCTTTTAGCCTGTAGCTTATAATATCACCAGAAACCCTTCACAGAATTATAACCTTGTAAGTCAGTTACCTGTTGATGCTCAAATATATACATATATAATTTTAATAGTGCCCATTACACACAGACTTCCATTATAACACTATTTCCACTCGGTCATAATTTTATAAAAAGTTCCTCTATTGGCTAAAATTTTCCAGGCTTAATCACACTCTTGAGGTGAACTTTTTCAATTAAACTCCACTTACGCCAATTTTGAGCTCTTTGAATGAAGGAAAAATATATGTGCCAGGCTCTTAAAAATAACTGTCAATCAGGTTCCTTTTCTTAATGTTTATCTAACACACTAGTATTCACACTTCACAAGAGGACTGACCGGCCCACATCTTAATTTCCAGAGGATGGAGTCAGAGGTGCTGTTTTGCTTATAAATCTCCAAACTCTCTCAATTATCTCCTCTGCCCTGGAGAATTCTAGAGAGTCTGTAAAACAGGTATTTTATTTTAAGCTTGTGGGGCTGCTCAGCATCTATAAAGCTGAATCGAGGGAATACACATGAACTCTCCTCCTTGTGACCTGGCAAAGTTTTCCACCTAGAAAACTAATGAGAAGAACGTCGTTCGGATTATTGACCCACTGTGAGTCATGTAGAGTAGCAGAAGAATTGGTAATTACATCTATTTTGATTCACCTCCATTTATGATTTTAAACTTTATTTGGAACTTTCAGCCTCTGCTGATTGTACTATTTCTCCGGAGGAAAACAACCTCTGATTGACCTCTGAGGACAATTGGAAGGCGATGCCTTCTGGCTTTTGTTCGTGTCTCTGATCCTTTTCTCTAGCAAATGCTCTTGTTCATTCGGTGCATCTTCGTCTGGTTGATTGGAGCGGGTCGTCCACCAGAACGCACGTGGCCACCCTCGGTGGCAGGGCCAGCAAGGGCTTGACACCGTGGGTACTCTGCTGGATTCCTCACGTGCAGGCCTTAGTGCCCGTCGACAACTGATGTAGAATTTCTTCTTGGTCCTAAAGAGTCTCCTAACACAGTTATAGAGAAAGAATTTTTTAAAAAATAAAACATAATGGATTTTAATTGTCAATTCTCCAAAGCTGAAGCTTTTACATGTTGCTTAAGGGAGAGCTGTGTCTGAGGAGCTCCACCTGGGGGGAATAGTTTTATGCAGGCTGAGATGCCTTGGCCCACTGGCTTCTTTTATTCAATGGGTCTCAGCTCCACTTCTGTCCGTTCCAGGGAAGCCATCCCTACCTTCTTTGGGTATGTCTCTATGCTCTCTGCATAATAACCACACTGATTTTTTTAGTTCTGGAATATTTACCCCTACCTCCTGCCACGGGACCTTTTCACATGCCATTCCCTTTGCCTGGAACACTTTAGCTACCCCTCTTCTAGTAAACGTCCATTCATCATTTATATTTTAGTTGTCACTTCTTTAGGAAAGCGCTCACTAACTTTCCCAGTTGGGTTAACCTCCCACCAGTGTCCGTCTCAGGCCACCATGTACTTCCCCTTGATGGTACCTACCACTGCTATAATCTTATAATCTTCCACTTACTTCTGCAAGTTTTCCTTTGTCAGTAACTTTATCCCTACTAGCTGCATGAGGGCTCAGACCAGGTATACTCCCAATGTCTGACAAGGCCCTTACACATAGAGGGTGCTCCGTGGTCCTTTGTTAGGTGGATGAATGAACGAATGACTTTACTTTAGGAACTTACAGGGGAAGTCAGCACTGCTGAATAATGTCCTGGCATCAGAAACATCTGTCTGTGTTATGACAGTGTCCTTGTCCTGACCTTGGTATGTAAGAGCAGTGACATGAGAACGAGGACAGAGAGGAAAGAGTCCAGAGGAGGATCTGGAAAACCTCAGCCAAGTTCTATGGAAACACCTTCTGAGTCAGAATATCATGAACCCAGAAATGGACCCCGGAGATTGTTCCTGGGGTTTTACAGATGAAGAACACGAGGCCCAAGTTTCCACTCAGCTACTGGCAGACCCTGCCCCTTCGAACGTCGTGTTCATTCCTGGCCCACTGCTCCCACAAGGAGAAAGCCTTGAGCAGAGATGAAGAAAAAATGAATGGGGGAGGGGCTTAACAGGAGCTGAAGCTCGGAGGTGGGAAGACCATAGCAGAGAAATGGAATGATGAAACCATGTGTAAGATCATAGGGTCCCTGAGGGCTATGGTTAGAGCAATGAAGTTCTTTCCGCTCCTTCTAGGTCCAAGGTCAGGCGCTTCCCTAGGAAGTCTCCACAGGAACAATTACCATCTTTTCTATAGTCCTTGGTGATGCCTTTTATTCTCCAATATGTAAAGACAAAGGAAGTTAGGTAGAAGAAGCTATCCAAATATCACAGTTCTTTCAGTAGCCAAGTGGCTCAGGGTGTGTGTTCCAGGCCAGGCTTCTGAGGGTAAACCCCACCAGTTGTGTGACTTTGGTCAATTTGCTTAACCTCTGTGTGTCTCAATTTTCTCATCTATGAAAGATATCATTGAACCCATCTTTCAGGGTTGTCCTGAGGATGAAATGTAAGATAACTTGCAAAGCACCTGTGCCCAGCACGTAGGAAGTGCTTGGAATGCTCCAGTATCATTCAACGTTCAACAGATATGTCTGAGTGTTTACCACATGCCTACATGGGACGAGGCTGGGTAGTGGAGTGGACTTACATTATAATGGGGAAGGAAGGACAAATATAAGAAACAGAATTTTTTTTAATCCTCACCCAAAGACACTTTTCCATTGTTTTCAGATAGAGTGGGAGGGAGAAAGGGAGGGAGAGAGAGAGAGAAACATCGATGTGAGACACACTGACTGGTTGCCTCCCGCAAGACCCCAACCAGGGCTGGGGATCAAACCGCAACAGAGGTACATGCCTTTGACTGGAATCAAACCCATGACCCTTTGGTCTGTGGGCCGATGCTCTAACCACTGAGCCAAACCAGCCAGGGCAAGAAACAGATTTAAAGATTAGGCTCAGATCTCTGAAGAAAATACTGCATAACAACTGAAACAGAAACGGGGCGTTGGCTACGTCCAGATAGGTTAAATCAGGAGAGTCTCTGAGAACATGACATTCAAACCAAAGGATCCAGCTGCATGAAGATCTCAGGAAAGAATGCTCCAGCCCCGGAAACACTGGGAACAAAAAGCACAAGGCCTGAGGTGGGAACACCCTTATTCCCAGTGCCACGAGGAGCCAGGGAAGTTATCCAGCAGGCATGAGACGGGATCTGAATTATAAAAGATCCCGCTATCCAAATCCATCAAATGTACAACATCAAGAGTGAACCGCCATGTAAACTATGGACTTTGGGTGATAATAATGTGTTCATGTAGGTGCATAGATTGTAACGGATGTACACTCTGATGGAGGATGTTGATAATGGGGGGTGTAGTGGAGGGGACTCAGGGGGTATTTGCGAACTCTGTACCTTCCACTCAATTTTGCTGTAAACCCAAAATCAAAAAAATTAACTGCTGAATTGAAAGAACAAAGAAGGATCCCTCTGGCTGCTGCATGGAGAATGGGTTTTAGTGGGGCTGGAGCCAATGCACTGAGGCCAGTCAGAAAGCCAGTGGTGAAGTGAGGGTGAGAGAGACAGGTGGACACGGCCAGGATGGAATGGACAGGTGAGCAGAGTGGGCACAGTCAGCACGAATGTTAGAGACAGAAGCAAGGTGAGCATTGGGGAAGTAACGGTGTTAGGAAAGAGATGGAGAAAAAGAGGAGAGGAGCCCCTGAAGATTATGGCATTTGCTTGTGTTTTTACAGAGAGGGATTCCAGAATTCTGTGTGTTCAATAAAATAGACTCCCCTCCGAAGAGTTTGAAATTGGAGAAAACGAATTTACCTGGAACAGTGATGTGTAGGGCTCCTAGGTGAAAGAAAATGAATGAGTTCACCTCTAGCGACGCCATCCGCTCTTGAGGAATTGGGGTCACTTGCTTCTGGAGATAGTGGGCTCTGTTATGATACCATTTTTCTTAAGACAGAGAAATAAACAGTAGTGGCAAGTAATATGCTTCTTTGTTTCTCAAGAATCCCATTTAACCACTTTTCTCTGTCTTTGTCTTTTGTTTCATGTTTTTGTTTTTCTTGTTGTTTGGAGACTTTAGCGTTCACTATCAAAGTCACACTCTGTTTAGGAGAAGTCTGAGAGTTTATCTTTAAAAAGTAGTCTTCAAGGATTTAGGAATCTTGTTTTATTACAACAGGTGGCAAAGTCTGAACAACTCAATGCCACTTCTATGTAAGCTTTTCCTTTAAACACAAACACAATGAAAAGAACACCAGACTGAGAGTCTCAGAAAAGACACCAGTCCCACGCAACCCCTGAGAGGCACCTGCCCTCTCTGGGCTGTTGTTGGTCTACCTGGAAGAAAGGAGGGTCGGGCACCCTGTCCTTTCCAGATTTGACGGCCCATCAAATATTGGCCAGAGGGAGAGAAACCTTTTCACACTAACCAAGGCGATGAGCGTCGTTCATTTGCATGTCATGGTGTTTGGTCTCCCAGATGCTCTGCAATGCTCCGCTCACTGCTTTGATAGTCTGTCAGCTTGAGAACTCTTTCTGTAAACTTCTCTAAATTGGCAATAAATTTTGGAGAAAAGAAACATTCTTCATGTTTCAGAATCAGCTTTCAGCATAAACTTCGTCTGGGTGCCACATGTCTTGGAGAAGAGTCATGCTCAACCAAGAGCCCCTCAAGTCACACGTCTTCTTGGCTTTGATTCACTGGGAGAGGCTGCCTGAGAGATGGTACTATGTGTAATACAATGGTAATCAGCCTTGTAAACTTACTTCATAACAAATGCATGGCTTTGATTTGCAACTAATGCAGAAACCACAGCTACAAAAGTGACTTATCAATAAGACAGGAACAGGGCGGGAACGGGCTCTGTGCAAGAACAGTGGTGGGAGCTCAGCAGTCTCCTCAACACTGCCAATAGCTAGGGGTGCATTCTTGGGCAATTCCTTCTGTGGGACTCAGTCTCCTCATCTGTAAACTGCTGGGACTGGCCCATAATCTCTCAGGGCTCTTAGCTTGGAAATCCTGGAGTGGTTTGGGGGCCTCACGGATGTCTGTGGGCACGGGACAAGAGAGCAGTATCATCTGGCCCTATGATTGAACTTGCAACATCTCACACACGCCCTGATGGAGAAACCTCAGGCAAGAATGAGTGAAGGAGCAGGGATTGCAGCTCTCAGAGGTACTAATGAGGGATTTCACCTTTCCCTGAAGGCTTCCACCAACGTCTTTGAGTGGGAGCCAAGGCAGGTGGCAGCTACAGGGGGGTAGTGATTAGTCAAGTGTGATCGGCTGGCACCTTCAGGGTGAGGTGCTTCTTTTGTCCTCCCCTGTAGTAAGAGAGAGAACAGATGGGGCCCTAGACCTCCACACACACTTTATTAACTTAACCTTGAATTAGTGGAGAGAGGCAGAAGCCTAAGCCCTTGGAACTAAAAATATCATTTATTCTTTGCCCTCTTCACTTAATAAGAAAGGTAAATCCTATATTATTTCCCTGGGTTGAAAATCTTCATAGTCTTATAAAATACAGCTGGAGCTGGAGAATAGGATTCATAGAGGGAGCTTTTCCTTTTGGGCCTTTTAAAATGGAAATTAATGGCCAGGATTCGCTCAATGGAACATTTCTCATCATGAAGTTTGCAATTATTTTATCATGATTTTAATTACTCTTAACAGTGTCAGCAAATACCAGTGTCCCAGAAATGTTCTAAGTGAGAGAGGAGAGCTCTATTGGGAGTTTTATGTCCTAAATAAGGGGATGGACTGTCTAGTCCTTCTTCAATCCTCTCCATTCTCCATTCATTTTTTTTCAACAAATAGCCAGTGAGTATGAATTATATGTCATGTACTCTGCTATACACTGGGGATAAAGGACAGACAAGTCTCAGCTCTCTCCTGCCTTTTCTGTAAATTTGAATTTCTTTTCTATTTTTAAGTCCCCCTAAAATGCAGCTCCAATCTATCAACCCAAACACTATTGTTTCATCAATGCAAGTGTCCTATCCAGCCCTTCTGTTTGTCTTTGCACACACATGCACACACACACACACACATGCACACCCACACACATCTCCAGCAAATACACATGGACAAACAGTGCTCATTTCCCCATCTATCCACGCTCTCCTGTCTGCCTGCTCTAGCGATAACTCTGCCCACCTCCCATTCAATCTCCAAATCCTGCCCAGCTTTCGAGGCTCGGCACGAGCCCCCTTCTCAGGGAAGGGCTTTGCCAACAGCAATCAATCTGATGCGTCTTTTCTTCAGCAGTCTGCACCCCTGGACAACACACCCACTTGGTCATTTTCTGGCACCCATATTTCCCCTTCTTTTTCCATGTGTGCTGAGCAACACATGTCAATTCTAAAATTCCTAGAAAGATAAAGCATGTATCTTCAGTAGCCCTACAATATTTAAATAGTATTAGTCTCAAAGTAAGTTTTTGTTTTGTTTTGTTTTGTTTTGTTTTCATTTTTTTAATTAATTTATTTTTGTTACAGATGTTTCTCCTTTTTTCCCCATTGACACCTTCCTCCCTATCCCCCCACCCCGTCCCCAGCTTTGTTGACCATGTCCATCAGTTATGCATATATGCGTATAAGTTCTGTGGTTTATCTCTTCCTTCCCCCCCACCCCCTCTTCTATACCCTACTTCCACATCTCTGGGTCTACCCTGTTCCTCAGACTGTTATGTCCATTATATTCCACAAATAAGTGAGATCATGTGATATTTGTCTTTCTCTGCTTGGCTTGTTTCGCTTAGGATAATACTCTCAAGTTCCCTCCATGTCGTCTCAAAGGATAAGAGATCTTTCTTTCTTACAGCTGCATAGTACCCCATTGTGTATATGTACCACAGCTTTTTTATCCATTCATCCACTAATGGACACTTGGGCTGTTTCCAGATCTTAGCTATTGTAAACAGCACTGCTATGAACATGGGGGTACATGTATTCTTTCTGATTGGTGTTTCAGGCTTCTTAGGGTATATTCCTAGAAGTGGGATCACTGGGTCAAAGGGCAATTCAATTTTTAATTGTTTGAGATAACACCATAGTGCTTTCCACAGTGGCTGCACCAGTCTGCATTCCCACCAGCAGTGTACTAGAGTCCCTTTTTCTCCACACCCTCGCCAACACTTGCTGTTTGATGCTTTGTTGATGGCGGCCATTCTGACAGGTGTGAGGTGATGCCTCACTGTTGTTTCAATTTGCATCTCTCTGATGATTAGTGATGTTGAGCATTTCTTCATATGTCTCTTAGCCATTTGTATGTCCTGTTTGGAGAGGTGTCTATTTAGTTCCTCTGCCCATTTTTTAATTGGGTTCTTTGTCTTCCTTTTGTTGAGTTGTATGAGCACTCTATATATTTTGGAGATTAACCCTTTATCTGATGTATCATTGGCAATTATGCTCTCCCATACAATGGGTTGCCTTTCCACTTTGATGGTTGTTTCATTTGCTGTGCAGAAGCTTTTGAGTTTGATGTAGTCCCATGTGTTCATTTTTCCCTTTGTTTCTGTTGCCTTAGGTGATGTATCAGTGAAGATTCTGCCGCGTATGATGTCCGAAATTTTGTTGCCTACATTTTCTTCTAGGATTTTTATGGATTCACAAGTCACATTTAAGTCTTTTATCCATTTTGAGTTTATTCTTGTGTATGGTGTAAGTTGATGGTCTAGTTTCATTTTTTTGCATGTAGCTGTTCAATTTTCCCAACACCATTTATTAAAGAGGCTGTCTTTACTCCATTGTATACTCTTGCCACCTTTGTCAAATATTAATTGAGCATAATGTTTTGGGTCAATTTCTGGGTTCTCTATTCTATTCCATTGATCTATGTGCCTGTACTTGTGCCAGTACCAGGCTGTTTTGATTACAGTAGCTTTGTAGTATAACCTGAAATCTGGTATTGTGATCCCGCCTACTTTATCCTTCTTTTTCAAGATTGCTGTAGCTATTCAGGGTCTTTTTTGGTTCCATATGAACTTTTGAAGTATTTGTTCTAGTTCTGTGAAATATGTCACTGGTATTTTGATGGGGATTGCATTGAATCTATAGATTGCTTTGGGTAATATGGACATTTTAATGATGTTAATTCTTCCAATCCATGAACAAGGTATGTGCTTCCACTTTTTTATATCTTCCTCTATTTCTTTTTTCAAGGTCCTGTAGTTTTCTGAAAACAGGTCCTTTACTTCTTTGGTTAAGTTTATTCCTAGGTATCTTAATTTTTTTGCCATGATGGTAAATGGAATTGTTTTTTTAGTTTCTCTTTCCGTGAGTTCATCATTGGTGTATAAGAATGCCATTGATTTCTTGACGTTAATTTTGTATCCTGCTACTTTGCCAAATTCATTTATTAAGTCTAGTAGATTTTTGATGGAGTCTTTAGGGTTTTCTATATATAATATCATGTCATCTGCGAATAATGACAGTTTCACTTTCTCCTTTCCAATTTGGGTTCCTT
Organism: Tadarida brasiliensis; assembly: GCA_030848825.1. Taxonomy (NCBI): domain Eukaryota; kingdom Metazoa; phylum Chordata; class Mammalia; order Chiroptera; family Molossidae; genus Tadarida; species Tadarida brasiliensis. The sequence continues at coordinate 13,893,756 of CM061273.1, read as the reverse complement.
TTATTTTTTCTTCATGTCTGATTGCTGTGGCTAAGAATTCCAGTACTATGTTAAATAAGAGTGGCGAAAGTGGGCATCCCTGTTTTGTTCCTGTTCTTAAGGGAAATGTGTTTAGTTTTTGCCCATTGAGTATGATGTTGGCTGTAGGTCTTTCATATACGGCCTTTATTATATCAAGATATGATCCCTCTTATCCCAAATTTCTGAGCATTTTTATCAGAAATGGGTGCTGGATTTTGTTGAATGCTTTTTCAGCATCTATTGATATGATTATGTGGTTTTTATCTTTCATTTTGTTTATGTGGTATATCACATTTATTGATTTGCGAATATTGAACCAGCCTTGCATCCTTGGGATGAATCCCACTTGGTCATGGTGAATAATTTTTTTGATGTATTGCTGGATCCGATTTGCTAGTATTTTGTTCAGGATTTTGGCATCTATGTTCATCAGGGATATTGGCCTGTAGTTTTCTTTCTTTGTAGTGTCTATTTCTGGTTTTGGAATTAGGATTATGCTGGCCTCATAAAACGAGTTTGGAAGTCTTCCTTCTTCTTGAATTTTTTGAAATAGTTTGAGGAGAATGGGTGTTAGTTCTTCTTTGAATGTTCAGTAAAACTCGCCCGTGAAGCCGTCAGGGCCTGGGCTTTTGTTTGCTGGGAGGGTCTTGATTACATCTTCAATTTCCTTTTTTGTTATTGGCCTGTTCAAGTTTTCTATCTCTTCCCGGTTCAGTTTTGGAAGACCATGTGTTTCTAGAAATGTGTCCATTTTGCTTAGATTGTCGAATTTGTTGCCATATAAATGTTCATAGTATTTGTTAATGATCCTTTGTATTTCTGTGATGTCAGTTGTTACTTCTCCTCTTTCAGTTCCGATTTTTTGTATTTGGGTTCTCTCTCTTTGTTTCTTGGTGAGTCCAGCTAAGGGTCCATCAATCTTGTTAATCTTTTCAAAAAACCAGCTCTTTGTTTCATTGATCCTTTGAATTGTTTTTTTTGGTCTCCATGTCATTTATTTCTGCTCTGATCTTTACTATTTCCTTCCTTCTACTTGCTCTGGGGTTTTCTTTTTGTTTGCTTTCTAGTTCTTTAAGTTGTGAAGTCAGATAGTCTATTAGAAATTTTTCTTGTTTCTTGAGGTAGGCCTGGAGTGCTATGAATTTCCCTCTCAGAACTGCTTTCGCTGCATCCCATAGATTTTGTGTTGTTGTGTGTTCATTTTCATTAGTTTCCAGGAACTTTTTAATTTCTTCCTTGATCTCCATGGTAACCCATTCGTTGTTTAATAACATGCTATTTAGCCTCCAAGTGTTCAAATGTCTTTGTATGTTCTTGTTGCAATTGATTTCTAGTTTCATGCCATTGTGATCTGAGAAGATGCTTGATGTGATTTCAATCTTCTTGAACTTGTAGAGACTTCGTTTGTGTCCTAACATGTGGTCTATCTTTGAGAATGTCCCATGTGCACTTGAGAAGAATGTGAATTCTGTAGTTTTGGGGTGTAATTCTCTGTAAATATCTATTAAATCCATTTGGTCTAGTGCTTCATTTAGAGTCTCTGTTTCCTTGTTAATTTTTTGTCTAGATGATCTATCCAGTGATGTCAGTGGGGTGTTGAAGTCCCCTGCTATGATTGTATTGCTATCAATTTCTCCTTTGAAGTCCTCCAGAAGATTTTTAATATATTTTGGTGCTCCTATATTGGGTGCATATATGTTTACCAAGGTTATATCTTCCTGTTGGATAGACCCTTTCAATATTCTGTAGTGACCTTCTTTGTCTCTAGTTATGGCCTTCATTTTGAAATCTATTTTATCAGATATGAGTATTGCTACCCCAGCTTTTTTTTCCTTTCTGTTTGTTTGGAAGATTTTTTTCCATCCCTTTACTTTCAACCTATGTGAGTCTTTTGTTGTGAGGTGGGTCTCTTGTAAACAACATATATGTGAACCATGCTTTCTTATCCAATCCGCTACTCTGTGCCTTTTTATCAGAGCATTCAATCCATTTACATTTAAGGTGATTATTGATATGTACTTATTTATTGCCATTTTTGTTTAGTGTGGTTCTATATTCCTTCTTATTTCTTCTACTAATTACAGCAGTCATTTTAACATTTCTTGCAGTGCTGGTTTGGTGCTAATATATTCCCTTAGCCTTTTTTTGTCTGGGAAGCTCTTTATTTGACCTTCTATTTTGAATGATAGCCTTGCTGGGTAGAGTAGTCTTGGGTTCAGATTCTTGTTTTTCATGACCTTGATTACTTCATGCCGTTCCCTTCCGGTCTGTAGTGTTTCTGTTGAGAAGTCAACTGATAGCCTTATGGGGGTTCCTTTGTAGGTAACCTGTTCCTTAGCTCTTGCTGCCTTTAGGATTCTCTCTTTGTCTTTAATTTTTGGCATTTTAATTACTATGTGTCTTGGTGTGGGCCTGTTTGGGTTCTTCTGACTTGGGACTCTCTGTGCTTCTTGAACTTGAATGCCTTCTTTCTTCACCAAATTATGGGAGTTTTCTGTCACTATTTCTTCAAATATATTCTCTAACCCTTGCTCATTTTCTTCTTCTTCAGGGACTCCAACGATGCGAATATTATTATGTTTCCAGTTGTCCCACAGTTCTCTTAAGCTGTGTTCCTGTTTTTTCATTGTTTTTTCCTTTTGGTTTTCTGATTGGTTGATTTTTTCTACCCTGTCTTCTAATTCACTGATCTGGTCCTCAGCTTCCTCTACTCTGCTGTTTAGTCCTTCCAATGTGTTCTTCATTTCTGCTATGTCATTCTTCATTTCTTCTTGGTGCTTCTTAATTTCCACTTGGTTGGTTTTCAGTGTTTCTATGTCTTTGCTCATGGTATTGATGTCTTTACTCACGGTGTTGATGTCCTTACTCATGCTGTTGAGCTTCCTCCAGATCATAGCTCTGAATTCTAGCTCTGTTAACTTGCTTAACTCCATTTCATTTATCTCATCTTTGTTAGAGTTCTCTTGTTCTTTCATTTGGGATCTGTTTCTTTGTTTCACCATTTTAGCTATCTCAGTGGGTTTTGGAGCCTGCCAAATTTTCCCTGTGGATGTTGGTGTTCTGCTGTTTGTGGCTCCCTCTACTGGGTTTGGATGAGCGTGAGAGGACCCAAGTTAAACACCACCGTGGAGTCTTACTTTCCAGGGTATATTTGCAAGCCCAGAAAAGGTTAAGTTATCCTTTAGGTTTTTGCCTAGAGGCTATTAGTCGTGGTTGCTTGAAGAGCCTTGGGTTTTCAGTTGAATGAAAACCTCCCTCAGGTGTTCAGCATGAGAGGATTTCCAGAGGGTAGGGCAGATGCTGGTAGTTAATGAGCCTCAGTTTGCATTTCAATGGCCCACTAGGGTGTGGCTGGATCTCCAAGGGAGGGGCTGCTGCCTCTCCCCAGAGCCCTGGGATGGAGTAAGAAGGCCAGGCCACAGTCCTGCGTGGCTGCAACTCAGCAAAAGCTCTGAGCACCCTCCAAATCCTGAGTGTCCCCACACAGTTCCAGTCCAGTCTGCCGTCCCTCTCCTGGAGCCCAGGTGAGTGGCTGTGGCTATTTTAGCGCTCTGTCCCAGCCCTCTGCGCTGTGGAGCCGGCTTGGGCTTTAACCCCGAGGGCGGTGCTCACAGCAAAGGCCGCTGCTGTCCGTGGGCTCCCAGCCCCCCTCTGGCGCCTCCGCAATCCTACCAGGATCGATTTAGTGTCCCTCGTTGTATGGTCCTCGCGAGCTGCTTTTCTGTTGCTTTTTCCAGACGATTTGTCTTTATTTTAGTTGTAATTCCAGTTTGGTCCTGGGAGATGGTCTGTGTAGCTTCCATTCACTCCCCGCCATTTTGGAATCTCAAAGTAAGTTTTTAAGTACTTGTTCGGCTGGTCAGACATTTTGTCTGCAATCAAGGTAAAAATCGGTAGAGATGGCAGAACCACAACTCTATGGCAGATGTTGAGAAATGTGCTTTACTCTACTACATTTGTTTAAACCTCAAATATCTCAGATTTTTCTCCTAACTTTATAACTATTAATGTCACAAAGCAGCAAAGGATATCACACTTTAAAATGACACATATCTAAAATATCTAAGTATAACATTATCTTTCAAATATCAATTACTACACTTAAAATTAAAGTACTTTTAAAGACTGCTCTGCAATGTACCTTCATCATTAACTGAGTGACCATGAATGTGTGTCTATTTCTAAACTTTATTTTTATGTCATGGTTGATTTGTCTGCCCCTGTGTTTACAGATATTTGCAAAAATCCAACCAAGAGATTATATCAGAACATATGAGAACTATTGCAAATTTTTAAAAAAGACAGGCCCTGGCCATTTTGGCTGGTGGTCCCAATTATTTATCTTTATAATAATTCTTGATATCTAGTAGAATGCATCTTCCTACATTTGTCTTTCCTTAACCATGTCTTAATTATTTTTGGTCTTATCCAGTTCCAAATACATTTAGGGATTTGGTTGTCAATTTCCACAAATAAATCTGTTGGTCTTTTTATTTTTTAAATGTGTTTGTATTTACTTTTTTATAGAGAGAGGAAGGGAGAGAGAGATAGAAACATCAGTGTGAGAGAGAAACATCGATTGGATGCCTCCTGCACACCCCCTACTGGGGAATGAGTCTTCAATCCAGGCATATGCCCTGACTGGGAATCGAACCAGTACCTCTCTGTCCATGGGACAACGCTCAATCCACTGAGCAACACGGGGCAATCTGTTGGTCTTTTGATTGAGATTATACTAACTGTATAAATCAATTTGGAGATCATTGGTATTTTTACAATATTGAGTCTTATCTTGCATGAACCTGATATATGCTATTTGGAAATATGATAATCATAAAGAAAAAAATAAAATAAGACCTCCCCACACCTCACACCGTACACATAAATCAGCTCCAGGTTGACTGAAGCTCTGCATTTGAAAGATGAAACAATATAGCTTCTAGAAAATAATATAAAAGAATATTGTCATGCTCATGGAATAGGGAAAGACTTCTTAATCAGTAAAGCAAAAGCTAATGATAAGAGAAGTAAACTATAAATTGATTGCACTGAAATTAAAAATAATAAAAAGGCATCAAGAAAGAAAAAAATGCAAGTCACAGAGTAGGAGAGATATTTGCAAAAATCCAACCAAGAGATTATATCAGAACATATGAGAACTATTGCAAATTTTAAAAAAAGACAGGCCCTGGCCGTTTTGGCTCAGCAGTTAGAGCATTGGCCTGTGGACCAAAGAGTCTCGGGTTCGATTCCCAGTCAAGGGCACTTACCTCGGTTGTGGGTTGGATCCCCAGCCCCAGTTATAGTCATGCAGAAAGCAACCAATTGATGTGTCTCTCTCACATCTATGTCTCTTTCTCTCTCTCTCTCCCCTTCCATCCCACTACTACTCTATCTAAAAAAAATCAATGCAAAAATATCCTTGAGCGAGGATTGAAATAAAAAAAAGAGAGATAAAAATTCAAAAGAAAACTGGGCAAAAAACTTTAAAGGAATTTGGCAAAGCACATTCAAATGGCCAACAAACATAAATAAAGGGGCTCAGTGTCTATTTTACCAGAGAAATAAAAATTAAATTAAAACTACAATGAAACACCATATCACACCCACCATAAAAAATAATATTACAAAGTTTTAACAATAATGTGAAGTAACAAAATTTCATACACAGATGGGGGAAATCTAAGTTGGAACAACCACTTTATAATATCATTTGGTATTAAGTAATAAAACTGAATATATGTACGTTCCATGGTTCAACAATTCTACTCTTACTTATGTATCCAACATGCACCAAAGACTTGTGCATCAAAATACATGCACAAGAATAAATCAGTATTTTAATAGTAAAAAAAAATTAAATAACCCTAACATCGAGTCCATCAATGGTAATCATAATTTGATCATTCCTTGGGAAATCATGCAGCAGTGAAAATACGTGATCTGCTTCTACATGGAACAACATGGATGAAATTCACACAAAAAATGCTGGGCAAAAGTAACCAGTAAAAAGAAAAAATATATACTGGATGGTCCCATGTGTACGAAGTTTTAAAACAGTCCAAACTACACTGTGAGGGGGCAGAGGGAGGAGACAGTGACTGGGAGGGAGTCTGAAGGTCTCTGCAGTGCTGGTCATGCTTGGGGTAGCTGTCACTCATGTGTGCTTACTTCCTGGGAATTCATGAAGCCACACAATATGAAACAAAGTTCATATTTGTGCACTTTTCTGTATGTATAGTATACTTCAATAAAAAGTTTTTTTTAATCAGATAAAATTTACGACAACTAATTCTGAAAGCTAGTATAAAATATGAATTTAACATTAATTACCTACGTTTTAGGAAAATCTAAAGCAATATGTAAAGAGGCATAACACCTAGGGATAATTTGGTGTCTTTACAGTTTTTACTTGGTTAACTCATTCTTTGTTTGTTACCCATTGATGTGCTGGATCCAGTGATACCCTACTGGTGGGCGGAGGAGACCCTGGGCGGCTCTAACTCCAGCCGCTTGGACTTCCGCAGTGCTGACCTGCCTGGAGAGGTCTAGGCCTGGAACTGTGCATTGCTCTCCTGCGTCTCCAGCTTGCCAACTGCATAGCTTGGGGCTTCTCAGCCTCCATAATCTCAAGAGCCAATTCCTTTTAATAAATCTCTCCACACACACACACACACACACACACACACACAGTCTCTCTCTATTGCTTCTGTTCCTCTGAAGAACCCTGACTAATACAATGAATAGGAAGTCAAAGCATTCCATAACACAGCTTACAGACATCCAAATAGAGGAAAAGGAAGTTCCAAGCAAATGGAAGAAGTTCAGTGGGTTGAAACGCCGAGTGTGAGAGGAGGTGAGGCATGGGCTGGACAAATGGGAAGAACTGGGTGGTGTGTGGTTCTGAAAACCTTGTTCAGTGCACTGTGCCCTTCAGCACTGGAGAGATCTATGTTGTGATTAGCAGAGTAAGGCGATCAGGAGGGCCACCGAGTTCCCAGCCCCAGCAGTCACCATCATGTGGAATGTGTGAACGGGCAGTGAACGGGGCAACGTGGAGACACTGAACCGGATTTGGTCAAATCGCAGTCCACCATCTATTTCTCTACACGGATTTCCAAAAGGAGAAATTGTTCAGGCTACATTCTTTGGCTTAAAGCCAAAAGAAATTAAAAACACTATAAAAGGATGCCCCCCTAATTTAACCACATAGAAAAAAATTTAAATGCCCTTTAAAATCAGTGTTGGGCCAAAAGCTACACAAAATCACCATTATGAACTATTAGAGTTCTTTTTAATTAAAATTTATAAAGGATATGATGAAAACAGTATGAAGACAAAATGTCCTTAAATTTATTAGAAAATAAGAAGGACTCACAATAATAAAATATTCAATTCGAGCCCTGGCCGGTTTGGCTCAGCGGTTAGAGCGTCGGCCTGCGGTCCAGAGAGACCCGGGTTCAGTTCCCACTCGGGGCATGTACCTCGGTTACAGTTTGTCCCCGGCCCTGGTTGGTCGTGCGGGTGGCAGCCACTCGATGTGTCCCTTTCATGTCGATGTTTCTCTCTCTCTCTCTTCCTCTCTTTCCCTCCCACTCTATCTGAACAAAAAATGAAAAAATGTCCTCAGGTGAGGATAAAAAAATATATATATATATTCAATTCGAAAGAATTGAGACAAGTCGTGGGAAGGAAGCTGCTGCAGAGGATACAGAGCGCTGTTCTTGGCGCGCTGTCTGCCTGGAGCTCTCCTCCTCCAGCGTCTCATCCCTCCTGTCCTCACTCCCTTCAGGTCACTCTGCTCAAATGTCATCCGACATAGTCTGTGGGTTTTTGCCATTTTCTGTGTCCTCCCACTGGAATGTAAGCTCCATGACAGCAGGGACTTTGTCTATTTTGTCCCCTGCTGCATCCCCTACTTCCAGAAGCCTGCCTGGTGCGTGGGCTCCTTGGGGCAGTGTCCGTTCACCTCTCCTCCCCTACCTAGCATAAAACCTGGTATTTGGCAGACATGTAATAAATATTTTTTTTTAGCTATTGTTACCACGATTTACTGGTCACTTAGAAAATTGTTATTTGGTCCTGGCCGGTGTAGCTCAGTTGGTTGGGCATCATCCCATGCACTGAAATGTTTCTGGTTTGATTCCTGGTCAGGGCACATGCCTGGGTTTCGGCTTGATCCCCAGTAGGGGGCGTGCAGGAGGCAGCCTATCAATGTTGCACTGTCACATGGATGTTTCTCTCTCTCCCTCTCCCTTCCTCGCTTTAAAAATCAATAAAAATTTTTTTTTTTTTTTTTATCCTCACCCGAGGACATTTTTTCATTTTTTTTTGTTCGGATAGAGTGGGAGGGAGAGAGGAAGAAAGAGAGAGAGAGAAACATCGATGTGAAAGTGACACATCGAGTGGCTGCCACCCGCACGACCAACCAGGTCTGGGGACAAACTGCAACCGAACTACATGCCCTTAGCGGGAACTGAACCCGGGTCTCTCTGGACCGCAGGCCGATGCTCTAACCGCTGAGCCAAACTGGCCAGGGCTAAAAAAATATTTTTGAAAAATCAATATTTGTTTTGGAGTACAAAAGTCCCATATAATTATTAAATCAAATGTAATAATTAAACTATCACACTCATCTGTACTATGCTTTTGTGTCTATCAGTCAAATTCTGAAAATCACATTTTGTTAAATTACACCACCAAGACTGTATCAACTGTACATCTTCCAAGCAGATACAAAAATATTATATATTTTTGGTACATAAAGTTTTCTGACTCTTAATTTTTCTTGTTTTGAAATTTTTATTAATACTAAATAATTATTTTATTCTACTTAAAGCTATTAATATAAAATTCCATTTTGTGTGGTATTAATAGTAAGCCCTGAGGGTTTTTTTGTTTCATTTTTCCGAGATACTATTTCCCATCATAATATTTTTAACTTCTCTGTATTCTTTTGTTTTCGGTGTCTATTCTATAAACAGTATATGTTGAAATGTGCCTTGTCACCCAAACTGAGAATTCTGTCGTCTGCTCGGAAGTCTAACCCATTCACATGCTTGACCCAACCGCTGATGAATCTGGTCATATCTCCATCATTGCATTACCTGCTTTCTATTTTGTGAGCATCTTTGTACTGGGACATTGTTCTGAGTCTAACTCTCATCCTTATGAAGGTCAACGTGTCTGTCTTGCAAAGAGAGAGCAGCTGAGAGTGTGTGGCAGAGAGAACACAGGTCTGCTCTCGCTTGTTCTCTGGCCTCCTGTCCCTACCCCTGAGCACAGGTGCTCCTGGAAGCTGTGGATCCCGGCAGCAAGGGGGTCCATCCCCTCGTGGCCTCCCGTCCCTTCCACACCCGCACACCCCCATATCCACTGTAGAAGCATATTCCAAGCCACTACTTACACTGATTTGCCACAATACTCAGTGGTGTGACAGAGCTGACTTGGGCAGGCTCTCGAGGGCCAAATCTGTGCCTCTCTGCCCGGCTCTGTTTTGGAAGGCTGGCACCAGCCATGGTGGGAACATTTACAACACACAGAAAATCAGGGCTTTGTTTTTCCAGAGAGCTGGTAGAACACTCCCCACTCATCACTGCTAACACTCGCATGCTCTAAACAAGGGGACCCGCGACTGTATGTCCTTCGTCACTTCCCTGTACTGTCTCAGAAATACTTCAAGCCTTGTAACATGTTGCTGGAACTCTTTCCTCAGTTCTGGATCTCATGAGGTGTTTTCCTGATGTTTATGTTCTTTCGGTAATTTAACAGCGTTTCTGAGTGGGGCGCAGGATGTACCACTGAGCTCAAGTTATCTGCTATTTCCAAGTCCATTCCATGCAAAACACGGACAGAGCTAGGCAGGTCCCTGTGTGCGCTTTAATTAGCTGCTCAGCCGAGCAGCGCTGGCTCTGCACTAATGATTCTAATCTAAGCTGGGAATTGATGTTGACAAAACACAAGCTGTTTGGATTTTGCAAAGGCTGATCAAATCTCTTCTGGAACCAGGGGCTTCACTGGATATCCATAATCAAAACCCCATTGATTAGGAAACAGTCCAGCTGACGGGCAGGAGTTCGATAATCAAAATCTCAGAAAATAGTAGGAGGGGTTTTCAAGGTCATGAAGATACAGCTTTGGTTATAACACCAAGGTAACACCAAGGTAGCAGGTTGTCCCTTGTGAAATACGACTCAATGGAGCTAAAAGCACAAGCCCTGCAGATTCTCACTGTTAAAATAGCACCTAATTTAGGGCAAGTTTGTCAAGGGAACTAGGTGTGTTTTACAAGCTTAGAAAGTAGTACAGTTGGGGAGCAAGTAAAAACCGGAGAGATTACAGCAATTTTGTAAATCAAGAAAACTTTATAGTAGGAAATAGGGAGCCATTGAAGGTTTCTAAGCAGGAAAACAATGCAATGAAAGCTGTAATTAAGGGAGATTAGTCTGGCAGTGTTAGAGTATTAGGGCAAGATCTCTCTTACAACCCTTATACAGAAACAAAGATTGAATAAGTGATGAGAGAAAGAGAGAGAGAGAGAGAGAGAGAGAGAGAGAAATCTCTCTACTTTTAGTAGGTAGTTAAGGTAATGTACAGTCTAGGAAGTACCCAAGAACTTTCGTAAAGTTTTCTCAGCTCATTAAGCTAAATTATCTCTTTGTTCTCACTCAGTATTCATGAATCCCAACACAAGTCCTGTCACAGGAGTCCGGGGACCTCTAAGACTTCTGTTCACGTCATTTCATTGTTGCGAGAAATGAGCTTGGTTAGCCCACAGCCCACATGCAGTGTGAGCTTCCCAGTGTCCTCTTTGCTGGAACAGTTGAAATTTCGTTCGTTCTTCTGGGAATAAAGGAATAGAAACCCAAGCCTATTTACTCTCATTCAAGACTCATTAGACAGCTGTAAAAATTCAACCAGGAATACCAAGATGACTGGGGCCTTGCAGGCTTACCACATGAAAGCAAGGGACTTCGCCCTGGGTAACTGTCAGCACTCATTCTTGGGGTAGATAAGACCTGAAACACTCCGCCAAATGGCTGATTGTCAAAAGCCGGTGCTCCTGCCTAGAACATATGTCCCACTTTTTCTCATTATCTAATTCCTTCTCAGGATGTATCTAAAACCTTCCCTCTTTGATGGTCCCTGTCAGATCCGCTGGCTCACCGCAGTCCTTGACTTGAGCTGCAATAGATTTTGTCTGGACCACAAAGTGGCGTTTAACTTATGTTTTCTGAATGGTTGTTTATCCTTTCGTGCATTAGTTTTCTCTCCGACTAGATTACAAACTCCTGGAAGAGGGGAACCGTGTTTTCTGCGTTATCCGTACTCATTGGCGGAGGAGGACGACCAGCTGTTAAGCTCACTCTCAACGACCCTTTATTCCAAATTGGGGTGAGCGGTTTTTACCTCCCAAGCCCAAACTCTCACTCTCAGAAGTCATCGTTGATTCTTCTTGTCCTAAAATGACAGAGGTCACAAAAATTAAGTTTCCACAACTTTCTTCCTTTCTGCTCTCTGAGTTTTATTTCCCTTCCCTGTGTTTTTCAGAAAGAAAGTTCTTTTATCCTCACCTGAGGATATATTTTTTTCTATTTATCAACAGATGGAGTGGAAGGGAGGGAGAAAGAGACATCGATGTGAGAGGGACACAGACTGGTTGCCTCCCGCACGACCCTACCAAGGCCGGTACGAGCCACAACCGAGGTACGTGCCCTTGACCGGAATCGATCGCCTGACTCTTTGCTCCACTGGCCGAGGCTCTAACCACTGAGCCAAACCGGCCAGGGCAGAAGGAAAGGTCTTCACTGGCAAAACTGATAACTTCCCCTTAGGATTTCCTTTAGGAATTACCCTTTTACCCCAACATCTTCTATCCATCCTCCTCCTGCACCAATATCACAAATCTGCCCTGACATTTCTTTCCAAGTGTTAGTGTTCTCACTGTTTCTCCTAAAAATATTTTTCTCCAAACCACTTATAAAAAACAGTATGTACTCACTGCTCCCTCAGTCCCATCATAGGTGAATTCCTAGACTTTTTTCAGTCTTGGTTTCGTATTGACAAGCAATTGGAGTTGTTCCCTTAGGACTTCCAGTCCACGCTCAGGACTGGAGTCTTGTCTGTAAATCCCTTGGACGTGGACATGCACCCCCACATCCCTCACCAAGGAGGGCTCACGTCAGATAAAAGGTGGCGTGTGATCCGCAGGCCACTTCCAGCTATCAGAGCTGCTCAGCTGGTTCAGGTCATCAAAGACAAGGCCTTTCCCGGGCACCCACATCCAGGGTTGCCAGATAATACCAGAGGCCCAGTTAAATCTGACTTGCAGATAAACAGCAGATAGTTGTGTGTATGTGTTTTTTTTAACATAAATATGTCTCATGCAGTATTGGGAACATACTCATATAAAAGTTTCATGTGCAACTGCAGTTCAGATTTCACTGGGCACCTTGTGTGTTTCTTTGCTACATCTGGAGACAATGACAGAGTGAGGTGAGAGTACAAGGGCCAGGACTTCCTGGCCCAGGGGGACAGGTCTGCTAGGTGGCATTCCCTCCTCTGCTCCATGCAGGGCTTCAAGGCTCTGCTGGGCCAGCGTCACCAGGTTGCCTTTTCCTCTGCACAGCCCTGCTTCTTCCTGCTCCCTTTGCAGGGGCGACACCATTAAAGTGTCCTTCATAGCATCCTCCCTCTCAGCACCTTGCAGAGAACCCACCCTGGGACACTTCTCCATCCCAAGTTCCCTTTAAATGTCCAAAGAAATAGAAAATGAACAGTTAACATAATTTCAACTCTGGAAAACAGGGAAGGTAGACTGAAATTAAAGAAATAAGTAAGCATGCCGCTGTTCCATACATGGGAAGAAAGAATGTTCTCAACAAATGGACAGTATTTTTAAAAGACCCAAATATGTTAAATAGGAAGACTGCAAAGAAAAGAATTGTATAAAAGAGGAAATGCAAATGTCTTATATACATAAGAAAAAACAGCTTAATTAGGAATCAAAGAAAAGTACCATTTGAAGACTACTTTTTACCCGACAAATTAGTAGATACAGAAGGAATATTGTTCAGCATATGAAGAAGTAATTGATTATTTATTTTCCTAGCAAAAGTAATAATTGCAACTAGCTTTCTGAAAAGCAAAGATTATACATATCCATAAGATTATACATGTACATATCCTTGAATCCTGTAATTCTATGCCTACAAATTTAACCTAAGGAAATAATCAGATGCAAGTATATGCACATATAAATAAAAATGTTTAAAATGTCAAAAATTAGAAACTATTAATATGGAAATGACTACATAAATTATAGTAGCTGTATTATAACCAGAATAACTTACAGCCATTTAAAATTACTATTTGTATATATTCATAGAAAAATATTCATGGCACATTGTTTTATTTTTAAAAATCACTTTATATTACTATGTAAATAATATCTTATTTTTGTTTACAAAAAATACAGATAATGTATTTGGAAAAATAATTATACATATTAAATGTTTATTTTGAGTGGTGGGATTGTGGGTGATTGATATTTATTTGTTTTATTTGTAATTTTTTATTTTTTTTCTACAATGAACAATAGACTTGGTATGATTTGAAGTTTTCAGGTTTTCTCTTTTTTAAAAAACTTGCTGCACATTTTATTCAGTTAACTCTAGACTCCTCTTCCATCTTATTGTCTTTGCATTATTCTGTTCATCGTCATCTGTAACTCTTCCCTAGTTCTTTTTCCTTTTTTCCCTTCATATTCACATTTTCTAGCACTACCTCATCAGCCCTTTCCTCTTCTCTCTGTTTTTTTACCTAAATTCTTTACATTATTGTTTATATACAATAGTTAAAATATCTGAATCTTAGTAGTACTGCCTGCTGGACTTTCAGATTCCAATGTGTATTCTGTTCCTGCTGTGTTCTGGGGAACAGTACCCAGAAATGAGACCACACAACAAGGAAAGCCTACCCTTGAGGAGTGTCCAACCTCCACTTGGATTTGCTAATTTCAATATATTTTACAACAAATGTGTTTCCTCACCTTTTCCAAAATGAGCAAATTGTTCCTGACATTCCATTTTTTGTTACCAACACAACTATCATTGTAGCTACCCAGCCCTGCCTATTGCCATAACTAATTAATAAGTTTACTTAACAAGTGAGGGACCTGCTGATGTAGTACTCAGCCTCAACTACATTTTGGAATTATCTAAAAAACTTTAAAATGTACTGATGACTGTTTCCTACTCCCCAAAGATTCTGACTTAATTGGAAATTTGGAATTTAACATCTCCCTTAGAGATTCTAATACACAGCCAGGGTTGAAAGTCCCTGTGCTAGAGAACCACAGGACTGTGTTACCGGTTGTGTGAGGAAAGGAGAAAGGTCAAACCTTTCTTTAGTATTATTATTTCCTAGTATTTTCATCTGAATTCAATATTTTCCCCTGGATGGAAGAAGCTGACTTGGCTTTCCCAGTACAGTCAACCATTTCTGGAATGCATGGAGAGAATATACTCATCCTGTCATTTAGATACCTCCAGACAGGTCTTTTTAGTGTTATTGCACACACACACAGACACACACCAGTTAAATATGACTGCCAGACATTGCCTCTGTCCTGACCTTGCTTTTGCCCTTGCTGTCCTTTCACTTTGCCAAGCCTTCACTCCCACCTCAGGCAATCACAATGCCACCAGTCCTTTCACTGGCAGGAGTGATACGAGCCAGCCTTGACAGCAAGCTCCCCCCATCCCCAGAAGCAATCCCTTGCTCTCCTAAGCCCCAAACACCTCTTATTGTACTTAATAAACCCCGCCTATGGAAAAGTGATGTGTGCACATATCATATACTTCCAATCAGATTTGAAGCTCCCTTAGAGCAGAAACTAAAATTGCTTTACCTTCATGCAGAGACACAGAGAGGTTAAACATGAGGGTTCCAGAGCCATCCTGCCTGAGTTTATATCCAGACTCTGCCACTTACACACAGTGTGTGTGACATTTTGAGAAGAAATTGCCTTCTTGAACCTGTTTCTTCCTTCACTGAATAGAAACACTGTGACCTCTCAAGACTGTTATGAAGGTAGAGTGAGGAAATGCATATAAAAAACACTTAGCACAATAATTGCTCCAAGAAGCATTAGTAATAATGGTGATCAACATTTGGGGGACTAAGTCATATCAAAAAAGATATTTATGGGCTTCCATTCAAGATGGTGGCCTGGGTAAACGTGGTACTCAAATCCTCCCACAACCACATCAAAAATACAACTAATCTTCAGAACAACAATCATTCAAAACTGCCTGGAATCTGGCTGAATGGAAGTCCTACAACCAGGGAATTAAAGAAGAAGCCACATTGAGACTGTAAGAGAGGCAGAGACACAGAAGGGCTCATCCCACACTCAGTGTGGCGGTTTATAGTCAGGAAGGACACCTCAGCTATGGCGGTCCTCCAAGAAGTGAGGGGTCCCAACCTCCCACACCAGACCCCGCAGCCCAGGGTTCCAGTGCTGGGAAGAGAAGCCCCCATAACTTTGGGCTATAAAAACAAGTGGGGATCATGGCTGAGTGACACGGAGGCTGCTGGAGTCCTAGGCAGCTCCTCTTAAAGGGCCTGTGCACGGACTTACTCTGACTTACTCCCTCTGAGTTCCAGCACTGGGGCAGCTGCTTGAAAGGAACTGGGACTTATGGGGAGGAGGAACTACATAGTCTGGCATCAGGGTAGGCTTTCTCCCAGACAAAAGTGCTGGCAGAAGCCATTGGTCTGTGCTAAGCCCCCCACCCCCCACCACAGCACCAATAGGCAGGCACCATATCTGAGCCTCTCAACCTGTCTCACACTGTTCACCCTGCCCTGGTGATTCCTTCAGACCCTGCCCCACCCAGCTTGAAGGCTCCTCCAAGCCGTTTCCAGTGGCTTTTCCATACAACCGGCCTCTCTTGCCTCATGCTTTGTACTTTCCTAAAACCTCTCAAACAAGCAGCATCTGGCCGCTGCATGCCCATTACCTCTCGCTAAGTGGCCCCAGGACTGGCATTGGTGGCAGCCTGCCTTAGTTCACAGCTTGGTCTCTCCTGGGCACCTTCAAGCCCAGCAAAAGTAGCAGCCATCTGTAGATCGCTCTGTAGCTTGAGCTGGGTGGCCCGAGGCAGAACACAGGGGCAGCTGACTTTGCACCTCCCAGGAGGCCCCAGAGCTAGTGCATCCAGTGGACAGCTTCAGACCACACTGGATTACAACACTACCACCTCCATGAGCAGCACACTCAAGGGGTGGACTGGGCGAGTACCAAAGCCCCACTGAAGCAAGTGCTGCTCCGTAAGGTCGTCTCCTGCACAGCAGTTCCTCCACTGTAGTTGCAGCTGGACCTCACAGCTGATTGCCTTAGGGGTCGATCCCTCCCGGTGACACCAACAGCAATCAAGGCTCAACTACAACAGGACAGTGTACACGACCCACACAGGGGCACACCTGGAGCACCCAGCTTGGGTGACTGGGTTCTCAGGTCGAGAACCAAAGTTAACCAAGATGTTTTTTCTTGAACTTGGTTGAGAACCAATTGCTCAAGATGGCAGATGTTTGAGAACTGAAGTTTGACTATATGAAGATAGTATAAGGAGCCTCTGGGACAACTTCAAGCATACCAACATTCGCATCATGGGGGTGCCAGAAGGAGAAGAGAGAGGGCAAGAAATTGAAAACCTATTTGAAAAAATAATGACAGAAAAGTTCCCTAACTTGGTGAAGGAAACAGACATACAAGTCCAGGAAGCATAGAGAGTCTCAAACAAGATAGACCCAAAGAGGTCCACACCAAGACACATCATCATCAAAATGCCAAAGGTTAAAGACAAAGAGAGAATCTTAAAAGCAGCAAGAGAAATCAGCTGATTTCTCAACAGAAACTTTGTAGGCCAGAAGGGATTGACATAAATATTCAAAGTGATAAAAAGCAAGTACCTACAACCAAGATTACTCTACCCAGCAAAGCCATCATTTAGAATCAAAGGACAGTTAAAGAGCTTCTCAGATAAGAAAAAGCTAAAGGAGTTCGTCACTACCAATCCAATATAAAATGAAATGTTAAAGGGTCTTCTTTAAGAAGAAGAAAAAAAGAAAAAAATATAAATAATAAAATGGCAATAAATACATATCTATCAACAACTGAATCTAAAAATAAAAAATAAATGGACAAGCAGAACAGAAACAGACTCAGAGATACAGAGAACATTTCGATGGTTGCTAGATGGGAGTGGGGTTGGGGGAATGGGTGAAAAAGGGAAGGGATTTAGAATTACAAACTAGTAGTTATAGAATAGTCATGGGAGTGTAAAGTATAGCATAGGGGATATAGTCAATAATATTATAATAACTATGTATGGTGTCAGATGGGTATGAGATTTATCGGGAGGATTACTTAGTAAGTTATATAATGTATAATCACTGCGGTGCACACCTGAAACTAATATAATATTGTATGTCAACTCTAATTGAAAAATAAAAAATGATTTAAAAAAATATATTTAGTTGTGAGGTTGACAGCATCTCTGTGTAGTAAATAGGTGGAGAATAAAAGCTCTTGGATTTGGAAAACATTTATTACATTTCCTAATGTTACTCCCTACGACAACTCATGTCATTACTGTGGTTTTCAATTATTCCAGACAGCTAGTCCTGCTTCCTAATAGTATGTAAATGTCCCAGCTTGGTGCCATCTCTAAGATTCTAAATTTCATTTTGCAATGACAGCTTTTCTGAAAACTCTGCCACTCAGAGACCCCTGTGTCCTAAGTGCTCTTTCTTTGTGGAACACAACAATTTTAATCAAGTAAACAGTGATGGAGAGCATGCCAGATATCCAGGCAGGATGGAAGCATTCATGAAACATGAAATCCTGCTGTTATGACTCCAGTGAACCAAGAGAGCAACAAGCTATTTCTATCTAGTAAGCTGATAGCGTTACAGCCTCTGGATCTAAAATGAGATCTATTTTAAATGTAATTTATTTTCTGACGGATAAATAACAAAAGCCTGTTCTGTGTGCAACTGAGTCAGACGACCAAATGCTGTGCAGTCAGGTGAGTGAGGTGCGAACTCGGGAGTGCAGCTTCCTCAGGGTCTCCTGCTGCCATCTCTCTCCCAGCAAAATGCTCATGTTGTTTTTTAAGCCCACTTGAAACAGCAGAGCCTTAACAAAGAGGGATCCATGTGGTGAGGCTGCAAACAGACAGGCTATCTCAGCTTAGACTGTATCTGTAAATTCTCTCCTTTATCATCAACCTCTCTCTCCTGGTGGAACCTATCCATTGGCACTTACACATGTTCCTCTTATCCTTAAAAATAAAAATAAAAGGCCTCTCTTGGTCCCCCTGTCTCCTCTAGCTGGCACATCCCCCTCCACTTCAGTAGCCTTGAATTTCTTGTCTACAATCTTTCCATGACTCATACATTCCTCATACTATCCCAACCAGGCGTCTACATCCTTACCTCCCAGCTTCATGGAAATGACCCTAAGGTCGCTAATGACTTCTAGGGAGCTAAATCCATCCCTTAACTTATGTGACACAATTAACCAAAATCTCCCTCTAAAGACGTTCTGTTTCAGCTCTTGTGATTCCTCATTCTCTATGGCTTCCTCCACCTTCTTGTCAGCTCCTTCTCTGCATCCTTCATAAGAGGCTTGTTCTGCCCTACCTGGACACTAAAAGGGCGGTGTCCCAAGGCTGAGTCTCAGGCCCCCTCTTCTTCCTTATCTTTCTTCCCAAGAGATCTTGAGCACGTTCAAAAGATCAATGACCAATGGCTGTTGACTGTAGGTCTTCAGCCCACCCAGATCCTTGCTTTGAGTAGCATGTATCCAAACGCTTACTCCACTTTTCCTTGATTCTCAGAAGCTCCACAAAAGCAGCACATATCAAACTAGCTGTCATCTCTGCTACATAAGTGATCACACCAGGAACCCAAGAGACACCCTTGACCCTTCCCTCACCAGGGCCCACCCAAGTATTTGCAGGGCCCATGTGAAGAACTTAGCTTAGCTACTCCAAGGTATTGCTGCCTCCACATCCATTCTGTTTGGCCAAGTGGACTGCAGAGACCGTAAACTAACACTTGCCCCTCTTGTAAGTGACACCCTAGACAGCAGCCCCCAGCGTCACAAGAAAATGTAAGCTCCCGATGTGACTCCACCTCCAGGAGCTTTCCCTTGTGTAACCCTTAGATAACACCCCCGGGAGCTTACCAGAACCCTGCTCTTTTGGTTTGAATTGACCAATCCAGCCTTAGCCCAGGAACCCCGAAGCACTTCACCCACAAACCCTGACAAAAGCATGTGTCCAGGTTCTGTCTCTCCCTGTCTGCACCCTGCTTGACACCCTTCTGTGGCCCCCTGAGGTATGCCATGTACTTCCTCTAGGACCAGTGAGTAACACACCTGTATTTCCATTTTTCTTGTGGTCTCTTGTTGAAACTTGAACCTGAATCACCATCTGTCACCCTGTGCTCTACTTAACGAATGTTAATTTAACAGTCATAACAGTCCAGAATAAAAGTATAAATGGAACTCATATGCATATGTATAATTTTTGTTTATGTAAAGAATCATACTTCATCTTCAGTCTAGACAAGAAAAAAAATATGAGTTGTTTAATATAGCAAAATATTCCTGAGCCATCCTGTGTGACTACCACAAAGACCATCCTCATTTACAGGTATTCCAGAACAAAGCAGAAGAAACAAGACAGATGCTGAGGATTACTGGGAAATTACACTTTGTTATGAAGAATTCAATTTTTGTGTGTGCTATAGACTAGACAAAGATTTTGACAAATTAATTATTCTTTTCTTTTACTCAGGCATCCCCTTTGCTCAAATACTACCTATACTGGGTAGCAATACTGGCGACAGCTAGCAATGAGCCCTTGAGTAAATGTCCTAAGCTCTGGGGGTCTCACTCTCCTTATCTATTAAGTGGGCCACCAAACTTGCAAGGAGGCAGAGAACTTGTGCTGACTTGTGCAAAGAACCTGCACAGAGGGGCCGTGATAATTAGCTCTTTTTCCTGATGTTGGTTCTCAGGCCTATGACTTAGGGCAGTTTTTCTCAAAGTGTGCTCTTTGCTTTTTTATTTTTTATTTTTTTAATTATTTTTATTAATTTGTTTTTGTTACAGATGTTTCTCCTTTTTCCCTCATTGACACCCTCCTCCCCAACCCCCCCTTCCCATCCCCAGCTTTGTCGTCTATGTCCATTGGTTATGCATACATGCATATAAGTTCTGTGGTTTATCTCTTCCCCACCAACACCCCCTCTTCTGAGGTTTGTCAGTCTGTACCCTACCTCTATGTCTCTGGGTCAATTTTGTTCATCACTTTGTTTAGTTCATTACATTCCACAAATAGGTGAGATCATGTGATATTTGTCTTTCTCTGCTTGGCTTGTTTCGCTTAGGATAATACTCTCCAGGTCCCTTCATGCCATCTCAAAGGATAAGAGATCTTTCTTTCTTACAGCTGCATAGTATTCCATTGTGTACATGTACCACAGCTTTTTTATCCACTCATCTACTGATGGATACTTGGGTTGTTTCCAGATCTTAGCTATTGTAAATAGTGCTCATACAACTCAACAAAAGGAAGACAAAGAACCCAATTAAAAAATGGGCAGAGGACCTAAATAGACACTTCTCCAAACAGGACATACAAATGGCCAAGAGACATATGAAAAAATTGCTCAGTGTCACTAATCATTAGAGAGATGCAAATTAAAACAACTATGATGTATCACTTCACACCTGTCAGAATGGCCACCATCAACAAATCATCAAACAACAAGTGTTGGCGAGGGTATGGAGAAAAGGGGACTCTAGTACACTGCTGGTGGGAATGCAGACTGGTGCAGCCACAATGGAAAACACTATGGTGTTACCTCAAAAAGTTAAAAATTGAACTGCCATTTGACCCAGCAATCCCACTTCTAGGAATATACCCTAAGAAGCCTGAAACACTAATCAGAAAGAATATATGTACCCCTATGTTCAAAGTGGGCTCTTTAAAGCACCTGCCTCAGATACACCTGTTGGTATTTGAAGTTTAAAATGCAGGTTCAGAGCTCCATGCAAACCTACTCGATCAAAGTATCTAGAGATGAGCCCCTCCAGCCTTTATTTTTAACACACTCTCCAGGAATTTGGATGCACACTAAAGTGTGAGTGCAAGGTCTGATGTAGGGTTTATTGAAGAATAGATTGCCCACTCCGCATGAAACTATTTCACCTAGCTTTTGCTCATTGTCATCAGGAAGTTGGGGTGAGAAGCTTCTGTTTAGAGGGTAGAACAATAGCACTCTCTGGGCTTGAAGCACGATTTACATGGCTAGAAAGACAGGTACCTCTAGCTTCTTTACGCCTGCAAAGAAAGCCCTTTGGAGACCTGCCACAGCTCCCCGGATGGCCAGGCAGGCAGCGTGAAGCACAGAGGAGCCTCTGCCCTCCCAGCTTACTGCGAATTGTCAATGAGAGTCTCTTCAACAAGGCCATGTGGGCTATACACACTGGTAATGTTCTCATTTCCATAATGCTCAGCCTGCCAAGGTTACTTGTGCAAAGCACAGAGACACCCTTACTCTCTTGATTTTAATGGGTCCATTGTCTTTATGGAGAGGTAATAATGCAAAAAGGGCTAAGCCAAGAAGGATCCAAAAGCAGAAAAATACATTTTCAGCAGAGATTTCCTGAAAATATAAAAAATTTTCACAACATTTTTTTCTAGATGATAGACATATAATGGGAAAATCTGTCTTCACTGGGAGGCTGAGATTTCAATGCTGCCCTTTGGAACAGTGTTCACGTTCAAAGGCGTGATTTCACAGCAGCGAGGTAATAGCATTGTTATTTCTCCTCTGGTTTGGAAAAGTAATCACCTACTTCCCAAGTTCCCAAGAAGGCTGTTGGAGCAAGAAATAAATGCTATGCAAAATTTCCAAGGCCACTGAACAAAGGTGAACTACTCTGAACGCAAATAGAAGGCTGAGACGTAAATCCCTCTATACATGTACATATCTCAGTCAATTGATTTACTCAGGGTTCTGAGTAAATGGGTCATATTCTTAGTGGTTCCTAAATCTAGTCTAAGAGGCCCTGAAGTTTTGTATTCATCTGAAAAAGTTGGGGGCATTTGGTGGTTGTGAGGCTGGGGAGTGTTTGCGGGTGGTAAGAAGAGAGTGGGAAGCAAAGTGGGTCTTTGAAGGTGGTTCAGTTTTAACAACTTTAAGGTGATATGTTGGCATGACAGTTGGAAGAGCACAGCGATAAAACACAGGGACAGCAGTGTGAAAGAGAAGTCAGTGAGTTCAATATGAGTTTGAATCATAGGGGCCAGAGGAGACAATGGCCTGGGAAATACTGATCATCTTTCTGCTAATCACAGAGAATGATACTTTTCATATGGATACTGGATGCCTAGTATGTTCACACTCACTCTGATTTCCCAACTTTTTAAATAAACATTAAAGTTCAGAGCACACAACTGATACACAGCAGAAACAGTATCCGAATCTTGATCTAGCCCCGTATCTCCTCACTCTCTCTATGTCCCCCACACATCAGCAGTGTATAATTACTTTTTTAAGTGGCATCAAACTTCTCTTACTGTGGCCTAAAGCCCTGGTGTTGGAAGTGGGGTCTCTAGAGCAGTGTCACCTGAGAGCTTGTGACACCTGTACCACCTCAGGCCCCACCCTACACCTGCTGAGCCAGAAACTGCATTGAACAAGGTGGCCAGGTGCTGTGAGCATGCATCGAAGCGTGAGAACCACTGGACTAGGGGACATAGCCCTCAGAGGAAAAGAAGGAGGCAGTGGTTACTTCATGTTAGTCAGAGGGAACTGGAGAAAAGAACCACAGAAGTGACAGCACGTGGTGGCTGGAGGTCTACGCGGGCTGTCTGGGCAGCGCTGACGTGAGTCCAGCCATGAGTCTCCTGGCACAAGTCAATTCGGATGCTTTGGGTTCCAAAAAACAGAAGACTTATGTTGGCTTACACATTAGTATTTACACTGAAAAGCTGAGAGGAACAGTTCTGAGTATAAACACAAAATAAGTCAAGAGTAAATAAAATTTAGCACCTGGATCCAACCTGCCTCCTGGAGCCAAGCCAGCCAAGCCCAGCTTAGGGCGACACCCCCTGCCAGGCTGCAGAGCGCTGTGGAGTGTGACCAGTCACTGATGCACCGAGTCTACATTGTTCTGGGAGAACTGGCCAGTGCAATCAGACCAAACAAATGGAGTGAGAACTGTACACACTGAAAGGAAAACACAGAACTGTTGAAACAATAGGATTATCCCTGTGGAAAATTCAAGAGAAGCATATGAGTAATTATTAAAATAATAAGGGAGAACATTGATTTAAAAATATATTAGTGTTTATATATACAAACAATAAAACAAGTAGAACATAATAGGGGAAAGGTCAGTACAGTAATATTTATCAGAGCAACAAATATAAAATACTTACAAATTTCAAGATTAGTGTAAAATATATTGAGGTTAATTGAATAAATGGAGAGGTATACTGAGGCTTTGATTGGAATACTCAGTATGGAAAATATGTTGATTCTCAAATTATTCTGTTATCCAATGCAATTCCAATAAAAATAGAAAAAAATTTTTGTCAAATCAATGATTCTAGAGTTCATTCCAAAAATATAAAAACACAAAAACAGTCAAAAATCTAAAAGAAGATTACCATACCATGTGTTAATTTGTATATTTATAATATATTACTGTATATTATACAATGTCATATATAATATTATAAAGCATTAATGTTATATTACATTTTATATTTCATGCATTAATATAAAATATAACATTTTACATTACACTTTACATTATATATTGCATAAAATGTAACATATTAATATGTTTATTTACTTAAGATACAGCAATGTAAATCATATGACAGAATAGACCAATGGAGAAGAATAGTTGGAAAAACATTATTTGAACCTGTTTCTTTGTCTACAAAAATGCAATATAATGTACCTACTTGAATGAGTTGGCATGAGGATTTAATGGGTAAAAGCATTTATTATATTTACAAAATTTGCTTGGCAAATTTTTTTTAAATCTTCACCCAAGAATATTTTTCCATTTATCTTCAGATAGAGGGGGGTGGGATGAGAGAGAGAGAAACATCGATGTGAGAGAGACACATGGATGTGAGAGAGACCATCGATTGGCTGCCTCCCACACAACCCCAGCCAGGGCCGGGACCGAACCACAAGTTTGGCACACACGTACCCTTGACCAGAATCGAACCTGTGACTCTTTGGTCCTCGGGCCAACACTCTAACTGCTGAGCCAAATTGGCCAGGGCAAATTTTAAATTTATATGTAAAGCTCTCACTGAAAACAGAGACTGTCATTTTCCAAGACATTGTCTGATGGAATGAAAAGTCAAACCCACTGGTGGAGCGTGCCCTTGTACAGATCACTTAATAAGCTTTCAGGAAACAAAGAAAGGTCCAAGGATCCTAGGGAGGACTGAATTTCTACCCTGATGACTTCTTCCTTTCTCCCACACACAATCAAGCAAGTCACACAAAAATGGATAAAAATGGACAAATACAGCCCTCAATATTTATTTATCAAGAGAGAGAAAGGGAGAAAAATTAATTTACTCCAAATTAAACATGAACAATAAAAAAGGAAACCACACACTAATTTTGTATATAGCTTCAGACAAAATAAAATAAATGAGATGAATGAATAAATAATCATGTTTTAATTACAACAAAAATAGCACACAAAAAGCAGGCAAGGAACCAGCATGGAGAAAAACATAACCAAAGAACCCAAGTGCATTGATCTATAGGATAAAAATTCAATAAAACTGTAACTGAGAGACAAGGTACTGAAGCAAATGGTTAATAAGAAAAGAACAAAGAAAACAAGTTGAGGGCCATAATAATAGTATTTTCAGTCTAACAGCACTTTAGAAAGAGAAAAAATATATAGTAGGTAAAGTAAATAGTATATTAATGGCATAGAGGGAGGACTTGGAATATGCTCAATGAATGGAAAAGACAAGGAAGTTAAAGCAATTACAGAGTGAATGATTAAAATGGGAGGCAAAGAGGATCCAGCATAAAGCTAATCGGTGCCCCTACAAATAAGAACACAAAAACTAAAAGAGAAAAAGTACTCAAAAATATAATAGAGAAAAATTCCTCGCAAAATAGAAACTGAATGTACAGATTGAATCCATACAACATATATGGAAGATAACAAAAACTATTCGCATCAAGGTATAGCCTCATTAAATCATTTAGCCTCAAGGATAAAGGCAGAATCCTGAGCCATACTGACAAGAAATAATAGTTTAGTGCACAAGGGAAGTCTGGCTGGCCTCAGATTCCAACACAATAAAATTTAATGCTAGAAGACTACAGAACAATACCTAATAAGTTCTGAGAGATATAAGTGTGAACATATATAACCAAGTTAACTTCCAAGTATAAAAACAAGTAAAGAACTCAAGTAATATGCCACTCTTGAGCCACTGTGGAAAAAAATAAATAAATGAAGATGGTTACTAAAATATTTTTGTTTAAACTTGAAGGAATTTATTAAGATCTAAAGTTTTGTGTGGTATCAGTTCTTTACATAATTTGAAAATTAACCCCTTATCAGATGTATCATTAGCAAATATGTTCTCTGATACAACTTAACAAGAGGAAGACAAACAATTCAATTAAAAAATGGACCTAAATAGACACTTCTCCAAAGAGGACATACAAATGGCCAATAAACATATAAATAATGTTCAACATCACTAATCATCAGAGATGAAAATTAAAATGACAATGAGGTATTACCTCATACCAGCCAGAATGGCTGCCATCAACAAACTAATCAACACACAACAAGTGCTGGTGAGGGTGTGGAGAAAAGGGGACTCTAGTACACTGTTGGTGGGAATGCAGACTGGTGCAGCCACTGTGGAAAACAGTATGGAGTTTCCTCAAAAACATTAAAAATGGAACAGTCTTTGACCCAGTGATCTCACTTCTAGGAATATATCCTAAGAAGCCTGAAACACCAATCAGAAAGAATATATGTACCCCTATGTTCATAGCAGCACTATTTACAGTAGCTAAGATCTGGAAACGCCCAAGTGCCTATCAGAAGATGAGTGGATAAAAAGCTGTGGTACATGTACACAATGGAGTACTATGCAGCTGTAAAAGGGAAGGATCTCTTACTATTTGAGACAGCATGGAGGGACCTGGAGAATATTATGCTAAGTGAAATAAGCTGGTCAGAGAAAGACAAATATCACATGATCGCATTTATATATGGAATTTAATGTACAAAATAAACTGATGAACAAAATAGGTCCAGAGACATGGAAGCATGGAACAGACTGACGAATTTCAGAGGGAAAAGGTGGGGGTGTGCTGGAAGAGATTAACCAAAGAATTTACATGCATAACCCATGGACACAGACAATAGTGTGGTGAAGGCCTGGGGGGTAAGGGGGGGGAGGGAGTGAGGGGAGGGGAAAATGAGGGGGCATCTATAATACT
Organism: Tadarida brasiliensis; assembly: GCA_030848825.1. Taxonomy (NCBI): domain Eukaryota; kingdom Metazoa; phylum Chordata; class Mammalia; order Chiroptera; family Molossidae; genus Tadarida; species Tadarida brasiliensis. The sequence goes on along the minus strand of CM061273.1, from coordinate 13,867,131 downwards.
TCTAACAATAAAGATAAAATAAAAATAAATAAAGTTTTGTGGTAAAAATTTCTATAAATTTGCTTCATCTTCTCTTTCTTCAGTTGAATGAAAGTTAATGCTTATTATTATAAAGTGGAAAAAACATGAGGAGAATTTTATGCCATCTAAAAGTTGGCAGGATTATCACTTGGACAGGAGCTTTAGTTAGCAAATGCAAAGGAAATACATAACGTGTCACACACACGCATGCACATATATCACTGTTGCATGAGACCCGAGTGCTGTGAATTCCCCAGGTATCCATGTTTGGTCTGTAACTTGATATTCTGTCTGGTAAGATAAGTAGAGTGCATCTTTCTGTAACAGGTCTGTGTCATTGCTATACTTGTCCTTTGGTCAGGTGTTTTGCAACCAAGATTATCTATTAGAATCACCTATAGAAATTTCACTTTTTATAATACAACTGCCCTGGCTTGTGTTTTTTCTAGCAAGGTTTTCATTCCCAATGTCCAGAACCAGCAATGTAGAGAAAAGTTTCTCCTTATGTTGGAATTTAGACTCCCTTCCTCACCCACGTGCCTGCTAGTTCCTGCAGTTTTCTGTTCTTATTTACTTAGCTGTTCACGGCGGCCAGGAGAAGGCAGCAAAGCGTGAGCCCAGGGCCCGCCTCTTTCCCTCAAAAAAGGAGTCTGGGGGAAGAAAAGAACACAGAAATGGCTGTGGTGTGTCCTGAGTGGACATCCCGGATCTCGGGAAACATACCTACATTATCTCACAGTGTCCTTGGGGAAGTGTTGCAGCTGGGAGAGCAAAAGGGCGAGGCCACCTGTCTGTACGCAGAAGCAGTTTCTTCCAAGGCAAGTGGGTCATCCGTCATTTTCTGAAAGAGATCAGTTTGGGGATAGGAAATTAAGACTTGATGGATGGGCCTCACACTGACTTAAAGGGGAACTTCCTTGTGCCTTTGGACGCCTGTTAGCAGTTGGGCCTGAACTTGAAGGAGTGGTGTTATGCGGAGACTTCCAGTTGGGAGGGAAAGGGTGGAGAGCGCATGATTAGGGCCTCAAAGCCTGGCAGCCTGGATTCACGTCCCACTCTGCCTTTGCTAGCTGTGTGTCCGTGAGCAGGTCACTGAGTCTCTCTGTGCCTTAGTTTCCTCATGTAAAATGGGGATGAAAATAGCGCATATCTCATAGAGTTGTTGTGAACATTCACGGGGTAATAATACTTCATGGGATAAAAATTGAAATAGCTTGTGGCACAGAGTACGTGTTAGCCAATATATATTCCCCAGTAAATGTTAGCTGTTGTAGCTGGGATCCAGCAAGAAGAGAGCTTCTTCAGGACCCCCAGAATTGGCCTGGATTGCAAAGCTGGTGTGGCTCAGGGGACTGAGCATCGTCCCATGGACTGAGAGGTCCCGGTTTGATTCCCGGTCCAGGCATACGCCTGGGTTTGGGCTCGATCCCCAGTAGGGGGCCTGCAGGAGGCAGCCAATCAATGTTTCTCTCTCACATCATGTTTCTATCTCTCTCTCCCTTCCTGTCTCTCTAAAAAGTCAATAAAAACATTTTTTTTTTATTGGCCTGGACGGATCTAGAGTCTGTGTCAACGAGAGCTCCAGTCCTGTCTGTATGATTAGGAAAGAAGCCCACCTCCCCCACCCACCCACTCACCCCTCCCCCAGGCCAGGTGGTGGCAGTGTGGTACCAGCAGCAGAGCTGTGACCGCACAGGGCCAGCAGCCGTGACCCCCCAAGGTGGCGGCACAACGTGGGGAACTCCCATGCTGTCACAACGTCTAGGGCACACTTTCAGCAGGCCTGATCTCCTGCATCAAGCCAGGGGGGCTCTTTTCATAAAAATTTAGATATTAAAAGAAAATGAAGCCGTGGCCACAAAGGGCAAGGCTTCACCATTCGGAGTATTCTAGTCCAGGGATCCCAACACGGCAGCCCCCCAGGCAGCCTGGCAGAGGCTCACAGCAGGTGTAGATCCTGGGCTCCTGCTCGCGGGGCTGCGGCTGCAGGAGTGGCCCCCGCTCAGCTCTGCCACCCTCCTCCCCCAGGACAGCGGTGCAGGTTCGAATCGTCCATAGACCGGGTGCCAGGAGCTCCTCAGTGCCGAGTCTCTGAAGACGATCGTGGTTGTAGGACAAATGATGATGCGGGCAGAAGGGTGATTATTCATGACTGAAACTCTGGAACACTCTCCAGCCAGTGCTAACATGATAAAACAACAGAAAGAACCTCCCCTCTGCTGGACAAGCCCTCCGTAACCTTTGCCACTGAACTAAAAGCTTTCAAAGGGTGAACAGAAGTGCCATAAATCTCCGCGGCGACGTTAAATATTTGTCACTGAAACACTTAAGACTTGTTTCAAATCCATTCCTTTCTGAAAGTTTATAACAAATAACTGGGTGACTTAACCTCTCCGAGAGCATCCCCTTTCTCACTGCAGATGGAAACAAATGGTCTCTAAGGAGCGGGAGCCAGGACAGGCGATTCTCAGCCACTGTGTGGTCCCCCAGCCCTGCCCAGATGGGACAGCCGCCCCTTTTGTTTAGATTACATTGGCTCTTGCTTCCATGACATTAGGGCGGCAAAGGTTTTAACTGGACTTTCTTTTAAACTGCCCATTAATCTTCCCTCCCCTCTCCCTGCTGAATGAATGAGAAAAGTAAATTATTTACATTCTGATGTTTCAAGAACTCTCCCTACATTAAGCTTTCATTTGAGCCACAAACACAGCGCTAGATGGTGTTTACCTCACCCCCCTTTATCAGGACGACATAGTTTCTCCGGAGAGGTCACCTGTGAGACTAAAACATGACACAGATACAAATCTCTCTCAACCACCTGTGCCCAAAGCCACACATCGGAGAGCAGCTCTTTTCGACCAAGCTCCACTCTTAGCAAGTTTCAAATACAAGCATCTTGGTGCCCAGCATCCTAGAGTGAGTTTGGTCCTCAATATTCCAAAATCGACAGTCAGCACTCCCAGAGGGAAGAGAAGGCAGGTCAGACACCTTCCAAAGGCTGCCCACTGTGCTTCTTGCCAGAGCAGGGGCACGGGCCTCTGCTGGAGAGATCGCCGTTCTCTGCCTCGCTCCTTGGACCCAGCTGGATGGTCAACCACCTATGTGGGGGGTTTGCAAGCACGAGGCTGGAGGACACCCACACCAATTCAACCCTGAAATCCCACGTCTTTTGTGTGAGGGAGAGAAATAAAGAAATACATTTGTTTAAGGTATTGGAGAACTTAGGAAACCACAGAAACAGAATCAGTAAAGCAAGCTCAAAGCAAAGGAGAAAACTCCAGAAGCACAGACCATCCCAGGTGTCGGGCAGGATCAGGAGAACCCGAGACCTGCAGGCTCAATAACGACTTCCTATTAAATCAAAATTAACAAGGTAACTTTTAATCAGAGGAAGATAACACTAGCAGTATCTATTAGGACAAACAGTTTACAAAGCCCCTGTTCTTTCTCTCCCTCAATATGCTGCCCCATTCACCCCTTCCGGCCTTTACTTCCTTTGGCCTTCTGCACAAATTCTTAGCATCACCTGACAAGCAAATGGTATTTAAACTCAGCACCGGTATGTGTCCTGTTTTGCGGACTCTTGCCCAAACTTTGCCATTAACTGAAGATGTTCATCCCCTGAAACACCCCAACATCCGTTATTTCAGTGTGCTCCAGGAGAATGATGTGAAGTCTGGCCTCACAACTGGACGGTGGCCACCACTTTCTTCCTCTGATACTTGCTCCAGTGATGTCCTAAGGTGTCAAGGTCACCTCTGAGCGCTGCCACTGGACTCCCTGGGAGCAGCTGTCTCATGGTGTCCTACAACGAGGGCACAATGCCACGGGCTGCTGTCCCCTGGAGTTCTCAGTGCGCTGAATCCACGTAAAATTATATCTTCCTTTTGTATATCACCATGTCTTTTGAACAACAAATAAATGTTACTTCTGTTTTACAGTCGTCCCTCGCCACTTCGCGCCTCGACTTTCGCGGCTTCAGTGTATCGTGGTTTTTGCAAATACTACACTAGATTTGGAAAAACGGCGACAGAGTGAAGCCGGGGGAGTGGGAGCGCGAGGTGGCGAGGGGCGACTGTATAAAGAAAGAACCCCACTTCGCGGAAACTCATTGATCGCGGCAGCGTCTGGAACTGATTCACCGAGACAAACGAGGGCCGACTGTATTGTCTTAGAGTCCGTAGCCACATCTTTCCGTTTATGCTCAAAAACCCCTTCCTTGCTGGTCCCCCGACTGGCAGCCGGGGTCAGAACCCGTCTGAGGGCGAAGCGCTGTGTGGAGCGCAGACCCACCCTCCCTGCTGCCCACATGGTGTGGTACTCTGCAAGTTTATGGACACGGCCTGTGCCCCGGGCACGCTCTGGCGGCTGCCCTGCCAGCTGGTGCAGTGTGTGCAAATCCCAGAGTAGACAGGGCTGGGAATCAGGCTGGGGACCCTCACACGCGATGTCACTCAGCCCCTACTAAAAGCTGTGCCTCAGCTCTAGGCGTAGCACCCAGAGCACCTGCGGCACCTTCAAATATGCAGATGAAGCCGCACCCAGAGCTGCTAAATGGGAATCCTTGTTCATACTCAAGCTGGTTTGTTTGTTTGTTTGTTTGTTTGTTTGTTTGTTTGTTTTTTTGAGTTCTCACAAATAATTTTTTTCAGATAATAAGGTTCGCAAAGAGCCATTTTAGATCACCAGTGTCATCCCAGCCCTGCCTGAACACACCTTCCCTTCACAGAATTTCGCTTTTAGAATACGGTTCTCTGGCTCCCTCCGACTCTTCTTCTGACTCTATAAATAAGGCATGGCACGGCCCTCCCCAGGGCTGCTGCTTCTAATGGACTTTCTCAAGCCGTGTCTGGGCCAGTGCCTTCGCTGAGCAGTCAAACGCGGGGGAGCTCAGGGGAGGAGGGTGCGGGGAACTCGGGCATCGGGGTTGCCCCGGGTCCAGACGCCAGCTGGTTTGTCTGTGGGTTCCTTGGGAGGACTCTCCCAGGTCTGGGAACTTTAGCGGCAGGATTTAATAGGATGTTTTTGTCTATTTCAATGGATGGGTATGTTAGAAACAATGATCTGAACATACAGCCAAAAGATTCCTTCATGAGAAATACTTACATTTTACAAATTAGCTGGTTTTGAAATGCATCAGAAAATAAGGTGAATTGATAAGTGATGAAGAGATATTTACCTGCTAAAGGAAATGTAGTAAAATGTTAATTGTAGAATCTACAGAGTAGGCTTATGGGTATTCACTGTACAATTCTTGGGACTTTTTGTACATTGGACATTTTTTCATAATAAAATGATGGGAAGGCAGTGGGACTGAATTTTTCTTCGGAATGTATTTTAATGCTATACCTCAAAGTAATAAAATGATTAGTTTAGATGACTGATCAATATAACCACAATGCCCCTCAATACTATGTGTGCTACATTTGAAATCATTTACTCTCTATGTCTATCAATTAATATGCTTATTCAAATGGAATTTTTAAAATAAATGTGGTGTTGATGTTTTATCTTGATAAAATAGAAAATCTCTTCCATTTTGCACTCTTTTCCCCCTCTTTATTTGCATATGCATTTTCTAATCTTCAAGTTACTTAAAACATAGAAATAGAAATGTATAAATATGAATATCACTCTCAATAAAAGGTACTATTATGTTATTATAAAAGTGAAAAAGCAAGACAAAACTATAACCTCTGAGGAAAGTTAATGGAGTATGTTGTTGCACCCTGTGCTAGTGACTTTAAAAAGGTTTTCGTCAAAGGTGAACATTTGCTGCTGAGGAATTCGAGCCTGGAGAAGCCAGAGATTCAGGGTCATATCACTATCCCCACAAGAAAGATAATAGAAATGCCTTGACCTTGTTCCTATAATAAATTCACTCTTAAAATATCCTCAATAACACAAATATAAATGACATTAAATTTCTAGAAGAAAAATTTACTGCTGTACTGTACTTAAAATTCTGTTTTCCATTAGTTGATAAATGATCTGGGAACATTAATAAAGTTACACTTCCAACCCATTCTTTTCAACAAATCAGATTCCGCTAACAAAGGAGATTTAAAAATGAAACATAAGCCCTGGAGGTGTGGCTCAGTGGTTATAGTATGCCCCCCCCCCCCCACACACACACACACACACTGAAGGGTCACAGGTTCGATTTTCTGTCAAGGGCACATACCTGAGTTGCAGGTTTCATCCCCAGCCTGGGGTCGGGGCTGTGCAGGAGGCAACCAATCAATATGTCCCTCTCACACTGATGTTTCTCTCACTCTCTCTAAAAACCAATGGAAAAAATATCCTCAAATGAAGATTATCAAAAAAAAAAATTTTTTTTCATGATATATAAGACAAGCCATACACTGGGAGAAAATACTTGCAAGTAACACCTGATAAAAGATTTGTATCCATAATATATAAAAACATTCAAACTAAAATAAAGTATGTTAAAATAGACGATCCGATTATTTCTAAATGGGGGGAGTTATGCACAGACATTTCCCCGAAGAAGACATATAGGTGACATATGAAAACGTTCAACAGCGTTAGTCATTAGGGAAATGCAAATTAAAACCACAATGAGATACCACTATGCATGTATTAGAATGACTAAAAATAAATCAATAAACAAAGAAGCAAACAGCTTACAACATCAAGTGCTAGCAAAGTGACTGGAGCCCTCATAGATTTTCTGGTGGAAATGCTAAAAGGTACAGCCACGCCAATGAACAATTTGGCAGTTTCTTATAAAATTAAACATACCCTTACCAAGTGACTAAGTAACCACTCCTAGGTATTTATCCAGGTGAACTGAAGATTTATGTTCCCACAAAAAGCTACATGCAAATGTTTATAAAAGCTTTACTCATAATTGCAAAAAACTGGAAACAGCCTAGACCTGCAATAAGTGAATGAATAAACAAATCACCATGCATCCCTACAATGGAACATTCTCAGCAATGAGAAGACATAAACTGATTTCTGCTTCTGACCAAGGTGTAGAACAGAGACTGGATTCGTCTTCTCAATGGAAACAAACAAACAAAAAACAATAAATATATGAAACGACAGTTTGCAAGACACTGGATACCAAGCAACAAAGAACAGTGATCCCTGAAAGACAGGATACATGTGGTGAGCCCTGTGTTCCTCTCAACCTACAGCCTCCAGAGCGATTCCAGTCACAGCACAGGGACAGGGGACGTTGCTGGAGCCAGCATGCTCCTCCCTGAATTGAAGAGACAGAGCTGAGAATTCAGGGAAACCAACATGGCTGGAGTTCCCCAGACAGAGAAGAGTAGACAAAATTGCAGATTTTGCTACAGAGACAGAATTGCAGACATCCGCAGAGGAGTCTCATCTGGTACCCAGGTGAGCACTGAGCAGCAACTACCTGTGAAGAAACTACCCGTAACCAGGGAAAGAACACCTGAAAGGATTAGAAGGAACAGTGCTGGTGCTCACACAGGACCATTTATACTAAATGCATTATTGATATTGTTAGGCTTGAATTTATCATCTTGCAATTAGTTTTCCATTTATCCATATTTTCTTTTTCCTCTCTTTTTGTGCTGTGTTTTTGATGAGTTGAGTATCTTTCATGGATCCATTTTAACAACTGTGGTGGCTTATTAGCTATAACTCTTTGTTCTGTTATTTTAATGGTTGCTTTAAGGTTTACGTTATACTTTTTTTAACTTATCACAGTCTAGCTTCAAGTAATATTGCACACTTGATGTCTAAGAAGCTTCCAATAGTATACTTTTGTTTATTCCCTCCAACTTTCATGCTATTGTTTTCATACATTTCACTTTTATATGTTATAAACCTCATAACACATAGTTATTATTTTTGTTTAAATAATTATTTTAAACAGACTTCAATGGTAAGAAAATACTTACATATTTACCAGTGTAGTTAGTACTTCCTGTGTTCTTCAGTTCCTTGGGTAGATCCATATTTCCATCTGGTAGCATTTTTCTTCTGCCTGAAGGATTGCCTTTCATTTTTCTTACAGTGCAAGTCTGCTGGTAATGAATATTCCAGCCTTTGTATGCCTGAAAACATTTTTATTTCATCATCATTTTTCAAAGATATTTTGTTGGGTGTAGAATTCTAGGTTGACAATTTTTGTTCCATTATCTCCTTGCTTGCATTTAATAAGCTAAAAAAATGATCTCAGTATAGCAAAAGCATTTCACAAAATCCACTCCTGATTTTTTTTTAAAAAAAAATGCCTCTCAACAAACTAGGAATACAAGAGATTGTCCTCTACCTAATAAAAGACATTTCTTTAAAACAAACAAACAAAAAAACCCTACAGCTAACATAATTCATGTTGAAAATCCAAATGATGACCCTTTTGAAATCAGGAATAGTACAAAAATATTCAACATTGTACTGATAGTCTAACTAGTACAATAAGACAAGTACAAGAAATTAAACACATCCAGTTTGGAAAAGAAGGTATAAAGCTGTCTTTATTTCATATGACATGATCTTCTATGAGGGTAATTTAGTGGAATCACAAAAACCTACTAGAACCAATAAGTATGTTTAGCAAGGTTACAGAGTGCAAGACCAATGTAAAAGTCAATAATATTCCTTTATGCTAGCACCAAACAATCAGAAATAGAAATTTAATCACAAATATATTTATAATAGCATCAAAAATATAAAATACTTAGGGATAAATCTGATGATGTAAAATACTTGTGAAAACTACAAAACTTTTCTCAGTGAACTTAAAGAAGACCTAAATGACTGGAGAGATATGTATATTTATCAGTTGAAGAATCAATATTGTTAATTTGCAAAATTTCCCCCAAAAGATCTATAGATTTAATGAAATCACAATAAAAATCCAAGGTGTTTTTTTGTAGAGATTGACAAACTAATTTTAAAATTCATGTGGAAATTCAAAAGACCTAGAAGAGGCAAAGCAATTTTGCAAAAAAAGAAAGTTGGAGGACTAACACTACCTGATTTCAAGATTTATTATAAAACTACAATAATCAAGACAGTGTGCTATTGGTGTAAAGATAAACAAGTAAGCCAATTTAATAAACAGAGTATCCATAAATAGACCCACACATATATAGACAACTGATTTTTTACAAAGGTTAAAAAAAAAACCACACAATTCAGTGGAGAAAGATTGTCTTTTCAACAAATGGTGTTGGAACAATTGGATACTGATAAGCAAAATATTAAACTTCAAACCATGCCTTGCACCATACCATAAAGAAAAATTAGCTTAAAGTTAACTCAAAAATTAACTCATAGACCTAAATGTAAAACCCAAAACTATAACATATCCACAAGAAAACTTAGGAGAAAACCTTTGTGATCTTGAGTTAGGCAAACATTTCTTCCATACAATACCAAAAGTATGATTCATAAAAGAAGAAACTGATAAACTGGACTTCAACAAAATTTAAAACTTCTGCTTCTCAAAAGATCTGTGAAGAAAATGAAAAAATAAATAAATAAATAAGCCACAGACCAGGAAAAGTATTTTTAATATATAATAAAATGAAATATATTCAAAATATATTTTAAAATCTCAAAGTTCAATAAGAAAAAACAGATTTAAAAAATAAACATGGAATTTCAGGAAACATTTTACAAAAAAAGATGGCAAACTCATGAAAAGGTACTCAACATCATTAGTCATTAAGAAAATATGAATTATACACAATAAAATATCACTTCATGCCCATTAGAATGGCTGAAATTGAAAAAGATTAAGCCTATCAAGTGTGGGCAACAATGTGGAGAAACTAGTATGCCCATGCATTGCTGATAGGAATGTAGAACGGGGCAACCACTTTGCAAGAGTTTGGCAGTTTCTTAAAAGGACCAGCATGTATGTACCATCTGAGTCAGCCATTCTACTTCTAGGTATTTGCTCAAGAAAAATGAAAGTATATGCCCATGCAAAAGACTGGTACTTGAATGAACACAGTCACTGTATTTGTAATAGCCAAAAACTGGAAATAAACCCAATGTCCATCAACACGTGAAAGGATAAACATTACATTCGTTTATCCATTCGTTTATCCAATGGACAAACTACGTTCTGTCCATACAATGGAATACTACTCTGCAATTAAAAGAAATGAACTAGTGAGACATACTACATTATGGATAACTCTCAAAATAATCTTGCTCAGTGAAAGAGGCCTGGTGAAGCAAATGCATACTGCATAATTCTATTCATATATTCATATAAAATTCTAAACAATGTAAAGTTATCTGCAGTGACAGGAAGCAGATCAGTTGCTCCAGGCTCGAAGAAGTGGAGAAGGGCGTGAAGTGATGGCTATGTTTGTTATCTAGATTATAATGCAGGGGTTTTAAAAAAATTTTTTTCCTTTATTGATTTTTTATAGAGGAGGGGAGAGGGAGAGAGAGATAGAAACATTGGTGAGAGAGAATATCCATTGGCCGCCTCCTGCATGCCCCCCACTGGGGATTTGGCCCACAACCTGGGCATGTGCCCTGACTGGGAATCAAACTGGCGACCTCTTGGTGCATGGGTTTACGCTCAACCACTGAGTCATACTGGCCAGGCTATAGTGCAGATTTTATGGGTACATATACTTATGTCAAAAATTGTCAAATTGAACACTTTAAATATGTGCAGCTTATTGTATGTCAATTATACTCCCATAAATATGCTATATTTTTAAAAATATGCTATATCTTTAAATCCACTCAATAACATAGATTAATATTAAATGCATTTTGCTAAGTGCAAGAAGCCATAATCAAAAATCTATGTATGGATTGATTCCTTTTACATGATATTCGTTTTTTTGTTCTGTTTTGTTTTTCTTTGCTGCAATGCGCTTTATTGTTTCCATTTGGTCCCAGGTATGGGAGAGGGCTCCAGGGTGGTTGAAAGGCTGCCTTGTGGTTTCAGGGAGAGGCTCAGGCAGAAGCTGGGCACCAGGAGATGCACAGGGGCCCCTCAAAGGCCTCAGGGCTCCAAAGGCTTGAGGGTGAGCCTTTGGAAGAGATACTCACCCAGCCAGCCTGGGGGCCAGCCTGCGGAGGTGAGCCAGGTGGTCGCCCATCTTCTTGATGAGTTTCACCTCCTCACCCAGGGAGTAAGTAGTTCTCCAGGAAATCACAGAGATGAGGGTCTGTGCAGGTAGAACCCAGAGCATGCAGATCCAAAAGGGCCTGGCTCAGGTTCTTCTGGGATCATGGCAGCTTCCGTGCCATCCTGAGTTTTGCCCCACTCATCATGGGGCAGCTTCTGCACATCCTGGAATAGGGTGAAGCCACCAAGTGGGCTTTGTATCTTCAAGAGACTCTGGGTATCCTCAAGCTTCTCCTTGGCCAACTCTGCAAGAAGTGGCCCACGCCCTCCAGAGCCACATTGTCTCTGTCAAAACGGAAGCCCCGAAACAGGTAAGTGCGGGGGGCCCACAGATGCAGGGTGTCCGCAGATGCAGGGTATCCAGGCAGTTGACGGCAGCCTCCATCCACTTCCGTGGAATAATTCTAATGAATGTGAAGGTTCATGGTTGCTCAGCTATAAGGAGTTAAGCTCAAAAAACGGTGTCAGCTGGTTTCAGAGGCCGAGGATGGCTGGGATAATTCTGAAGGGGGTGAATGGAAAACAGGTTGGAGGGTGGTCAGAGGCTGGAAAAAGAGGCGCCCTGGGTGTGTTCCATCCCAACACGGTTGAAGAGAAAGACAGATCAGGGAACCCCTGAGGGCACTGCTATATGACATCCTTGAGAAGACAGAGCTATAGGGATGGGAGACAGAACAATGATGGTCAGAGCTTGAGCCTGGGAGAGAGGGTTAATTACAAAGGGGCAGCACGGGAAATCTTGGGGACAGTGGAACTGTCCTCTATAGTACTCTGGAGATCATACACAACTCTATGAATTTGTCACAATCCACAGAAACACACACTACAAAGTGTGAATTTTATTGTATGCAATTTTTAAAAAAACCAAGCAGGTTGTTGGGGCCACTCAAGATGCCCTACAGATTATGACAAATGCATATAACTGTACTGCAAATGAATAACATGATCACGCTGAAAGGGGTAGGTAAGAAAGGAGCTGACCTACATGAAAACGAGTTTTCTGACGGGGTGCAGGCTAGAGACAAAATAATCTGAACACAAACACTATACTCTAGTTAGTATATTTATTTCACATAGGGGTATGTGTTAGCAATTTTGAAACTACAGATATACTAGGGTTAAACAAGTATACAAATAAGTAAATAGCCCAGCCGGTGTGGCTCAGTGGATTGAGCATTGTCCCATGGACTGAGAGGTCCTGGTTAGATTACCCTTCAGGACACATGCCCAGGTTGCGGGCTCGATCCCCAGTAGGGGGCACGCAGGAGGCAGCCGATCAATGTTTCTCTCTCACATCAATATTTCTCTCTCTCTCTAAAAAAATCAATAAAAACATATTAGTAAAAATATTACAAATAACGATAGATCTCTCATTGTTGCAGAAAAAAGTTACAAATAAGCAAAGGGGAAATAGTAGAATTTGGTGCTAGATTAAAGTCTGAGTTATCTGTATAAATGCATATGTTTTTATTTTAAAAACATGTTATATATATTTAGAGTCAAATTAATAAATATAGTATGTACACATACTAACATATACATATATGTGCTTAAAGTAACTCCCCCAAATATTTATTAATTATACAGGGAAAAATATAACTTTACAGTAGAAAAACCTGGCAGACACCACCTTTAACATTATCAATGGTACATATTAATATTATGTACCCTGCTATAATGTTCTGAGAATAGCACACCAACTGTGATATTCTCATAAATCCATAACCTTAATAAGGACACATTAGACAAACCTAAATATATGGAGATTCTACAAAATATTTGACCAGTATCCTTAAAAAATGTCAAGGTCACAAAAGACAAGGTAAGATGGAGGGATTTTTGAAGAATGGAGGAGAAGAAGGACACAGGGAAACTAAATAAAATATGGGGTCCTGGGCTGGTTCCTGGAACAGAAAAGGGACATTAGTGGGAAAACTACAAAATCCTACTACAGTCCACAGTTTAATTATACCAATGTGAACTTCAACGTGTTAACATTAGGCAAAGGTGGGTGAAGACTATTTTTTTTTATTAATTTATTTTTGTTACAGATGTTTCTCCTTTTTCCCCATTGACACTCTCCTCCCCATCCCCCCACACCGTCCCCAGCTTTGTTGTCCATGTCCATCAGTTATGCATATATGGGCTTAAGTTCTGTGGTTTATCTCTTCCCTCCCCTGCCACCCCCTTAATGAGGGTTTTCAGTCTGTACCCTACTTCCACATCTCTGGGTCTACCCTGTTCCTCAGACTGTTACGTTTATTATATTCCACAAATAAGTGAGATCATGTGATATTTGCCTTTCTCTGCTTGGATTATTTCGCTTAGGATAATATTCTCAAGGTCCCTCCATGTCGTCTCAAAGGATAAGAGATCTTTCTTTCTTACAACTGCATAGTACTCCATTGTGTATATGTACCACAGCTTTTTTATCCATTCATCCACTAATGGATACTTGGGCTGTTTCCAGATCTTAGCTATTGAAAATAGTGCTGTTATGAACATGGGGGTACATGTATTCTTTCTGATTGGTGTTTCAGGCTTCTTAGGGTATATTCCTAGAAGTGGGATCACTAGGTCAAATGGCATTTCAATTTTTAATTTTTTGAGGTAACACCACAGTGTTTTCCACAGTGGCTGCACCAGTCTGCATTCCCACCAGCAGTGTACTAGAGTCCCCTTTTCTCCACATCCTCGCCAACACTTATTGTTTGAATTTGTTGATGGCAGCCATTCTGACAGGTGTGAGGTGATACCTCATTGTTGTTTTAATTTGCATCTCTCTGATGATTAGTGATGTTGAGCATTTCTTCATATGTCTCTTGGCTATTTGTATGTCCTTTTTGGAGAGGTGTCTATTTAGTTCCTCTGCCCATTTTTTAATTGGGTTCTTTGTCTTCCTTTTGTTGAGTTGTATGAGAACTCTATATATTTTGGAGATTAACCCCTTATCTGATGTATCATTGGCAATTATGCTCTCCCATACACTGGGTTCCCTATCTGTTTTGATGGTTGTTTCTTTTGCTGTGCAGAAGCTTTTGAGTTTGATGTAGTCCCATGTGTTCATTTTTCCCTTGGTTTCTGTTGCCTTAGGTGATGTATCAGTGAAGATTATGCTGCGTATGATGTCCGAAATTTTGTTGCCTACATTTTCTTCTAGGATTTTTATAGATTCACGAGTCACATTTAAGTCTTTTATCCATTTTGAGTTTATGTTTGTGTGTGGTGTAAGTTGATGGTCTGGTTTCATTTTTTTGCATGTAGCTGTCCAATTTTCCCAACACCATTTATTAAAGAGGCTGTCTTTACTCCATTGTATACTCTTGCCACCTTTGTCAAATATTAATTGAGCATAATGTCTTGGGTCAATTTCCGGATTCTCTTTTCTGTTCCACTGGTCTATATGCCTGTTCTTGCACCAGTACCAGGCTGTTTTGATTACAGTAACTTTGTAGTATAACCTGAAATCCGGTATTGTGATCCCACCTACTTTGCCCTTCTTTTTCAAGATTGCTGTGGCTATTTGGGGTCTTTTATGGTTCCATATGAACTTTTGAAGTATTTGTTCTAGTTCTGTGAAATATGTCACTGGTATTTTGATGGGGATTGCATTGAATCTACAGATTGCTTTGGGTAATATGGACATTTTAATGATGTTAATTCTTCAAATCCATGAACAAGGTATGTGCTTCCACTTTTTTATATCTTCTTCTATTTCGTTTTTCAATGTCCTATAGTTTTCTGCAAATAGGTCCTTTACTTCTTTGGTTAAGTTTATTCCTATGTATCTTAATTTTTTGCTGCGATGGTAAATGGAATTGTTTTTTAGTTTCTCTTTCTGTGAGTTCATCATTGGTGTATAAGAATGCCATTGATTTCTTGATGTTAATTTTGTATCCTGCTACTTTGCCAAATTCATTTATTAAGTCTAGTAGATTTTTGATGGAGTCTTTGAGGTTTTCTATATATAATATCATGTCATCTGTGAATAATGACAGTTTCACTTCCTCCTTTCCAATTTGGATTACTTTTATTTTTTCTTCACGTCTGATTGCTGTGGCTAAGATTTCCAGTACTATGTTAAATAAGAGTGGCGAAAATGGGCATCCCTGTCTTGTTCCTGTTCTTAAGGGAAATGTTTTTAGTTTTTGCCCATTGAGTATGATGTTGGCTGTAGGTCTTTCATATATGGCCTTTATTATATCAAGATATGATCCCTCTATTCCCAAATTGCTGAACGTTTTTATTAGACATAGGTGCTGGGTTTTGTCAAATGCTTTTTCAGCATCTATTGATATGATCAGGTGGTTTTTATCGTTCATGTTGTTTATGTGCTGCATCACATTTATTGATTTGCAAATATTGAACCAGCCTTGCATCCCTGGGATGAATCCCAATTGGTCATGGTGAATAATTTTTTTGATGTATTGCTGGATCCGATTTGCTAGTATTTTGTTCAGGATTTTGGCATTTATGTTCATCAGGGATATTGGCCTGTAGTTTTCTTTCTTTGTAGTGTCTTTTTCTGGTTTTGGAATTAGGATTATGCTGGCCTCATAAAATGAGTTTGGAAGTCTTCTTTGTTCTTGAATTATTTGAAATACTTTGAGGAGAATGGGTTTTAGTTCTTCTTTGAATGTTTGATAAAACTCCCCCGTGAAGCCATCAGGGCCTGGGCTTTTGTTTGCTGAGAGAGTCTTGATTACATCTTCAATTTCCTTAACTGTTATTGGTCTGTTCAAGTTTTCTATCTTTTCCCGGTCCAGTTTTGGGAGACTATGTGTTTCTAGAAATTTGTCCATTTCGCTTAGATTGTCGAATTTGTTGCCATATAAATGTTCATGGTATTTGTTAACGGATCCTTTGTATTTCTGTGGTGTCAGTTGTTACTTCTCCTCTTTCATTTCTGATTTTGTGTATTTGGGTTCTCTCTCTTTGCTTCTTGGTGAGTCTAGCTAAGGGTCCATCAATCTTGTTAATCTTTTCAAAAAACCAGCTCTTTGTTTCATTGATCCTTTGAATTGTTTTTTTGGTCTCTATGTCATTTATTTCTGCTCTGATCTTTACTATTTCCTTCCTTCTACTTGCTCTGGGGTTTTCTTTTTGTTTGCTTTCTAGTTCTTTAAGTTGTGAGGTTAGATAGTCAATTAGAAATTTTTCTTGTTTCTTGAGGTAGGCTTGGAGTGCTCTGAACTTCCCTCTCAGAACTGCTTTCGCTGCATCCCATAGATTTTGTGTTGTTGTGTGTTCATTTTCATTAGTTTCCAGGAACTTTTTAATTTCTTCCTTGATCTCCATGGTAAACCATTCATTGTTTAATAACATGCTATTTAGCCTCCAAGTGTTTAAATGTCTTTGCATGTTCTTGTTGCAATTAATTTCTAGTTTCATGCCATTGTGATCTGAGAAGATGCTTGATATGATTTCAATCTTCTTGAACTTGTAGAGACTTAGTTTGTGTCCTAACATGTGGTCTATCTTTGAGAATGTCCCATGTGCGCTTGAGAAGAATGTGAATTCTGTAGTTTTGGGGTGTAATTCTCTGTAAATATCTATTAAATCCATTTGGTCTAATGCTTCATTTAGAGTCTGTTTCCTTGTTAATTTTTTGTCCAGAGGATCTATCCAGTGATGTCAGCGGGGTGTTGAAGTCCCCTGCTATGATTGCATTGCTGTCAATTTCTCCTTTGAAGTCCTCCAGAAGATTTTAAATATATTTTGGTGCTCCTATATTGGGTGCATATATGTTTACCAAGGTTATATCTTCCTGTTGGATAGATCCTTTCAATATTATGTAGTGACCGTCTTTGTCTCTAGTTATGGCCTTCATTTTGAAATCTATTTTATCATATATGAGTATTGTTATCCCAGCTTATTTTTCCTTTCCATTTGCTTGGAAGATTTTTTTCCATCCCTTCACTTTCAACCTATGTGAGTCTTTTGTTGTGAGGTGGGTCTCTTGTAAACAACATATATATGGGTCATGCTTTCTTATCCAGTCCGCTACTCTGTGTCTTTTTATCAGAGCATTCAATCCATTTACATTTAAGGTGATTATTGATATGTACTTATTTATTGCCATTTTTGTTTAGTGTGATTCTATATTCCTTCCTATTTCTTCTACTAATTACAGCAGTCATTTTAACATTTCTTGCTGTGCTGGTTTGGTGCTAATGTATTCCCTTAGCCTTTTTTTTTTTGTCTGGGAAGCTCTTTATTTGACCTTCTATTTTGAATGATAGCCTTGCTGGGTAGAGTAGTCTTGGATTCAGGTCCTTGTTTTTCATGACTTTGATTACTTCATGCCATTCCCTTCTAGCCTGTAGTGTTTCTGTTGAGAAGTCAGCTGATAGCCTGATGGGGGTTCCTTTGTAGGTAACCTGTTGCTTATCGCTTGCTGCCTTTAGGATTCTCTCTTTGTCTTTTATTTTTGGCATTTTAACTTCTATGTGTGTTGATGTGGGCCTGTTTGGGTTCTTCTGACTTGGGACTCTCTGTGCTTCTTGAACTTGAATGCCTTCTTTCTTCACCAAATTAGGGAAGTTTTCTGTCACTATTTCTTCAAATATATTCTCTAACCCTTGCTCATTTTCTTCTTCTTCAGGGACTCCAACAATGCGAATATTATTACATTTCCAGTTGTCCCACAGTTCTCTTAAGCTGTCTTCCTGTTTTTTCATTGTATTTTCCTTTTGGTTTTCTGATTGGTTGATTTTTTCTACCCTGTCTTCTAATTCACTGATCCGGTCCTCAGCTTCCTCTACTCTGCTGTTTAGTCCTTCCAATGTGTTCTTCATTTCTGCTATGTCATTCTTCATTTCTTCTTGGTGCTTCTTCATTTCCACTTGATTGGTTTTCAGTGTTTCTATGTCTTTGCTCATGGTGTTGATGTCTTTACTCAAGGTGTTGATGTCCTTACTCATGCTGTTAATCTTCCTCAAGATCATGGCTCTGAATTCTAGTTCTGTTAACTTGCTTAACTCCATTTCATTTATCTCATCTTCGGTAGAGGTCTCTTGTTCTTTCATTTGGGATCTGTTTGTTTGTTTCACCATTTTGGCTATCTCAGTGTGTTTTGGAGCCTGCCAAATTTTCCCTGTGGATGTTAGTGTTCTGCTGTTTGTGGCTCCCTCTACTGGGTTTGGATGAGCGTGGGAGGACCCACGTTAAACACCACCGTGGAGTGTTACTTTCCAGGGTAGATTTGTAAGCCCAGCAAAGGTTAAGTTATCCTCTAGCTTTTTGCCTAGAAGCTATTAGTTGCAGTTACTTAAAGAGCCTTGGGTTTCAGTTGAATGAAAACCTCCCTCAGGTGTTCAGCATGAGAGGATTTCCCGAGGGTGGGGCAGATGCTGGTAGTTAATGAGCCTCAATTTGCATTTCAATGGCCACCAGGGTGTGGCTGAATCTCTGGGGGAGGGGCTGCTGCCTCTTCCCAGAGCCCTGGGAAGGAGCAAGATGGCCACTGTCCTGTGTGGCTGCAACTCAGCAAAAGCTCTGAGCACCCTCCAAATCCCGAGTGTCCCCACACAGTTCCAGTGCAGTCCGCCCTTCCTCTGCTGGAGCCCCAAGTGAGTGGCTGTGGCTATCTTAGCACTCTGTCCCAGCCCTGCGCTGTGGAGCCAGCTTGGGCTTTAACCCCAAGGGCGGGCACTGCTCACAGCTAAGGCCGCTGCAGTCCATGGGCTCCCAGCCCCCCTCTCGCGCCTCCACAATCCTACCAGGATCGATTCAGTGTCCCTGGTTCTATCGTCCTCGCCAGCTGCTTTTCTGTTGCTTTTTCCTGACGATTTGTCTTTATTTTAGTTGTAATTCCAGTTTGGTCCTGGGAGATGGTCTGTGTAGCTTCCATTCACTCCCCGCCATTTTGGAATTCCTGAGGACTATTTTTAAAAGTCTTCTGTAAGTCTAAAGTTATTTCTAAATAAATGTGGTTTTAGATGACACTATAAGTATTAAAAGAGATCGTGAAAACTTTTAAAATGATCTCATAGTTGCAATACCCTAAGTATTATCCAAAACTGAAAAAAAATCCAAGAAATTATACTACATAAAAATTTTAAAATTTATCACAAAAAAAGGATAATGTCCAAATTCGAACAACAAACTGTGAAACATATGTGCATATTATACACAAAAGAATACTTTTCTGAATATGTAATGAGCTTAGAAATCAATAAGAAAAAAATAATACTGTGGGAAAATAGTCAAGATATATGATCAGGATATTTTTCTTAAAAAGAATTATAAATGACTCTTTAAACTATGTAACAATGATCAGCTTTATTAAAAATAAGAGATATGAAAAGTAGACGTATAAATACATAGCATTTTTCAATATAAAAGTGACAAAGATCAAAATTTTATAGTGCACTGTATTGTTAGAAAACATGTAGGAAAATAAACTTCCATTAGGACAACCATCATGAAGCATAATTTCATAAAATCTCTCAAATTATTAATATTTATACCCAGGGACTTTGTAGTTATTTTCCTATGAATTTATCTTATACATATGTCTAAATGAGAAATAAGGATATTCATTGAAGCATTGTTTGTAACAGCAAAAAATTAGAAACTATTTGAATGTCTATTAATAGTAGCCTGACTAAATAAATGAAGACATGTTCACAATGGAATAGTATGAGCCTTTAAAAAAAGGAGAGTGATAGGGGACTAGATACCAGATGTATATAAGGTGGAGAACCAGGTGTAAAATGTGCTCCTATTTATGCTTTTTAAAAGAAAAAAGAAGAAGAAGAAATAAAGATAGCTTGGTTGGTTAGAACGTCTGCCTGATATGCCAAAGTTGCGGGTTCAATCCTCCAGGTCAGGACACATACAAGAAGCAACCAATGAATGCATAAATAAGTGGAACAACAAATCGATGTTTCTCTCTCTCTCTCTTCCTCTCTGTCTCTAAGATCAATCAATAAATAAAAAAGATAGGCATGTGTTTGTAATTGAACAACACATCTTTAAATGACACACAAGAAATTAGGTAACAGCGTTTGCCACAAGGAAGAGAAATTGGATGGCTGGAAAAGGGTTGGGAGAGAAATTTCTCATGAGTATCTCTTAGGTACCTTTTAAAGTGTTGTAGCAACTATATCTACTAATTCAAAAATAGGTTAAATGCATAAGAACACAGAAGAAGAGTATTTTGCAGGAACAGACTCAAACAATAGGAAGGGGATAGGTGATATATGTGTCTGAGTCACCCAGGCAGGAGCCACAGCCGACCTGATGCAGAGGTGAAGTTAGAAGCCAAGGGTACGAGGATATCTTTGAAGGCCGCACAGCCGGCCTGAAGGAGCGACACGCATCCATTAATAGAATTCCTGTCTCAGAGGTGCTGTGCTGCCATCCAACCGGCACTGGGAGTCAGGCTTTATTGATAGATGAGTAAGATTGAACATGACACCTGTGTCCAGTGAATCCCCTGGTACCATTTAACTAACACTTAGAGCAGCTGCTTTTGAAAAATTACCTTCAGACTGGGCCCACCCTAGCAGAACAAAATCATCACCTTAAGTACTTTTCCAGTTCCCAATAAATGAGGACTCTTGCCCTGCAAGAGGAGAACTGAGCCATATTTTATTTAAGGTCACATCTGTCACTTTCTTTTTATTTCCTCTGCTGCCTACCTTGGATCAGATGCCTGTGTTATCCCAGGATCCTTCCAAGGGATCTTGGCCACCCCCTCTTTGGAGACCTTCAACGCTGCACACAGCACAAAGTTCATGCTCAGCGGTGTTTACAAGGCCTTCCACGATCTGCTCTCAAAACACGCAGTCTACTCTCAGCACCCGCATGCAGCTGCTCGAAACCACCAGACTTTCTCCAAGCACGTTGCCATGGTCTTCTACGTCCTCGGTCACTGCTCAGGCTTCCCTCTTCGTTACCTTCTTAACGAAGCACCATTCATGCACCAAGACTCAGACCCGTGTCACCTCCTAGGGAAGTGTCCACCAGCCCTACCAGGCCAGACGGATGGGTATCTTCTTCTTGCTTCCAGAGCAACGATGCAGTTTGTACAAGTCTTTGCTGTAACATCTATCATGATGCCTTACGTATTTTACTCACCTCTCCTCAGTATCTGTGGTATCAGCAAGAAGAGGAAATGTGACTTACTTTATACCCACGGTGCCCAGGTACACAGCTTCTAGCACACAGAAAAAGCTCAATAATTATATATATGCTGTTTTTATTTTATTTATTATTTATCTTCATTGTTGAAAGTATTACAGATGTCCCTCCCTCTTTCCCCCATTGACACCCTCCCAATGAATGCATAGATTCTGTTTGCAGTTCCGAATGTCTAATTCAACCCTCACACTCTTCCTAACTCTCCGAGTTTTCGTCTCTTGTTCAAACATGGCCTGTGCTCTGCCCGTGCCTGGACAAGAGCGTTGGCAGCCCGGGCGGGCGCTCTAACTCCTGCACACATGGCGAGTTCGTTCCTCCCCGACAGAGGCATTTCACCCCAGGAAAGCTACCCTAAATCCAACTTCCCTGAATCCAAACTCTCATCACGCTGTTCTCCTTGCCAATATTGTCCAACTACTTTGGAAATGCTTTCCTACCTTTTACAAAAGAGCTACCAAGAACACAGCTGAGTCCTGAATTCACGTTTCTTCCAGAACATAGGGTGAATCGTACCACAGAAAGAATCGTCTTTGACTTCAGACCAGGGCTCTGAATTTTTCTCCAGTGTGATGACAGCAAACCACACCGCCACCACCCCACCCACCACCCCATCCCTGGCCCTGTCAATCAGTTAGGTCTGAGCTGCTTCATGGACTCATGGAAACATAAGCAGAGATGAGGAGTCCTCTTCAAAGAATCCCAAAGTGAAAATGACCCATGGAGCTGCTCCACCTTGGAATGGCCTGCTCAGGTTCTTCCTATCCAGTTGGCTGAATGTTGCTAAGCATCTGCAATCTCTCACCCAAGTACTAACTTCTTGATCAATATGAGGACTCCATTCTCCCTATCTTTTCATTGGGCCTCCTAACCCATTGTTTTTCCTTTTCAGAAGTTATATCCCAGGGGCCCTAAAATAGTTTTATAGAATGTATTTTTTCTCTAGTCACTCTCTTAGCTCTGACTATGTTTCCCTTTTATCTGATATCCTTTGTCAAAGGAGAACTTATGAGATTATATAATATGTGTCATGTACAATTTACATAAACTGACCAATAAAAGAAATTTCTTACTTCATTACTTTCTTCCACAACCACTTATACTCATGAAAAAGACCACCCCTTCCCCCCTGAGCATGGAGTGCAGTCCTTTGTCTTTTTAAACTGTTGCAAGTAAAAAAGTGAAGTGAAGGGGGTTCTGACAAGCAGGAGGTTTTCCCAAACTCATGTCCCAGTCAGCAGAGCCCAGGTGACCACACTTATGATCCCTACCCCAGCACCACAGAAAAGGTCATACGAGTTACCATCTGTTGAATGCATTCTAAGTGGCAGGTAACCAGCCCAGTGCTTTATGGAAATGTGTTCTCCAATTAACCCCATGATAACCCTATGAGGTAGGTATCTCCATTTCCAGAGGAGGCACCTGAAACTCAAAAATATTAAGTGACTTGCTTATATACCTTAGAAGAAGTACAGTCATTATTCAAACTAGGTCTTTCTGATTCAAAAGACACAGCTGTTAACGACTACAAGATGGATATTAAAATCTGAAGGTGCTTTCAGCAGAATAGCTTGGAAATTAGATATGGGATTCTAATGTACCATTGCAGATTTTGAAATATGATAGTTATGAATTTTCCCATGATACTCAAAGTGAAAAATGTAATATTTCTTAATTTTCATAAATCAAATTAAAATCTGGCTCGTAGCCCTCACACACCAAAGTCGACTTACAGTTCAACATCGGTAATAATTCAGGCTTTCTTTTCTCTACTACTGGGCTTACATAGGCCTGTAAAAATGGGGGCAGAGTCTGGTCCTTAGAATATTGTGATATCTGATACCCCTGAGAGTCAATGTTCCTTCACTATCTATGGTCTTCATATCTCCTGGGCGCGTCACTGGCCTTGACCTTCACCCAGGCCTCAGTGTACCACCCAGCCATCCCCAAGTGAGGGCTGCCTACCTCCAGGCTGTTGGATTCAAGATGGATCCAATTCCTGCTGCCTACACACCTCTGCCACACTCCCTTCCAGGTTAGCGATCTCTTTCCTCCAACCTCCCCCATCAGGCTTCACTGTGTCAGCCCCTATCAACATTTGTACACAAGTCTGCTCAGATTTGACCCTCGGGCTTTTCAATCTTCCCCAACATTACAAACAAATACAAAACAAAATACCTGTTGTTACTGCCCTTGGCCAAGAAAGCTCAAAACTGAGAAAACTACTCTTTTTTTTTTTACCTAATGAGAACATGGGGAGCTGGATTTGGGAGATAAAACACCAATCCCTTTCTCATCAGTTCTCAATTTTACTTAAGTCGTTATGAACTTGGGGACAAAATATTACAGATGAAAGCAAGACTTCTTTCTCCTAAATTATTGATTTTAGAGACAGAGGAAAGGAGAGAGGGAGAGAGAGAAACATTGATATGTGAGAGAAACATTGATCGGTTACCGCCTCCCTTATGTGCCCCCACCAGGGATTGAACGTGAAACCTAGGTATGTGCCCTGACCAGGAATCAAACCTGCAACCTTTTGTTGTATGAGGTGACATGCCAACCAACTGAGCCACCCAGCCAGGGCAAGACGATTTTTTTAAAACTCTCTCTGAGGTTCTCCCATTATGTTCCCCTGATTGAAACCCTCTGGAGGTAACAGCAAGTAAATCAACAACGTGTTATTCTTTTCTTTCCCTTTCACGGTCTAGCTTAAACGTCACATCTTCCATGAAGACTTCCTTGATTATCATTCTGATCAGAATTATTCTTTCCTTTCTCTGTTCTTATAGCATCTCCTGGGTGTCTTCCTCATATTAATTGTATTCTGATATGTATGCTGCATATATGTTAAATGTATCAAGTACAATTTAAAAATATACCTGTGATATCTCCCAACTGGGCATTTTAGGGAACAAGAATATGAAACAGCTTTATCTAGTCCCAGCAGAGACTGAGGAAAAACTTTGGGCTTAATAGTCTTAACCACAAATTGAAAAGAGAAAATCATAAATATGCCCAGATTTTGACAACATCTTCCTCAAAACTCATCAAGCAGAGTAACTTTCTCTCACAGTCATTCAGGGTAATTTTATGGCAAATTATCTTACTTAGAACCTTCACTTGGACATCAGCCAAGTCTATGTAGTTGCATTCTTATACTACCGGAGTACCTTACCTGCTCTGAGGGGAGTCTGTCATTAGGAAATGATGTAGAACAGCCCAAATAGGAGGATGGTTACCCCCCACCCCCACCCCGGGTGTCAGAGGCTGCAGATCCTACACTGAGGCCACAGAGTGCATCCCTGGATGCCATCCATTTTAGAGATGCAACCTGGTATAGCACAGACAGCACTCGGCTGGGGCTCAGAAGCCTAGGATGTAATAAGGAGGAATAGCTAGTTAGCTTTAGCCACCTGCCATTTGGATATGTCTCATGGATGTGTGAACTTCCATTGTGAAATGACGGCCATGGCTCCTGGTCTCTCACCTATCGGCTTAGCTAGGGTTCTAGGACCATGAATTCTAAGTCATGAAAGAGTTAAGGTATCACGTTTGATCTTCTCCCTTGCATAGCATAACTTGACTGTTGCTTCCCTCCTTCACACCAAGCCTCTGGAACCTCCTACACCACTTATCAATTTTGGTCTTGATTAATTTTGCCTCTTCCCACATTTCTGAACAGTATTCCAGGACCCTGGAGATGAACTCACTACTTGCTTTCATGGTTCAGTTCCTGAGCGCCAAGTTTAAATTTGAGGTCCACTTACCAGCTAGCCCTTGGGAATCTCACTTCCTCCTTGAACCTCAGCATATGGCCTCCTACCAGATTTCCCAGTTCCAAGCTCTGCCAGGTGCTAGGAGACTCATGTGCTACCTCCGTCACTCCTGGTTGCTGTCTGCTCTGTGCTGCTGCCTCCTAGGCCTCAACCTACCTACCACCATGATGTTCCCAACTCATTCAGGACTGCATATTCCCCTGGCCTCCTCTATCGGGCTGGTTTCCAACTGGCAGTCCCAACTGTGTGGATCTTCCCATCCTCCAGGTATCAGCTCCTAAATGGTCTGACCAATCCCACCAACAGCCAACACCTGGTTTGGATAGATTTTGTTATATTAGTATTTTCCCAAATATATTCTGCAGAACCATAGCATACACAAAGAATTCTATAGTTAAATATGTTTTGAGAAGAATATGTAAGACATTTAAATAGGAGGATTTCGCAGGGGCTCTAATATGCTAACATGCACTGACACTGTCTAAGGGGGGACATAGTGTTCAGTGTTTACAAAACCTACTGGACCACATTTTCCTTGGAGTATCTTATTAGACTCATGTTCCATGGAACAGACTTAGGGAAATGCTAAGATTCCCTTCTTCAGGTTCCAGCCACGGTGAACCTTGACCCTTTGCAATGATGATATCAGTGACAGCCCCAGTGGCAGCCTCCTTCGTGATGCCTGCAGCCACGCGAGCTGGTCTTGAGTCCCAGATCTTCCCCTGTCTCTCTTTCCTCATTCACTCATTGTCTGACTCTTTAAATATTGTTTCATTTTTCTTTATCTCCACTTCTACTTCCACTTCCCAGGGTGATTAATACATAATTGTGTATGTTATTAGTATTTTCAGTAATGGCAATCACTAATGTTTGTATATTGAGCAATTTGTTTCCACTTATCCTAATCTAGACACTTGGCCTGTATCGCCTTTTTTAATGCTCACAGCAATCATATGTTGTAGAAACAAGTGTTGACCCCATTTGACAGAGGGGCTGTTGAGGCACAAAACAGCTCGATAACTTTCCAAAGTTCACCAGCTAATAATCCTCACGTGAGATTCAAGCTAAGGTAGCGCAGGGACATGGTTCTCAATCCCAAAACTGTAATTTACGAATTCACTCAACACCTACTGTATGCCAAGTCATGCTATAGGCCTAGAGATATAGCAATAAACAGACATTCTTGCCCTCGTGGAGCTGATGTTCTAGTGGGAGGAAATGGGCAACCAGTGAATAAGCACAGGGCTCACAGTAATACATGACATGGAGAAAATGAAGCAGGGTGTGGGATATGGAAATGCTATTTTTATACACGGTGGTAAGGGAAGGTCTTTCTGTTTGAAGGTTGCATTTGAGCAGAAGAAAGTGATAAGTAAAGGGAACTATAAAGGCAAAAGGCCTGAGGGGGATGCTTCTGAGTTGTTCAGAGAAAAGCCAGGAGGGCCATGTGGGTGGAGCAGAGTGGTGAGAGGGAGAGGAGTTAGCAAGATTCAGAAGAGGATGTCAGGGGGTGGACTGGGGGTGGGAGGATGGTCATCAACACTATTAAGAAACACATTTTAGTCCGGCTGGCGTGGCTCAGTGGTTGAGCATCTACTCATGCACCAAGAGGTCGCCGGTTCGATTACAGGCCAGGACACATGCCCAGGTTGTGGGCCCAATCCCCAGTGGGGGCGTGCAGGAGGCGGCCAATCGATGTTCTCTCTCATTGATGTTTCTATCTCTCTCTCCCTTTCACTTCCTCTCTCTCTAAAATTAATAAAGGGAAAAAATTAAAAAAAAAAAAAAGAAATACATTTTACTCTTAGATGGGATGCCATTATGGGGTTTGGGGCTGAGGCTCAATGTTCTGACTTACATTGTATAGGCCACCCTGGCTGCTGTTGGGGAGCCAAGGAGAAGCAGGAAGGAGATCAGCTGCAGTGGCCCAGGCAAGGTTATGTCAGCCAGGTGTTAGCAGTGGAGGCAAGGGGATGAGGTCAGATTCTGGAGAGATTAGGAAAATAAATCCAGCAGAATTTCCTAATGGGTGGAACATGGGATGCAAGAGAAAGAAAAGAGCCAAGGATAACTCCAAGATTTTCACCTGAGCAGTTGGAAGGATGGGCCTTTAACTGGAACGGGAAGGCTGGTGGAAGAACAGGATTGTGGAGGGAAAATCTCCTGTTGGAGAGCCTGCATAGTACTCACTCCTGCTTCAATTTCCAGCGAGTGCTGTCTCTCCGGTAAACCTGTCTGTCATGTCTTGTCAGAAAATCAGAACAAGATAATCCAATATCAGCTCCCTTTTCTGAGTTGCCACAGAACTTCCAGCCAAATTCAGAATGCTCTTCAAGACTGCCCCAGGCCACTCCCCTCCCTGGTTCTGTGAGGAGCACAGTTTACTTAAGGAACAATAGCACTTTAAAAGAAGTAACTAGCAATTGAGAATGGAATTGTTTCCTTAGTTTTTCTTTCTGATAGTTCATTATTGGTGTATAAAAATGCAATTAATTTTTAATATTTACTTTGTATCCTGCTACTTTACTGAATTCATTTATCAGTTCTAATAATTTTTTGGTGGAATCTTTAGGGTTCTCTATATACAGTATCATGTCATCTGCAAATAATGACAATTTTACTTTTTCCTTTCCTATTTGGATGCCTTTTATTTCTTCTTTGATTGCTGTGACTGGGACTTACAGTACTATGTTGAATAAGAGTGGTGAGCAAACATCCCTGTCTTGTTCCTGATCTTAAAGAAAATGCTTGTAGTTTTTGTCCATTGACTGTGATGTTGGCTGTGCGTTTGTCATATATGGCATTTATTACATTGAGGTATGTTCCCTCTGTTTCCACTTTGTTGAGAGTTTTTATCATAAATGGGTGCTAGATTTTATCAAGTGGATTTTTTGCATCTATTGATATGATTGTGTGATTTTTATCTTTCATTTTGTTTATGTGGTATATTATATTTATTGATTTGCTGGTATTGTACCAACCTTACATCCCCAAAATAAATACCACTTGATCACAGTGTATAATCTTTTTAATGTACTGCCAGATTCAGTTTGCTAATAGTTTGTTGAGGATTTTAACATCTATGTTCATCAGGAATATTGGTCTATAGTTTTTGTTCTTTGCAGTGTCTTTATCTGGTTTTGGAATTAGGATAATGCCAGCCTCGTAAAATAAACTTGGCTGTCTTCCCTTCTCTTTAATTTTTTGGAAAAGTTTGAGAAGGATAGGTTTTATTTCTTCTTTGAATGTTTGGTAAAATTCTCCTGTGAAGCCATCTGGTTCAGGACTTTTATGTGTTGGGAGTTTTTTTTTATTACTGCTTTAATTTCATTAGTTGTAATGTAGCTATTCAGATTCTCTGATTCTTCCTAAAACAATTTTGGAAGATTGTATGTTTCTAGGAATTTAACGATTTCTTCCAGATTGTCCAATTTGTTGGCATATAGTTGTTTGTAATATTTTCTTATAATCCTTTGTGTTTCTTTGTTTTCAGTTGTTACTTCTCCTCTTTCATTTCAGATTTTATTTATTTGGGTCCTCTCTCTTTTTTTTTTTTTTTTTTGATAAGAGTGGTTAAAAGTTTGTCACTCTTGTTTATATTTTCAAAGAATCAGCTCTTGGTTTCATTGATCTTTTCTATTGTTTTTTAAGACACTATTTTGTTTATTTCTGCTCTGATCTTTATTATTTCCTTCCATCTACTCACAATTTAACCAAGCATGTAAAAAACCTATACCTGGAAAATTATAAGACAATGAAGAAAGAAATTGAAGAAGATAAAAATAAATGGAAGCATATAGCATGTTCATGGATAAGAAGGATTAACATCATTAAAATGTCCATATAACCCAAAGCAATCTATAGATTCAATGCAATTCCTATCAGGATACCAAAGGCACATTTCACAGAACTGGAACAAATATTCCAAAATTTTATATGGAACCACAAAAGACCCCAAATAGCCACAGCACTCTTGAGAAAGAAGAACAGAGTTGAAGGAATCATGCCACCTGATATCAAACTATAGTACAAGGCCATAGTAATCAGAACAGCGTGGTACTGGTAAAATAACAGACACATAGATCAATGGAACAGGATAGAGAGTCCACATATAAACCCATACCTTTATAGTCAATATTTGACAAAGGGGGCAAAAACATACAATTGGGTAAAGATAGTCCATTCAATAATGGTATTGGGAAAAATTGGACAGATACATGCAAAAAAAAAAAAAAATGAAACTAGACCACCTTCTTACACCATACACAAGAATAAAATCAAAATAGATTAAAAACTTAAATGTTAAACTTGAAACCATAAAATTCCTAAAACATAGGCAGTAGTAAAATGTCAGACATTTCCTGTAGCAATATTTTTTCTGATGTATCTTCTCAGGCAAGGAAAACAAAAGAAAAAATAAACAAATAGGACTACATCAAACTAAAAAGCTTTTGCACAGCAAAGAAAACCATCAAGAAAATGAAGAGATGAATATATTCATCTGAATATATTCACTGTATGGGAGAATATATTCAATGATACATCTGATAAGATGTTAATATCCAAAATTAATAAGGAACTTAAAAACTCAACACCAAAAACAACAAAAAATCCAATTGAGAGAATGGGCAAAGCACTGGAATATACACTTCTCCAAAGAGGATATACAGATGGCCAATAGACATATAAAAAGATGCTCAAAGTCACTAATCATCAGAGAAATGCAAATTAAAACCACAATGAGATATCACCTCACACTTTTCAGAATGGCTATCATCAATAAATCAATAAATATTAAGTGTTGGCGAAGATATGGAGAAAAGGGAACCCTTGTGCACTGTTGGTGGGAATGTACATTGGTACAGTTACTGTGGAAACCAGTATGGAGTTACCTTAAAAAATTAGAAATGGAACTGCCTCATGACCCAGTGATTCTACTTCTGAGAATACATCCAAAGAAACCTGAAACACTAATTCAAAAGAATTTATGCACCCCTATGTTCATTGCAGTGTTATTTACAATAGAAAGATTTGGAAGCAGCCCAAGTGTCCATCAGTAGATGAGTAGATAAAAAAAAGCTATGGTACATTTACACAATGGAATACTGCTCAGCTGTAAAAAAAGAAAGAAATCTTGCCTTTGGGGAAAGCTTGAATATACCTAGAGAGTATTATGCTAAGTGAAATAAGGCAGTCAGAGAAGGACAAGTACCATATGATTTCACTTATATGTGGAATCTAATGAACAAAATAAACTAACAAACAAAGTGGAGACAGACTCATGGATACAGAGAACAGACTGATAGATGTCAGAGGGGAGGGAGTTGGGGGCTGGGTGAGAAGGGTGAAGGGATTAAGCAAAGGAAAAAACAAAAAGACTCATGGACACAGACAACAGTATGGTGGTTACCAGAGGGAAGGTGGGGTGGGAGGTTGTAGAAGAGAGTAAGGGGGATAAATGGTGATGGAAGAAGACTTTGAGTAGTAAACACAATACAGTATACAGATGATGTATTGTAGAATTGTATATATGAAACCTATATAATTTCATTAACCAATGTCACTCCAATAAATCCAATAAAAATATAAAATAAAAATAAAAGTAGTGACTAGCTACATATTTTAATAATATTTGGGCTGTATTTATCTTTATAATTTTTTATTTGCTTTGATTCTAGTGGTTGTTGTCTTTCCCCAAATTTTCTTTGTAACTTCATTTCTTTGCCCTTAGATACTACAGTAAAAGTAGAAACAACAGCTGGAAAACAGATCGAATGAACTACATCAAAATTAGAAATTTTTGTGCTCTAAATAGTACCATCAGAAAAGGAAGAAAAAGCCCTGGCCGGTTTGGCTCAGCAGTTAGAGCGTCGGCCTGTGGTCCAGAGAGAACCGGGTTCGGTTCCCGCTAAGGGCACGTACCTCGGTTGCAGTTTGTCCCCGGCCTTGGTTGGGTCGTGCGGGAGGCGGCCGCTCGATGTGTTCCTTTCACGTCGATGTTTCTCTCTCTCTCTTCCTCTCTCTCCCTCCCACTCTATCTGAACAAAAAATGGAAAAATGTCCTCGGGTGAAGATAAGAAAAAAAAAAAAAAAAAGGAAGAAAAAGTCAACAGATTAGGCGATAATATTTATAAATCATATATCTCATAAGGCATTGGATCCAGAATATATAAAGACTCCTACAACTCAACAATAAAAAGACAACCCAACTGAAAAATGAGCATGGATTTGAATAGATGTTTCTCCAAAGAAGATATACAAATGGCCAATAAGCACATGAAGAGATGTTCACCATCTTCAGTCCTTAGGGAAATGAAAATCCAAACCATAATGAGACAACACTTCATATCCACCGGGAAAGCTAAAATAAAATAAATCAAATGTGAATGAGGACATGGATGTACTGGAACCTTCATACACTGTTAGTAAAATTATAAAATGGTGCCAGTGCCTTTGAAAACAATTTGGCAGTTCCTTAAAAGCTTAAATAGAGAACAATTATATGACCCAGAAATTTTATTCCTAGGTACATATCCAAAAGGAATAAAAGCATGCCCACACAAAAACTTGTACACAAATATTTATAACAATGTTATTCATAGTAGTTAATAAATAGAAATAATATAAATATCTATCCCTCAGGTTTTGTGGTATATCCATACAATGGAATATTTTTTATTTGTTAATAAGAATAATAAAGTATTGATATACACTACAACATGGATGAAATTTATAACATTATGCTAAGTGAAAGAAACAGGTCATTATAGATCATATATTATATGATTCTATTTACATAAATATTCAGAACAGGAAAATCTATAGGGACAACCTCCTAGGCTATGGAGATTGGTGGAAAATGGGTATTGACTGCTAATGGGTATGGAGTTCCTTTTGAAGTGATGGAGGTGCTTAAAATTGATTGTGATGATGGCTGCATAACTGAATATACTAAAAACCATTGAGAAGTGCAGTTTAAATGGGTGAATTATTTGGTATATGAATTATATCTTAATAAAGCTATTAAAATTTCTTTATTAAAAGGTAGATGCACTTAAAGAAAATTTCTAAATAAATAATATTACAAAGAATCTGAAGGCACTGCAAAAATTGTGAAATATTACCCAAATAACTGAAGTTAGACTCAAACCCCAATCTTTAACTTGGTATTTAAAGTCCTACACATTTTAGCTCAACCTTCTCAGTTTCAGCTCCCTCCATTACTGTTCCCAGATCAGGCGAATTCTGGGAGGGTCTCGGAAGTTACGTAGTGACTGGGACAGGAGTTGTGTTTTTGTAACTGGCTTGCACTGCTTGCTGGAAGGTGGGTGTATCTTTTCCACATCCACGTTTAAGTGATGTCAAGTTACTGGCTCAGAATCAGACATCATTAATGTATTTGGAAAATAGCAAATGCTTCAAACTAGGGCTTTGGTTTGTCTCTTTTGTTGTGTTTTATTGAGAGCCAGGTGTTGAATATTTTACACCACTGAGAACAGAATTTAAAACGAGTCTTTTAGATCCAGTATTAAGTGCCTTCTTTGAGGATGACACAGAGCCTCTAACAGGCTGAGACTCTTCCTGAGAGTTTTGTCATCCAGCTAGCAATTGGCTGTCTTTGCAAAAGGACTTCTCTGGATACTTGGTAATTTTATATCATGGCACAGCTCCCAACTTTGGCTGGCTTTGCACGCCCTTCACAATTCATGCCAAGCCCACGTACCACCTGTACTACCAACTATTTTAGAGTTTTCTTTAAATTTCCTTGTGTTTTTTTTTTTAATATACATAAAGATGTTTAAAAAAAAAAAAAAAACTAATGGTTAAGGCAGGAAAAAAAAAACCACAAAAAGCAGAATGGACCATGATCCCCAGAGAAATACATTCACTCTGAGAAGACAAAGCCAGGAATGGCCAGAATATGGAAAGTGAAGTATGTCTGATGTTTATCATCTCAAGTGTTTTTAGTAAAACAGCTAAGAGAAGAGAGTGGGACCTGCTGAGAGACAAGTCTGGAAAGAAAGAAGGAAAATTTGGGGCCAGTTAGGTGTGTAATCTTGGGATAAGAAATCTGAGGCTATTACACAGATCAGTGAAGCTACATTGAGGATAAAGCAATGGAGACCAATGGAAGCATGAAGCCTTGGGGGGTGAAAGGGTTACTAAGCAACCGGAGAAGCTATAGGAAAAACTGATCTAGTTGATGAGATGATGTGGATTGGTAGTTTAAGAGAGATGGAGCTGGCCCAGCTGGTGTGGTTCAGTGGACGGAGTGTTGTCCCATGGACTAAGAGTTCCCGGGTTGGATTCCTGGTCAAGGCACATGCCGGGGTTTCAGGCTCAATCCCCAGTAGAGGGCGTGCAGGAGGCAGCAGACCTATGTATCTCTCTCACGTGGATGTTTCTCTCTCTCTCTCCTTTCTTCTCTCTCTAGAAAATCAATATGATAAAAACATATTCTAAAAAGAGAGAGAGAGATGGAGCTGAAGGGGAGGACATGGTGGGTTGAAAGCTTGGAAGGAGGTACTTGGAAAGTTAAGAGTAGGAAGACTAAAGGCAGAGATGAGCTGACAGATGACAGGGAGGCTGTGAAGGAGCCCCAGTGGGTGGGCAGTGGTATCAGAAGGACCACAGAGTGGAGATGGTGAAGAGTGGGCAGTGAATATGCCCACCATCATATAATGCCGGGGTCCAGCCTCGGCAGGTCCAGGGGTTCCCAAAGGTGTGGACAGAGTCGGCGAGAGAGAAAAAGAGAGAGAGAGAGAGAGAGAGAGAGAGAGAGAGAGAGAGAGAGAGAGAGAGAGAGAGCAACGTGGGAGACAGAAAATGCTTGATATTTTTTCTTCTGCTTAGTCTTAATGCTTCTGCCTCTGCTTCTGCTTCTGCCTCCGACTATGGGAATCTTTTATTATTTATATATATCCACAGGTTACATTGTTTCCCCCAAACCTTTTAGGCAAATAAGTACAGACATTCTTTTGGTTGTTTACCCAACTCTTATGTATATTACATGTTAATTACTAACTATTTTCACCCTTCACCCAGACATCCTCTTAAACTCCTGACCTTTCCTCCTATCTAAGATCCTTCTAAGCTTCCACATTTCTAGCCTAAATCTTCATTATTTTCTTGCTTTTCTTCCTGCAATCTTTTCTACCATCTACATCATTAGTCATCTACATGTTACTTCTATAATAATTTCTAACAGACAGCTAACAGATAGACAGAGAAAGCAAAGATTAGTCGTCTTCAGTTGCCATCCTGCATTTTTATTTTCCCATTTACTTTATATCTTCAGTCACTGTTCTTCGTGATTCATGTCACACAGTGAATCCACTTCTCCAGGGACAATGTCAAACCATGGAGCTCACCCGGGACTGTGTCAAACCATGGTGGTCCTCGTTATCTCCAGGGACTATGTCAAACCATGGAGCTCACCCAGGACTATGTCAAACCGTGGTGGTTGCTGTTCCAGTGATACCATTCTCAACAATATAAGGGTGAGAAGTTTGCCCTTCTGAGCCTTGACAGTGAACACACTGAGTCACTATGAGTGAGCAAAATTTTACCCTGGAAAAACTGCAGTCTTAAAAAAAATTTTTTTAATTCTCCCCACTGGTTTTCTAGTTTTCTGAAACCATCTACTCTCAGAACTGCTCAGAAAGGGTAGTGGACACCATTGGTTGCTACCCAGCACCATTCTCCCTCATCCTTCCCTAGAAACATGGGTCTCAGGAGAATCTGAAGCCACACTCCAGTGAAAGGTTCAGGAATGGATGTGTGACTCAATTCTGGACTAGGACACATAGTGACCGACCCACCAGAGGCTTTTGGTAAACTTTTTTTGTTCTGAAGAGAGTCCCAGGAAGTCAATTTTCCCCCGAAAGGATAAACAAACAACTTGTGAACTTGACTTGCTGGCAACCACCCTAAAGCCACAAAGGGAGCCCATCTTAGGACGAAGCTCAAACTGGGTTTGTAGAGAAAGAGAAGTGAAGCATGTGGGTCCGTAAAACATCCTGAGGCCGCTGGTTGAGCACCGCTGAAGGCCACCCAACACCTGAGCCTCACCTTTGTGGGCTAGCAAATTGTGTTTATGAACTACAAATCTTCTTAATAACTTCTTTAACAAATTTGAATTTGCTTTTCTGTTGTTTGCAGCCCAAACCACCCTACTTGGATACTGATGATAACATAGTCAGTATGGTAAGCCCATGGTGAAAAAAAAGGCGGAAGTTGGGCATAAAATAAAGTTGGAAATGTGGCCGCCTGGGGATAGGAGACTCCGGATAAAGGCTGGAGTCCCGGGGGAAGGGGCCTTCACAGTGTTTCTGGCACCAATTCTCTTCATTAACTGAACTCAGTGGTTCTGGAGGTGTTGTTCTGGGACCAAAAACATCAGAAACAACTGGGAACTTGTTAGAAATGCAAATTCCTGGGCTTCTCCCCAGCCCGGGCGAATCAGAAACCCTGGGAATGGAGCCCAGGCATCTGTGTTTTAATTAGCACTCCAGGGCATTCTCATGATCAAGTGTGAGAACCACTTCTCTAGATGTACCTAAAAGGGCATTTGCCTGAGTGGTTCTCTTAGCACTTGATTTCAAGTGGAGTTGAGAACCTGGCATCTTAATCTCAGACTCTGAATGTGGGGGTGGGTCACAGATCCCCATTTGTTCGGGGCCTTGAGCCGCTGAGTAGCATTCTGGCGAACTGAAGCCTGGGCATGTGAGCCTGAAGCCAGTTTGGGGTTGATTGGGACTCCCTTTACTGCTGTTAAGAAACCAAACTTTAAAAAGCACTGGTCCACCCTGCAGAGTAAATATGAACAGTTTTATTTGGTACCAGAGGCACACAGAGAAGTGGTATTTTCTTTCAACTGCTACTTCTGGAGCATTTTAACTGTGGTTCTGGGCTGGCTCAGGATAGATTTTTAATTAATGTATTTTTTTCTTGCTAAGTAATTTTATAGTTTGAAAAAAATCTTTAATATGCAGTTGGGGGGTTTAATGCTTTATGCTCCATGAATATTTCTGTAGAGCAAGCTGCTCAGAGACAGTTACGTTAGCAGTGTTCTGGGAGTGATGGGTATCATTAACACAGTGTGATCGTGTTAAAGGGAAAGTGTCTTTCACCCGGAGAAAGTGGTTAGTGTCCCGATAATTAACCCATTGCCCTTGAAAAGAGAAGGTAATTAGAAGCAAAGGCAATTAACTCCTTTCAGGTAATCACCCTTGCATCTCACCTCCGTCCTAGAAAGGGGATTCCAGAGGATGCAAAGGAAACAAGAGGGCGGGAGCAGATAGGTTGGATCAGCAGTTCTAAGGAGGCCACTGAGCCAGAGAGTTAGATGCTGCTTCAGCACGTGAGGAGACTCTCCCTGACTGCACCCTGGCCCTGGACACTGCAGAAACACTGAGAGCCAGGCTTCCAGGTCAGAGTCTGAAACTAGACAGGCAACTCCGTCAGGCAGGCACTCATCCCAGTGACTCCCAACTTCATCATCTGTGAAATGCTGACCATCAGGCCCTCCTCAAGGGCTGCTATCAGGATTAAATGCAAAAACTGTAAGAGGAAAAGATTTGTAAACTTACATCTGAGAGACCATGATTCTCCTCGGTAATCGCCACTTTGCCAGTTCCTTTTGGCATTTCTGTTTCTTCCATCCAGAACACCACAATGAGTACAGTGTGTCTCTGTACACAAAAGATAAAGATATTAAAGGAGACTGAGAGCCTGATATACAGTTTCATGTCTAAATGAAGCCACATTAAGTTCCTGAAAATTGCAATTCCAATGGATACAATTTCAAATAAAGTGAGAAGTATGCTCAGAGTGCATCTGGATGAGGCAAGTGTAGAGGTTTCTGGAAATGATGTCCAAAGCAGGTAAAAATAAGCAGAGTTGGGCAATGTGTACAGGTAACCAAGTAAAGGAAGGGAGGAGGGAGTGCATTCCTGCAGAGCAAACAGCACGTGTGAAGGGATGTCTGCAGGACCTGGAAAACATAGCCCACCTGGGGAAACTCAGACAGTTCAGTGTGGTTGGAATATAGAACTATTGGTTGAAGCAATGAAGTGGCGAGTAGCAAGAGGTAAGCTCAGAGTTGGAGACAGAGCCTGCTTCAGATAGCCTTGTTTGCACCCAACTTTAAAGGTCTATAATACACCCACACCCACACACCCACACACACACACACACACACACACACACACACAAACCCATTGGGGCTGAATATAAGACAGAGACAATGCCAGAAATAACCAGATTAAGTTTTTGCATCATTATCAATTTTGATTGGTTTTTCATAACATTGAACCTCCCTGGGGTGGAAATCCTTGGCTCTTGGTCCATCACGTTTGTTCTGCACCAGTCTCTGCTGGTTACAGCACCCACTTCACCAACTCCTATCCTCCCCAGTCCCACGTTGAATCAATGCATGTTTAGAATTTTTAGAATCAATGAAGAATTTTGTCTCAGATTGGCAAGTTTCATCCTTGTGGAAGCTTTGTGTAAAGATGTTGCAGGAATTTGAGACAAGAGGCAGGTATCCATATTAGCAAGTGAGTTCAGTCCTCCAGAGAATAACTCCCGTGTTTCCCACTTAGGTATTGGGTAGGTGGTGGTACCAGTTACTGAAACAGGTTACACTGCAGGGTGAGCAGGGCATGCGGAGGGAGGCGAGTGTTCAATCATTTTAGTAGTACCATATCTGAGGAACCTAGGGCTTGTCCAAGTTGAGGTGTCAATTAATAGATTGGGATGGAGGCAGAGATTTGGAAATCATCAGTATAATGCTGATAGTGAATGATAACAGGGTAAATGAAGTTTTCAGGAGTCAATGTACCAAACAGGATAAGGAAAAGAGAATTTTGCTCATAATAGAACTAAGGATGTGTTTACCATTTTTCCTTCTGGTATCTTCCAACATGAAAGCTAGGACACCTGAAACCAGTGAGGACCAGTGCAGACAGAGAGAGGTCTAGCAGAAGCCTTCTTGTTCTGTATTGAGAAAAGAAGTAAAGTAGCCTAACAGAGAGACTGGAGGAAGTCCCCCATTGTTCTTCAATTTTGCACTTATACCTCATTCTCGTGTATGCCAGCCTCTAGGTAACCCTGTGGTGTCTGCAGGGGCAGCAACAGTAGTGGAAGAGGGGACAGCCCACAGAAACCTAATACTCTGATGCAGGAGCACCTTCCTTTCTGACCAAAGAAGTTGTGGTCCCAAGAGGATTGAGCTCTTTTCTTCTCTGTTCCTCCACCACTAGGCTTAGCTGACACAGTCACAGGAAGTACATGGCAGAACAAGGTGAATCAAGCCCCAGCTTCCTGCCATAAAAAAGGAGAACCTCGAGAAGCCCGGAGGTACTAGGGTAAACGCAGTGAGAAGGAACTCAGGAAAGAAACCTAGACCTCGTAATGTTGCTTATAAACTCTCAAGCTCCCCAACAAGTACTGCATGTGTGAATCTTATCCTAACCATACAGCAAGACTTTGAGAACTGGAATAAGGCATAGATCACCATCTAGGTCCCAACTTGCCCATGTGGTGGAGCACACATTTGAGAGATCCACGGAGCACTGCAAAGGCTTTGAACATGTAACTTGCATTGAAACCACAGCCCACAGAAGGCTGATCGGAACATCAGCCTGAAGGCATCCAGTTGATTGCCTGCTAAAATAAATATATGAATACCCTCCTTAGGATTTACAAAGACCCAGAGTCTCATGGGATAATATTCAAAATGATAAAGATGCAATACAAAATTACTTAACATAAGAAGAACCAGGGAAATAAAGATCCAGATGGTAAAAGACAATAGCAGCAAATGCTGAGATAACAGATGTGGGAATTATCTGACA
This sequence comes from Tadarida brasiliensis, assembly GCA_030848825.1. NCBI lineage: Eukaryota > Metazoa > Chordata > Mammalia > Chiroptera > Molossidae > Tadarida > Tadarida brasiliensis. The sequence continues at coordinate 13,828,216 of CM061273.1, read as the reverse complement.
AAGACTTTAAAGTAGCCGTTATAAAAATACAGTCAATAATATTGTAGTAACTGTGTATAGTGCCAGTTGGGTACTATGTCAGGGTGAACACTGTGTAAAGCGTATCATTGTCTAACCACTATACTTTACACCTGAAACTAATACAAAATGATACTGAATATAAACTGCAATTAAAATTTTTAAAAATACTTCAAGATGGAAGGGTAAACACTCAAAATAAATGCAAAGATAGAAAATATCAACAAAACAATAGAATCTATACAAAAGCACAAATACGGACTTTTACAATGGAAAAATAAACTATGCAAAAATTTAAAACCCACTGGGTGGGACTGATAGAATGAGAATGACAGTGGAAAGCCAATGAAGTTGAAGATAAACCAATAGAAATGATCCAAGCTGACGAACAGAGACAGAGAAGTTCAAAAATGAATAGAGACTCGGGGAACTGTAGGAAAATACTAACATGTCTAACATTAATGTCATCAGAGTCCCAGAAATAGAGAGAAAAAGGAAAAAGTATATGAAGAATAGTGGCTTAAAATTCTCAAATTTGACAAAAGATATAATACTATATTGATTCTAGAAATTCAGTAAATCATAAACAGAATAAATCCAAAAAAATCCATGCTCAGACACATTATAAACAAACTGATAAAAACAAAAGACAAAAGAAATATTTTGAGCCCTGGCCAGTGTGGCTCAGTTGGTTGGGCATCATCTCGTGCACCAGAAGGTTGCTGGTTCAATTCCTGGTCAGGGCACATGCCCAGGTTGCGGGCTCAATCCCCAGTAGGGGGTGTGCAGGAGGCAGCCGATCGATGTTGCTCTCTCACATTGATGTTTCTATCTCTCTGTCCTTCCTCTCTCTCTAAAAATCAATATACTATTTAAAAAACAAAAGAAAGGAAAAATTATTGAAAGCAGAGCTAGAGCCAGAGAAATGTAAAATCTAAGCCAAATGTAGGTAAACAATAATTTAATTAACTGTAGATTTCTCATCAGAAACAATGAAAAGCACTAATAATTAAAATAATATTTTTAAATTGCTGAAAGAAAAGCAGGGTCAACCTAGGATTTTATATTGAGAGGAAATATCCTTCAGGAATGAGAGTAAATAAAGACATCCTTAGATTACAAAGAGACAGAGAGAGAGAGAGAGAGAATCCATTTCCAGCAGATCTGCCCTTAAAACAACAAAAAAAAGAAGAGACCAGAAGAAAACAAACTATCAGAAATAAAAGAGGTTTCAGGTCTGGATATAAGGAGTTAGCAATTCACCACTCCATCCTAACAACAACTAGAAAGCCAAATGAACTAAAAATTAAAGAGATAGACAGGAAAATACAGAAAATCACAACTTCCAGAACAAAAGCCTCCATGGAAGCCATTACCAAAGTAGGAAAACCTAACCTATAATTGACAAATTGCTGGAGGCTCAGTGTGGACAACTCTGAGAGATAAAAACTCCAAGGAGCCCAGCCATAGGGGAGCATCCACACTATTGTGAGTTTTACCTCCAGCAGCTCTATCTGGTTCCACAGTGACTATTGGAGGAAAACGTCATGCTTCCAGCAGAGGGAGGGGGAAAGAAACCATTATGAAATACTCCAAAGCATTCTGTTCTTCTTTACAACAGACTTTGAGAGAAACTATTTTACCAGAGCCTAACTTGCTAGGGTTTTATTAGAGCCTAAGTTGGGGGAAGAGAAATACAAAGCTCCAGCCCCCTCCAGCCATCCTTTCTCATCTGGGGTGAGGAAGCTGGGGCATGAAGACTGAGAAGCTGAAGCTCACAGCCTAGGTTCACAGCTCACCCAAACACTGAAATCTAACCATAGACAGTAGAACGCTTCCCCTCCCCCCACACCTTGCCACTAAGTTACTAACGGCTTATTTCAACCAGAGCATCATGTCCACCTCTCAGGAAAAAATTACAAGGTAGACTAAAGACAAACAATGTTGTTTGAAGAGACTAAACAAGCATCAGAACCATAGTCAATTATGGCAGGAATGTTGGGATTATCAGACCAGGAATTTAAAAATACTATAATTAATATGCAAGTCAGATGGATAATTTATGTAGAAAGATGGAAATTCTAAGAAAGACATTCTAGAGGTATAAAAAAAAAAACTCATTAACTAAAATGAAGAATGCCTTTGATGGGCTCATTATTAGATGGGACATGGCTGAGAAAAGAATCTATAAGCTTGAGTATATAACAATAGACACTTCCAAAAGCAAAGAGAAAACAGTGAAAAGAACATCCAAGAAATGAGGGACAACTTCAAAACATGTAACATATGCATGGTGGGAATACCAGAAGGAGAAGAAAGAGAGGAAGAAACAGAAGCAAAAATGACTTGAAATTTCCCCAAATTAATGCCAGACACCAAACCACAGATCCAGGATGCTAGACACCACCAGCCAGGATAAATGCCCAAAGAAAAATAAATAAATAGCCTACGTCATATTATTTTCAAACTACAGAAAAAGAAGATAAAAATAAATTCTGAAGGAAGCCAGAGGGAAAAAACACCTTACATACAGAGAGGCAAAGATGAGGATTATATCTGACTTCTCAGAAACCACGCAAGTGAGAAGAGAGTGGAGTGAAATATTGCGTGTTGAGAAAAAACAGAGAATTCTGTATTCTGTGAATTTATCCTTAAAAATTTAAGAAAAAATAAAGCTTTTCTCAGACAAATAAACATTGAGAATATTTGTTGCCAGTAGACTTGCCTTGCAAGAAATGTTCAGAAGTTCTTCAGAGAGAAAGAAAATGATATAGGTCAAAATCCTGGGTCTACATAAAGACAGAAAGGGCATCAGAGAATGAATAAATGAAGGTAAAAAAAAAAAAAAAATCACTGCCCTGGCCGGTTTGGTTCAGCGGTTAGAGCATTGGCCCTCGGACCAGAGAGTCCCAGGTTCAGTTCCCACTAAGGGCATGTACCTCGGTTGCGGTTTGTCCCCGCCCTGGTTGGGGTCGTGTGGGTGGTGACCACTCAATGTGTCTCTCTCACATCGATGTTTCTCTCTCTGTCTTCCTCCCTCTCTCCCTCCCACTCTTTCTGAAGATAAATGCAAAAAATGTCCTCAGGTGAGGATAAAAACAAAACAAAAGAAAAAAAAAAATCACTGATTTTTCTTAGTCTTAATTGACCTAACATATAATAGTTTGTTTAAAATAATAATAGAACCAGCCCAGCCTGTGTGGCTCAATGGTTGAATGTCAACCCATGCACCAAGAGGTCACCAGTTCGATTCTCAGTCAGGGCACATGCCCAGGTTGTGGGCCCTATCCCCAGTGGGGGGCATGCAGGAGGCAGCCAATCTGTTCTCATGGATGTTTCTATCTCTCTCTCCCTCTCCCTTCCTCTCTCTCTAAAATCAATAAAGAAGAAAAAAGCGTTAAAATAAATAAATAAAATAATAATAGAACCAATGTACTGTATCTACCTGTATTCTTGTGTGTAACTGAAATGAATGACGGCCATGATACAAGGGCTGAGAGAGAGGAATCAGAAAGATTGTGTTATGATACAGAACTTGCACTACCCATAAAGGACATGGTGCTAGTTGAAGGAAATAAAAAGCAACAGAAATAGTAAATATCTGAATAAATATAATAGACTATCCTTCCCTTAAATTCTTTATAATGTACTTGATGACTGAAACTAAAAATTATGACATTGTCTGATCTGTTCTCAATCAATATGGATATAATATGTAAGAACTACAAGATAAAGGGAAGAGAATAACAGAACCTAAATTGTGATGAGTTTACTACATTCCATTTGAAATGATGCCAGGAGATATAGTAAAAACAGTAAATGAATTAAAATGAAATACTATAATTTAAATAACACAAAATATAGCAGAAAAGTGGACAAAGGAATTAAAAAGGGACCAAACAGAAAACATAATTAAATGGCAAACTAAAATACAAACATACCAATAATTTCTTTAAATATAAATACATTAAACACTTTGATTAATAGGCAAAGATTATTGTAATAGTCTAAACATACGATCCAACCTTATGCTGTCTTAAGAAACAAAGAAAATTACCAGGGTTATAAAAGAGTTTAGCAAATGATGTAACAATTCTAAATATATATGTATATAACAATAGAGTTTTAAAATACATGAAGCAAAAGCTCATAGAACTGAGAGGAGAAATAGACAAACCCACAATGTAGTTGGAGACTTCAACACTCCTCTCTTATGTAACTGATAGAATCGGTAGATAAAAGATCAGCAAGGACATAGAAGAACTGAATATCAGCATCAAATAACTGTGTCTAATTGACATTTATAAAACACTCCACCCAACAACAGCTGAATATACATTCTTTTCAAGTACATGTGAAACATTCTCCCAGATAGACTATATCTGAATTCATAAAACACACCTGAGTAAATTCAACAGAATTAAAATCATGCAAACTGTGTTCTGTGCTCACAGTGGAACTAACCTATAAATCAATAACAGAAATATGAAAGAAAATCTCCAAATACTTGGAAATTAAACAATATACCTCTAAATAATCAATGTGTCAAAAAAAGACATGTCAAGGGAAATTAGAAAATGTTTTGAACTACACAATATGAAATATACCAAAATCAAAAATTACAGGTTGCAGTTAAAGCAATGTTTACAGGAAAATTTACAGAATTAAATGTGCGTGCTGAAAAGAAAGATAAGTCTCAAATCTGTTAACAGAACTTCCTCCTTAAGAAGCTGGAAAAATAAGAGCAAAATAGGTACAATGTAAGATGAAGGAAGGAATTGAAAACAGAAGAAATAGTAATAAAAATCAATAAAATCAAATGCTTGTTTCTTTCATTATTTATTTTTATATTTTATACCCTCTTTCCCCTCTGCTAATCACCATACTGTTATGTGACTATAAGGTGTGTTTTATAAAAATTTATCTTTATTATTGAAAGTATTACAGATGTTCTCCCTTTTTTCTCCCATTGACACCCTCCTCTCTGCTCCTGCACCCCTCCTGCCTTCCCCACATGACTGTCTGTGTCCATTGGTTATGCATATACGCATATAAATTCTTTGGTTTATCTCTTCCCGCCCACCTCCCCACTTCCTTCTGAGGTTCATCAGATTTTACTGCCTTTGTTTTTTCTAGAATTTTTATGGTTTCAAGTCGAACATTTAAGTCATTAATCCATTTTGAGTTTATTCTTGCGTATGATATAAGAAGGTGGTCTAGTTTTATTTTTATATATACATTTTAATCCTCACCCAAGGATATTTTTCTATTTATCTTCGGACAGAGTGGGATGGAGAGAAAAGGAGAGAGAGAGAAACATCCATGTGACAGGGACACATTGACTGGTTGCCTCCCGCACGACTCCAACCAGGGCCGGGGACGAACTGCAACCAAGGTACGTGCCCTTGGTCCAAATTGAACCCACGACTCATTGTTCCACAGGCTAACGCTCTACCACTGAGCCAAACCGACCAGGGCTAGTCTTATATTTTTAAATATATCTGTCCAATTTTTTCAACACTATTTATTGAATAAACTATATTTACCCTATTGTATGTTTGTGCCTCCTTTGTCAAATATTAATTGACCATAAAAGCATGGGTTTATTTCTGGGCTCTCTACTCTGTTTAATTGATCTATATGTCTGTTTTTATGCCAGTACCATGTTGTTTTGATTACTATGGACTTGTAGTATAGATTGATATCAAGTAGCATGATTCTTTATTCTTCTTTCTCAAGATTACTGTGGTTATTTAGGATCTTTCATGGATCAATATAAATTTTTGGAATTTTTTTTTTTTAGTTCTGTGAAATACCCCATTGGTACCTTGATAGGAATTGCATTGAATCTATAGTTTGCTTTGGATAGTATGGAAATTTTAATTGTATTAATTCTTCCTATTCATGAACATGGTTTATATTCTTCCACTTATTTGTATCTTTAATTTCTTTCTTCATTGTCTTACAATTTTTAAGTACAAGTCTTTTACATCCTTGGTTCAATTTATTCCTAGGTATTTTATCTTATTTTTGATGTAATTGTAAATAGACTGTTTCCTTATTTTTCCTTTCTGATAGTTCATTATTGCTTATATAAAAATGAAACTGATTTCTGAATAGTAAATTTGTATTCTGCTACTTTACTTAATTTATTGTCAGTTGTAGTAGTTTTTTGGTGAAATCTTTAGGGTTCTCTACATACAATATCATGTCATCTGCGAATGACAGTTTTGCTTCTTCCTTTTCAATATAGATGACTTTTATTTATTCTTCTTCTCTTATTGCTGTGGCTAGGATTTCCAGTACTATGTTGAATAAGAGTGGTAAAAATGGACATCCTTGTCTTGTTCCTGATCTTAAGGGAAACACTTTTAGTTTCAGCCTGTTGAGTATAATGTTAGCTATGGGTTTATCATATGTAGCCTTCATTATGTTGAGGTATATTCCCTCTGTTCCCACTTTGCTGAGAGTTTTTGTCATAAGTGGGTGCAGGATTTTATCAATTACTTTTTTTGTGTCTATTGATATGATCGTGTGATTTTTATCCTTCATTTTGTTTATGTGGTGTATCACATCTATTGATTTGAGGATATTGTACCAACCTTGCATCCCTGGAATAAATCCCACTTGATCATGCTGCATGATCTTTTCAATGTATTGCTGGATCCAATTTGCTAATATTTTGTTGATGATTTTAGTATCTATGTCCACAAGGGATATTGGCCTATAATTGTATTTATTTGTAGTGTCTTTATCTGATTTTGGAATTAGGATAATGCTGGCCTTGTAAAATGAACCTGGAAGTCTTCATTCTCTTGAATTTTTTGGAATAGTTTGAGAAGGATAGATTTTAGTTCTTTGAATGTTTGGTAAAATTCACCTGTGAAGCCATCTGGTTCAGGACTATTGTTTATTGGGATTTTTTTTTATTACTACTTCAACTTCATTAGTTGTAATCTCTCTATTCAGATTTTCAAATTTTTCCTGATTCAGTTTTGAAAGATGATATAGTTCTAAGAATTTATCCATTTCATCCAGATTGTCCAGTGTGTTGGATAGTTGCTCTTAATACTTTATTACGATCTTTTGTATTTCTGTGGTGTCAGTTGTTACTTCTCTTTCATTTATGATTTTATTTATTTGGGTCCTCTTTCTTTCTTTCTTTCTTTCTTTTTTTTGATGAATCTGGATAAAGGTTTGTCAATCTTGTTTACCTTTTCAAATGCTTGGTTCTTTTAAAAGATCAATAAAATTAATATACCTCTATCAAGACTGAAAAAAGAATAGATACATTTCCAGTACCAGGAATGAAAGAAGGGATTTTCCAATGGCCACAGTATCCACAAGTGGAGTAACTTTGGACAAAGCATTTAAACTCTCAGCTGCAGCACCAGGTCAAAATAATCAGAATTGACACCTTTTCAAGGTATATGTTAAGCAAAATTAGTTCAGCTGTAAGGAACATTAAAAACCCAATGCAACATTGGTTTGAGGAAGGTGGAAATCAGGTATTAGTCTGCCCAGAGAAGATGCTGCCCTACTACATTAGTCACTGGCTCCTTAATTCTTGCTGCTTCATCATTAGTGGTTTCCATTCTCAAGATCTCCTCATGGTTCAAGATGACTGCTGGAGCAAATCATTAAATATCCATTCCATACTACAGGAAGAAGAAAGCTAGAAAGAGAGAGAGGAATCAAACCTTGAAGGACACTCCCTAGGAATTGTACATACCACTTGCACTCTATTCTATTGACTAAAAGGTAGTCATATATCCACTTTTAACAGCAAAGAAGGTTGGGAAATATGATCTTTATCCCATATGCTCATATTTGTATGTAAAATAACCAAGAAAAAAAAGCAAATAAGGGATGAAAGTACAATTAGCAGTGTTTGCCACACACACTATAAAAGCTCCTCAAGATGCTGTCAAAACAGTATGTACCTCTTTCAAAAAGTGAAGTTCCTTCTGAAAAAAAATGTATGCCCTGTGGGACCAAATGCAAACCTCTACTTTCAATCTGAAATCCTATCTTAGACTAAAATTTCTGTTAAACTGCTAGTGTAAAGTCTTGAAATTTTCCCCATAAAATGAGGCTTCCACACTCACTTAGAACCATCCCCACCCACTGATTTCAATCTCCCCCACTCCCAGGAACACATCAGATCAGGTACATTTCCCATCTAAAAGCAAGACAATACCCACCTGGATAACATTCAAACTGGGGCAAGTCAGAGATTCTTTAAGAGTCCAAGAAGCTGAGGGGTCCTGCTCTGCTCCATGACCTTCTTACTTCTCCTGCCTCTTTTTTTTTCTTTTGCCTTCTATTTCCCTCATAGCCTTCATCCAACCCACCAGCAATTCCTTTGAGTGAACCTTCAAAATATATCCTGAATTCTGCCACTTCTTACTGTCTCTACTTTATGCCTTAGTTCTAGCTCTCCTGACTCTTCTGACACATCTTTATTCTTCTTCTATGAACTAGGGCTTAACCCTCTCAGAGGTCGAGGCCAGGGTTTGGCAACTTCTCTAAAGGGCTGGATTTTAAAGATATTAGACTTTACAAACCATACCATCACTTTTGCAACTACTCAGCTCCCATTGTAGCACAAAAGCACTCATAGAAAACATGTAAACAAATGCTCATGGCTATGTTCCAATAAAACTTCATTTGCAGTGAGCCACGTTTGTCCCACAGTCTGTTCCAAAACCTGGTCTTGACTCCTCCTGTGGGAGGTCCCTGAGCATGTTTCACATTACTTAAAACACGATTTTCCATTTTCATCTTTACTCATTAGAAGCCAAACCTCCTTTTTAGTTCATTGGTGTATATTGTATTATGTACCATTTTCAGAACATGGTCATATGAGTTCTTTCATGGGGTCATAGATTTGGAAACACATTATAGTGACTTTCTCTATACAGTGCTGCAATGTAATCATCCTAAACACCTGAAATCAATATGTTTTCATGTCTGACACGTCTAGATGATGATCTATGTGACAAAATTGCTCCACAGACACCCATTTCATCCCTATAGGAAAACTAAACACTCTAATTAATAAATCCTCTAATTAAACCTTTTCCTTCACCCTAAATATTTGCTAAGAATATAAGGACAGCCAAATTGAACGTAAATCAAGCTTGCATTTCTCCTTCTGTTGGAGAGTATATAAGCACTCAAAATCCAGTCTGTTCCCAGAAGTGTTTCAGGATAGAAAGGAGTCATTCACACTATCATATAGGAGGTATGGAACACAAATTTATTTTTTTAAAAGGAGGAATGAACCTGAGATAAGGCAGAAGTTACAAGCCAATGGCCCATAGACTAAATCCAACCCAGAGACATGTTGTTTGGTAGTCATAGTAATTTTATGTAATTTGAGCCACCACTAAAAAGATCAGAACATTTTATTTACATTTAAAATTTATATTTCCAACTTAGCTTTTAAAACGTAGGTATTTCTGGCAATATGAAGATCAAATTGTTCCAGGGCAATAATGAGCTAGAATTGACTAGTGGGCAATTGCTTTTAGATAGAGAGTATTCTTATTTTCCACAATAGCAACTACTCCCTCTCGTATACCTAATATTAAAGCAAAATGTTGTTTGCTGATTATTATTGTCTTCACACTGTTATTTTTTATAGTAAAGAAATATTTTTCTGTGCCTTTTTTTCCCAATCAAAAGCAGGAAAATAAAAGATTGAGACTCCATGTAATTTAAGAAAAAACTGTAATTAAGAACTCATTTTGTTGCCTGTCTGGCCAGTGTAGGCATTTGAGTTTTTCCCCTGTGCAGGAGAAAAAGCCTAACCAGGAAGCTGGAGTGGAGTTCTAGTCTTAGTTCTAATTTAGTGCAGGGGACATCTGAGCAAGGTACACACTGTCTTGGCCTCAATTTATCCCTCTATAAAGTAAAAGTTTTGGTATAAGTTAGGGTGCTCTTTTTGTAAGAAAAAATTTAATTAATTGGAGGATATCAGATGTCATGAAATTGATTTGAAGGCTGAAGAAGCAGGTTCAAGAAATGATCAAGAACCAGGGAGTGTGGCAGCAGCAACTGCAGAAATAGAGCTTAAGAGAGCAAACGAGGGCAGTAATGCTGGGCATAGGAGAATCCCTGTCACTCCATTTGTTCTGCAGTCCTTGTTCACTATTCCACTTTCCAGGATGATCGGCAGTGCTTAGGGAAGGTGGCCTTTTACTGGTTGCATCAGGTCAGGAAGCAGACAGATCTAGGAGAAGGAGCCCCAGAGACCCCTTTTGTTTTCCATTGCACAACAGACATCTGGATGTATAGTCCCACTAAGACTTGGCAAGGTGAGGTGCCAGGGTCCAGCCTTGGCAGGTCCAGGAGTTCCCAAAGGTGTGGACAGAGTCAGAGAGAGAGAGAGAGAGAGAGAGAGGTGTGAGACAGAAAGTGCTTGATCTTTCTTCTTCTGCTTAGTCTTCATGCTTCTGCTTCCAACTAGCAGAATCTTTTATTATTTATATAGATCCACAGGTTACATTGTTTCCCCTAAACCTTTTAGGCAAATAAGTACAGACATTCTTTTGGTTGTTTACCCAACTCTTATGTATATTACATGTTAATTACCAACTATTCTTACCCTTCACCCAGACATCCTCTTAAACTCCTGACCTTTCCTATCTAAGATCCTTCTAAGCTTCCACATTTCTAGCCTAAATCTTCATTATTTTCTTGCTTTTCTTCCTGCAATCTTTTCTACCATCTACATCATTAGTCATCTACATGTTACTTCTATAATAATTTCTAACAGACAGCTAACAGATAGACAGAGAAAGCAAAGATTAGTATCCTTCAGTTGCCATCCTGCATTTTTATTTTCCCATTACTTTATATCTTCAGTCACTGTTCTTCGTGATTCCTGCCACACAGTGAATCCACTTCTCCAGGGACAATGTCAGACCATGGAGCTCACCAGGGACTATGTCAAACTGTGGTGGTTGCTGTTCCAGTGACACCACTCCCAACAGTGAGGGAGAGCTAACTCCTCAAAAAGAGCCCCTAAAGTCCTTCTGCTGACTCAGGGTCTCCCCGAAGCCCAAAGTAAAAACCACAGGACAGGATAATCTAGAAGATTCCTTAGAGCTTCAGTTTTGTGATTTGCATGGCAGAAAAATTAGATGAGTTTCCAGTGGTTGACTCAGCCCAGAGGCTCTACCTAGAAGATGTCTGCAAGATAAATCTTGACAGCCAACCGAGCCACGGGAATTGTTCCCCTGGGAAGTGCAGTAACCCCGGTAAATCATTCTCATTGACTACCGTGAAAGGGACTGGCTTCCAGGTTATACCATCAGAGGCAGAATTGGAACAGTGACCTCAGTTTTAAGAGCTGAAGGGCCAGTCATCAGCCCTGGCACCACTGAGTCCTCAACACACTTGGAGAGCCTCTGCTGAGAACATCCCTATGGCCCATCTCTCTCATTAATACATCTCCATCCTCTGTGTGGCATGGGAATGCGAGAGGGAAAGAAAAGAGGTTCTCATGGCCTCTTAACATGAGCAATCAGCAGGAATGAATGAGGAATGTGAGACAAAAATATCATATTTACCATAGATTTGTTTTGAGAAAACAGCCACTTGGGGTGGCAAGCCGCTGGAAGCACATTATGAACCCATTACAACACTGAAACAGAGCTATGCCGACAGCATACACAAAGTGCAGAAAGCTCCACTCGCAGAAATGATGAACTCTTCAGGGATTTTGAATAATTTTAACCATTCTGAAAATACCCCAACCTCACACCATTCTGTCAACCAGGCCTCTGGTGGCTCCAGTGTTCATTTACACGAAGGATACGGGAAGCTCGTTGGCAGACCCAAGCTTTCTCCTTGTAGAAGGGTCCTGTTTACTGCCCGGTCTTAATTTGTTCTTCATACATGACTGTGTAATACTTTTCCAGGTAACAATCAGTAAGAAGCTTCACTTTCTCAGAGGGAGCTGAGTCCTCAAAGGAGCTCAGAGGTGATGTTACAAGAAGTGCTGTCTCTTACTCAAAGAGTTCATGTCTCCAGGAAAACACATCCTCTTTTCTTAATCTCTTTGGAAGGCAAGGACTCCTGACTTGACTGTCAGTAAGGAACTTTGCATAACTACCTGCAAAGACAGGTCACTGTGATTGGTTCTAGGAGTCAGAGGACAACATCAAACCTTGCTGCACATGGTTTCCAGGCTGCTCGGCCCCTCAGGATGTATCCATCAGATGGAGCTGAACAGCTCGCCTAGGAATAATGCCTTGGATACCTGACCCTTTGCCCTCAGGCCCCACCTCCCACCCCCTTGGCCATAAGGACAGTACATGCCATATACAGTGGCACAGACATTAAAGACACGTCAAGGTCTGAATGTGAATCCCAGCTCTGCGGTGTGTACGCTGGATATCTTGGAAATGTTCAGTTATCCTGCTGTTCCCATTTGTAAAATGGAAATAAAAACTAACTGGGCATATGAAGGACTACAGGAGATGATGCATGTTGTAAAGGCTTCTCCCAGTGCTTCGAGCATCACACATAACCAATAAATGGTAAATGTCATTATTTCCTAACTTACTCCACAGATTGCTAAATGTTAAAAATTAGCCTAGTGGTTCTCAAAGATGAACGTGAAGTAGAATCATCTACCAAAAACAGCCTGTACTCTGCCCCAGACCCCAACTGTGCCACATTGCTCAAGATGGTACTGGTGGGTGTGTGTGTGTGTGTGTGTGTGTGTGTGTGTGTGTTTATTAAGCTATCCAGGTGATTCTGATACTCTGGACTAAAATTTGGGATCCATTGAATATAATTGGAAAATGTATTATGTGACTGTTGTTTTGGCTTTAATTAATTGCATAATTGAACATGAGCCAAGACGTATCCAGCAGAGGAGCGGAAAAGACACAGAGTGCAAACATCGTGATCCTTTGGAACCTTGTCAAGCCGTCTTCCTTGTATTGGGAAAGGGAGAGAAGAAGGAAAGCAGGGATTGGCAAGAGTTAAGTCTTCATTTATCAAAACAGGAAGTAGTAGATAATGTCTATAAATAATAATATACCTGGATTGCTACTTCTTGATATTTAGCAACATGGAGGCAAATGCCAGGATAAAGAGTTAAAAGTGGTTGCCTCTGGGGCCAGAATGGGACAGAGAGTGGAGCAAGGGACAGAAAGGGAGGTGAGCAGAGTTAGGTGGAGGATGCCCTTTTTCTCACAGGAGATTTATTACACAGCTGGTACATGCTACGGTGAAATCTGGTATTGAATGGGTTGAAATGCACAACAATCCTAAAGAGGTAAGCTGTTGCACGGTGTGGAGTTCTGCTCGCGTGACGAACCATAGGCCTACATCTCCCATGGCCTAACTGAAGGACCCTGAGTCAGGTGTCTGTGTCTGCAAAGGCAAAGACAAGGCCAAATCAGTTATGCTGAGGGGTTTGGAATGATATAATTCTTGGCTTCCCATTCAGACAATGCCACGCGGCCACGGTCTCCTAGAAGCGTGATGTCTGTCTCGGTGGGCATCTTTGGAGACTGGCACAGAGACTTCTTTTGAACTCCCCTATGCCTTATTGAACTATGATGAAAATCGCTCCCCTTCTCAAATTAAACTGACTGTGGGCACCTCGCACTCCACAGGAGGCCTTGACCTTGGCCCGTAAGAATGCCACACAATTGATTCCTATGAAACTGGCTCCCAATAACCAACCTGGCTGTTAATCTCTCAAAACAGACTAGTAGTTCTCAAAGCCCTCAATTAACAATAAATGAAGCCTTAATAGGCAGGACTCTCTCTCCATCAGGCAAATCAACACTTTGAAGTGGCGCGGCTGCCGCGGAGCTCTGGTTCAGAGGGTCCCTCTGCCTGGGAGCCTCTCATCTGGGAAACACGGCGCAGGTGATGTCAGCGCCTGTCTGAGCATCTTGACTGGAGCTGCCATTGCTGCCTCTCCGAGATACAAAGCTCTCCGCGTTCCTCTTTAGAACTGCCCATCATCCATTTTCCCCGGGAGCTGTGCTTGCCAGTTAGTAAAACCGTCCCAGGCAGAGTGACAGGGGGTAATTACAGAGGAAGAGAGCTCCTGACACAATTATTTTGAATAAAGGAGGAGAAAACACGGGGCAAAAAGAATGCTTCAAAGGTCTGACTTCAAATAGCATCAAAGGAAGACCGTTTTAATTCCTTGCGTGGCTTTATTCAGAGTCCATGTCCTGGTCTGAAGGGTTACATTCCTGGGCAACGGCCACACCTGAGTGCTGCGATGCCGCTGTCCCCGGCACATTCCAGGAGTGCGGGCTGTGGAGGAGGAGGGCTTGTGAGCTTCCCTGGTCTTCAAAGAATCGCAGAGTTTCAGTGCTGGGAGCGCGCTCCAGGCCACGCAGCTCGCCCTGCACCCAGCACCGCGCCCTGTACCCAGCACCGCGCCCTGCACCCTGCACCGCGCCCTGCACCCTGCACCGCCCTCACTTGCTTTAACCTGAGGTTTCCCTGATGGAGTCTCTCTACATTCCAAGGCCGCGTGATCTAGTTTTCGAACAGCTCAATTCGCTGAGAAGTTCTCTGTGGAGGCTGAATGAAATGTTTCCTTGTCACTTTCACAGGTTGGCCCTAGTTTCCCTGCCTGGAAAACAGAGTTACTGTTAACTCCTCCTCCTTCTCCTAGTCATCCTTCAATGGGACAGTGCTGCCATGTCAACATTTCTCCAGGACAAACAGCCTCCATATCTCCAACTCTTCCTTAAATTACTTGCTTTTCAAACTGTCTTCGTGGCAATAACTCTGGCTGAACAGGCTCTCCAGGGTTACTATTACATTTAGACACCATGGCAGGTGCCTGCCGCCAGCCCGTTTCTGCACCTGACGGAGTGCGGGCCACAGGCGTGCCCGGGGGCTCTGTGAGCGTGATCACGCAGGTGTCTGTCACTGTGCACAGTCACTGCCATTACCAAGTGCCGTGACCTTGGTTCCTCATCCAGGACACTCCACAAAATAAGACAGGAGTGGAAGAGGTCAAAGAAAGAGCAAGGAGTACTCCACAGAACATTTGGTCGTTATTTTATTAGTGCCAGCAGCCATTACCCATTCAGTTAGTAAATTAGCATTTGTCAGAGAATCACTATGGGAAGATAGAAACAATTGGGCACTATTCGGGACATCATTGGCTATCCTTGGAAATTCTGCCACTTCCCTAGCATGTTGTGAAAGTAACCTAGGACCTTCCAAGGCATGGGGACTACCAAACAGGACAGCCAGTCTGAGGCTTTTTCTTTTCATGATGTGCTGCAGCACAAATGATGTGCTCACAAAGGGCAGTGGGTGGGCCTCGGAGGCCCTTCTGTGTTTCAGCAGCCATGACGCGCTTTGGGAGGTGCTCAGTGCTGGGTTTCCATGACCAGTGGCTTCAACCCCTTTTAACTGAATTGACTTGTCCAAGAGGTTAAAAATTAGTCAAACCGGTGTTGACATAGTCTTTGATTTTCTTCCCTCCAAAGACTAATTTGACCAGCTAGACTTCCATTGATCCCCTCTTCCCTTTGCCAATATTGACACTGGAGGACCCACAGTGCCTCAGGAATACAGCTGTCCATTTGCCTGGGGCCTGGAGCTGCAGGTCAGTAATGTTCAAGTCAGATACACCAGCAGAGGTTAAAAGATAAGCCCCCGGTGTATTGAGCTGTGTTTGTTGTTTTGACAAAGTAAAGAGCTTAAGGACACGAAGGACAGTTCATTTCCCCTGTCAATGTCACTGAGAAAGACAGATGTGTTCAGAACAAGAGCCAGAGAGCCAAGAACCTTGGCGCAAGGCCAAACCGTCTTGTCCACATCAGCAGTTAGGAGCATCGACTCCTAGCGCTCATGCTGCCGAGGCTGACTGATGAGGGGCTGCAATCAGAAATGCAGAGCAACAGGACTGTTGGACTCTGGCCCGGTCTCCCTAAAGCACCAAAGTCAGCCATCCTGTGATTCATCCAAATGCAGGGCAGGGCAATCAGTAAGTCTGGGGCTCAGTAGAACCAAAGGCTTGGAGGTTACAATGGTGGAATTAACCTGGACCTTTCCACAGAGCTCTGTCATTGCAAGTGGTCTATTTCACAGCATCCCTGTGAGAAATGGGATCAGACATGGCACCGCGTGCAGAGTCACACAAGGTGAGTCGTGCTAACTGCTTTCTGAGGGCATCATTGATTTCCTGCCATTGGGTCTCTTTCTGTGTGCACACCATCTTGAAACAATCCCACATTTCCAGGTAAGGAAGATGAATGCAAGGCCCCCAAATAGATATTTATTACTACTTAAAAATTATAAAAATGTTTATATTTATATACATACATATTTATGTATATATGTACTTGTACATATATTTATCTATGTACATGTACGTATTTGTACACAAATATATTTGTACATATATACATATATGTTTGTATATGTACATACCACTTAAAATTATATATATCTTATTTTCATAGTAGATATATAACATTTTTATATATTTATGTTAGTATGTACCAGAGTTTATTTGTATTAAAATAATTCATGAATGTCATTCTCTTCTCTATTTATCATCAGTATTTCAGGGGCAGAAATCTTTTCTTGCCCACTTTTAAATTCCCCTCGAATATTCTAGGATGGTTAGGATGGTTACTTTTTTTTTTTAATTTAAATCATTTTTTTTATTACAGTTAACATACAGTATTATATTAGTTTTTGTGTACCACCCAGTGATTAGACATTGCATAACTTACTAAGTGGTCATCCTGATAAATCTCATACCCATCTGACACCATACATAGTTATTAGAATATTATTGACTATATTTCCTATGTTGTACTCTCATCCCCATGACTATTCTGTAACAACCAATTTGTACTTCTTAATCCCATCACTTTTTTCACCCATCCCTCCAACCCCACTCCCATCTGGCAACCAACAAGAAGTTATCTGTATCTATGAGTCTGTTTCTCTTCTGCTTGTTTACTTTTTTGTTTTTTAAATTAAATTGTTAATACGTATGTATTTATTGCCATTTTATTGTTCATATTTTTATCTTTTCTTCTTCTTCTTCAAGAAGATCCTTTAACACTTCATGTAATACTGGTTTGGTGGTGATGAAATCCTTTAGTTTTTTTTCTTGTCCTAGAAGCTCTTTATACGTCCTTCAATTCTAAATGGTAACTTTGCTGTGTAGAGTAATCTTGGTTATAGGACCTTGTTTTTCATCACTTTGAATACTTCTTGTCACTCCCTTCAGGCCTGCAAAGTTTCTGTTGAGAAATCAGCTGACAATCTTATAGGAACTTACTTGTAGATAACTAACTGCTTTTCTCTTGCTGCTTTTAAAATTCTCTCTTTGTCTTTAACCTTTGGCAATTTAATTATGATGTGTCTTAGTATGAGCCTCTTTGGGTTCATCCTGTTTGGGACTCTCTGTGATTCCTAGACTTGTATGTCTATTTCCTTCACCAGGTTGGAGAAGTTTTCTGTTATTGTTTTTTCAAATAAGTTTTCAACTTTTTGCTCTCTCTTCTCTTTCCAGCACCACCATGATGCAAATGTTGGTATGCTTGAAGTTGTCCCAGAGGCTGTTTATGCTATCTTCAGTTTTTTGGATTCTTTTTTCTTCTTGCTGTTACAATTTGGGTGTTTTTTGCTTCCTTATATTCCAAATTGCTGATAAGATTCTTAACTTCATCTACTCTATGGTTGATTCCCTGAAAATTATTCTTCATTTCAGTTAGTGTATCCTTCATTTCTGACTGATCCTTTTTTATGCTGTTGAGGTTCTCACCAAGTTCATTGAGCATCCTTATAACCAGTGTTTTGAACTCTGCGTCTTCTAGATTGCTTGTCGCCATTTTGTTTAGTTATTTTTCTGGGGTTTTTTTTTCTATTTTTCAATTGGATAATGTTTCTTTGTCTCTTCATTTTGACAGCCTCCCTGTGTTTGTTTCTCTGTATTAGGTAGAGCTACTACATCTCCTGGGCTTGGTAGAGTGGCCTAATGTTCTGTCAGCATTAGTTGAATTGTAATTTCAGTTCAATGGGTCCATACCTACCACTTCTCAGTGCTGTCTTCTTATAACACCATTTATTACTACACCTAATTTTCTGCCTATTGTCTGGGTTAGCCTATTTGTCTTCCTTATCCCATCTTTTACATCTCCTTTTCCCAGGAGAGGAGATCAGTTTCATTCTTTACCATATCATCTTCCCACTAAATGGGATTGTGTAGCTATTTCTTATTTCAGCATTTACTCCATAACTCTCCAGGAAATTACTTAAAACATCATCTGCCAAATACTCCCCTTTGGGGGTTGAAAGTGGTCATATGGTTTTATGAACAAGGGATGCAAGTTGCTTACTTCCCTCCCTAAAACTTAAAAACAGTAGAGATTAACTGATAGAAACTTTTTTATATGGGCTTGGCAGACTTGAAATTTTGCACCCAAATGCGTATCTCCTTCACTAAAATATTTATCACTGTACTTAGTCTTTACTTTTTGCCAATTTGGCTTATTCCTCTCATTTGTTATGACTAATAAAAAAGAAATGCCTTTCTTCACTAACTCTGCCTACTCCCTCTCCAGTTACTGCGGATGCCCTGCTGGAAGAATGCAATGATATGTATGGAAATATACAGTAAGTATTTTCTTTTACAGTATCCACCAAAGAAACATTCCTTCATAAGATTAATACTTTTGAAAAGATTGATGATTTAGACTTTGAGTTCCTCAATCATTTTTCCTATTAACATTTTTAAATGCTTAATTGATAGGTATAGTGTCATACACTAGTAGACAGTAAATAAATATTTGTCCATTAAATAAATAAATAAATAAAACCTATTTTAAAGATCCTTCATCATGCAATTCAGCCCCCCTCAACACTCACCAATTTGTCAATGTTTCTTCTTTCTCCCAGAGCAGAACTGAAGATAGAGATGAAGGAGAGTAAGGTGTCCAGACCAGCAGAACGTCTGATGTATGGCAGCAGCAAAGGACAGAGAACACAGCATCCTGCACTTGATCTAGTTTCACGTTCTGTGTCCCTGGCCACTAGGAGATGTGAAGCCATCCACGAGCCATGGTCAGGGTCTGATGGAATCTGTATACCTTCACCTCAGAAGAGACTAGAGAATAGTGGCCCTCCTTTTCCCTAAACTTTAGTTCAGATATCACTTCTTGAAAAAAATCTTCAGATTTACACCCTTGCTCACTCCCAAAGCTGGCAGTGAGTTCTTCAGTCTTTAAACTCCCACATAAGTGACCAGTTCTTTTCCTAGGAATTTAGCTTTTTTTTTTTTTTTTTTTTACAGAGACCACCTATTTTGTTTCAGCATTTTACTGATTTAATGTAATAAACTTGGAGCTAAAAAACAGACACTCTGATGTACATACCAGTAGACTCAGTAATTAGTAATAAAAGAACAATTGTACAAACAGAAAATAATTTCAATGAAGGTAACTAAAAATACAAGCAATTGATTAACAGGTCATGCTAGCGACTTTTCCATGTGATAGTATTTACAACTACTATTTGTTGAGCCTGGCAACAGCAGTTTAAAGATAATGTAACATGGAATCTTAAGAACAGCCCTATGTGTTAGTATTCCCAACACCATTTTAATAAATATTAAAATAATTTATTTCAACAAACATATATAGAGAACTAAATATGCTCTTTAGCTATGTCATGAATGCAAAAGTAAGGCAACAGAGTTGTCCTCAGAAAGCTGTTAGTTTAATGAGGTAAACATACAAACAAGGAATTACATTCTGATGTAATAAGCCAATTTCTTCCTTTCACGTGTATTTTATTGATTTTCTGCTTTGTTCTGGACACAGTTTTTGGCACTTGTAATATATCAGAGAATAGAATAGAATAGAATAGAATAGAATAGAATAGAATAGAATAGAATAGAATAGAATAGAATAGAATAGAATAGAATAGAATAGAATAAAAAAGAAATTCATGCAATGGAGAGAAGTACAGTGGAAGAAACTTGGACATGCTGGGGGATGTGGGAGTTGGGTTACAATTTCAAAATTCATGATCAGGATAAACCTTATTAAGAAAATGACATTTAACCAAAGGCTTTAAGTAAGTTTACCATAGAGATAACCAGGGTGGTAGAATTCCAGGGCGAGGAAACAGGTGATAAACATTATTAAGGCAAGAGGAAGACTTGTGTGCTGAGAAGTGGCAATAAAACCAG
Source organism: Tadarida brasiliensis (assembly GCA_030848825.1). Classification (NCBI taxonomy): domain Eukaryota; kingdom Metazoa; phylum Chordata; class Mammalia; order Chiroptera; family Molossidae; genus Tadarida; species Tadarida brasiliensis. The sequence continues at coordinate 13,807,980 of CM061273.1, read as the reverse complement.
TGTAGATAGAACAAAGTGAGCAAAGCGTAGGGACATAGGAGCTAAGGTCAGTGAGACAGCCACGGGCAAGTCAATGGTCCTGGGACTTCATTCTGAGTGTGGAAGAAAGCTATTCAAAACTTCGAGAAGAGGCCAGGATGGAATTAGACATCCAAGAGGGTTTGTTGGAGAAAACACCTATGGAGAATAAAAGGGTGAGGATTTTTTAGGAAGACAGAAGTAAGTTGGGATAGACTTAAGACCACAATGTAAGTCTGGCACCTGTGAAAGAAGAGAAGGATGGTTAGGAGGAGCTTGAATACAGCTCTAAGAAATTCAAAAGCATCCCAAGTGTGAGGCAGCAACAGTTCCGTTCTAATGTCCTTGCTATACTCAGTCATTATCTGGGAGCAGCCTGAGAACATGACCGAGAAAAGCTTAAACACTGGGCAGATTCAAGGGTATGGCAGCTGGATGCTATACACCAACCACCAACCACCTTTCCCCTCTCAGATTCTCTTGAAGGAAGATCTGAACAGCACAGCACCATGGCTGCCAACAGGAATGAAATCATCTGGACTGTGTACATGAAAGATCACTCTGGCTGCCGGGTAGACAATGGATTGTATGAGACCAAGGGGGAGGCAAGGACAGCTGTGAGACCACTGAGATCATCCAGATGAGAGATGAAGGTCTCCTGGTTCTAGGTTTCTTTGTTTTACTATTTTTTTAATGGATATAGTAAAGGCACAGGGGAAAAAGTGGTTTTAGGAATATGTACAAATGAAGAATTTTGTTTTAGGTATGCTTAATTTGTATGACTATGAGATGTTCAACTAATCTCAGAGAGACAGTATGGAGATTTTCGAGTTTAAGAGACTGGAAATACAAATTTGGGAGTCATCGTCACAGAATCGGTATTTGAAGCCATGAGACTGAATGAGTTCACCAATGACATAAGTGTTATTACAGATGACAAGAGATCCAAGATTGAGTTCTGAGGCACATGTGAGGTCGAAAAATGATGGGGATCTGGTCAGCTGGGGAGTATTCCATTAGTTAGGAGGACAATGGAAAGAGGGTGGCGTTTGTTCTGAAAGCGAGAGGGGACATGCTGCTGAAGGTTTAAGCAAGATGGGGAATGAGAACTGACCATTGGCCTGGGAATGTGGTGAACATTGGTGGCCTTGACAAGAGTGATGGCAAGAGACGATGGGCCTGTATAACCGGGCTCACAGAAATGGAACAGGAGAACGCAGCTGCGTGGAGGCTGGGAGGGATGCTGAAAAAAAAATAGTATTTAAGAGGCTGGCACAGCAAGTCTAAGTCCCAAATTTACCACGCAGCTCTTATTTATTAAGTCCTTTCACATATATTGCAAGGAAGAGCGTTCACATAATTATAGCTCGACATGATAACAAGAGTTCAAGAAGAGTCAAAGGATGCTGGAGAGGCCATTTTTACAATGACAGTGGTTGGATTTTTAACTGTTAAAAAATTATAAGGTGAACTTTGTGATCAGTGCCCAGAGGATAATGCCCCTTTCACCCATTTTCTATTGCCACCGAGAGATCGGCCAGTGGTGGTTGTCCCGCTGATTGAAAGTTCTGCTGAGTTCAAGGCTTTTGGGTGGCTGTACTTGGGAAAAACTACTTGTTTGTTTGTTTGTTTTTACTTATTGTAAATTTCAGTTTGGAGTTCAAGATGTAAATCTTTCTTCCACCTAGAAGAGTTCTTCCAGCCTGTCAAAACTGTATTTCCCATTCTAGATTTCCTATAGCTGCAACATCACAGTGTGTTCACCTAACTCAAAAAGGCTCAAAAAATAGTGAAGGAAGCACATTAAAAACTCTTTGTCTTTTTGTTCTGGCCACTTACAGAATAGACCAAGAGCGGACAATGCTTTTTAAAAGTACCAGTTGGCTGGATTGAGATACTATTAATTTAATTCAGGTACTAAATTAGCTAAAAATCCTTTAAGATGTAATATGCCTGATAATCAACAATGGCCAGAATTTTCAGCTAGTTGGTTTTTTAATTTTTTTAAAAAGTTCCTCAGCCTTTACAATCAAACATTTTTAAATCCTCCAGCAAGAAACTCATTTTTAAGATATGTGTGGGTCAAGGAAGTAAAACTAAATGGACTCCCCATCTCCTCTCTGGGCTACTTGCCAGAATTAGTCATTTTATTAAAGAACTCTTTCACAGTGCTTCCGGTTGGCTGACTTTTTCTCTCTTCAGTGATAGGAATGTCATGTTGTATAGAGGGTTTAAGGCCAGGGCTCTGTGTTCAGACTGCCCAAGTTCAAATGTTGGCTTTGCTTCTGACCAGCTGTGTGACTCTAAGCAAGTTGCTGAACTTCTCCATGCCTCAGGAATCCCTTCTATTTGTTAAGAACAACTAGCAACAACCTCATAGAAGTGTGGAAAGAATTGCACAAGGTAATGCTATGTACAAAGAAATGTCTCCCTTTCTCTCTCTCTCTCTGGTTTCCAGTGTGTGTGCATGGGTGTTGGTCTCCTTCTCCATGCATAAATCATTTCTGGGTAAATAACCCTAGAGCCCAAGGAGAAAAAGAAAAGGGAACACATAACTCTAGGAAACAGAACATGTACATTCTAGTAGCAGCCCTTTTGCTTAGTAGTCATATCTTTATGCCAGTCTTTCTGTGCCTCAGTTTGCCCACTTCAAAAATGGAGAATAGTTGCTAAGTTAGGTGAGCTAGTCCCTGTGGGTTTATTTTTTAATATATTTTTATTGATTTTTTTTTTAGAGAGAGAAGAAGGGAGAAGGAGAAAGAGATAGAAACATCGATATGAGAGAGAACATCAATCGGCCGCCTCCTGCATGCCCCCTCCCGGGCATAGAGCCCACAGCCTGGGCATGTGCTCTGACTGGGAATTGAACCAGTGACCTCTTGGTGGATGAGTCAATGCTCAACCACTGAGCACACAGGCAGGGTGTCCCTGTGTGTGTATTTTTCCCTTCAGAAATATCACACCAACTTGTTCCTGAAGTTCATGTCTGTAAGCAGAGTTCAAATAAAATTTTAAGTAGTGTAGTTGAACCTGAATACTAAATACAATTATAAGAATAAGCATAGTGCCAAAAAAATTGACTCCATCTTTGAAAGACTTTTCTAAAACCCAAATTTTTATCAACTTAGTAAAAAATCAACTTTCCCACGTACATAAAAGCCATTCTAATTACCAATTTATCACGATGTATCCACTGAAAGTTATATTTTATATTAAAAGCAAAAATGAGCAATTAAGATAAGGCTTTGTCAGCCCGCTGAGCTGGGTAAATGCATAATTATGAGGGTAAATGCGTAATTGCCTGACATTTTTTATGTATATAAAGTAGTTCAGAGAGCTGACATCCATTTTGGACCTCTGGAGGTTAGGGAACCCCAAGTTGAGAGTCATTTGCCTATAACCCTGAGTCAGTGCTGATAAAGCAATAACAGGCTGGCCCACAATTGTTTAAGTAATAATGATATTACTAATCATTTACAACAGCCCACAAGGGACTTCGGAAATAACCTCAAAGCAATTAACTAATGACCTACCTTTGATTATATCTCCAGCTTTGAAAGCAAAAGGTTAGAGTTCATATGTCAAACATGTTGAGAGAGTGACACAGCCTGGTGGCCAGCTCCCTTCCTGAAGAGAACACATAACTCTTACCTGCTCAATCTCCCTTCCGAGTGCACTTCCAGAAGATGGTAATCTTTATAGCCTTTTAACATTTTTATAACGTCTTTTGTTCATTTTAATTAAAACTCTTGCTCAACACAGAAAACTTGGAAACCACAGAAAAACGCAAAGACAAAAAGCATGGTATCTATAATCTCATCATCCTCCCCAAAATTACTTTTAACATTTTTGTGTTTGTCTTTCTGATTTTTGTACATATCAATGTATAATATTTTACTCAAAAATCAACAAAATTGTAATATTATTGCTTCACCTGCATTTCTCAGTCACATGTTATAAGCATGTTTCAGGAACAGTAGCCATGTTCATGACTGTACATATTTGATTTAACTAATTCCTTTCTGGTGGACATTTAGGCAGTTCCAAATGTTTCATTACTATAAATGAAACTAGGATTCTAGTATTTCATTAATGTATTACCATCCATTGGTAGGCATTTTTCACACACAAAAACTCTCTTCCTACTTAAATCTTACATTGATAGGGCAAAATTTTAGAACAGAATCAATATTAATGACAAATACATATTTTGAAGCATATTGCAAATGTTTTCCCCAAAACCATTATTTCAGGTTTTATTTTCTCTGGAAGTATATTTGAGAGTGTGACCCCCAACCCAAGATTTAACAACATTTATAATATTTCAAACACTGACATGTGATAACATCATCTCATAGGATTTTCACTTGCATTTCTTTGATTATTAATGAAATTGCACATTTTCACATGGTAATTGGTGATTTGTATTTTTTTATCGAATTGCTATATATATCCTGTGAACAGTTTTCTACTGTATTAACCTTTTCCTTATGGATTTCCTAATTGATTTTCCTATTGACTTATTTTATTGTCATTTTATTATAACCATTTCTAAGAGCTGGGATAAATGAGCTAACTCATCCTTTGTAAAGGTTGTGTTAAAATATGTTTTATGCATATACACAAATGGACACTTTCACATGAACTGAATCCTCCAATACCTGATGGGATTTATAGTGCTTCTTCCTGCCTCCCTCCACCTCTTCCCCACATCCATCCATATCTTCACCAGCACAACCCACAATAACCTCTGTTAACAGCCTGCTATACATGTATTTTATTTTTCTCAATTTTTCATAATTTTATTTCAACATATATACATGCGAAATCATATATGACATTTTTAAAATTTATTTTTTACTGTTGAGAGTATTACAGATGTCCCCCATTTTCCCCCCCTCCACCCAGCCTGCCTCCCACCCCACCCCAGGCCTTCCCCACACTATTGTCTGTGTCCATGAACTATGCATATATGCATCTATGTTCTTCGGTTAATCTCTTCCTGCTCCCCCGACCTCCTCCCCATGGGATCTGTCAGTCTGTTCCATGCATCCATGCCTCTGATATGGCATTCTTCACTTATTGTTTCATAAAAATGAGATTATATTAAGCATTTTCTGCATCTTGTTTTACTCACTCAAAGATACCTCATAAGAATCCTGACAAGATAATTGGTATAATTATAATTCATTCTTTTAGTAGCAACATAAAGTTTCCTGGGTGGGTAAATGGCAGTTGATCCAACCATTGCCCTGTTAGTGACAGACACTTTGCTGCTAGCTTTCTGCAGCTATGAGTGAAGCTGCAATCAACATCTTTGAGCAGATATGCTTACTTGCAGGAGTTTTCCTTTTGATGGGACAGGTTCCCAGGAAGAGCACATATTGCTGAGTCAAGGAACACATTCAATTTATTTTTATTTTTATGGATGCTGTCAGATTGCTCCTGAAACGGCAGTAACAAACCATAGTTCCACTAGCAATGTGTAAGAGGTTCCCGGATCTGCTTTAGCAATGGGCATTGCAGCTCTTTTCCGGAGTAGAAACATAGCCTGACCACTCATAAATTCAAATGACGATTTTATTGAACATTGGGATTTCACTTCTCTGAATTGCAGCTTATTCCTTGGTCCATTATTTTTCATTTTTATGTTAATTTGTATAATTCTGTATACTATCGATTTTACTACTTTTCAGCTGCATTGCAAATAACTTTCTTCAGTGCTCATACATGTACATGTATTTTGTTTATGGCAGTGCTTCTCAAATTCTCTGTGGCAAAGAACCAATATTTTATCATTTCCAATCCCTAGCAGATCAATTTTTTGTATGATAGAAAATCACGCACTCAGGTTATCAAATTGCTGTATGAGTTTGCAAATGCTTGTTCTCAGTTTCTGCACTTAGCATGACGGGTTGATAGCAAGCTATAGGTTGGCACTATTCCACTGGCCACACTATGAGTGACAATGGCTTGTGCCATCTTTTTTTGCAATCAAACCATTTCACTTTTATGTAGTCAAAATATTTCTTTTTATTGTTTTTGGATTTCTCTTTTGCTTGAGAAGCTAGTTGAGATTTTTTTTTAATAAGTTTTTATTGATTTCTTAGAGAGACATAGAAACATCAATGTGAGAGACAAATATCCATCGGCTGCCTCCTACTCACCCCACACCGGGCATCGAGTCTGCAACCCAGGCCTGTGCCCTGACCGGTAATCGAACCAGGACCTCTTAGTCCATGGGAGGATGCTCAGTCCACTAAGCCACCCCGGCTGGGCTAAGATTTCTTTGTAAGAATTCTATTGCTAAGCTTATTCCATTTATGTCTCTAGTCTGCAAACTTTTTTCAAATTTTATTTTGTCCTCCCTTTTCTGGCTGGAGTTTTTATTTTTTATTTTTTTTATTATTAATTTATTTTTGTTACAGATGTTTCTCCTTTTTTCCCCATTGACACCCTCCTCCCCAACCCCCCACCCTGTCCCCAGCTTTGTTGTCCATGTCCATCACTTATGCATACATGTGCATAAGTCCTGTGGTTTATCTCTTCCCTTCCTCCCACCCCCTCTTCTGAGGGGTGTCAGTTTATACCCTACTTCCACATCTCTGGGTCTACCCTGTTCCTCAGACTGTAATGTTCATTATATTCCACAACTGTGGTACATATACACAATGGAGTACTATGCAGCTGTAAGAAAGAAAGATCTCTTATCCTTTGAGACGACGTGGAGGGACCTCGAGAGTATTATCCTAAGCGAAACAAGCCAAGCAGAGAAAGACAAATATCTGGCTGGAGTTTTCAATGGTGCTGTGTTGACACATTACCTTTGTCATTGTGAAAGATGTTATGGGCTGGCTCACTCCGCGGTCACTTCCTCTCCCTTCTTGTTTGCCTTCTTACAGTGTAGATACAGAGTCCGGAAGGCTAAAATCTTATATTCGCACAAAAACTGTACTCTGCCTCCATGTGTGATCTGCATGCCACCAAGAAGACACACCCGAGCCAGTCTGGGAGCTGAGAGGGCAGCATTACAAGTGGCTGTGCACAGGGACCCCATTTCCCTGGTAGGCACAGTAGAGTAGATGTTTTATGCTATTAGGGTGAAAGGTTCCCCAAGCTCCTATATCATAAATGCCAAGTCATGAGAAGAGCAGCAATGATACTGCTGCTTGAAAAGTCTCAGGTGTGATCAGACCTTCTTTCTGGCTGCGTGACACCCAACCATTGTTCTTTCATCTCCCCAGACAGTGACGAAAGAACGCCATGATGATGGATGGCTGCAGGAGAAATGTCCTCAGGAAAAAGAAAAGGAAATGATATATTACTTAACAGTTTTTTCATGTGGAAATTTATGTTGAGAAACATTGGACAAAACGTTAGAAAATGTTGGAAGGCAATCACAGGCTCAAGGAAAACTTCGCAAAGAAAAATGGCAATTATTAATAATATGCAAAACCAAAAATATATACAGGCAAGGAAATATAATAATAGCAAAATACCCAGCTTAAAAGTCAATGATACTACCATAGTTATATAATAACTAATTAACCAATAACTAACTTAGTCTATAATAACTAAAACCTTGAATGTGGACCTTATCATCTTTATTGGGGTATTATTCATGGGCAATACAGTTCATTCATGTAAATTGTATGATCTGATGAGTTTTTAACAAAGAATCACACCTATAAACTACTTCCACAACAAAAATATAAGATTTTGAATATATGTACTCCTATGTTCACTGCAGCATTATTTACAAGATTTGGAAGCAGCCCAAGTGCCCATCAATAGATGGGTAGATAAAAAAGCTGTGGTACATTTACACAAAGAATACTACTTGGCCATAGAAAAAAAATGAAATTTCACCTTTTGCAACAGTATGGATGGACCTGGGGAGCATTATATGCTCAGTGAAATAAGCCAGTCAGAGAAAGACAAATACCATATAGGATTTCACTCATATGTGGAATCTAATAAACAAAATAAACTAACAACAAAATAGTAGCACACTCATAGATAGAGAACAGACTGACAGCTGTCAGAGGGGAGGGGTGTTGTGGGGCCGGGTGAAAAAGGTGAAGGTATTAAGAAAAAAATAAAACACATAGACACAGACAATAGCATGGTGATTATCAAAGGGAAATGGGGGTGGGGGAGGTAGAAAAATGTCAAGGGGGATCAGTGGTGACGGAAGGAGACTTGACTTGGGGTGTGAATTTACACTACAATATACAGATAATGTATTTTAGAATTGGACACCTGAAGCCTGTATAATTTTATCAAGAAATGTCACCCCAATAAATCAATTTTAAAAAAGGAAATAATATATATATAGAGAGAGAGAGAGAATTTAAACATTACCACCAAAAGACTCCTTATAACCCTTTACAGTTCATCCTCTATCTATTCCCAATCCTAGACAATTGCGTATCTATTTTTGTCACTATAGATTAGTTTGCATTTTCTAGACTGTTGCACAAACGGACTCATAGATACAGTTCCATTGTTTCACTTTCACGCTTTCAGTTACCTATAGTCAACAGCAAAACAGAAACAGTAAATGGAAATTACAGAAATAAACAGTTCCTAAGGTTTACATTGCGAACTCTCCTGAGCAGTGTGATGGAATCTCCTGCTGCTGTGCTCTGTGCAATCCAGGACGCGAACCCCCCTTGCCCAGTGTACCCACACCGTATGCTCAATGCCTGTTCGTCACTAAGGGGCCGTCTCCGCTATGGGACCCACTGGCGGTGTCGTGTTCAAGTTACCCTTCTCTTACTTCATGACGAGCCCAGGGAGCGAGAAGAGTGAAGATATGCCGAAGAGAAGTTGTGTAGTGTTTCTTTTAAGTGAAAAATTATGTACATATAGGAGAAAACATTGTATATATAAGGTTCAGTACTATACATGATCTCAGGCATCTGTTAGGAGTCTTGGAACGTATCCTCCACGGATAAGGGGTGTCTACAGGGTGTATTCTCTCAACTCAGCCATTCCACTCCTACAAATACAAGAAAACTGAAAGTATATGTCTATAAAAAATATTGTATACAATGTTCTTAGTATCTTTATTCACAAAAACAAAGCAAAAAAACCCTGAACACGTCCGCCAGAGTGGAGCACCCCAGCAGAACGGATAAGCTATGTCATTCCGTATAATAGAACAACAGTAATAACAATAACAGCAAATTATGATCAATTTACCAGGTGGTCTTACCTATTTCTATTTTTTTCCAAAATGGTAAGTGAGAATCTAATTAAGCTTTTAGTCCACCTTTGTCTGATTTATGGAGGTGTAAGTTAAATGTCACGAGAAGAAAGCAATCAAATAATCCCACAAATTAGAATAGTCTATCTAACAAATGGTTTTGCATTTCTGCCCTGGGGTTACTGTTTTCTACAAGAAAATGTCTTTCGGTTTCTTGCAAAGTTTCTTGTGTTTTCTAGGTGTAAAATCATTTTATCAGCAAAAGTATGTATTTACTGATTTTTGTAAAAAATCTATACCATTTATTTCATTCCTTTTCTTATTAAATTCCCCTGAATATTGTAAACAATGTTGAATAATAATGTTGATAGCAAGTATCCCTGCCTAGTTCCTAGTTTTAATTGAAATGGTTTATTACTTCTTTATCCCTGCCTACTTCTTGATTTTAATTGAGATGATTATTATTTCTCTATTTAATTGAAATGACTTGTAATATTTGCTGTTGGTTTGGGGGATATTGTCTGTATTATATCTATTATATTCAATCCCCTTTTAAATCTATATTTTACTATAAATAGATCTTGAATGTCTTTTTGGAAGCTATTGATATATTTGAAGTTATTTTTCTCTTTAATTTGTTCATTTAGTATCGTATATTGATGAATTTCCTAATATGGACTCTAGAATCAACTTTACGCGATTATTCTTTTGATACATTGCAAGGTCCTATTTCTAGTACATATTTAACATTTTTTGCATTTATATTTACTAGTGAGATTAAGTTAAAGTTTCTTGTGCTACATTTTCAGGCTTTTATACTACATGTATTCTGGTTACTTGCAATGAGTTGAGGTGGTTTCTACCATTGTTCATGGTCTGGAATTATTTCACTACTGATGCAATTACCTCTTCTTTAAATGTTAGAACTCAGCTGGCTCTCAGTGCCTTTCCAATGGTGCCTTTTTAATCAATCACCTTTCCAACCTCATTTATTTAAAATTGGCCCACGCCTGGCCAGTGTGGCTCAGTGGTTGAGTGTTGATCCATGCACCAAAAGGTCACCAGTTCGATTCCTGGTCAGGGCACATGCCCAGGTTGTGGGCCAAATCCCCAGTGGGGGGCATGCAGGAGGTGGCCAATCGATGTTCTCTCTCATAGATGTTTCTATCTCTCTCTCCCTCTCCCTTCCTCTAAAAAATCAATAAAGAAAAAAAAATTAAAAAATAAAATAAAATTGGCCCACTCAAAATTTTTACCTCTTGAGTCAAATTTGGTGAATTATATTTTATTATGAAGTCATCCCTTTTTTTCCAAGCTTTTAAATGTGTCTCCATAAAGGTCAGATGTAGACATTTTTATGAACCTTTGCATTTATTCTATCTGTAATATCTCCTTTCTTATTTCTAATCTCATGCTTCCTTTTATAATCAGTTTCAAAAGGAGTTGACTTATTTTGTTGGTCTTTTCAAAGACCCATCTTTGGCATGTGTTTGTTTCTTCTGCTATTTGTTTCTATTTCCATGTATATTTGTTGAACAAATGAATGGTAGTCGTCAGCGATTGGCTTGATGTTGGAGATCATCTGGGATAAAATGTGTTGAGTGAGAGAGGAGAAGGCCTCTTAAGAACACCAATATCTAAACGTTGGTCAGAGAAAACACACAAAGATTTCAAAGTAGAAGGAAATCCAGGGAAGTACAACACCACAGAAGCCAAGATAAAAGTGTTTCAAGATAGAGAATTTTGTCAACAGTTCCAAATGTCCAGTGGGGATTTCTTGCCTAAGGACTTAGAAGTGTCTGTTAACATTAGCTATAGGGAGGCCCGTGCAAGAGCAGTTTTATGGAGTATTAAAAGAAAAAAGAAAAAACAGATTTCAGTGGGTAGAAAAGTAAGAGAAAAGTGAGAACATAAAGATAAAGATAGCTTAAAGCTACAGAAAATAAAGTTACGGATAACTTCTGAAAGACTTTAGGCTGAGCGGTCAAGAAGAGGGAACCAGAAGGCGTGGGACAGAGAGGCATTTTTATAAAGATGTGAAAGCCTCAAGCGAATTTAAATGTGGGCAGGGAGCAGCCAGTGAAGGATTGGGTATGAGACTCAGGAAAGAAAGTGCAGTATTAGACTGCTTTATCGGAGAGTCACCTCTTCCCAGGTACAAGGCAGGAAGAGAGCAGGTCTGCGGTGAATGTGGGTGAACCTGCTTTTGCAGAAAGCAAGTCATGGAAACTTGATGGATTCTACTTCCTTGATGAAGTACCTGGCAAGGTCTTTTGTTGAGAAGAAGATGGGAAGTGGTAGGGTTGGAGGCTTCAGAAAATAGAGAAACATGGAAGTTTGGGGAGAAACACCTAGCTTGGGAACTGCAGAAGAATTTGTTATCATCGTCAAAAGCTTAGTTCTGTTGGAGGCCACACAGTTAAGGAGGCACCATGCAAAGGAATGAAAATGAAAGCTGGATGGATCCAGGGCTGCGTGTTGGAAGGACAGTCCTGGGTGATAGCTAGTGCTGACCAGGAGATTCTCACAGCTCTTTCAGCTTCTCCCTGCTCGTCACTCAGGCGGCCTCAACACTAAAGCCTCCTCTCCTACCTTTGCTATGCGGGGAAAATAAACCTGTATTGGGCTTATTAGGACAAAGTCTATTTCCACGTCTCAGAGCCAACTTCCACATTGAAGACTAAAAGAGTGAGGAAGCCTGAGGTCTGTTCCCTCTTACTTAGGAGCAAGTCCTCCAGGCAGTACTGGGACCAAGCAGCCTCTATCAGAACCACCTGAGACCAAGGCAAACATGAGCCAACTTTTATCTTGCTCTCCTTATTTACGAATTATTCATCTTGGTTTCATTTTATGCTAATTATCTTTAAATTTTATTGAAAAAAGGAATACATACATGTGTTATACACTAATAACATATCTATATCGATATCGATATAGATGACATATAGATATAGACATAGATATAGACACAGACATAGGCATGGACATGGACATAGACATGGACATGGACATGGACATGGACATGGACACAGACACAGACACGGACACGGACACGGACACGGACACGGACATGGACATGGGCATGGGCATGGACATGGACATGGGCATGGGCATGGGCATGGGCATGGGCATGGGCATGGGCATGGGCATGGACATGGACATAGACATATAGACATGGACATGGACATGGACATGGACATGGACATGGGCATGGGCATGGGCATGGGCATAGACACAGACATAGACATAGACACAGACATAGACATAGACATGGACATGGACATAGACATAGATATAGATATATACAAGGTAGGGCAAAAAGAGGTTTACAGTCATGAGTACACACACAAAAATCCAGTTTATTCTTGTATTATAAGTTATTAATTTTTGTATTATTATCCGTACAAACAGCTGTAAACCTACTTTTCTCCCACCCTGTTTATGCATAGAAAAAAGACTACAGGGATATATAAAAAACCTAAGTAGAAAGTGAAACTTTTCTTCTCTATATCTTCAACAGTGGCCATGTACTCATTTATAAGAAGAAAATAAATAGAATGGATTTCTAAAGTCATCACATTTGAACCAATGTTTTCCTAACAACTAAATGCAAAAATAGAAATGTTCTGGTGTCTTTCCTTTGCCCTCAGGGAGAGCTTTTTAAAATTCTACATCCCGATTTGATTTTCTATAGAACAAATTCTTCTTTGAATAAACTTTTAAAAATTCCATTTAAGCATGTTTACTAAGTTGAAATTATTTTCTTATCAAATTTACTTTTAATTTCTGCTCAGTCTGAATCTGTTCTCTTCTCAGCTCAACTTTCTTACTGTTTATCTTTCCTCTCCTTTGTCTATATTTCTTTGAGTTTTAAGATCAGAAAGCATGTGCTGATTAATAGTTTCTTCTCTTTATTGCATTAATATTGTAGAAACAATGTTATCTTCTTCTCTTTTATTTTTCTTTGTTATAGAATATCTTAATAAAACCCATATATAATTCATATGGTATATATTTAATGTCCTCTACCTTAAATGATGGAAGATACATCAAGAGCCATTTATTCTAAAACAGGGTTTCTTCCCAGTGTCCACTTGGATGCTGTTAATGTCAGGATGTGGGATCTGAGGCTCCAACCTTGAGCCAGTTCAATGGTTCAACATCCTGGGGTAAGCGGGGAAAGGGCTAGGACCAGAAGTTCCTCTCTGCGGGGGGCTTCTTTGTGTTTGGTGCAGTTCTCTGCCCAGACCTCGTGGAGTTCAGTTTATTCTAATTGTTTTGGGAAGAAGTCCTGCACCCATGGTGAGAAGAGCCCCCACACACAATCACTATGCTCAAGAGCCTGTTGCAGCAGCCCTTGACCCCTAGGCGTGGAGATAAAACTGCCTCTCATTCCCTCTGATTACTTCCAGTGCTGTCTCCCACAGCCTCAGAGAAGAGGCCTCCTTTATCATGAATGTAGAATTCCTCCCCAATTGCAGTCCCTGATACTGAGTGACCCCCGCCACCTCTGGGCCCTGATGCTGTGGCCCTGTAGCTCCTGCACGGCGGCCCTTAGGTCTGTCCTTTCTTCATCCTCACCCGAGGACATTTTTTTTTTTTTTTTTTTGCGTTCAATTTCAGATAGAACAGGAGGGAGAGAGGGAGGGAGAGAGAGAGAAACATCAACTGGTTGCCACCGACCCCAACAGGGGCAGGGGACGAACTGCAACCGAGGTACGTGCCCTTAGCGGGAACCGAACCCAGGACTCTCTGGTCCGTAGGCTGACGCTCTAACCGCTGAGCCAAACCGGCCAGGGCTGGTCTGTCCTTCTCTTGTTCTGGGTGTCATCCCTGCATCCCTTCTGCACAGTGGTTGGTACAGTCTTCAGCAAGGGTTCCATGAGCTTGGTCTGCAGAGACATAAAAGTTTCAAAACAGGTTTTTACCTGTCTGGTGCCCTGCTTCCACCTCCACCCCTCGTCCTCCTGACAGAGGGCTGTTCATGGGGCTTGGGGTCCCTGATGCCTTTCACTTACCAGGCCCTGGTGACCTTCAACCTCAGCCCATCAGTACTGTGTCAAGAGTAAGCCACTTTAGCTGAGCCATGTCAACTCTTCAACATGGAGGAGGTCAATGAGCTGGCACTGATGTTCCAGAAAGCTGACTCTGATCTGGATTACATTCAATACAGGCTGGAATATGAAATCGGGATCAATCATCCAGTTACAGTCTTACAGAAATTGTCAGCAATAAAAACTCGATATCGAACTCTGCATGCGCGCTTTAAGCCAATTGCTGAGGAGCAGGAAGAGACTAAGAGCCACATCTGTGCTACTTGCAACAAGATTATGACCATGAGACAAGAACCACAAAAGCAAACAGACCAGGAGCTGTCCCAATGACCGAAGAAGAGAAAACGGCAGTACAGCAGTTAAAATCTCACATATCAGACTTATGAAGAAATGGACTTGCAAAAGGGAACTCTAATGGAGAAGAGATCAATTCCAGAGAGATTTAGGAAGATGTCTATTAGCACTTGGTAACTAGAGGTGGGGTATGGTGAAGGAGGATATTTGGCCTGGGTGCCTAGATAGTGATGCCTTTCACAAGAGAGGGCACTATGAGAAGGCAGATATGAATAAATCTCAGTCAAAAGGATGGGATGGGAAAAAAGGGATTTAAACAGTATGTGCACGCACACTTAGTTTTGCAATGTCAGACAAGAAAGTCTTAACACTATTTTGCATCTGTTTTTGTATAATCAGGATAACACAGACGTCCTGACCTGTGGTAAAAGAATGTTTATGTACTGTCAATCAAATGTGAATGAGCATGCTTTGGAAATTAAAAGATAGAAAAAATATTTGTATTATATTATACATTAAAAAAAAGAATGAACCACTTTATATTCACAACATGTGAATAACATTACACTCCTCTAGCTTTTAGTAAGGAAGTGGCCGTCATGCCTAATTTTACTGTTTTAAATAGTTGGACCTTTTAAGATTTTTTCATTAACTGTATTGACATACGTCAGTGGATAAATGTAAATCCTCTCTTTGATAAATAAGAAGTTGTTCCCCTTTCATTTCTTCACAAAACCTGCAACTTTTGATGGCAGCGGTCTTGTTATGATCACTAACTCTGGACATGAGACGCCCAGGATCTCAAATTCTTGATCTTATTTTTCCATACCTTTTATTAGATAGCCACCAATAATTTTTAGTACTATTTAAACTCTCTGGTAGAAATAGGACATATTTAAGCATGTGGTGGTGATACATTATCTCACCCACTGTTTCAGGAAAAAAAGATGAGATTTCGTGAGTCCCGAAGAGAGGAGGAATCTTTCCCTGGCACATATCACTGGTCTTTCATTTAGGGAAAATTGGAAACTAAAATGTGAGATAGATAGATAGATAGATAGATAGATAGATAGATAGATAGATAGATGGATGGATGGATGGATGGATGGATGGATGGATGGATGGATGGATAGATAGATAGACAGATAGATACATACATAGATACATAGATAGATACATAGATAGATAGATATAATAGATAGATAATCTCCATCCCAGATCTTTCCTACTCGATTCATCTTTTATATTTTTACAGTAATAAAATATCATTTTATGTTTGTAAATTTGGCCTATAATTTCAGTAACATTATTATTGTAATAGCAATACTTAATTGTAGAAACCACTTATATTTCTTTTGATTCAGTCAATAAATATCTACAAAGCACTATCTAATTTATTTTTTCTTTAAACAAACCAAAAAAATTCTTTCTCTTTCAATATAAAATATTTTATCAAATGGTATCAATTTGGAGTTCCAGCTGTGGAGTAAATCAACTTTTAGCTAAATCAATGAATTGTAGAGTTTAAAGAGGACATAATCCTTAGAGATCTCTAACCAACTATGTCCACATTTACCATTTTTCTTTAGTAACAACCACCCTCAGACTCTGAACTCCCACCAACCCAGACGTGCCCTCTGCCCACCTCTCCAGTCTGATGTTGCTGATTCTGAGGAATAGAAGCAATAAGAGTGGGAAGGATTGCTAAGTGCTCATTACTTTGTTCCTTTTTACAGTTTTTATTCTCCCCTAGGAAGAGCATTTCCATGGACTGGCTCTGCTAAGATCTTCAGAAAACCATCCCCAAATACTATCTTGGATAAAATCTGTCCATCAGGGTCCTTGGTAGACTATTACACCTCTTTTGATAAATTCTCCTGGCTCTAAATTTATTTCTCATTTTTAAGTATCAACTAGACTTTCCCAAAACAATGCTGATTTGGGTGTATTCTTGGTGCTGTTAATAGTAAGAACCTTTATTTCATTGGCTCTTATCATCACCTTAAATTACAGTTTCTTTAGATCCTTGCTACTCAAAGCAGACCAGCAGCATTTGCATCACCTAGGAGCTTCTTAGAACTAGAGAAGCTCAATCTCCAACCCCAGACCTACGGAATCAATGTCTGCATTTGAGCAAACTCCCCAGGTGTACACTAAAGTTAAAGACACACTGCTTTATTTTTCTGCCCAAACTTCTCCATTTATTACAGGGAATGTCCAGAAATAGCTCAAATATATGTCACTTTATCTACCAAGTGATACCTGCCATTCCTTTCTCTCTGCTCTGAAAGACGTCTTCGGTGATATATACAGTGAAGTCTTCCACTACCCGTGATGGACCACGAAGGCACCTTGCTACTATGTGCTTTGTCCACCGGCAAGGCACCTGCTGGCGGACAGCACTGCTTTCCTCTCACCCCCAGCATCACATCTGCTTATGCAGGTGGGTCAGGTCCTTAAGGCTCAAAGGATTGTTAGCCATTTGAACATCGCAGCAGCTTTGTATTCCCAGCCCAAGAAGGGAGAAGTCTTCTTACCCCATTTATTACATAGATGGGCTAAGTAAGGCTGTTGTACCCCCAATATCTTACAATTTTTAATGAAAACATCTCAGATTTCATTTGCATCCCACTTTCTCCCTGAGATTGGGACATGAATCTGAGTGAGGCTGAGGAGCTGTAGTAGCAGGAAGCCATGGGCCAAGTGAAAGATGGTAGAACGCATTCACTCATTCATTAACTTAGCTACTCATTCATCCATTGAAAGGAGATACTTATTTAACTCCCACTGTATGTGAGGCACCGGGGTAGACCTGGGGCTACACCATCTTCTGTCCTAGGAGGCTGTGCACTTGGGTCGAGCCCTGTGCCCCGAGTAAATTCTCTCCTATGAACCTTCTCAGCCCCTTATGCAAAAAGTTCCAAGGGATAGAGTCAGAACAGAATAACTCAGTCATTCGAGTTGTTTAAGGAGCACCAGTAAGAAAGTGGTTCTACCTGTCTACCCACCTACCCACCCATCTGTCTCTCAGTGCCTTTTATTAGTTTCTCAGTTCCCTCAGAGCAGGGAGCATATGTTCCTCAGCCAGAAACGCTCTAAAGCAGTATTTTTTAAAGCTGTAACTTTTTAAGGCCATATGAGAGCATCTCTCAAAATGTAGTCTTGGACCACCTGAATTAGATCACCAGAATATTTTTTAGCTCATGAAACACGTAAAATCCTGCATTAGAATCACCAGGAGTACTTGAAATGCAAATTCCTGGACTGAACCCAAAACTTTACAATTCTGAATCTGAGGAATACACAAGACACTCAAAAAAGTATCCTGGGGCATTTGAAACATGTTATTAAAAGCGTGGATTCACTGGTGATTCTGAGGCTCAGTGGGGCCATACGGGCTTTCATACCAGCATCGGTTTATGTATCAGGCATCTGAAGACATCTTATTTTGAATAAGGAGTACTTCCTTGCTTAAAGGAAAAGTTGAGGGATAGTTGTGCCAAAGCACCTAACACAAGAATATATGTGGGATGAGATAAGAAATGAAGAGAAATCACAAGCTCTTTAGGGCAGAAAAGCTGATCAGGCTTGGAAGCCAGCAGAAGGTGGACCCAAGGAATACACAGAAGTGCAGCCGAATGTAGGCGGGGGAACCAAGGGTCAGTTTGCGTGGCCCTACAGGGTCAGTGTCCAAAGTTCAAGTGTCCGAGTAGCAAGTTCAGAGAGTGTTGGAAGCCTTTAATAAATGGTCCAGACAGAGCTGCAAAGATGATGCTAGGGTCCCACTGAGTCCCTCTGAGGGCCTGCAACTTTGGCTCAATAACATGCTTACGCTGCCCTGAAGAAGTTCTGCCTGATCCTTGTCAAAGCCCTGTCTGAGCTGAGAACAAAAGCACGAACTGAAACCTGTACCATGGTGTCTCTCCTGCTCGGAGTTTTATCTCCTCATCTGTGAAGCAAAGGAGAAGGGCCAAGTGTCTGCCCACAGCCCGGCCAGGGCGGCTCCCTGAGCCTGTGGAAAGTGGCCAGCGCATCCCAGAACCCGAGCATCCATGGATCCGGTGGACGTTTAGCGTGATTCACTCTGCGTGCACGTATAAACGAGAGTCGTGCCTAGTGACTGTTCAGCTCCTCTGCAGAAGTAGAGCATCGAGGATGAAGCAGTATCTGTGGTCCTGCTCATACATGCTCCTTTTAGGGAACAATGACTGTCTTCAGAGGAATGGCGAGGGGGAATTCCTTGCATCCCATGAAAAGGCTACCTGTCTACAGAGAAGGAGAAAGTGGCTGTAATCACTGCCAGTGCCAGGCAGTCTTGGAGAGGAGGGGACACCGCTGTGGGGAGTGGGCCCCCTTCCAGCCACAACCAGCTAGAGGAAGAGCCAGGGGTCGGAGGAGTAGCCTTGGCTCACGTGGAGAAACCATTTTTACTGATACTTCTCAGGGGCCAGATCTGGATTCCAGGGCAACTTTATAAGGTGCTACTATAAGGTAATGAATACATTTTTACCAAATGTTCCAGAACTTACAGAAGCAGGGATTGAAAACACCCCCTTGGTGAGTTCCCCCAGAGCCTGTGACAGATCTTCATCCCCGGAGAGATATCTGAGGTTTGGAAACAGACAATAGGAAACACATAGTCGGAGCCGAGGAAGGTGAGGTCAGCGCCCACGCACAGAGTTCGGGGTCACAAAGAAGTGGTGCTTCTCCGTAATGAGGATGTATCACGTTCGTGATAAAGCCAAGTAAATGCAAAAGCATCAGATTGACTTCCTTTCGTGACTCAAACTAGTCTTGAAAGTAATTCTCCAAGAGGAATATAAAGACGGCTGGTAGCAACGACGGCACCATCAGAATTCGTGTGCAGCTGCCCATGGTACTACTGCAGGAAATACTCCTCACTGCAAACACGCACTCGGTTCTAAAAGGTCTTCGTGGCCCTGGCCGGTTTGGCTCAGCGGTTAGAGCGTCGGCCTGCGGTCCAGAGAGACCCGGGTTCGGTTCCCGCTAAGGGCACATACCTTGGTTGCAATTTGTCCCCGGCCCTGGTTGGGTCGTGCAGGTGGCAACCACTCGATGTGTCCCTTTCACATCGATGTTTCTCTCTCTCTCTCCCTCTCTCTCCCTCCTACCCTATATGAACAAAAAAACAAAAAAAAAAGGAAAAATGTCCTCGAGTGAGGATAAAATAAATAAATAAATAAATAAATAATAAAAGGTCTTCGTGGAGTCCTGAAATGCACATTCTATCCAGAAATTTGCATCAGCACCCAGAAAGCCCACAGTTCCAAATCCTCAGTGGTGCTGTGCTGCCTCGACCAGCTCAGACCACACGCCGGCCTCCCACCAGGGCCCCTGGCTCGATCCCGATGCTGGGGACAGCTCTAGGGACTGGAAGGAACCAGGGTTTCTTCCACTAAAGCCCTGGAGCAGGAAAAGGGATGCTCATGTCCAGAAAAAGGAGTAGACCATGTCAGCAGCCTCCCACCCAGTGCCTCTCGACCCGTCTTCCCCCCTGCACCCAAGCCCAGCTGCAGTCAGAGCGAGCTCACTAAGCGTCATGCCGTACCCTCGACTCACAAGTGCAAAATTTGAAATGTTGTATTTACCTCTCCAGGATAAAATGTGGACCTGCTTGCATGGCATACAAGATCCTTGCCCAGCTGTTTTCCTGTATAACCTGGTCACCTGCCACTTCTGCACACTGTCCCCTGAAGCCATCACGAACCACCTCCAACTTCTCGGTGACTGTACTATTCTTTCCTATCAATAACTTCACGCGAGGCATTCTTGCTCTCACCCCAGGGATATTCTGAGGCAAACTGTCTTCTCTTTGTTGCTCCTGTGGATGTCAGTGTTGGGACAGGGGGTGATTTCTATGTCAGGATCGTTTTGGGTGCAGCACCGGTATAGAGAAGCCATTGGATATACTTGGTCCTCGTCTTACTTCTTCCTGAGCTCGCTGCTTAACCCCCTCACATAGCAGCCTCAGAGCTCACAAGTCAATGTCTGGCCAAAGTTCTAAATCCAGGAAGATCCCTGTAGACAATTCATCAAGATATAGATTGGGTCAATTTACTATGCTCATGGACCTTAAGACTGTCTGTATATTAAAATCAGTGGGGGAATTTTTTTTTTAATGTAAAGCCAGTGAAATTGGAATCTCTGAAGCTTGGCCTGAACATCTATTACATTTTCAAAGCTCCGAGGGATATCTTAATGTGCGGCCATATTGAGAACCACTGTACCATTTTCTCAACTTCTTCCTGCCCTGCATCTTTTGTTCAGCTTTATTGCCCTAATGCACCCCTCTGCCTCTCTCATCTATGGCACGGACAAGCTCACCTATCATAGTTATCCAGTGGAAATGGAACAAAGGATTTAACCAGAGTTACACTATAGTTAGGATTCTAGGCTCCGGAAACACCATTATGTCATATTCGTATGAGACACTATCTGGCTTCTCTACCTGGTTGTATCTTCTTTGGAAGGAATTGAGTCTGACTCAATAGAGATTATGATTAATGGACAGGACTCCAGGGAGCCAGGCTGCTGGGCTGATGGAATGGTTACTTAGAGTGGTTGCAAGCAGCCCAGATCCAAGGTGGAGATGAAAAGAGTGTGTTAGAGAGGATTCAGGAGAGGTAGGACCACTGTATTAGATCCAAATGATGGGGGGAAAGGAGAGAGGCAGGGACAGAGACAGGGAAAGAAGAGGTCAAAAGAACAAGAGGAGAAAGCAGATTGATGGTTGCATCAGCTGGGAGTGGAGAGAGAAGGATTGACTGAGAAAGTGACTCAAGAGAACTCTTCAGGATGATGAAAATCTTCTCTGTCTTGATTGTACTGATGGTTATGCAGGTGTATTCATTTGCCAAAACTCATCAAACTAGATGCATTTTATAGTATGTTGATGATTCATTAATAAATTTGATTTTTTTTAATTAGGAAAAAGAAATAGGCAAGGAAGTTTGAATAGGTGAGAAGGCCAAAACTCTGGCCAAGAACTGTGCTGAGGCGCCCAGAGTTGCCATCTCACCGGGAGCTGGTCATGGAGCCACTGACCAAAATCCAAGCCAAAGGGGAAATCCAGGGTTGTAATGATGGTATTATGAGAGCTGGAGGTGCTCCTCTGTCTCTCATAATGTCACAAAATCATGAGTCAGAGCTGAATCACTTTACTGAAGTATATTCCATGGAACACATTTTGTGAGCTACTTCCTATGTGAAAAGACTCTGAAGTCCAATAAATTCTGGAAATATTCATACTCTATTCACTTCTTGGATGATCACCAGATACATTAGACTAGCATTGTCCACCAGAATTATAACACAAATTACATTTGTGGTTTAAAATTTTCAAGGAGGCATATTTTTCAAAATAAATTTGCTTACGTTTAATAATATGTTTCATTGAACCCATTATATCAAAGTATTAATATTCCAACATGCAATAAATACAAAAATCATTAATGAGATATTTTAAATTCTTTTTAAATACTAAACCTTAGAAACCTGATGTGTATTTTATACGTGCAGCACATCTCAGAACAGGTGAGCCACATCTCAGGAGCTCAAAGGCACCTGTGTCTAATGGCTGTCACATTGGATAGTGCAGCCTTATCATAGTAAAGGCTCTGAGAAGCCCTGCAGCAAAGAAACATCTTTAACTTTGTTTAATCCAATGTTTCCAAAACTTATTTGACCACAGCGTCCTTTCTTTTTTTATCAGTTACATCTATTAGCAACTGTTCTGTAGGAACACACTTCAAAACTGTTGACCTAGTTCAGAGATCACAAAGTGATGATCCCAAAATAAGACAAAACTTAAAGACAGGTTTTGATTGGTCAGTCCAGTGTTTGCAAGTAATTTAAGCTGCCCTTTAAAAATTGGGAAATTTGCCCAGCCGGCATGGTTCAGTGGTTGAACGTGGACCCGTGCACCAAGAGGTCCCAGTTCGATTCCCAGTCAGGGCACATGCCCAGGTTTTGGGCCAAATCCCCAGTTGGGGGCATGCAGGAGGTAGCCAGTCAATGTTCTCTCTCATCAATGTTTCTATCTCTCTCTCCCTCTCTCTCAAATCAATAAAGAAAAAAAATATTTTCATAAAAAATTAAATAAAATTGGGAATTTTTACATCAAAATTCTGGATTTGTAATTTGTGAAAATGGAAACACCTGATATCACTGAAACTGGGTGCCTTTGGCAACAGGTTAATGCTGTGTCAGCTGCTCTCTTTAGAACGGGGTGGGGAGCTGAGGAATGGGCTCAGAAGCACACGTGGGGGGTGAGGGGCATGTTTGCAGCTCAGAATCACCCATGCCACACCCACAATGTACACGTGTAACGGCTCTGGGCACTCATCCAAGTAAGTTGCCTATTTGCCCCGTAGGCATTTTGAAGATCTAATCGCTGGTCAAGCTCGGTCATCTCACTTTTCAGATAAATAATCTTAGGTGCCAAAGAGCTGAAGGTCATGTGCCTCAAGTAATTACTAGTCATGACAGGGCAGGAATGTTTCCCCATTTCTCCTGACCCAGCCCATATGCTCTGTGATGTTTCTACTACCATTCTTTCATCCGTTCCTGCTTCTTCTCCAGCTGCACCTTGAGAGAATCACAGAATCTGCGAGTCACAGACCTGCTAACTCTTCCCTGGTAGATGATGCCCTTTAAGCCAGCGTGATTCCCTCTGCCTGATACAGCTTGGATCGGCACTCATCGCTAATTAGACGCCTATGAAACAAATCAAGGGATGATAGAACCTTTGTAGAGGTCAAAATACCCCACTGTAGTCCCGGAGATAGTCCCAGATTCCTTAGATAATCATCCTGCCTTCTTGTTTGGACTTAATCAAAACATCATGTCCACTGTTGAGAATAGACATCAAGAATCTCTGAACATAATCCCAACACGAGGCATCGGGAGACAGTGTCTCTGGGCAAGAAGCCAGAACTGCCAAGGTTTTACTGCTCCCAGAGGTAACTGCGTTCCTCTGAGCATGATTCAAATCTCCTGTGGCTGATGCTTATCTCCAGGCCAAGGCCAACAGCATTTTTTTTCTTTATAACGACAGTTAATTTCCCCAGAGAGTCTTAGCTACTTTTAATAAGAGAAAATGTATCCAAGAATGTGGCTAGAGGTGTGTCTGTGTGTTTGAGAATTTGTGGGTGAGAGAAAAGAGCCAGGTACTCAGCTACCCTCACTGGCCTAGAAAGACAAAATACAGAGAAAAATTAATCTGCAATGGTTTTTCTCTACATCTCATGTACTCGTTAGCTCAGGGCGTGCTGGGAACTAAATAGAGACATTGAAGAAAGGAGATGCCCTTTCCTATGCAGACTTTTGACTTGTCCCAAGAAGAGCCCTTATTTTCTCAACTTCTTGTTATAACCCAAATCAAGAAGCAAAGTGAACGGTTGGTTAGTGACCCGCAGAGGAAACAATGGAAGGAAGTACACAGGATGCCCAAGACTGGCCTCGGGGCATAGTTTCCAACCACTATTTTCAAATACTGGGCCTCCCCTAACTGTAGTTAACCTCCAAGTACTCCCAAAGGCCGAACAAGTTTGAGAAAATCCACGTTTCCTTTTGCACTTTGTGTTTCCATAGCAGCTATCAGGGTTCCCACTTACTAGTTATACTTGCCTGGCTTCCCCAGAAAGCAGAGCCCAAAGCAAAGGCTTACAGCCTCTGCTTAAGGAGGCAATGCCATGCCAGGAACGGGAGAGAGGGCTCGCAGCTGGGTGCATGAGGATACGAGGCCGTGAGGCAGGGACAGAAGGAGAACCAGCATGAAGGGGTGTCACTGCCCATCACTTGGTATCAAGGGAGACTTGCAATCAAGAGACCTTCAAGGAAGAAAAAAGGTGCCAAGCAGCCTCCTCTCCCTGCTGTACGGTGAGGTGCTAGACTATCTACAAAGACTTTTAAAGAGATGTCCCCAAATGATTATGCCTGCATTATCCCATTACCCAGCCCCAGGTTATTAACAGGAGTCTCAGAGATCGGTTAATGACAAAGATTAGCGTACAAAGATTTTCTCATTAGTGAGGACAATGTTTCTTTTCTGTTACCCAAGGTGGAGAAGAACAGAATGTTCTTTCCTTCCCTGAGGCGCGATGGTGACTTCAGAAGAATAATCAGAGACTTGACTTTTTCCCATAGAATGTGAGGACACAGGGACTGGTACCTGCCTCCCGCCTGAGGAAGGATGAATGGGAAGGACCCTGGTGAGGGCAGAAGAGCAAAGAGAGCTGCATTGGGAATGGTCTGCAATTTCGGAGTTTGGGGGAAGGATACGCACATGTTGATTTGGGTCATGTGAGCCCTTCTGGAAGGGAGCCAGCTGTGAGTAGTTTTCAAATGGACCCCACCTAAGAAACCTGGAGGAGCAAGGCGACCCCAGTAGAGAAGTGGACCAACAAAAACCAGGAGTCAGAGTAGCCTGGTAAATGACGTTCACCTAGTCAGGGGACCTGCAGGTAGCAGCCCTCAGCAGCAAAGGGGAGGTCTCTAAAGAAACCCCCTTCAAAAAACACACACGTGTAAGGTTCACAAGTGCTCACTGTGACACAGCGGGAGCATACCTGTCCCAGGTAAAACTGTCACTCACACAGGTCTGCATTCTTCTCCTCTAAGCTCACCACTGCCACCCCAGCTCTGAGTGCGAGAGGAGGTAGTGAGACAAAGTGGGGAAGAAACTGGATGTGTCTCCTCCCCTCCTGCAGACTTCCTAGCCAAGACAGCTCAAGCAGAGCAAGGG
Source organism: Tadarida brasiliensis (assembly GCA_030848825.1). NCBI lineage: Eukaryota > Metazoa > Chordata > Mammalia > Chiroptera > Molossidae > Tadarida > Tadarida brasiliensis. The sequence continues at coordinate 13,782,638 of CM061273.1, read as the reverse complement.
AAGAAAGTTTAAATTGATTAAGAGCCCAGAGTTTTCATGTTAGACTGGCCTGGGTTGTATTATCATTACCACCCAAAAAGAAGAAGCCAAAAAAGGTCGGGAACTTTCTGGGATTTCATCCAGAGGCAGCGAAAAGTACATGAAGAAAACAGGTTGGAAGAGGTGGTGATAAGAAAGACGGAAACTGGTCTCTGGCTGTGCCCTGCAGAGCGACTGAACAGCCACAGTGCTGAGCCAAGGGCCCTTCAGAAATATGACGCATCCGAGTTGTCAAGTAGATGTCCACACAGAAACTAGATATCATGTAATCTCATCACTCTACTCTTTTTTACAAAAGTTTATTTGTTAAAATATCACCAAAAAAACTCTCTGGATATGTGAGGTGTTCATTCAATGAACCCCAACCTGCTCCCCAAACCTCTCTGTTGGCCTTCTCCCTACTCCATCTGGCAAATACACTTTGCAGAAAGCAAAGATGTTAAAAGTGAATTTCTAGGTCCAAAAGAAAAAAAAGAAATCCTCTTAACTGTGAGACAGAAATCATTAGAGAATAGATGAGAACCAATAATGCCAAAAAGAACATCAATTTGAGAGGATGGAAAAAGTGGTAAGCAAGATGGAGAGTGAGGAAAATCGGGAGGAGGGACATGGAGAGAGGGCTCGCAGCTGGGTGCATGAAGGCAGGGAAGGGTGATTGCTGCCTCCCAGCTCTTATGTGCAAGTGGCACCTGGGGACAAGAAAATAGAAAAGAAGGTAGATGATATATTTAAATAAGAGACTCTACATCATCCCAGGAGGTTTCTATGGTAGAGGAGGGAACTCACAAGTTTCCACGGGCCCAGAGCGAGGGCAGACGGTAACTGAAAGTTGGCCTGACCAGCCCCAAGAAGCTGCCTGGTCATTAACGGAACACATCGAGGCAAAGAGCTGGGCTATCTGCCAGATGTGCAACTGCATCTGTGTGGAGCATCCCTGCTACATCTGCACGCCGCTGCCATCAAGAGTGCCACCCCCGCGCTACCAGTGGTCCCTACTGTGCCAAAGGGAGGGCAAAATCTCACAAGGACACAGCTGCTGCTGATAGAGGGAGACTTCAAAGCAGTCTTCAAACAGGACCTCTCTGCTCCCAGACCCAACACCTGGCTGAGGTTGTTGCTTTATAAATCAGCAGCAGTAGGGAGGAGGGAAATAAACCCAGATAAAGGGCTTTGAACAGACCCAGTCAGCACTCACTAGACTAGGGGCCCAGAATGGACTAAATTAAGTGATTTGTAGCCAGTAAGAGGTGGATCACTGCAGAGATAAGACAAAGTTACAGAAACAAAGTTTCATTTCTAAGATGCAGGCTGTGCCTTAGGGCCCAACTCTCCTAACTGTGAGGGCAGCCTCTGGAGTACAAGGCTTGCTTATCCTGTTTCCCGGTGTTAGGTAGGGAGTTCGCTAGATATTAATAAAGGAAGGGAGCAAAGGGAATGGACATTGTTGAGCCGAATGGGCTGGGGAGTTGAACTGGACCCTGAGTCTGTTTGCTTCACACACTCCAGGGGATCACAGCATTGCCTCCCCACTTCGGTACCAGATTGTCAAAGGGGGGCAGGCAGAGAGACCTGAGCGCAGATCTGATAGAAATCAAAATGGCCGGGGGAGCGCTTGACCACAGAGGCCTGTCAGTCTAGCCTGGGAAAGGGGTAAACCAGCTAGGGAAGGGACCCATCAGAAGCCCAGGAATGCTGGGGAAGTTGATTGGTTCTTTTGAGAAAGCTCCTGGTCCTTCCCAAGTCAGAGATAATGTGATCCCAAGGGAACAGTGCAGAGCTCTCTCTAGCCCAGGAACACAAGGACCTGAGGGTCTGGCAGCTGTCTGGGGTCTGTGCAGAGTGTGGGCCCCAAAGGACTGAGCTTTCGTAATGAAAGAGACACTCTGGACACTGGCCTTTGGACCTTGATGAAGACAAGACTGGACTTTTTCCAAGGTGGGAGGGAGGGAGATGGGAAATTGGAAACCCAGGGGCAGTCTTCTGTTTCCATCCAAATAAATCCTGCCACACCACAATCTCCCACGCGTGGGTCCGTGGCATGCTTTCCTCGTGAAAGAACGTGATTTCCTCGGGCAGCAGTGGCAGTGGAGGGAGGGAGGACGCAGGGTGGTGTGGAATGGACAGGCCTGGCTCCGTCCCTGTGGTGGGCTCCGTCCCTGTGGTGGGCTCCGTGCTTGCCCTTGCCTGCTACAACAGCGCAGAGACGCGGTGGACTAGCTGCTTAAACTCTGTCGCTCTGTGGTTTCTCCACTTCTGTTTCTTTCTGTTAGAACACAAATGTCTCGACCCCCGTTCTCTGCTTTTTACAACTTCCTAAATACTGGGAGAGTTTGCATCAATTTGCTAATGTTATCATCAAAGACACCTCCGGCCCTGGCCAGTTTGGCTCAGTGGTTGGAGCATCTGCCTGAGGACCAAAGAGTCACAGGTTCGATTCCAGTCAAGGGCACGTACCTCGGTTGTGCTTTGAGACCCGGCCCTAGTCGGGGTCATGCAAGAGGCAACCAATTAATGTGTCTCTCTCACATCGATGTGCCTGTCTCTCCTCCCCCACTCCCCACTCTATCTGAAGATAAATGGAAAAATATCCTCTGGTGAGGATTTAAAAAAAAAAAAAAAAAGATGTCTCTGGAAGAACCCATATTCTACAAAAAGCTGCATTTTAAAAAATATATATTTAAGCAAAATAAAGCCATTTACAAATAAAAATACACAATGGCCTAAAAATTCCTCCCTTATGAAATTGAAGCTGTCAGTCCAGTCCCCTCCTATTTTAAGGGACTATTCAGATTACACCAATATTAAAGTGAAGCATCTTGACAGTTCTTCGGGGCTAATGGTGCAGAAACACCTGTATTTAACATCCTGGCTTCTACTCCATTAACACACCTAACTCAGTTTTCTTGATCTGCCAGGGAGAAATGGAATGAAAATCAATAACCTACTCAAAAGCATTGATGAGATTTTATTCTCCCTCAGATCGCAACGGAATGTCAGGTCTCTTTACAGACTTTCCCTAACAAATTGCAGGGTGTTGCAATATAAAGCAATGTTGTATGAAATCAAGAGTTGAACCTGGTGCCACCTCATTATTTTTTCCTTCCTGCAACATATATTTCATGTTTGCATTAGTGCATTCAGATGCCAAAAAGATTAGTACTTTAACAATCCTAAGACAGAAGTCGGTGGGGGCGCTTGCTAATAGCTTCAATACATTTCCTTGTGTTGTAAATTCCAGCTTTCATATCTTCCAAGAAGTTCCTCACTCTGTTTTGGCAGTGAGTGAACTTGCCAGGAGGCCCTCCTCTCCACCCCAGCTCTGGCCCAGCTTTCCTGAAGCGGAGGCTGAGCACTGGACTGCCCTCCCTGGCTGCAAAGCCTTGCCCACTCACACCCAAGAAATGGATGGGAAACTGGTGTCCTGCTGTAGGAATGAGGAGGCAGTTCCTTGCTACCTCGGTTAGACTTACCCTCTGCCTCTCACGGTGGAAAACTTGTTTGCCTAGACCCTTCCAGGACCCAATGGCCATTCTTGCTTCAGCCACCTTCTCAAACTTAATCTCATACCCACTTGCCTAGAGATGCTCCTTGCCCTCCAGCTGTTCCCTGACACTGCGCCCCCTCACCCTTTAAAGTCAGGGCGTCAGAGGCTCCTGTCCTGTGTTTGGAGTGTGTACTTTTTGTGTTAGAGCAGGGATCAGCAAACATGTCCTACAAAAATCCAGAGAATAAATATCTTAGGCTTTACAGAACTACACAGCCTCTGTCACCACCCCTCAGCTCTGTCATTGTCCTGTGTAGTATTCAATGGTCTCCAGAGAAACAGAACCAAGAGGAGACATATAGAAATATATAAGAGGAGATTTATTATGGCAATTGACTCACATGATTTTGGAGGTTGAAAAGTCCCACATCTGCCATCTACAAACTAGAGAACCAGGAAACCGGTGGTGTCATTCAGTCCAGGTCCAAGGGCCTGAGAACCAGGAGCTCCGGTGTTCGAAGGTAGAAAAAGGTGGGTGTCCCAGCTCAAGAAGACAGAGGATTTGCCCTTCCTTAACCTTTCTGTCCCTTGCAGGCCCCAGTGGACCGGATGACGCCAATCCCCTTTGGTGAGGGTGATCTCTTTCACACAGTCTGATGAATCAAATGCCAATCCCCTCCAGGATACCGTCACAGGCACACCCAGAAAGGTTGTTCCACCAGCTATATGGGCATCCCTTAGTGCAGGTAAATGGGCACATACAGTTAACGATTATCTGGTGAAAGTAGCCCTAGACAATACACTGTGTTCCAGTGGAGCTTTATTTATGGACATCTGATCTTTGAATTTCATTTAAATATCATAAGTCACAAAATGTTATTCTTTTGATTTTATTAAAACCTTTTATAAATGTAAAAGCTACTTTTAGCTCAGAGGCCATATGAAAACAGACAGTGGGATGAATTTGTCCCTTCAGAGAGTATCTGCTGACCCCTGTGTTAGAGATTTCAAATACGCGTCTCCTGTAGCAGTTGACAGAGAGTGGACACTCAACAAAAAAAGTTACTTTGTGAATGAATTGAAAAAGAATGAAGAAAGAATGATAGGATGAAGGAATAAATGATAAAATAAAAGAATAAATGAAGGAATGAAATGATTAAAAATATTTGATTGATCCCAAGAAACTTTGAAAATGTCTTTGATCATTTTTCTTTTTAATTCCAGTCTAAAGTTCCATCTCTGGACTCCCCTGCATCTAATTTTCAACATTATGCCCCATTTGCTGATTCAACAAATGCTTTTAAACACCTGCTATTGTTCAACCAGACTTGAAGCCAGCCACTAAGGAGAAAGCAATGGAGAAGACAAGCCCGCCCTCCCAGAGCCTAGTCCCCAGCAGGGGCTTCACCAAGCAGGCAATATGAATACCTGTGAGACAGTACAGGGCTCTGGGATCACACGGGATGTTACCAGTCAAGACAGGATCAGGCTTCAATAAAACTGAGAAAGGTTTAATGAGATGGACAGATGGACACTTTGACTTCCACCAAGACAGGACCCTCTTCCTTGCCTTCTGACCCAACCTAGCCTGTGTAATTCAGGGGTCTTTAATAGGACTGAGCCCAAAGGACCTATAATCCACTAAACGTTTGTGTCCCTCCACCTCAAATCCATATGTTGAAACAGTAACCCTCAATGTGATGACACCTGGAGGTAGGGCCTTTGGAGGTGATTAGGTCATGAGAGTAGAGCCCTCATGAATGTCCTATATTAGAAGAGATTTGAGAGGGGTCATTTTTCTCTCACCTCGGTGAGGCTACAATGAGAAGATAGGCATCCATCAACCAGGAAAAGGACTCTCTCTGGACAGCAAGTCCACCGGCACCTTGACCTTGGACTTCCCAGCCTGCAGACCTGGGAGCATTCAATGTTGTTGTTTACGACACCCAGCCTGTGTTGTTCTGTTATCACAGTCCAAGTTGACTAAGAGAGAGCTCATCTAATGTTCCAAACATCTCTCTGAAGTTCTCTTAGATGCCCTCTAATCATTAATTGGCATGTTTGTTGGTTATAAATTCCAAGAAGAATTTGAGAGAAATTTTAATGTTAAAACACATGTAAAATATTTTCTTCAAACAAAGAAAAACCAAGCCCCAGCTGCCATGTGTTTTCATGAAAGATACAGAAAGGTTCTCAAAATGGATGTTTCTTGCATGGCCCTTAGATAAAAGCTAGGGAAATAGCATTAAATCTTAACGGAGTGGAAGCATTTCTGAAGGGGACTGAGATAATATGGACCAGACACAAGGCTTTCTGAAAAGCTAACTCAATACCGGGCTTGAGCTCAAAGAATGTAGATGAATCAATGTTTAACATGAGCCCTCAATGGTCTCTTACACACATCAAATGTCTCCAGCCAGCTTCTGGCAAGTGCCGAATTGTAGCAAATTCATGATGGGTTTCTCTGATGCGTTCCTGAACACGTGTCAGGGGATCCCGCTTTAATCATTGAAAGGCAAAGCCAGCCTTCCGGGAAGGTGGAGAAAGCCATGCACAGTGTGATGGGAGAGGCAGGAAGGCCCACTGCCCAAAAACATCTGCATGCTTCCAGGTGCCACAGGGCTGGGAGCCCTCCGTCAGAGGGAACCTGATCACATCCCTGTCCCGTTCGGCTTTCTTCAGGGACTCCCCGTCAGCTTCCAAATAAAACCCACATCCCTTGAAGTGATACAAAGAGATCTTCCTAGAAAAAATATTAAGTTAGATCTCTACCTCATGCTCTAAACCAAAATAATTTCCAGATGGGGTGAAGAGTTAAATGTAAGAAATAAAATCTAAAAGACCTGAAAAAAATAGAGAGAAGTAAGCATTCTCTGACCTAGGGATTGCAAAGATTTACTAAAAGTACGAGCAAAAAGGGAGAAAGGATGGATAGATTGGACTACGTAGAAATCAGAAAGGTCTACATATGACAGAAATAAAACTAATGAAATCAAAAGGCAAATGGCAAATAAGAGAAAATATTTTACTATGATGAAGAGTTATTGTTTTAAAGCAGCATTTTGCAAAGAACTGGGAAAAAACATAAATACGGCAACAGAAAAATATGGGTAAAAGCATCAACAAAAGAAGAAAGAGAAATTCAGTGATTTATCAACAAATATATGCTTATTCTATGCCAGTCCCCACACTCATCAATAAGAAAAGGGGTTGTGAATGGAGGATGCGGTGGTCTGTCCAGCCAACAGGGCCCAGGCCCTAGGAGCGTTGGCTGCCTGGGACTCTCACAGAGTCCCTTTCTAGACTTTCCTCCAGCAAAGGTATGGTGTTCCTCACCTGGGACAACCACACCTAGTGACTGGTCAAAGGAGAAGATACAAAGCATAGGCCCGCTTGCTTTGAGTCAAGACAACTCTGAAGGTGACCCAGTTCATAGTTCACCTTCTCCTCTTCCTGGTCCTGGTCCGCTCACTCTTTTGCAAGTGGAGTCCCCAGGGCCACTCCCCAACAGACACTGCAGCTAACCTATCTCAGTTCTGTCCACCTTAACCAGCAATCAAAGAAATGCGTATGGAAGCAATGACATGCCTTTTTGCCAATCGAGTTAAAGAAATATATGTTTTATAAATGAGAATACGGAATGTTTTCAAATAAGACAACGGGCATTCTCATATCAGCCTGATGCAGATATAAATGGGAATGGCTTTTCTAGAGAATAGTTTAGCATATATGTGTCAGACTCATATGAATACACGTGTAACCTCTGATCCTTCTAATTCTAAAGATTTGGTCTCATGGAAATCTTTACAAGAAGGTGACTTTTATTGGAGAATTGTTAACTATGTAGGAAAATATCCGGTACGAATCTAAATGTCCATGTAAAGGGAAATTATTTAATAAATTATGTCGCATACATGTTATGCAATCCTTCCAAATGATGTTATAGAATATTGAGGACATGGGAAAATACTAGTAAGACTTTGATCTTCACAGATAGTTGACAAAATAGCATGCACATTATGAGCTCCGTTTTTTAACTTCTTGCATGGAGGGGGCACTTTAAGCATTAGGCTTCAATGTGGCCGTAAGTTGCGGCCTAAAAGATAAATTCAACTTGCAGGTGTATTGCATTTGACCATAACAGAATTTAAAATTTGAATAATTTACATGGTTTGGAGAGAGTGGAGGAGAAGAGATATACACTATTGCACCACAGCTACCACTACTCTCTATTACTGTGGGTTTTTCCTTTCCTAATATATTTTTTTTAATTTTTATTGAATTGATTTGGGGTGACTTTGGTTAATATAATTATACAGGTTTCAGGTCAACAATTCTAGAATACTTCATCTGTATATTGTATTGTATGTTGATTACTCCAAGTCAAGTCTCCTTCCATCACCAGTTATCCCCCCTTTACCCTCCTCAACCTCCCCCACACCCGCCTTTTCCTCTAGTGATCACCATAATGTTATCAGTCTATGATGTGTGGGGTTTTTTTACTTAATCCCTTCACCCTTCTCACCCAGGCCCAAATCCCCCCACTCTGACAGCTGTCAGTCTGTTCTCTGTATCTATGAGTCTGTTTCTACTTTGCTTGTTAGTTTACTTTGCTCATTAGATTCCACATATAAGTGAAATCATATGGTACTTGTCTCTCTCTGACTAGCTTATTTTACTTAGCATAATATTCTCCAGGTCCATCCATGCTGTGGCAAAGGGTAAGATTTTCTTCTTTTTTATGGCAGAGTTGTATTCCATTGTGTAAATGTACCACAGTTTTCTTATCCACTCACTCACTGGTGGGCACTTGGGCTGCTTCCAAATCTTGGCTATTGTAAATAACGCTACAATGAACATAGGGGTGCATATATTCTTTCAGATTACTGTTTCGGTTTCTTTGGATATACTTCCAGAAGTGGAATCACTGGGTCAGAAAGCACTTCCATTTTTAATTTTTTGAGGTAACTCCGTACTGCTTTCCACAGTGGCTGTACCAACCTGCACTCCCACCAACAGTGCACAAAGGTTCCCCTTTCTCCACAACAAACACTTGTTGTTTGTTGATTTATTGATGATAGTCATTCTGAAAGGAGTGAAGTGATATCTCATTGTGGTTTTAATTTGCATTTCTCTAATGATTAGCGACACTGAGCATCTTTTCATATATTGATTGGCCATCTGTGTGTCCTCTTTGGAGAAGTGTCTATTCAGGTTCTTTGCCCATTTAAGTTAGATTGTTTGGGGGTTTTTTTGGTATTGAGTTGTTTGAGTTCTTCATAAATTTTGAATATTGCCCCCTTATCAGATGTATCATTGACCAACATGTTCTCCCATTCAGTGGGTTGTCTCTTCATTCTGTGGATGGTTTGCTTTGCTGTGCAAAAACCTTTTAGTTTGATGGAGTCCCATTTGGTTTTTTCTTTCTTTCTTTTGTTTCCTTAGCCCAGGGAGATATATCAGAAAAAATATTACTAAGAGAAATCTCCAATATTTTACTACCTATGTTTTCTTCTAGGATTTTTATGGTTTCGAATCTAACATTTAAGTTTTTAATCTATTTTGAGTTTATTCTTGTGTATGCTATAAGAAGGTGGTCTAGTTTTATTTATTTATTTATTTTGCACGTATTTGTCCAATTTTCCCTATACCATTTATTGAATAGACTGTCTTTACCCCATTGTATCTTCTTGCCTCCTTTGTCAAATATTAATGGACCACAATGCATGAGTTTATAGAGCCAGCCTCATAGATAGAGAGCAGGTTGGGGATGGAGGTGGCGCAGAGGGATTGAGCAAAAGAAAACAACAGAAGGGACTCATGGAAATGGATAACAGTGTGGTGAGTGCAGGGGTGGGGATGGTGGTGGTGGGAGGTGGAGGTATGGGGGAGATGAATGGTGATGTATGGAGATTTGACTTGGGATGGTGAACACACAATAGTGTAAAGATGATGTGCACCTGAAACCTGTATAATTTTCTTAACCAGTATCACCCCAATAAATTCAATAGGAAAAAAGGCATGGGTTTATTTTGAGGTTCTTTATTCTGTTGCATTGATCTATACATTTGTTTTTATGCCAGTACAATGCTATTTTGATTACTATGGCTTTGTAGTATAGTTTGATATCAAGTAGCATGATTCTTCCAACTTTGTTCTTTTTTCTCAAAATTGCTGTGGCTATTTGGGATCTTTTGTGGTTCCATATAAATTTTTGGAATATTTGTTCTAGTTCTGTGAAATACACCATTGGTATCTTGATAGGAATTGCCTTGAATCTATAGACTGCTTTGAATACTATGAACATTTTAATGATGTTAATTCTTCCTATCCATGAATACGGTACATGCTTCCATTTATTTGCATCTTCTTGAGTTTCTTCAGTGTCTTATAATTTTCTGAGTACAGGTCTTTTATATCCTTGGTTATTTCTAGGTCATTTTTTTATGCAATTGTAAATGGCATTGTTTTCTTAGTTTTCCTTTCTGATTGTTCATTATTGGTTATAAAAATGCACCCAATTTCTAGATATTTATTTTATGTCCTACTACTTTATTGAATTCATTTATCAGTCCTAATAGTTTTATTGTGGAATCTTTGGGGTTCTCTATATATAGTATCATGTCATCTGCAAATAATGACAGTTTTACTTCTTCCTCTCCAATCTGGATGCCTTTCATTTCTTCTTCTTGTCTGATAGCTAGGACTTCCAGTACTATGTTGAATAAGAGTTGTGAAAGAGCCCTGGCCAGTGTGGCTCAGTTGGTTAAGCACCATCCCATGCACTTAAAGGTTGCTAGTTTGATTCCTGATTAGGGCACATACCTAGGCTGCAGGTTTGATCCCCAATTGGGGAGCATATTAGATATCTCTCTCTCTCTCTCTCTCTCTCTCTCTCTCTCTCTCTCTCTCTCCATTTCTCTCTCTCTCTCTAAAATAAATTTAGGGAAAAAAAAAAGAAATCCTTGTTTTATTCCTTATCTTAAGGGAAACACTTGTGGTTTTTGTTCATTGGGTATGATATTGGCTGTGGGTTTATCATATATGGGCTTTATTACATTGAGGTATGTTTCCTCTATTTCCACTTTGCTGAGAATATTTATAATAAATGGGTGCTGGATTTTATCAAATGCTTTTTTCTGAATCTATTGATATGATCATGTAATTTTTATCTTTCATTCTGTTTATGTGGTGTATCACATTTATTGATTTGCAGATATTGTAACAACCTTGCATCCCTGAAATAAATCACAGTTGGTTATGGTGTGTGATATGTTTAATGTATTGCTAGATCCAGTTTGCTAATATTTTGTTGAGGATTTTAGCTACTAGTTTCTTTAGGAATATTAGCCAAAATTTTCTTTCTTTGTAGTTGTCTTTATCTGATTTTGGAATTAGAATAATGCTAGTCTCATAAAATGAGTTTGGGAGTCTTCCCTCCTCTTGAATTTTTTAAATAGTTTGAGGATAGCTGTTAGTTATTCTTTGAATATTTGGTAAAATTGACCTGTAAAGCCATCAGGTCCAGGACTTTTGTCTGTTGGGAGGTTTTTGATTACTGCTTCAATTTTATTAGTTGTAATCTGTTTATTCAGATTTTCTCACTTTTCCTGATTCAGTTTTGGAAGATTATATGTTTCTAAGAATTTATCCATTTCATCCAGATCATTCAATTTGTTGATATATAGTTGTTTGTAATATTTTCTTACACTCTTTTATATTTGTTTAGTGTCCATCATTACTTCTTCTCTTCATTTCTGAATTTATTTATTTGGTCATCTTTCTCTCTATTTTGATGAGTCTGGTAAAAGGTTTGTCAGTCTTTTTTATCTTATCAAAGAACTAGCTCTTGGTTTCATTGATCTTTTGTATTGTTTTTGTAGTCTCTATGTCATTTATTTCCACTCTAATCTTTATTATTTCCTTCTTTCTACTTACTCTGGGCTTTTTTTATTGTCCTTTTTCTAGTTATTTTAGATGTAGTGTTAGATTGTTTATTGGGGATTTTTCTGGCTTCTTGAGGCAAGTCTGTAATACTATGAATTTCCCTCATAGAATTGCTTTTGCTGTGTCTCATAGATTTTGGGGTTGTTCTATGTTCATTTTCATTTGTCTCTAGGAAACTTTTGACTTCTTCCTTGATCTCATTGTTGACCCATTCATTGTTTAGTAACATGTTATTTAGCCTCCATGTGTTTGAGTTTTTGTTTTGTTTTTTTATCCTCATCCAAGGACATTTTTGCATTTATCTTCAGATAGAATGGGAGGGAAAGATGGAGGAAGAGACAGAGAGAAACATCAATGTGAGAGAGACACATCAACTGGTTGCCACCCACACAACCTGAACTGAGGCCGGGGACAAACTGCAACCGAGGTACATGCCCTTAGCAGGAACTGAACCTGGGACTCTCTGGTCCACTGGCCGACACTCTAACAAATGAGGCAAACTGGCCAGGGCTCAGGTTCTTTTTTTACTGTAATTGATTTCCAGTTTCATACCATTGTATTCAGAGAAAACGCTTGATATGATTTCAATATTCCTAAATTTATTGAGACTTCTTTTGTGTCCTAATATGTAGTCTATCCTAGAAAATGTTCCATATGCACTTGAAAAGAATGTATAGTCTTCTTTTTTGGGGTGAAATGCTCTGAAGACATCAATTAAATTCATCTGGTCTAGTGTGTCATTTAAGGCCACTGTTTCCTTACTGAATTTCTGTCTGGGAGATCTATCCATTGATGTCCATGGGGTGTTAAAATCCCCTACTCAGACTCTGTTACTGTTGATTTCTCCCTTTATGTCCATCAAGGTTTGCTTTATATATTTAGGTGCTCCTATGTTGGATGTATAAATGTTTGCAAGGGTTATATTCTCTTGTTGCATTGCTCCCATTCCTAATTTATGAAGACCTTGAGTTTGTGATTCATTAAAAAACTGAGAGCAAAAAACGTAAAGTGACTCAGAGGAAAGTGTTCTTCTGATGAGCAAAACACTTTAATGGGTAATTGTAAATGTGGAAAGAGAACCTGTAAAAGCAGGTTCATTTTTAACTCGGGCAAGTGGCTAAATGGTGCCACTCACTGCAGGGGAAACAATGAAGGAGAAAGTGACTTCAAGGAAGACATGTTGAGTTTGAGGGCTTGTAGATAGTTATTGAAGATATTCAGTGAGTAGTAAGGAGCCTTCAGCATGTGTGAAATCATCGACGTGAGAGTATAATGTCAGCAAAGGGCATAGGACCAACTCCTGAGAAAATTAGATTTTTCCATTTTCATGTTTTCTTTTTTTTTTTTTTTTTGTAGTTCTCACCCGAGGATATTCCTCCATCTATTATCAGACAGAGTGGGAGGGAGGGAAAGAGAAGGAGAGAGAGAGAGGGAGAGAGAGAAACGTTGATGTGAGAGAGACACATAGACTGGTTGCCTCCGCACGACCCAACCAGGGCTGGGCAAAAACTGCAACCTGGTACGTGCCCTTAACTGGAATCGAAGCCACGACTCATTGGTCTGTGAGCCGATGCTCTAACTGCTGAGCCAAACCGGCCAGGGCAATTTTCATGTTTCTTGACCAGAGCAGCTTGCAAAACTATTGACTTCTCCTCCTTCTTAAGGGCCCCTCTTCTAAGGCTTCATAGACACAACTGTCTTCTGATTTCCTTTCCTGACAGTGAAAGAAGAGTAGATAAAGGAGAGGGAAACCAAGAAAAGTGTAGGAAAGTGTCAGACAGGCTAATAAAAGAGAGTTTCAAAATGGAGCTAATGATCAATTTTAGCAAGTAATGCAGAAAAGGAGGGGGAGTTAAGGACTTTCAAAGGTGTTCCTTGAATTTAGCAATGTTTTTCATGACCTGAAGTCATTTTGGGGTAGTGAAAAATGTCAGAGCTTTGAGGAGAGAATGGGTGGGGGGTGAAGAAGAGGTGACAGCAGGTAAAGACAACCCCTTCAAGATGTAATAATGAGCAACATTCTAAGAATTTTGTGGGGGAGCACTCATCATCATGTACACTCATTAACGTGCGCACATGTATGTGTATGCATGCTCCATGTAGTGGCCCAGATCAGGGGTCAGCAAACTGTCTGTGAAGGGCTGGATTGTGATGTTTTAGGTTTTTGTGGGCCATGTGAGCTATGTCACAACTGTTCGACTCTGCCACTGTAAAATGTTTACAATGCATTGTTGTATCGTCTCTCGTGCACCTCTTTAGAGAAGTGGTTCTCAAAACTTTAGCTTGCATCAGAATCATTTGGAGGGCTTGTTAAAACAGACTGCTGAGCCCTACCCAAGTTTCTGACTCATGAGGTCTGAGGGGGGACCTGAGAATTTGCGTTTCTAACAAATTCCCACATGATGCTAATGCTGCCCGTCTAAGGACCACACTTGGACAACCACTGTTCTAGGTTTCAACTATGAGTATTAGATCTCCCCATTAAACTGAATTGGTCCATGGGAAAGACCATGCTTTCTATTTGTTTTAAGATTAACCCCACCCTCTCAGGCAACTTCATACAGCTCAACGTGCACCAAAAAAAACCCTACTGCCTTCCCTGCCAGTGTGGGCAAAGCTAATATACAAATCTTTATTCTGGGCTTTTGTCTTTCCAGTGGTATTTAAGAAGATCCCAGTGGCCAAGGCAGAAGAACATCTCAATACTTCAATTCAGTGATGTGCTGGTAAATGTTTAACAACTGGCTTATGTGACCATTTGTAGCATTTGCCAATTTCTGTTGTGTAAATACGCCAGTGTGGCTGAATCCTAGCTACCAATGTGATGTCACTAAATACAGCATTGGGTAAAGATGTGCACAATCAACTCCTATGAGCCTGTGTAAGTGGGCTACAACCCAGCCAGGTATCACTGGTCGCAGGTTAGTGATGGATGACAGAATCGCTGTTACTGAATGCTCAGAGGCTTGTCCAACTCAGCGCCTGCCTGTCTGGTTTTCACTGTGGGCCTCAAGTCCCTGAAATGCTGAGACTATTCTTCCAAAGGTTCTAGTGAAAACCAGTCACCCAACACCTACGGTAGCTGTCCTTCTCTCACACCCACTCACTCCATCTGCTTATCTTCTAAAATGTCCAAGTGCAAAAAAGACTAAAAATACGTCCTGGGCCTTGTTTCTGTTGGAGTGGCAGAAGGTGATTCAGTTTTTAGTACCTCTGAGGAAGGACAAGGGCAATGTGCTCCTGGTGACACCGTCTCCCCTGGTTCTAACCATTAGACTTTCAGATTTTTTTTTAAATCCTCACCTAAGGATTTTATTTTCCATTTATCTTCAGATATAGTGGAAGGAAGGGGGAGAGAGAGAGAGAGAGAGAGAGAGAGAGAGAGAGAGAGAGAGAAACATCGATGTGAGACATATCGACTGGTTGCCTCCCACACAACCCCGACCAGGGCCGGGGACCAAACAGCAACAGAGGTATGTGCCCTTGGCCAGAGTCAAACCCACAACTCTTTGGTCCAAGGGCCAACACTCTAACCACTGAGCAAATCTGGCCAGGGCAGGCTTTCAGAAATTTCAAAGAGATAAGGTACAGCTCTCAGCCACAGCTTCCCATTAGAATCACCTGAATAATGTCATTTATTTTTTTAATATATAAAGACCAACCCTCAGACCTTCTGGTTTAATTAATCAAGGGTGGGGCTTGGACTTCATATTCACAATAGGTGTTTCTGGTGTTCAGCCAGGGTTGAGAACCCCAGAGCTGGAAGAAAATCATTGATCTTCTGTCCAAGATGATCTAGACACCAATTAGTTCAACCTTCATTTGAAAGATGAGAAAATAAAAACTCAGAAAGACAGGGATTTGCCCGAGAACGCAAAGCTAGTTAATTGCACTGGGCTTAGAATCTGCCCTATGGCTTCCAGTCCAGGGCTCTTTCTATTACGCCACAGTGGTTCTTGTGGTCTGAAGCAATGGCACTACAGATATTTGTCCTTCTTGAATTTTCCTATGACAAGGGCTTGGGCACTCAGGTACTCAGCACAATGCCCTTTATTTCCATAAGGAAGTTCCTGATGTTTGCATTAGGGGAAGAGAAACAAGGCATGGTATTGCTACCCATCCCTTTTGGTACTGTCAATAGCAAGTTGTCTTTGAGACATCTTTCTCCCCAGTCTAAGAGAAAATGTTTTCTTGACTTGGCTGCTTATAAATACAAAAAAAAAAAAAAGAAGAAGAATGATTAAATTTGCTTTTAAGTTACCAAATGCACCATGCAGGTCTGTAATTGACCATGAGAGTGTCGGGAAAATATGATCTATCCTCCATAAATCAGGAAACCTTAAACAGGCTCTCTAATCGTAAATGCCGATCCTGGCAGTGTCCAAAAAGGCTCATGTTTATAAATTGTTCCCTGATGTTTTAAGTAAGTGCACAAACACAAATCATACTAAGGACTTCAGAAAAGACTTAGCTGTGTGGCAATTTATTATAAGCAGTGTAATTTTCATCAGTCAAGCAGCCCTAGACTGTAATTACCTCTCCACCGAAAGAGTTACAATTGCTTTCATTACATTTTCCTAGTCGCATGCTCGTCTAGATTGCCACAGAGACACTGAATGGAAAATGCATTTATTTATTGTTAGTCCTCCTAATGGCTCGTTACTTGGTTTCTAAAGATGTTATCAAGTCACTTGCTCTCCCTGCTCCTCCCACCCCCACTAGTGGCATTTATAGAAGACAAAAGAGACCCAACTTGGAAACTCTGGGCTTATGTTGAGCATCCTAAAACTGCCCAGCTTCTACATACAGAGAACCAGCCGGGGTTGAGGAGTCCCCATTAGGCTGGCTAAAGTTCAAATGATGGAAATTAATTAAAACCACACACCATTGAGCATAACTACCAGCCTCCCAGTCACAACTGAAAAGAAACCACATTTTGTTCCCTGTAGTTACAGCTTTACAGGAACATTTAAAAGACTCAGAAAGTGATCCCTAGTGCTGTCTCCCGTGTGGGTGGATGTAGTAATTAGAGCACATGGTCTACCTTGGACCTTGAAACACGCAAGAGGCAGGGGATATTTTTATCCCTCTCATAGCCCTCTTACCCCCTGATGCCAGGGGAGATAAAACTGGAAACAGAGATCCCGTATTTGGAGGATGGGAATGCATGGGTGATGAGTAGACGGTGTCTCCACAGTGACGGATGCGTTTTGTCAAGCCAAAGCCTTTTGTCAGTTGATGGAGGGTTTGTTTATCAGTTAGAGCGAAAGCCAACTCTGGGTTTTATTCCACAGAAATAGTCCCATGGATACGCCAAGTGCTGGCAGCCCTGCCACTCAGTAGCTGTGACCTTGAGCGAGACACTTGACCTTCAAGAACCCTTGCTCCCTGAAGGTCCACTAAAGAACCAGGAGTTGAAAACTACAACTCTTTCAACTGTCACATCAAACTTGGGACATATAAGAAAGGAAAGGGGCCATGTGTCAACACCATGAGAATTCCTTCCCACGTTGTGTTGAGTTTAGTTTTGTGTTTTCCTGTTTAAATCCATGGTACTACGTACAGAGACAGAAGCCCTGCCTAGGAGCTCCTTGCTAGCAGTGTTGAGAAGAGTGTACTAAATAGTCTAGAACCACGGAATGCTAACATTTTAAATCTTGGAAAGATGTGAGTGACACCATCCACTCTACGTTCTGGTTTATAAATAAGAAAACGGAGGCCCAGAGATGCTAAAAAATGTATTAGAGTCGAAGAAATGCTTACTAACCAGTCTCCCAAATGTGCCATACCAAAGCCCACCGTCCCTGAGGCATCTGATGAGTAACTTGCTGGCCATCGTTACGGAACGCCATTCCAGAAGCTTTGCCCTGCACGTCAGTGTCCCCACCTTCTTCAGCACATATGTGAAGTGGCTTAGATCAAGGGACCCAGTACATGCCAGCTACATGGAAAAGCTCTGCCTTCCTTCTAGGCTTGCCTTAGAGTTACTCTTAGATTTGAGAATAAATTCACACTCTTTTACTGCGCACAAGCCCTGGGGATTCCAGCCACATATAGAAGGTCCGCTTTATGGCCAGCTGCGGGGGAGCTCAGAAGCAACCTTACCCCCACCTTGAACTGCTTTCCGAGAGAGTGGAGGACAGGCACAATTTCACACCCCCCCCCAAATTAGCCCAGGTTGGTGGTGCCACAGCTGGTTAAAATGAATCCAAAATGCTTCCAATGACAGCTAGGCATGAACTCATATTTTCTAAGGCTGGTTCATTCAGGGTAAAAAGTTCTGCTATGTGTGATTTGTCAAATGGAAGAGCTCTTGCTTCTGGATGAGTCTGTCACTTCTGCCGAAATCCGATACCCTCCACTTCCTCCCATTTGCTTGCATTTCACAAACGGCCACATCATTTTGTCAAATTGTGGAGCCACTTGGAAATTGGGCGTAGAGTTTTGCATAATCATTCATGTCAAGCCTGTGACACTCTGTGATTATATATAATGGTCTCTGAGGAGTCCTGATGCTGGGGAATGCTACCTGGTTGGCCTCAGAGTCAAGTCTGATGAGGAGGGACACTGTGGGAAAGAAATAGGTACACCTATCCAGGGCCCTGTGTGGACAGGCAGAGAAGGCAGGAAGCTCCTTTTTAGCCAATGCATTAGTGTTGGGAAAATAAATAAAGAGTCTTGTCTAAAATTAACCTCCCTGAAAGTCATTTCAGTTAAATCAATTTCTGTGCCTGGACACAAAGACCAAATTTCACCGGGACAAAAAAAAATAGCTTTTGCTTAAAGACACTTTACCTTTATCTCTAAAGACATAACACACCCATCCCTCAAGAACTGAAAGATGTTAATTACAGCAAATGGTATGTGACGGGTACATAAGGATTCATTGTTATTCTCTCTACTTCTTGGTATATTTGAAATTTTTCATATTAAAATTTTTTTTTCATAAACCCCATAATGTCTTTGTTTGGTTGTGAGTATTGTTAGATGTTTGACCATACGGTTGAATTCTTCATTGCATAGAGAAAAAAACACACCCCAGGAAATCCCAGAGAGAAGCAAACATCTAGAAACGTGGAGTGATCCAAGGACAGGCATCGTGTGCCTCCTTCTCCAGGAAGAGACCCGTGAAGGCAGCAAACCTCAGGGAAGAGAGGGCGGCATGCTGTGTCAGGGTAACATGTTTTACACGGTGGCGTAGTTTCCTGAAACCTGCCTTAGTAACAGAGGTGCCAAATGGATCAGAGACACAGCGGCCCGGCCTAAAAATTATGCAAATGCCTGTTGGGCCAGAAGGAGCTGCGCAAGGGAAAAAGAAACATCTCAGCAAATGTGACATAGCCAGGTGATGTTAAGAGCATGAGAAACTTCAATGCAACTCCCAGTTTTGAAAATGACAAGCATTATAATTTTTATACCCAGGCAATAGGAATGGAAATAAATTGAATTATAGGAAATAAAGTTGCCTTTATTGAACATTTGAGTATGTACACTATGATACGTTCCTGTCGTGTGTGCCTGCCCAGAGAGCCGCCACCCCACCATCTCAATGCTACTGAACTCTCGAGCCTCTGTCTACAAACCACCTCTCCATGGACCTTGCCCTTGAGATCCTAATCCCAAATTAATCCTTAATTGTCTCCTTTATTTATTTTTCTAATATGTTTTTATTGATTTTTTTTTAGAGAGAAGAAGAGAGAGAGAGAGAGAGAGAGAGAGAGAAACATGGATGTGAGAAACATCAGTCAGCTGCCTCCTGCACGCCCCCTACTGGGGATCGAGCCCACAACCCAGGCATGTGCCCTGACCGGGAATCCAACCAGGACCTCTCAGTCCATGGGACGATACTCAATCCACTGAGCCACACCAGCCGGATAATTGTCTCCTTTATTAATCTCTGTACTACCTCCTAAGTGGCCTCTGGTTTTAGGGCTTATTTATGAGTTGCCTTGCTTGTCTTTGCTGTGCTAACTCACCTCACCGTGGACTGTAAGTACTGCCGGAGCTGGGACTACGTTGCACACTTTTAGTCTTCCCTGGTTCTGCTCAAGGCCCATCTTACTGCACAATCTTCTCTCCTGATTACAGTCCATCCCTCCCTTTGTCCGATATTTTTAACGTCTGTATTACTCTATTGAGTTGTTCTTGGCGCTCATGTTCTGTACTTACTTGATATTTTATGATGACAACATATTTCTATGTTAATAAAAAGCCCGAGCAGTGTGAGATGCTGAGGAAAGGGAAGTAGCAGATACTCTCATTCTCCTACTGCTGCCCCTGTTCGTGGCCCTTCATCCTTGCCCACATTATCCTAAAGGTGAGGGGAGCCCCGTACTCCCCTTTTCAGCGCCCCTGCCCTCAGCGAGGAGTGGAAGGAGGTGCCAGCTGAGTCAGTGAGGTGGGAGAAGCTGCCGGCGCTCCCAGGAAGCCTTTACTTCCCCCAGTGATGCGAACGCATGTGGCTGGAAACACCTCTTGCTGCCCACCTTGTGGATTCTGGATGCCATTCCTGAAGCTGAGTGAATTTCCTAAATGCATCCGAGGCTTTTTCTGATCCGACTTTATCTCATTTACTTTTTCAATTGTATCTCTTATGACTCTCTCCCATTGGAATCAAATTGATTTTCTAAACTTGTTTTATTCAGTCTGTAACTTCGCTTATGTTTTCTCCTCTCTACAGAAAGATCCTCTCTCCACTTTAATCCAACCTTTCAGACCCAGCCAAATCTCTGCCTCACTGGAAAAGCTGCCATTAAGTAAAACTATCTGTTCTGTCTTGAATCTCATAGCCCTTTTGTGACCCTACTGCTTAAATAGATCTTGACAGATTTCCTACAGTACTTCTTATATTATTGTCTTTTATATATTGATTCATATTAGTCTTCTCTCTCAACTGGATTATTAGTTCATGCAGATTATGTGTTCTCTTTCTCTGTAGCTCTCATTGCACCAATGTAATAATAAAATCAATGCTGGGCACTCAATACATGTTTGTGAAATGAGTGAGTGGTGTAATGTTCAGAACACTCATAGAAGTGGCTGTCTTGCCTTGTAATGAGAGTTTCGAAGCAGTCTTATCCATCTTTGGTTGATGGAGGAAGACGATCAGGCAAAGCAAGTAGATAAGTATAAAGGTCGGTTGCATGATGAGTTACACATGGGAATGTTGACTTTCCCAAGTGGAGTGCTCTATGAATCAAGATAGGATAGGCAATGTATGGTAGCACACCAATCCAAAGTCGCAGTGGCTCATGGCAACCAAGGTTATTTTTTCACTCAGTTTTTATGTCCAATGAGGGAAAAGGAAAGAGGAGAAAAGGGTTTTTCTCATCAGACTCACTTGGGAACTGAGGCTGGCAGAGGCTATGTCTTGTTGTATTCACCAATAGTTGCCATGGCAGGAGGAAGAGGATGAGGTGAGGGCTCAAATTCTTTTTTTTCTTTATTGGTTTTAGAGAGAGAGGAAGGGAGAGGGAGAGAGAGATAGAAACATGGATAAGAGAGAACATCGACTGGCCTCCTCCTGCATGCCCCTCACTGGGGACCGGACCCACAACCTGGGCATGTGCCCTGACTGGGAATCGAACCAGCGACCTCTTGATGCATAGGTCGACACTCAACCAGTGAGCCGCACCGGCCGGGCCCTGTAGTTAATTTTTATTGCATAGCACACCACCCAAAACTAATGACTTAAGACAACAGCAATTTAACTGATGATTCTGGGAGTCAGCAATTTGAATTGGGCTCAGCCCACCAGTTCTTCTGCAGATCTCAGCGGGGGTCATTCCTGCATCTGCAGTTAGCCACCCATCAGCTCGATGACTCTACTTAGAGGGTCCAGCTGGCTGAGATGACACCAGGTGGGTCTTTCGTCACTCTGTAGACAGGCCTGGGCATCTCGGGGTTTCTCAGAGCCTCGGAGGGCAAGCCTTTGTGCACAAGTGCTTTTCAAGCCTTTATTTATCTCACAGTTGACACTGTTCCATTGGCCAAGGCAACTTCCATGTCCAACCCAGATCCAGAGTAGAGAAACAGTGTTCACCTTTTGATGCAAGGAGGTTCAATAATACATTGCAGGGTTTGACCATAGGAATGGACCGAATTTGCAGCCATGTTTCAATCTTCCATCGATGGTAAACTGCGGTGGACTCCATAGATCCGAATTTAGAAAGCGTGGGGCTGAGCTAACCCGATTTATCCATCCTCAGTCTGGGTAAAGGACTTCCAACTGACCATGTCCGAATCTCGAATTTTC
Source organism: Tadarida brasiliensis (assembly GCA_030848825.1). Taxonomy (NCBI): domain Eukaryota; kingdom Metazoa; phylum Chordata; class Mammalia; order Chiroptera; family Molossidae; genus Tadarida; species Tadarida brasiliensis. The sequence goes on along the minus strand of CM061273.1, from coordinate 13,760,913 downwards.
TGCAGGCTTCTAGGTGAATAGGTTAGCACAAGTGACTGTTACCCAGCTCAGTAGACGTTTATCTTGCCTCTCCAGCCCTGGACATCTGCTCTAACTCTGCTTGGTCCTTGAAAATGCGCATGAGCAGATGGAGACCCCAGTGCCATCCGCAGGCCTGGGAAGGACGGCTGGCTTTCAGCGCGGCACATTCTGCTGACGGTGAGGCAGTTGAAAGTGGATAATTTAAAGCTCTTACTTAACTCAAAGAATTCATTTGTCTTTTGATCCACCTTCCACTCTGACAAATGCTCCCTTCCCTATCACATTCAAACACACACCCCCTTCAGAAGCCGGTGGACTCATCCCCTGCCAAGGAATGGATTTTCCCCGTGTTGCTCTATCTGAGCGATAAAGGGGTTTAATGTCCCAAGTCCGTCCTTCGCAGCGAACTCAGATACACCCGGCACAGCGAAGCGCCTAAGCTCTTTCTACAGTTATTAAACTGTTATCCCTAATTCCTTTGGAGCCCCGACCGAGCGGCAGTGCTTCCGAGGGCGCTGTTATTAAATCTGCGTTTTGCACCGAGAGATAAAGCAGGCGATGCGGCCGGCTTCCACGCTGACAGAAGGGCTCCTGCAGGCTGCTGGCGCTGTCAGCACTTGGCCCTCTCGGGGAGGCGGGCGAGCCGGCCCGCACGGTGCGGCCCAGGCGCGGCTGCCAACTCTGCAGGCTTTTCTAAAACACTTCCAGGGCAGGCGCTCAGAGCCTCCTGGCAGCATGGGGCAGTTTGGCTGCAGGCACCATGGGAGCCTGACACAACCAGCCCACCAGGGGCAGGAGGCTTTCCAGACACGTCTACGGAAAGCTAAAATTCAATCTGGAAGGAAAACTTGTGCGGCGTGCTTTACAAAAGGGATCTCCAAACCGTGTGCACAGCTCCAAGGGCAATAGAAGACAATGCATTGATGTAGAGGAACCACGTATCAGAATTATTTATCTTTGTTTTTAAAAAGAAAAAATTTTTTTTAATTTCTAATACACAGACTTTATGGAATGTCTACAGGACACGAGGTCCCTTTGCAGGATGGCACATGGCCTGTGGGGTACATGGGTCCACGGCAAGAAGAGCCAGGGCACAGCTTGAAGGGGGCCCCTCCTCATTCACACGTTAAGCACACAGTGATGTATCCCAGCTTGTGTAGACCAGTCAAATTAATTTAATGACTATGTGACTTATATCAACCTAGACCAACTCTTACAAAATATACCAGTGGCTTATAAGGGTTCTTGCAGAGATACTAGAATTAAAGATAACACAGATGACGTGGACACAAAGCAACAGCAGCCGAGCAGTCCATCCTCCCATGGCTCTTTGAGCTCTCTGTCAGCCACACCATGAGAAAAAATAAATAAAGCAGTGGGGCTAACCAGATCTGCCAGAAGTTTGAAATATGAATGTATATCCACTATTGTCAATGAGAAACCTCATTTAAACTACCTTGAAGTATGAGCTAATGATGGCTGGAAGCCTTCACAATCAGAAAGACCTTTTAAAATATTGCTTATTTCTTATGTATCTCAACCTTTAGTGATTCTATTTTGTGTATATCTTACCCTATAAATAAAGATGCATATATTGGAGATGCATAGTAAGACATTTTTAACCATGGATGGACCTTGAGTCCATTATGCTAAGTGAAATAAATCAAAGAAAGACAAATACCATATGATCTCACTTATATGTGGAATCTAAAAAGACAGAGCTAGTAGATACTGAGAACAGATTTGGTGGCTGCCTGAGGTGGGGGAGGGGTGCAGAGTGGAAAAGAGTGCAGGGGTCAGAGGTACAAACTTCCAGTTATAAAATAAATTAGTCCTGGGGATTAACGTCCATCATGGTAACTGTAGTCAATAGTACTTACTGTACTACATATTTCAAAGTTGCTAAGAGAGTAGATCTTAAAAATCTTAATTACAAAATAAAATTGTAACTACGCATGGAGACGAATATTAACTAGTCATTGCTGTAAGCATTTCACATTGAAAACAAATATTGAATGATTATGTTGTAGACCTGAATCTAATACAATTATATTTCAGTCAATATAAAATTAAATAATGGCAACTATACTACTTTAAATATTCTTCTAATATTTAAACCACATAATTATTTAAAAAGTAGTTTGGAAAGTCCAATTTTAGAAGAAGGTACAGATGACAGCCACCATTGGTGTATCCCAGATTAGTTGTCTATAAATTCACTCCTCAAACTCCAAACTCTGTGTATTTCCCACTCACCATGCAGCCTCTAAGAAAATAAAATTAAACTAAAAAGGTTATTGGAATTATTTCATTTGTTAACTATTGTAAGCATTTCTTCACATTGAATCCTATCATCACAGGTCCCATAAAGATCATCTGAAGACTTTTCAAGACCAAATACAATGTAGGGGCACGTTCTCCTGATGGTGGCATTAATCTCCACCACAACCAACCATCACTGGCTTCCTGAGTAAGGGTCCTCCTGTTGATGTGTATTAACTTATTTACCCCTCACAGTAATCTCAGGAGGCTTTGTGGTGCACAGACTCTGTAGAACGCCCGTGACTCCCAATTCCTACCTTTGTGTAATAACCCACCCCCACCTTTGAGCTGTGGGCGGGACCTGTGACTTGCTTCTAATGGGCAGAATGCAGCAGAGGTGATATGAGTCCGTGCATGTAATTATGTGATCACGTTACTTAATAGTGTGTTGCTTGCAGGGTCCTCTTTCGCCCTGGCTAGTTTTGAGAGAGCAAGTACCACACTGGGGCCCAGGTGACAAGGAACTGCGGGTGGCCTTCAGTCAACAGCCAACAGGAAAATTAGGCTCAGTCTTACAACTGCAAGGACATACTTTCTACCAACACCCTGAGTGAGCTTGGAAGTGGCTTCTCCCCCAGTCGAGTCCCAGATGAGATTTTAGTCTTACAGAGGACCCAGCTGAGCTGTGTCCAGACACCTGGCCCACAGGAACTTCAAGACAATAAATAAGTGTTGTTTTAAGCTGCTATGTGTGTAGTAATGTTGTTATTCAGCAACAGATAATCAATACAGTGGTATGGAGGTCTGTATCCCTATTTACAGGTGGAAGGTTAAATAAACGGTCCGAGTTTACATAGTTAGTAAGAGGCCGAGCTGGGATAAACACCTAGGTGGTCTGGCTCTGGAAGATCAGCTTTGACCTCTCCACTTGACTGCCTCTGCTAAGTCTCCACCTGCTAGCCCACCAATCTTTGCTGTGGTCTCGTTCCTTCTCCTTAGGGTGACTCCTTTCCTAAGGCCTCAGTCCCTTTAGGGCACCAATCCCAGTGCCAAGGCCATGGCATGGGATTTGGGCACAAAAGAGAGAGCAGGGATAGGACTCACAGACAGTCCTTCCATGGCCTCGGCCTCTGGGAAGGAGCAAAGCAGACCAATGGCCCAATGAACTGCCAATAACTCAAGTTTCCCCACAAACAGAGGAGAAAAATAAGTCTGTGGGTGTCACAGAAAGAGTCTTGGCATGGGAGTCAGCAGACCTAAGCTCTGACCTTGACTCTGCCAACGGGGAGGCCGTGGGAACCTGGGGAAGTCACTTTGCTCCACCTGGTCTCTGCTTTCTCATTTTTGAAAGGAAGGTCTGGATTAGATGATTTTTAAACTCTCCAAATTTTTTACCTAATTCTAAGGTACTGTCTTGGTGTGAATGAAAGTTTTCCTCTTTCCCCGCCCTAGAACTTGAAAGGGCCTTCATTTCAGCTGGAACCAGCTGACATTTGTAATGGAAAGTAAGCAGGGGGGAAAAGGAAAGAAAGAAACCTCATGGGGTCAGAGACACAGGAAGGATGGAAGTAAAAGCCAAAAAGAAGAAACTCTCACCCAAAGCTTTTGAAACCCCGTCTCTAGCCTGGGCATTCTCTGCCCATTGCCCGTGCCAGCCGCCAGGGCTCCCCGTCCACACCTCCCCTTGCAGATTGAGTCCCAGCCTGCATGACAGTCTCATTTTTCACCAAATGCATGTGCTGAATGCTAAGCTGTAATCTCTTTTTGCATGCTTCAGTTCCAAATCCATAACTGGGGGGTGGGCCCGGTGGTCTGCGAGGGGTCCCGTCAGCTCTCTGCCGAGCCAGCCAGGCAGCCCTGCGGTCCCAGGCTTTTCCCTGCTTCACACTTTGTCAAAATACATCACCAGCAACACAAAGGAAGGGCCGCTGGAAACTCCCTGTTTTCCAATCCTTTTACTATCTAATTGTTTTTCTTCTTCAAGGCTTGCCCATCCTCAAAATAGGCCAGGGTCCCCGCCTGGTCGGTTTTCATTGTAAAGCAAAGTGCTCTACAAAAGAGGGGCCCTTCACCAGTTCCGAGGGCAGTGTCTGTCCTCAGGGCCCCAGACTCCGCTTTCCATGCCCTGGGCTGCCTGCTGCTCCCACTCTAAGTGGCCAGTCCCTTCCGCACTATTAAGTCTGCATCTGATGGAGAAGATGTGGTCACAATTACAGCAGGCCTGCCTTGTAAGAACGCTCTGAGGGCTCTCGTTGCACTTCCCACAATTGTCGCGGGCCAGGAGCCCCGCTGCCTCTCCCAAGTCACCTCCAGCAGGCCTGGGAGGGCAGCCCTGCAGCACCCAGGCCATGTGCTTCTTTCTCAGGACCCAGGGGCCCTCGCACGTCTGTTCCCTGTTGTAAATACTCTTTCCCTGGTCTCTCCGTGGCCACGTCCTGTTTGTCAGTAGTCTAGGAAACTGAGGCCAGCAATGTCATCCCTGAGAGAGCAAACCCCGCCCTGGTCAGCACTACCCTGCCATGGCTGGACTCCAGATGCCAGCACCTGTGACCCCACCTGAGGCTCTCTGACCCTGGAGCCCACTCTGCCCAGATGCAGGTCAGGCTGGACATGTCAATGAATCGAGGGCCCCAGGAGTAGCCCTCGGTCTACGCGCACACCCGTGACCTCGGCTGAGATAACGGTCTACGCTGGCTCCCAGGTGCCCCCATAGTCCCTTGTTTGGCCTGACACACTTTCTTCCCCTCCCTTCCCTGTCTCACAACCCCCACTTCTCTGCTCGTTTTTCTGGCACGGCCTCACCACTAAACCGCTTGCATCCAAACCTGTGTCTTGCTCAGAGCCTGGTTCTGACCTCCACCCGAGTGAGTCTGCACTCCCAGGTTCCATCCTCGTGCCCCTTTCTAGTTCCCTCGTGGCTCTTGCTCTCTGAATATTTTGTTGGTGATGTTGTTGTTTATTTTTTTGCTTATTCTTTTTTATTGACTGTCGCCTCAACAGACAAAGTGTGTAAGCTCCAAGAGAGGAGAGAGTTCTTTTTTTTTTAAATTTATTTTTGTTACAGATGTTTCTCCTTCCCCCCCCCATTGACTCCCTCCTCCCTATCCCCCCACCCCATCCCCAGCTTTGTTGTCTATGTCCATTGGTTATGCATACATGCATGTAAGTTCTGTGGTTTATCCCTTCCCTCCCCTCCACTTCTGAGGGTTGTCAGTCTGTACCCTACTTCTATGACTCTGGGTCTATTTTGTTCATCAGTTTGTTTAGTTCATTATATTCCAGAAATAAGTGAGATCATGTGATATTTGTCTTTCTCTGCTTGGTTTGTTTCACTTAGGATAATACTCTCTAGGTCCCTCCATGTCGTCTCAAAGGATAAGAAATCTTTCTTTCTTACAGCTGCATAGTACTCCACTGTGTATATGTACCATAGCTTTTTTATCCATTCATCCACTGGACACTTGGGCTGTTTCCAGATCTTAGCTATTGGAAATAGTGCTGCTATGAACATAGGGGTACATATTTTCTTTCTGACTGGTGTTTCAGGCTTCTTAGGGTATGTTTCTAGAAGTGGGATCACTGCGTCAAATGGCAGAGAATTCTTTATCTGTCCCCAGCATCTGACACATAGTAGGTGCTCAGTAAATGTCAGCTGAGAAGTGAATAAACTCATTTGCCACATACTGCAATTTTGAGCTGAAATTCTGAGAATTGCTTAAATGGATTCCCATTCAAGGCTCAGAGTGTCTTACAAAGCTTCCCCTCACATCCTGCACCCCACTAAAGGAATTTCAAGTTCCTGCAGAGAGTGAAGAAAGGGATGTTCTTTCCACTGCCTCGGCTATCACCCCCCAACCACTGAGACACCCAGAATGCAGCAGCCTTGGTCGCTCAGCCCTGCAGGTAAGGCCTGATCAGAGAACACAGTTAGACAGGTTGTGTGATAAAAACTTGAATGCTTGCGACTATGCAACTATTGGAACTCTGACTCTTGCCCCAAACTTAGCCTCTTTATTTCTGCCAGATGAAAAGCATTTTTGTCCCAGGGGCCCTCCTTTGCCCTGCAGGATTTTCTCTGTGGTTTATGAGGTCTTGGGTCTCATCCTGAACTGAGGAATGAGGTTCTCATTAGGTGACTGCCAGCAGGAGTTTGAAGAAAGCCATCTTCCCTGGCAACTTTCTCTTAATACAAGATCCTATCATACATGCCCTCATGTGTATCTATTGCCCATGGGTGTAAGTGCATCTGTATTCTGTGTGCCACCCATGTCTGCTCCTTACTCACACCTCTTACACCTGCCCATCCATCTGACTTCCCTGGATCTAAGGTACCAGAGACTACCTGGTCACCACTGTGTCCCCAGTGTTTATTATTGTTAGTATACACAATTGACACTCCAAATATAGAATGGACAAGTGAATGAATGAGTGAATGAATTTCAGAAGACTAAAACCTAGATCCCTAAAGCTCATTAGGACAGAGTAACCTCTTTGGGAGCCCTTAATGAAGAAAGAAGTAACAATGACGAGCCCACTAAGAAAAAGTCCTGGTGTGAAAGGAGAGAGGATGAACAGCAGTTACAGAGACACGTGGGCTTGCTCCTGGGAGACTTTTGCAGTCAGCGGTGGGCTAGCTGTACACATGGACTGGCCTCAGGAGAACTCCACGCTGGCACCTAACTGCCAGGGTTCTCTGCCAGAGAAGTCTGACTCCCTTCACTGACCATGAGGGACTTGCTCAGGGTCTGCTCTTAACATGTCAAGTGACTGAGGGGGGTGAGCCCCGGAGCCGGCTTGGAAGAGGTGCTAAGCCAGGATTGGGAGGCTGCGGAAACCGGCCCAAGGATTGAATGGGATGATGGACGATGAGGCGTTTTGTAAGTAGACATGTCTTTGCCCGCGCTGTGTGCTTTTATGACGATGATAAATATTGCTGCTAAGTCTGTTCAGTGGATAATTAGTCCCATATGAAGCCCCACTGGAAAAAAAAGAGAAAAATCTGTGTGGTCAGAAAGCCAGTGAAATCCTTTCAAAATGTAAGTCAGATTGTGCTCTGCCCCTGCTCAAAACCTCCAGTGGTCTCTCACCCGGAGGCAAACTCGAACCCCAAAGCTGGACGTGACTTCCCTGCCGGGCCCTGATCACGTCAGCCTCAGCGTGTCCTCCACGTAAATCTGTGTGGGGCGCGTAGGAAAAGATACTCACCATCACTCATCATGAAAGAAATGCAACTCAAAACCACGCAGATGCCACTGTGCGCACATCAGAAGGACTAGCGTTAGAGAAAACAGAAAGCAACAAGCGTCGGCGATGTGGAGGAGCCTGTGCGCTGTGGGTGGGGACACAGAACGGTGTAACCGCTACGGAAAACAGCCTCACGGTTCCTCCAACAACCAAAACTGTATGATCCAGCAATCCCACTTCTAGAGATTTTATATATCTATATCTGGGGGGGGAGGATATATATCCAAAAGAATTAGAAACAGAGACTCAAACACATGTTGGCACTGCTGTGTTCCTTGCAGCACTATAGTCAATAGCTAAGATGTGCAAAGAACCTAAATGTCCACCGACAAATAAGTGGATAAAAAATGTGGTACATACAGCCCTGGCCAGTTTGGCTCAGTGGTTAGCGCGTCGGCCCTTGGACCGAAGGGTTGCACTTCGATTCTGGTCAAGGGCACGTACCTCTGCTGTGGTTCAATCCCCGGCCCTGGCCCAGGTCCTGTGGGAGGCAGCCAATCTGTGTGTCTCTCTCACATCGATGTCTCTTTCTGTCTCTCTCTCCCTCTCTCTCTCTCTCTTTCCCTCCCCCTCTATCTGAAAATCAATGGAAAAGCTTCCTCAGGTGAAGATTTAAAAAAAAGTGATAACGTACATACAACGGGATAGTATTCAGCCTTGAACAGGAAGGGAACTCTGACACGTGCTACAACACGGCTGAAGCTTGAGAACACCGTTCTAAGTGAAACAAGCCAGTCACAAGGAGACAAATACTGTGTGATTCCACTTACATGAGGTAGCAAGAGGGGTCAGAGTCACAGACAGAAAAATGGTTTCCAGGGCTGGGGGGAGGCAGATGGGGAGTTTAAGGACATGGCTTCAGCCCGGAGGATGAAAATGTGCTGGGGATGGATGGTGGTGATAGCAACACAGCCATGTACTTAATGCCACTGAACTGTACTCTTAAAAATGGTGAAAACGGTACATTTGATATTGTGTATATTTTACAATTTTTTTCAAAGAAAACAAATCCATACAGGTTTCTACTCACTTCGCTCAGTCTTTGCTCAGAAATCACCTCTCCGAAAGGCCATGCCTGACCACACTACTTGATGGGCACCTCCAGCCACCCCGGACCCCCCACCTTCTTTTCCTTCCGGGGCCATATCCCTGCTCAGCGTAGTGACTCACGCCAGTCTTCGCATTCCTCCTGCCCCACTGCAGTGCAGGCGCCTCGAGGACCAAGGCCAGTCTGGTCCACGGCCATTTCCCTGGCAGCTGGGACAGCGCCTGACACCTGGCAGTTCCCTGTCAGTATCTTTAAAGGAGCGAATGCAGTGCCTCTTTGTGGTGAGGAAACTGGAGTTCTGCAAATTAAAGTAATATACCCAGGGGCACATATTCAGGAGACACCGAAGCCAGCCTGGGACCCAGTGCCAAGTCGGGATCTTTCCCCACAGTATCTTGTTGATGACAGTGACATGAATTCAAATGCTCCCACCTTTTCTGATCTGAGCCAAGTTTTCCCCAGTTCGTCATTTAATTTCCTGATAGCCCAATGAATGTGGGTTCATTCGCTGACTGGATGCGTATTTATCAGGCACTGTGCGAGGCACCAGGCAGAACTGCGGAGACAGCCGCTGTGGTCCAGGAGTGCAGACTGGTGAGGGGAGACCACAGCACGGCGAGGTCAGCCCCAGGCCACAGCCGTGCTCAGCGAGGGCTGCAGCGGGGCCAGCCTTGCCTTGGTACCCTGACCTGGAGTTCAGCAGCTCCTCAGCCAGGTGGAGGGAGGAGAAAGGGGGATGAAGCAAGTGATGTGTGATAAATGATGCTCAAAGAGTCATGTGGAAGCCAGGAAATGAGGATGACAATATCTCAATGGATTCTTTGCTGAACAGCTCATTTTACTTCTCTTTTCCTTGCCCTTCTAGTTTCTTGCTCTTCCTTTGACGAAATTTGGCATAGCCTGGGTTCTCAGATCAGATGGCAGTGAGTTCAGTTTTTGGCTCTAAGTAACCTCCGACAAGTTATTGAAATGGCTCTGGGACTCAGTTTCTGCCTTTACAGAATAAGAAGATAATGACAGCCCTGGCCAATGTGGCTCAGTTGGCTGAGGGTCATCCCATGCACCAAGAGGTCACCAGTTCGATTCCCAGACAGGGCACATGCCCAAGCTCGATCCCCAGTGGGAGGCATGCAGGAGGCAGCTGATCAATGTTTCTCTCTCATCAGTTTCTCTCTCTTTCTCTCTTCCTCTCTCTCTAAAATCAATAAAAACATTTTTAAAAAGAATATAATGTTAGCTACCTTTCAGAATGATGATGATCAAACAGGAAAAGCCCAGATAGAACACAATACCCAGTACTTGGTACACAGCAAGCTCTGTTATCACCCTGCACAGGACATGTTACCTGTACCTTTTAACACATTCCTTAGCACTTCTGGTTACCCAAGGGGTGATCTTTAATCTGCAGGATTCGATACAAAATGATCTGGAGGTGGACAATGAGTCTGTAGAACAGAAGGGATCTGACGGAAACCACTGATCTGGTCTTTCTGGCTGACGTGAAGGCAGTGGCGAGAACTGCTGGAGTCAAAGGCGAACTACACTTCTCTTGCCAACTCCCATTCGGTGATTTCATGTGATACGTTCATACAGTGGAATATTATTTAGCCTTAAAAACGAACAAAATTCTGACACATGCTACACTATGCACAACCTTGAAAACGTGCTAAGTGAAATAAGCCCACCACAAAAGGTCTAAGCCTGTACGATTCCACTTATGTGACATATGGAGTAATATACTCACAGAGACAGAAAGTAAGGGGGCTTACCAAGGGCTGGAGGGAGGGGGCATGCGTAGTTACTGTTTAATGGGTCTAGCAGTTCAGTTTGAGATGATACACATGTTGGGAAATGGATGGTGGTCATGCTTGTACAACAGTGTAAATATGCTCAATGCCACTGAACTGACACTTAAAAATGGATAAGATTGTAAATTCCATGTTATATACATTTTACAGTTATTTTTTAAAAAATAGAGGTGAGTCAAGGATCCAGCTCAGCCTCTGGCTTGCAGACCATAGAAGAGAGCAGTGTTCTTGGTGGGCCACAAGCCTCCAGATCACGGCTGCTCAGAGGTGTCATCATTGCTGCGGCCAAATCAACCAGCCTGTCCCATCCCATCAGACACCAGTGTCATGTCTGTCTCAGCAAACTGTCAGCTCGTTTGACTGAGTGAACTCCATGGACAGATTGTTTGTTGGTGTTTAGACAAAACTAATCCTACTAGAAGTAATGAGAGTGGCCTGGCGTGGAAATGTCAGCCTATGAATCCCTAAAGTTAAAATTCTCTTCACTCTATGGCCAAAAGCATCACCCTCTGGACTAAAAGGAAAAAACTACTGATAAAAGCAATGGTATGGATGAGTCCTAGGCTCAGCACACTGTGTGAAAGAAGTCAGATGCTAGAGCCCCTGTGCCATGTTCATTCACAGGAAGCTCTGTGATGGAGGGAAGTCCATGGTGGAGAACACCAGAACAAGGCGTGGAGAACACCAGAACAAGGGGTGGAGAACACCAGAACAAGGGGTGGAGAACACCAGAACAAGGGGTGGAGAACACCAGAACAATGGCCTGGAGAACACCAGAACAAGGGTGTGGAGAACACCAGAACAAGGCGTGGAGAACACCAGAACAAGGCATGGAGAACACCAGAACAAGGCATGGAGAACACCAGAACAATGGCCTGGAGAACACCAGAACAATGGCGTGGAGAACACCAGAACAAGGCATGGAGAACACCAGAACAATGGCGTGGAGAACACCAGAACAATGGCGTGGAGAACACCAGAACAATGATGTGGAGAACACCAGAACAAGGCGTGGAGAACACCAGAACAAGGCATGGAGAACACCAGAACAAGGCATGGAGAACACCAGAACAATGGCCTGGAGAACACCAGAACAATGGCGTGGAGAACACCAGAACAATGATGTGGAGAACACCAGAACAAGGCGTGGAGAACACCAGAACAATGGCGTGGAGAACACCAGAACAATGGCCTGGAGAACACCAGAACAATGGCGTGGAGAACACCAGAACAATGGCGTGGAGAACACCAGAACAATGGCGTGGAGAACACCAGAACAATGGCCTGGAGAACACCAGAACAATGGCGTGGAGAACACCAGAACAATGGCCTGGAGAACACCAGAACAATGGCGTGGAGAACACCAGAACAATGGCCTGGAGAACACCAGAACAAGGCATTGGGAGTGAGGAAGTGGAGGTGAGAGCGGGACTGGCTGGGAGGGCCATGGGGAAACTTTCAGAAATACTGAAATGTTATATATCTTGGTAAGGGATTGAGCTACATAAATATATTTTTAACCTGTACACTAGATCTATGTATATGTAAAGTTGACCACTTAAATAGAACTGTAGTTCATGCTTGACACGCATGCTGGAATATTGGGGATGGAATGTACTGATGTCTGCAAATTCCTCTGAAATGCACTTAAAACTAAGATGAATCAATGCACATGGAGAGCTCCGGGGATGATACGAAAAGAGCAAACACTGAGGGCTGTGGAACCCAGGGGGCAGTATACGAATGTCTATAATCCTTTCAAGTTTCCTCTATGTTTAAAATCTTTCCTATAAAACATTGAGGGAAATAAAATTATAGTTAAAAAAATTTAAACCACTCATTTCTTAGAACATGGTGGGACCAGACAGATTAGGAGAGCTGTATGGCCATCTGACTGAAGAGAGGTTCTTAAACTGTATTTGCCAAAAATGCTTCAGGAACCTTCTCTCACGCAGGACAAAGCAACTCTTATTTAATATGTTTTATATATTGGGGTTCTGTGTAAGATTTATGTTTTAAAAAATATGTTCCCATCATTTAAAATGTTGGTGCTTCTCAGTACTGTGTTATCAGTGTTTGGGACCCGCCAGTCTATGTAGTGCGAGACTACCCCTCACATTGTTGTACTTGGCACGCTTGTATTCAGACAATGAAGTCTGTAACACCCTTGCCCCTTGGTGTACCAATTTTTAATGCCCTCACACATTTCCATCTTGGAACAGACCCCCCCTTGGCTTGCATATGTTCCTTTGGAGTTAGAGACAAATCTAAGGTGTACAGGTCCACCCTGAAGTGGAGAAGGTTTTCTCACAATAGCACCTTACCTGCAATTCTTCTCAAGTGTGAGAAATGTTCATGGGACCTGGAGGCCGGTTTCCACTGTCCAGTGCAGTTCTCCCTAAAGAAACAACCATCCTCCCATCCTTTCAGGTCCCAGAGGTGTTCTCTCTGGACAAATGAGTGGCTTCAGGCATTTCTTAGATACTTCGTCCATCACGACTTCAGGAAGGAAGTGACTGTTGTGATCATGCCAGCATTTGTACATATGGTCTATGTGACAATTCCACTTACCACTGTAAATGAATAGATGGGAATTTTGATATCTAAAAATTCAAAATAAAAAAGCCCGCGGTGCTTAAAATCCACGACAAAACCCAATCAGTGTGCCAAAAGTAAGGGACGTCACTGGCTTACACTTTTGTCTCACACCCTCTATCTGGGCCATCGCCTCAGGAAAGGGCAGTGGTCAGGTGGCACCCCCTCTTCCCTCAGACCAACCGCTTTCACAGTTTTCTGATAAGAGTGTGCAAATGCAAAACAAGTGGAAAGCAAGCTGGAGCAGATGTCTAATATCATGAAAGCTGGCTCCAAAAGAATCCAGACCTCGGGTTGGTATATTAATGCTCTATTTATCTTTAAGCACAGATGGATATTTTTATTAGTATTACTTTGTTTATCTCGTTTCAAGAAGAGTTAGTCCAGGGGGCAGATGCCTCTGTTATGAGAGCACATTCCTGCTGAGAGAGTCGGCGTGAGGAGTAGCCTTTTCAGTAGAACTTTAATTAGAAAAGCCAGAGTTACAAATGTTGGCAGCTCTTGCCTGATCTAATGAGGCCAGTTGCAACAACAAACAGAAAGACAAATAGGACATTGGCAAGCCTATGCGTTCCCACCTCTCCTCCTCACCAACCCGGGAGGAAAACAACACCCCCACCCCCATTCTCAAACAGAAGATAGACCAGGAGAGAATCCAAATTCTCTGCAAAGGGACACCTTATAAGTAGCTGGTTTTCACCAAAGATAACCAAGAGCAGTAGGTCTGCTACTGATGTCCTCATTATCAACACATGGAAACTTCCAAAAGCTTCTAGGTGAAGCAATTTCTACGTGGCTTATGGATTTCAAGGCTTTTATTATATGATAGCCTGGGATGCTGCGGGGAATAGCCAGTCTCTCTCAACAATCACTACCTCTAAGTTTGTTTTTCACTGGAGCTGATTTCTTATTAGTCTTTCTTTTTAGAAGATTTACATGGGATTATGGACCTATACTCAGGAAGTTGCTCACTGCTTTGACTTAGGAGAGTTCATTTGCCTGGTAGTTCTCCCAAGAATCATTACAATGTGTTTGTTTTCTTCACCAACAGCATAATTCTTTACTACTCATCTCTTCCTGATCCCTGTTTTCTACCATCCTCTCTATACATCAACTTGTACCAGCACATAAGGAACTCAATGATCCCAGTTCTCAAGATATATCTTAAGATTCCTAAAATACCAATCAGAAAGAATATATGTACCCCTATGTTCATAGCAGCGCTATTTACAATAGCTAAGATCTGGAAACAACCGAAGTGCCCATCAGTAGACGAGTGGACAAGCTGTGGTACATATACACAATGAAATACTATGCAGCTGTGACAAAGGAAGATCTCTTACCCTTTGAGATGACATGGAGGGACCTGGAGAGTATTATGCTAAGCAAAATAAGCCAGTCAGAGAAATACGAGTACCACATGATCTCACTTACATGTGGAACATAATGAACAAAATAAGCTGTCGATCAAAATAGATCCAGAGACATGGAAATAAGGAACAGACTGACAAACCTCAGAGGGAAGGGGGATGGGGTGGGGAGAGATAAACCAAAGAACTTCTATGCATATATGCATAACCAATGGACACAGACAATAGTGTGGGGAAGGCAGGAGGAGGGGTGGGAGTGAGGAAGAGGGGGTCAATGGCGAGGAAAGGGGGGGACATCTGTAATACTTTCAACAATAAAAATAAAAAATAAATAAATACATAAATAAATAAATAAAATGTGAAGATCTGGGTTCAGTCGGTCCGCCTTGCACCCTGTGAGCACGGATACAGCACTGCTGCTCTCTGTCCAGTCGTCCTACCTCTGAAAGGGGAATCCTTGTCTCTCTCCCACACACCTTACAAAGTTGTTTTGAAGATGTCAATCGGTAGTGTCCCCTCCAAAAAATCACTCCGCCTCTTGGACATCAGCTGCTCTCTCTTCCCAACTGCTCACCTTAGGCTCTTAGATCCCTCTCTTCCCTCACCCCGATACCCGTGTACTCTGTCTGCCAGACTCATCATCTCCTCTCGATTTTCCGCTTCTTCTGGCCCAGTCTCGGGCCCATACCTGCCGCTTGCGGAGGCCTCCCTGGGAATCTGCCTGCCGCACCCAGAAGCGCACGCCTCTGCCCGGCTGCTCAGGGCTCCCTCTGGTAGGAGATCTCAGTTTGGTATATTTTGCTGCGTGCAAAATAAGGTAGCAGACGTCTCGGCCCACTGGTCAGGGATCTCCTGGAACGTAGTCTCACTCTCCCTTCCTGCCACAATTTCCCCAAACATGCCCCTTGCAGGTTATGACTCGGCGAGCTGAACCCTGGCCCTCCCCCTTGCGCAGTCCTTCTCCCTGGAATCTCTTTCCCATTCTCCTCCTGTGCATGTGCACACCCCAGGGCCCCAGTCCAGGGCAGCCTCCTGCTGTCACTACCCCTCTCCCTGCGCTCCCTTCACGCCCCTCCCACCTACAGGCCTGTTTGCACTACGAGGACCTTGAGGGCACGTCCTGTGGCCGATCCGCACTCCTCCGTGGGTTCACCTTTGAATCAAAATGTGCCGTTCGGAGCCTGAGCAAGTGCCCGCTGCTGCGCCAGCCGCAGGCCTGGCCTTCCCAGTGCCAAGGAGCGTGAAGGCTTGAGGAGCCGCTGGGAGACAGGCCGGCCGAGGGAGAGAAGGGGGCACAGTACCTGCCCCCTCATGAAGCCATAGTCATGGCAGCAGGGTCTGGGGTTTTGAGCAGGGCCTGACGTTTGCCTTTCAGCTTTGTCTCCCTGGCCCAGAGCTGTTTATTAAAAAAATCTAGAAGTCACAGGAACACAAACAGTATCATTTTTAAACCCCTGTGGAAGCGCTGGGAGTGGAGAGGAAGCATTCTCCCGGCTCTTCGGAAGAAATGCCTGACTCCGCAGGGCTCCAAGGCATCTGGGGCTGCTGCTTGGGTGCCCCAAGGATGCAGCTCATCAAAACCCCGATGGGAGCAGCAGGAAGGAGAAACCAATAATGCGTATGCTGCAGGAGACCTATCCATTCTCCAGTGAGCACTTATAAGATGGCTCTGGAATTCCCCCAGAAGTCATCTGTAGAGAGAAGGGTCGCAGCGGCTAGAGCCCTGCCAGAGCAGGTGGGGCCCAGCAGGGGAAGAGCAGATAGCATAGCAGGGCTGAGGAGATAGAAGAGGACCCAGTGATGTACACAGAGGATTGTTCAAAGCGCACATGGCTCCCAGGTTCATGTTGTTATGATAAATTGGTTCTGTGGGTTTCTCTTGGTTATATAAACAGAGACTCACAATCTTGAGTCTTGTCACTCTAGGATTAACCTGTCTCCCAGGACCTTTATCCCTTCTTACATTAAATTTTTCTTTCCTTTTTTTCTTTCCCCCCTGTGTGTTACATCTATTGACGTCATCCCCCTAAGGCTGCTACAAATAAATCTGCTGAGCCATGGGGACCCGTGCTGCCAGTCACAAGGACCTTTTGTTTGTCATTGCAAATATTGGCTATCAGATCTGAGCAAAGAGGGGATGAAAAACAGCCATGATGTATGTCCCTGTAGTTGGGGAACTGGTTGAAATGGTGGTAGGGAGGGGGAGGGAACTGGAAAGATAGACTATCCTGCTTAACTGCTCTTCATTTCTCATGCCTGATGATTATTAATTGCATTTGTGCATTGATACAATTTGCTAGTTTTCTGAGTAGCCGAATTGCACTTAGTCATCTTGGCATTTTTAAATGTAAATGAAAAATCACCCAGTGCTCTGAGCCAGAAGCGAGAAAGATAAATAACACCAGGAAGCTGGTCGTTGCCCGTCTGTCATAAAATTTCATTAGTTTTGACAGCCTGTACAACATAAGCAATGAATGAACGCTAACTACACTTCCTCATCTGTCCTCTTCCATAAGTCACCGCCGCTGCACAGGCCAGGGGAGGTGCCACCTGCCCGGGTGTCAGGATGAGGGGCAAGCCAGCCTTAGGGGGACCCAGGAAGATGCGAGTCTGAGCAAGCTGAGGGGAGGTGGTGTAGAGGACTCAGAGCCTCCCTGTTCTCATGGGACAGCTCCCTTCTGGGACTCATTCATTAAGCAAATGCTCCTTATGGTCCAGGCAGAACACTGAGTGCTGGAGATGCAAGAATCCAACCAACCAATCCGGTCAGAGGGCGTTAAGGGCCAGAAGGACACACATCAGGGAAATGGGGAGGAGTCTCTGGCTGCGGCTTGGTGAGGGCAGCAGCAGGGTGTCTCACTGACCATGGAGCCAAGTGGGCATTGGTGTCCTGGAGATGGGAAAGCCTGGGAGTCTGGAGTCTCTGTGGTGACTGCCATAAATAAAAACAGAGGCACTTTTGCTTCCTTGTCCCTGATCTTCTCTTCCCTCCCTGAACAGTTCAGTTCGAAAGCTGTAAAACGGGTCAGCAGAGTTGTCATCTGTGCAGAAAGGAGAGGGAGATGCAGAGGCCCAGGGGGTCAGAGCAGGGTGACGAGGGCATCCCTGCAAAGTGGTGGCCTGGCCCGGGGGTCTGAGCTCAACGTCCGTGTTAGGGACCTAGCAGGATGAGGAGGGCATGTATCTGTATGGGCTGCCAGCCTAGGGACCAGAGTCTGAGCAGGAAAGGGGACTTCCCCACAGAGGGGCCAGGCACAGGCATTCAGCCCCGCAGGTGAGGAAAGCATCCACTCACAGTGAGGCTTCATGGGTGTGTGTTTTGGGGAGAGTCAGAGTCCCAACAAGGCAAGGAGGGACCCTGCACAATGGGGTCTCAGAGCCCAAGCAGGAACAGGAGGGTGTCCACGTGAAGGAAGAGTCAGCTGGGGGCAGGGGGCAGAATTGGTTACAAACAGGAGCACTGGTCAGCTAAGGAAATAGGTTAAGGAAATGGGGGAAAATGGGGGCCTGGTTTCTCACTGTCAGAGAAGGGAGGGAGGTACACATGTGGAGAAAGGGAGAAAGCTTTTTAAAAAATAAAAATAAAAAACCTTGTGCTGTTGGATTGGAATTGAAGAAATCACCATGAACAGAGTATCCCATTAGAGAGATAGACATACAAATAAATGCAGACGTGTGTATACATTGCCCTGCTGTGCCCATTGAGAACCTGAGAGTAAGAACACCCAAAAGAGATGAACATACCTTTCTTTCTCATGGGGTGGCTGAGTTCATAACATAAAAGTTTAGATATGTCTATGGCATCTTTACCACCATAAAGGGACAGGATGCCTGGAAATGAAGTAGACATAGGAGGAGGAAAGGAAAGAGACAGGATTCCAATGACATCATTTGAACCCCTGGATCCAGCCATGCCTGAAGCCTATTTGTAAGTGAACACATTTTTATTCTTTTTCTGTATAAGCTAGGGTTAGCTGAGTTGTTCTCACTTGCAATGGAAAGAGTCTTGATTATTAATACCCACAACAAACTCATGATTATTGGTTTTAATTGGTAACAACCTCAAATATTAGGGGTATCTTAGCTTTTTAAAGGCATTTGCATATTCTTGTGATCATTCATTTAACAAGTATTTACAGTGTGTCTACTACATGCCAGGCACCGTTCTGTCTTCTTGGGGTACATCACTGAGTAAAAGCTGAAGAGAACTCCTAAACTGTGGGATTCACATTCCAATGGAGCCAGATGGACAATACACAACCAACAGTAACTAAACAAATACAAGCGTACACATGCTGTGGAAGAAAAAGGAAAAGTAGAGCGTGGTAAGGGGGTGATAGGTAGTGAGCTTCGGAAGGGGTACTTGAAATTTTAAATTAAGGTAATCAGGGCAGAACACAGTGAGAAGGTTACAGCTGAGCGAAGCCTGCAGACTGAGGGGATGTATCATCAGGCAGAAGAGCATTCCAGTGGGAGATACCTACAAAGGCCCTGAGGCAGAAGCACGTCTGGTGTGTTCAAGAAACAGAAGTCACTGTGGCCAGAGCAGCATGGGAAGACAGCTGGGATTGGTGGGGTCATGAAAGGAAGAGTTGGGGGAGATCAGGTAAAGCCTTAAAGGCATTGAAACAGTCACATTTGACTCCAAAGGAGTCACATTATTTTAAGCAGAAAATTGCAGTCTTGGGTGTTCAAAGGATCACTGTTATGTTGAGAATGGATTAAGTTGGTGGGGTGCGAAGGGTAAGAGCAGAGAGAACAGGTAGGAGGAACTCAGGTGAGAGATGATGGTGGCTCAGGCCATAGTAAGTCCAGGAAGAAGTCAAAAATAAATCTAGGGTTTTGTGCTTGAGCAACGACATTGATGGACTAACTGGGAAATGCCACAGGAGAGGTCTGTGGAGAGAAGAGCGGATCGGTCCCAGACAAGTCAAGTTGAAATGTCTACTAGACGGCCGAGTGGGGATGTTGACTAGCAGTGATATACAATTTGGAGTTCCAAAGATTAATGAGGATGATTTTATTTACCTTTTGCAAACCTTTACAAAATTAGCTGATATTTAATAGTTCATTGGAGGATCACTTTCTGAGTACAATACCATAAAGACCAAGCCAAAAGATCACAAAACCTCTGCTTATAATTCGCAATGCTGCTGCCTCCATGTACCTCCCTCTACGCCACTTATTCTCAGAGTGTGGGCTGGCCAGCCCTGGGTGACCCTGATACTCCCTCAGGGTATCTGCAAGATGAAAATTACTTTCATAATAATATTAAGGCATTATTCACCTTTTTTCATTCTCATTCTCTCATGAATGCACAGTAGAGTCCCCAGAGGCTACATGACAGGCATCATCACAATAAACTGAATGCAGAAGCAGACATTAGAATATTGCTATCCCCCATGAAGCCCTGATATTGTGATAAAAGAAGAGACATAGAGTATTTGGTCTTTGTCTCTAGTTCCTGGAACAAGAGCTCTTAAAATCTCTGTGATTTCCTGAGAGATAAGGGGAGAGAGGGGCATCTTTTATGATTCATAATGAGCCCCTTTCAACCATAAGAGTTTAGACTAATGAGGTGACTCTTGGTGAGCCCCTAGGTAGCTTCAGGAGGGGGGGTTGATTGCCAGGGGAATCAACCATGTGATTAGAGGGTGGGAACTCTCAGCCCCATTCCCCAGCCTCCAGGGAGGGGAGAGAGGCTGGAAATCGAGTTCATCACCAATGGCCAATGGTTTAATGAAACCTCCATATAAGCCCCTAAACTACCAGGTTCAGAGAACTTCCGGATTGTTGACCGCATGGAGGTGCAGGGAGGGTGGTGACCCCTGAGAGGGCAAGGATGTTCTTTTCACCCCCCCCACCTTTCCTTAGGCACCTCTTCCATTTGGCTGTCCATGTGTGTCCTCCATAATAAACGGGTAAATGCTAGTGTTTCCCTAAGTTCTATGAGCCATCTCAGCAAATTACTGAAGCTGCAGAGGGGACTGAGGGCACCCAAACTTATATCCTGTTGTCAGAAGCACAGGAGCCCATCTGAAACAGCGGCAGTCTTGTGGGACTGAGCCTTTAACTTGAGGGACTGACAGGTAACCAGTGTCGGGCTGAATCGGAGGGGATTCAGTCTCTGAAGACTTGGAGAATGAGTTGTTGGTGTGGAAGAGACCCACACATTTGGTGTCAGAAATTCTGTGAGCAAAATAGCACATAAGCCAACATTAAAAGAAATGTGTGATAAACCAAAGACCTTATATGCAGATATGCATAATCAATAGACACAGACAATAGTTTGGGGAGAGCGGGAGGCGGTTGCGAGTGGGGAGGAGGGGGCCAATGAGGAAAAAGGGGGGAGACATCTGTAATACTTTCAACAATAAAGATTTTTTTTTAAAGAAATTTGTGCTCTGGCTGCTTTGGCCCAGAGGTTGAGCGTCAGCCTGTGACCAAAGCATCTCAGCTTCGATTTCGGCCAAGGGCACGTACCTCAGTTGCAGTTCTGTCCTTGGCCTTGGTGGGGTCATGCGGAGGCGACTAGTGATATGTCTCTCTCACATTGGTGTTTCTCTCTCTCTCTCCCTCCCACTCTATCTGAAAAAGCAATGGAAAAATATCCTTGGGTGAGGATTAAAATTAAAAAAAAGAGAAGAAATTTGCAGAACTGTAAAACAATGCCACTCTTCTCACTAAAACCTTTTGATTTGATAAATATTCTTATTTTTAAAGTTATTTGTGTTCACATGCAATGTGTTTTAATTGTTACTTTTAAATTAATGTGTTAATAAATCTTTTAGAATCTTTTCGTATTCATATCTAATACCATCAATGTAAATAGATTTAACCTACATAAACAAAAGTACTAGGGGCGCTCAATAATTTTTAAGAGTATAAGTAGGCCTGGCCAGTGTGGCTCAGTGATTGAGCATCAACCCATGCACCAAGAGGTCACCGTTCGACTCCCAGTCAGGCAGGGCACATGCCCAGGATGTGGACCAAATTCCCAGACAGGGGCCTGCAGGAGGCAGCCAATCAGCGTTTTCTCTCATCAATGTTTCTATGTCTCTACCTCTTCCTTCCTCTCTCTCTAAAATCAATAAAGAAAAAAAATTTTTTTAAACAAGAGTGAGTGTAGGTAGCCCTGGCCGATTTGGCTCAGCGGTTAGTGTTGGCCCACGGACCAAAGAGTCCCAGGTTCGGTTCCCACTAAGGGCACGTTCCTCGGTTGCGGTTCCTCCCTGGCCCCGGTTGGGGTTGTGCGGGTGGCAACCAGTCTATGTGTCTCTCCCATCGATTCTCTCTCTCTCTCCCCCCCTACCACTCTGTCTGAAGATAAATGTAAAAGTATCCTCGGGTGAGGATTAAAAAGAGAGAGAGAGAGAGTGTAGGTAGATCCTGAGGCCAGTAGTTTGGGAATCACGCGGTTCTGGGTCCGGTCATCGCTGCAGGGCTCTCCATGGCCAACAGCCCCGCCCCTGGCGGAGCCCGCCCCTGCCATGTCCCCCTAAGCCACCCGCGTCCTGCAGCACGCTCTCTGTGCCTGGGCACGCGGGCAGCTGCACGCTAAAAGAAGTTTAAAAATAGAACTGGCCTCCTTTCTCTGTGACAATCTGCAGTTTTGGTGAAAGGAAAAGTTGGTCCTCACAAAAAGGAATTTAGGACAACTAATCCAGTTCCTTCACAACTGGCTCCCCAGGTGACTGAGAGAAGACTGCCCCCATTTCCCCTCAAGCTCGCCTTCAGAAAAATACACTTGAGGATGAAAATAATCCTCTCACAAATGCCAACATCCAAAATATAAGGATTAGTTCTAAATTCCATCCGAAAAATCCGAAAGGAATAGAGCATGTTAGTTTTTAAAGAATTATCAAACATTACATTGATGTAAAGGAAATACAAATTTATACCCTGAGCAATTCTTGGGTCCCATGCAGTGTCTATAGGCTTTTCGTGTTGATTTGAGAATATTTATTTGTGGCTCTTTTTAATTACACATTTTATCTTTTCTGCAACTTGCTAACCCAGTTTGACTTGAGCAATTCCTGGATGACATGGAATAGGACTCAGCCTGAGCAAACTGCTCTTTCCAAAATATAGCTCCCAGGTTCCTTTCCAAGAAAGTGATAAAGTGATGCAGTGATTTTTAAAAATCACCCCACCTCCCTCAACGTAATAATGTATAAACCATATGCACACATACGAGTTTATTGCTTCAAATTATGTCTTATATGTAACATAAAGTTTGCTTTAAATATAGAGGCTTTCTGTTTCAGAAATCACATTATGTTAACAACTCACAAGGCAGGCTTTTGCAATTTCTAGCTAAAATGTAAAGAAAGAAAAATTTCAGAGAAAAATCCACACATTCCTCAGTAAGAGACAGATACACACAACCTAATGTAAGAATCCAGTAGAAATAATTTGCTCCAAAACAAGTCAATGTGGATAAGGGTTTTGCCTTACATGTTGCTTCCTGAAGCAGAGATCAAATAAAAAGCCAAATATAAGTTACAACTATAAACGTAAATTGGTTTAAAAATATAAAAACCAATCATAGAGACACAAATTAAGACACACTAACTCATTGTGGGGCTGAAAACAAGGTAAAATGTAAAGATTCGTGTGGGAGGCAACCAGTTGATGTGTCTCTCTCACGTCGATGTTTCTCTCTCTCTCCCTCCCTCCCACTCTATCTGAACAAAAATGGAAAAATATTCTCGGGTGAGGATTTAAAAAAAAGAAATTTTCTATGTTCATATTCAAAACATTTTCACATTTATGAGGAAAAAATGTGGAAGATTTTCCTAGAGATGGAAGTCAGAGTGTCCTTTAGAAAACCCTCTGGAGGTCAGAGGTGTGGTCCACTAGGATGACGGGATCCTCCTCAGGAGCTCCACAGCGGGCACTTGAGGCCCAGGGATCCCTGTGCATCCACCAGGCCTGTCACAGAGACAGCCTTCCTTCTTATCCACTATTCATGGGGAAATGACCTTCTCTGTTCACCCCAAACATTTCCCACGCCAGTGTGAGCTTGTCATTATGAAAGCATTGTCTTGTTTTCTATCCGGAACTTTCCACTTGTACAGTAATCATTTCTGTAAATTTCAAGTATTTCCAACACACATGCAGATAGAAGAGAAATGAGATCTAAACATAAATTCAAAGAATTTAAGAAAAATAGCAATGCTAACCTTGAATTTGACACGTCAGTGTGAGCCTGAAATATGTATGTCTTTTCCAGTTCTGTCCCGAGAGAAACAAGAGCATGACACCTCCAACACAAAGCACACGGAGCGCCCAGATCTTGCGTTCTAACACCCTTTGCTGGCTCACAGAAACCAGGCCTGCTCAGGGAAACGGCGGGGCCGGGAGCCCGCAGGTGAGCCTGAAAGCTCCGGATCTGTCAGAAAGCAGAGGAGGGTTCAAGTCAGTGGGGTTGTGTGAAAAAGTCACAAAAACTGCTTGCAGAAGCTCCTACTGGCCATATTTAGGACACTTTGAACATTAAAATAATAATGACTGCACTTGAATAAACAAAACCCACAATTCCATTCTAATAATAATAAAGAAAAAAATTTTTAGCTTAGATGATAAAACTATGACCAAAAAAACCCCAAAATAAATGAATTTCGCACAGAAGGGAGGGAGCTGACTAGTGGTTTATACAACTCATTCTATTTACATTTTTATGGAAGTTTCTGTATGTATTCTATTGTTTTAATAAACAAGGAAAATACAAACAAAAAGCTAATGACTTAAGTCTGCCACAAAATAAACAATCCATCCAAAAAAGGCTAGAAAGATGAAAGATCAAAATCAGATACCTACAGTTGGTGGAATTTCAGGTGATTTTAAATGATCTTCCTTTTGCTTCTCTAATTTTCTACAAGACATATGTATTACCCTGGTAACATGAAGAAAATAGACTATAATATAACATCTAATGTGCACAATGGCAGCCAAGCCAGCATGGAGTGGTATCTCTCATTCTTTTATGATCTGATCATAGATGCCTCTATTATTTTTACATATATATTTCTATATTTCTTTCTTTTATTTTCAAAGAGATACCGTGGAAGCAGAAATTTAGTTACAGGTGGCTAGATTAGGCTCAACTCTCGTTAATGCCCTTGGAATATTTCAAACAGATCTGAGTTTCATCTCTAAAACAACCTAAGAGAAGAAGATATGAAAATGTGTAAGACTGGACTGCAAAATAATGAGACGTGAATTGTTTTCAATACCAAAATACACCTGGAACTCCTTGAGTTCTTCAGAGTCAAAGTCATATTTCTTACAGGGCTTCAATAACACACATCTTTTAACTTTGAGGGTGAATTTTATTTTTGGAAACAACCAAAAATCATCCAAAGCCAAGTCTGATCAAGCAGGAAACTACTCTTTGGTTCAAAGTGAGGTGCAATTGTAGAGTGATAAGATAGAAAATATCAACTAGCTCAGAAGTAATTCCAAAGTGGAATTCGTTGGGCATTTTGAGGCACTTTTATGAGAAAAATAAAAAGTAGAGTCTCACCAAAAGAATATTCATTTATCATCATCATTTCCTCTCCCTTTCTCCCACCAAATGAGGATGTCACAGTCTCACATTCCATGTATTCTGAGCTCATCACTAGCCCCCCACGGGGACCCTTTCACCTGACACAGCTCTATACCTTCTCCTATTCTAGGAAATGGTTTGAAATCCTGTCTTCTTTGAGAAATTGAGTTCAGTCATTCTTAAATGGTCAGCTCCCTCCCCCCATTTCACTTGAATTTTGGGGTGAGCATCCTGATCTCTCTGGATAAAATCACTAGTCAGTTATTCTAACCCTTCCATTCTCAGAACCCCTGTCTCAGCAAGTGAAAAGGTGGATACTCCAGAGGCGCAATTACTTCTTGTGAACTAAAACCGACCAAAGGATTTGTACATCTCTGCGTTCGGTTAATCTCTTTGTATGATGCATTTTTGCTCCTAGGGTTATCTTTTACCCAGAGTCTTCTCTCTGCGAAGCTGGAACCCGGGGCCAAAAGAGCTAGCACCATTTATGTCAGAAAATACCTCTTCTAACTTTTAACTCAGTAGGTTTTTCTATATCAAAAAATCAGGCCACCAATGTCTCTGGGTAAATTTTCCAACAGGATGCTCTGAGGCAGCAGGGGACCCAGCAGCTATGGTCCCACAGTCTTCTGGACTCTTGATAAAGTAAAGCCAGGGCCCTAGACTGTGGCTGAGCTGAACAGGATAAGATCAAACTAGGTCCTAAGACTTCATCACTTCCATTCAATAAACTTTTCAAAGCAAGATATCATCATGATAATAACAAGTTGACACAAAATAGCTCAATCGCAGCCTTAAAAAAAATCTAGTCAAGCTTAAAAAAATTAAGTTTCAAAAATGAAAAGGAATGAGTGAGGAGTATAAAATGGTGAAGCCACGCTGACTGTACCTTTCTTTACCCAGACCCAGTATGCTCTGTTGGTTGAACTTGATTCTAGTTTCAGCAAACAGTATTAATTTCAAAGGCTCCTTTTTTTGGTTAAACTGAGTTTATAAACACAGCTATTTGCTAATATGTGACCTTTAAATCCCATTATTCTAAACACAAACTTGCTCTTTGTCCAGGCTGAAGGGGTGGATGTCAGGCAATGCCTGGAGAAAACCCTTGGAGGAACATCACACAGACTCTCCTCAACCACTCAGGCCTTCAGCAAACCTCCAGTTGCCGGGGTCCAGCCTCGGCAGGTCCAGGGGTTCCCAAAGGTGCGGACGGAGTCGGCGAGAGAGAGAGAGAGAGAGAGAGAGAGAGAGAGAGAGAGAGAGAGAGAGAGAGAGCGCACGCAACGTGGGAGACAGAAAATCCTTGATCTTACTTCTGCTTAGTCTTAATGCTTCTGCTTCTTCCTCCTGCCCCAGACTAGCAGAGCCTTTTATTATGTATATCAATCCACAGGTTACATTGTTTCCCCCAAACCTTTTAGGCAAAAAAGTACAGACATTCTTTTGGTTGTTTACCCAACTCTTATGTATATTACATGTTAATTACTAACTATCTCCACCCTTCATCCAGACATCCTCTTAAAACTCCTGACCTTTCCTCCTATCTAAGATCCTTTTAAGCTTCCACATTTCTGTCCTAAATCTTATTTTCTTGCTTTTCTTCCTGTAATCTTTTCTACCATTTACATCATTAGTCATCAGACAGCTAACAGATAGAGAAAGCAAAGATTAGTCTCCTTCATTTGCCATCCTGTATTTTTATTTTCCCATTTACTTTATATCTTCAGTCACTGTTCTTCGTGATTCCTGCCACGCAGAGAATCCACTTCTCCAGGGACAATGTCAAACCATGGAGCTCACCCGGGACTATGTCAAACCGTGGTGGTTGCTGTTCCAGTGACACTGCTCCCAACATCCAGTGGCCCACTGCTGCTCGAGATTTGTCCAGTTCATCCATTTATTCAACAAATTTATTTTTAATCTTTTGGGCATCCCCTAAGGGCAAGGTGCTAGATGAATATAGTAAAGTCACAGAAATGAATAGAACAGGGTGATTGTCTTCAAAGATTGCAAGGACACAAGATACACAAAACAGTATCAACTACAGTAGCATTTGAGAAGTATTGTGTATAAGGCACCATAAAGTCATACTTTGAAGGGGAAGAGATCCATGTCACATGTGATGAGATGGACAGAAAGGCTTTGAACAAGCTGACTTTTGAGTTGGTCCTGAAAGGATGGTTGTTATATTGAAAAGAGAAAACATTTGGCAATCATTGCAAGAAGAGTAAGTGCCATGAGTGTAGCTAAGGAGCAAAGGGGAGTGCATTAAGATTTATTAAGAACCTAATGTATATGAGGTACTCTGCTATCTCTATAGGCAAAAATTTTAATAGATAGAGTAAGGCAAGTTTGATCAGAACAGGTTGTTTGATTGTTTGAAAAGAGAAAGGAAGGTTCCTAAATTCAAAGAGCGGTGCTATCGAAATTGAGTAAGATAGATGATATTACAATCATAGACCATTGAAAAGACTGTAGGACCATCCAAAGCATTACCTGTGGTTTGTGATCCAAAAGGTAGGAGTAGAGTGAGAAATAAGACTGGAACTGTAGCCAGAAATAATCACATGAAGTATTTTAAATGCCCAAATTTGAAATGTACAGTTTGGTTTGAAGACATTGGGAGTCATTAAGTGTTTGAGAGTGGCCATAATTCTATGTGATGTTTGGGAAACACAGCAGCAAAGCAGCCAAGTACACACACCAAAATGGGAGGATATTGAAGAAAGGCAAACCAAGTGAGTTTTGGACATGGACTATTGTTTAAAAACATCATGTACCAGTAGTTTTCTCTTTATTTCAAGTTACTTTAAATTCCGTAGAAAATTCTACTAAGGCATTACTTGCTTCATTTCATCATTTGCTTAGCTCTGTCAGCAGTCTGCTCATTTCAATGCCTTATTTGCCACACCCCTTTCTATCCTAAAATGTATTTCTCTCTCTCGTGAGGATGACCTTGCTCTCAGTTCTTCACATGTATGGACTAACTTCATAGTAGTCCTCTGAGGAAGGTAACTGTTCTCCAATGGTTAGAGCAATGCTCCAGTACCTGAAACAGCCTAGTACGTTGTAGGTGCCTAATAATTACGTGTTGTGAAGCAAATCCCCACTTTACAGATGTGAAAACAGAAACACGTAGAGGTGAAAATGGTTGCTCAAAGTGATAAGACCCTGAAGTTCTGAATCTGGGCTTCCAACTCAGAAGGGAGAATATTGCATTCTTACACAATTGTTATTATGATTTTTTATCTGTTCCAAAGATGTTCTTATCTTTCTTCTTCGATGCAACCTCTCTCTGTGTTCATTTATTGAAACTTTTCATTGGTCTGACTTGGCATTGATCAATTTTTATCAGTTGATGAATCATATTATCCAAAAATGTCTTAAATGTTTCTACAGCTCAGTGATGTGAAATATGTTCTTTCTCTGGTTAGGAGCATTTAACATATTTTCACAGTTCTGTATACTGAAATTATCTTGGGTTTGGTGCCTCCTTTTCTCCGGACCTTTATCTCTGGGTTTCTGGGTTATTAGACCTGGAGTTATGAGAATCAGAAAAGCATTCATCGAAACACAAATAACAGATGGGTTGGATCATAAAAAGGTGAGTTCAAGGAAATTGGTTAGAATTCCAGTTCCTATCTGTGCAGCATGCAACAGAACACACACACACACACACACACACACACACACACACACTCAACCAAACTCTGCCTGCAATTAGTCTTCTGTTATTGCCTTTATGATAAACCATCTGTTTCCTTATCCGTGGCTGTATGCTTAGCCTGAATCCTTAAGTATAGGACTGATTATATTATTGCATGTTTATTTAATTTATTTTATTCTTGAGAGTATTACAGATGTCTCCCATTTTCTCCAATTTGACCCCCCTCCACCCATCTCCCACCCCAGGCCTTCACCTGTCTATTGCCTGTGTCCCTGGGCTATACATATATGCATATCAGTTCTTTGATTAATCTCTTTCCACCCTCCTCACCTTCCCTCTGAGATTTGTCAGTCTGTTCCATGTTTTATAAGTTTGTAGAGTGTTCCTGGCAATTTTATGAGTTCTAGATATTTGGTATTTAATCTTCCCCAATAGATGGTACAATCTTTGAAAATAAGAATCAGATTTCTTCCCTTTCCCCCATATAGGAGATTCTACATAAATTCTACATGCACACACACACACACACACACACACACACACACACACGCTTGCACACTTTCATATATGCACACGTGGTAGCAACCTGCTCTCTTTCAAACACAAGTTACCTAAATTGTATTTTGGAACTAGATTTTCTCCTTTCTTGACTGACTCTCTTGTAAAAGTTCATTGAGAAAAAAGTAAGTGCCTTAGTTTTCTATTCAATTTCACATTTTGCATTAAGCAGGTTATTTTGTTTCTAGCCTATTTGAATGAAAGCCCACACATGCCAGGGCTCTTTCACAAGATTTTAAAGACTGAATTAGTCTCACAGCAAGCAAGCAAGATTATAATTTTCTGTGTTATCATAAGTATAACTATTGAGCATCTAGGTTATGGCGGACTATGTAGGACTCCAGATAAATATCAGATACAGTTCCTTAGTCTTAAAAAAAGTCTCTTAGACTTATCTGAGAAAGAAAATATAGTCATCCTAAAATAAATTAATTAGGTCAGATGGTGAATTATAAGCAACAACTAAGTGGTTCAGATAATGAGGATTATACGAAGTCAAAAGAATGTTTGCTATGGGCTAAAATGGTTCTAGAAATCTTCACAGAACTAAGACTTTACCTTAAGGATGGCTATATTTCAATCAGCAGGAGGTAGAGCTTTGCCTCAGTTTCCCCTTCCTGGAGTGTTCTTTAGGTGGCTGGTTGCCTTGTGTCATTTGATTGTCACTTCCTCCAAGACACCTTCTTTAACTGCCAACTCCAAAGAAACCCCCAGTTATGCCCTATATACTACCTAATTTTAAACCTCTCTCTAGCGCTTACTTTTTGATATTTTTTATTATTTTTGCTTATTTTCTTATTATCTGTCTTCCTCTTCTAAAATGTAAGTTCCATAAGAGCCTTGGCATTGTTCCATTCTGTGGTGTTCACAGTTCCTTGGAGATTGTAACAGGTGCTCGATAAATAGTATAGAGATGCATGAATAAGCGGATGGTTAAATGAATCATGCAAACAGCATGAGAAAAGGCCTAGACGGGCTACAATGCAAAGAACAAGTCTGACAAGGTGACACTCCAACCGAGTGGAGAGCTTATGCATCGGATCAGCAGAAAGAAGATTGCCTGGCACTAAAATGAACAAGGAATATAAACAGGAAATTCACAAAATATGGAACCAAAATATCAAATAAGCATATGAAAACACACACAATCTCATTGGTTATTAAAGAAATATGAATGAAAATGATTAGCATAAAACTGATAACATTTAAAAATTGACCCCCAAAAATGTAAGAAGATAAAGCCCAAAATTGACAATATTTCTCAAATTCAGTACTATTTCTGGGGGAAAATATTTATCAAATCCTTAATAATCTATAGATTATCTGACTCAGCAACTCAGCAATTCTACACTTAGAATTTATCTTAAAAAATAATTAGGCAAAATTAAGTGTCAGAAATGTGAATCTCAGGATTGTTTATAAAAGTGAAAAATTGGAAACTGCATAAATGTGTCACAATGGGCAATTAGTTTAATGGATTATGGTGGGCTCATGTGATAGAGTAAGTACTGTGCATCCATTAAGTGGATGCTTTAGGCATCAAAGATGTTCATGATGTACCGCTTAGTAAAAAAAAAAAAAAAAAAAAAAAAATGCTACTTACAAAACAGTGTATGTGGCATGATCCCAATTTCATAAAGACAAAACACAAATCAAATTTATGCATTGAAAATAAATTGGACTTCTAGTATTAAGATGGCCCAGTAAGAATTATCTGCTCCTTCTGCTAAATCAAGTGAATCTTTATAGTTTAATTGGAAAGTCAGGTGTAATTAGTGATAGGTGTAAAGAAAAGTAAGCCAACAACAATATGATAGGATTATTAACTCTAAGGGAGGAAATTGTATAATAAAGGAGCAATTGTTCCCATGTTAAATGTGGCTCAGCTGTGAATAATATTTGCACACCTTAATAATGCAAACTGAACACTGATATCACCAAAAAGTGTGATGTAACGACTGCAGACAATGGGTGGGGCAGTGCATGTGTGAGGTGGTGTATGTAAGCTAAACTCCCTTCTCCTGTAAAGGAAAGCCAATAGCTAACATCTAAAATAAAAGTCAGTGAGTAACAGTATAGGGTAATATTTAGAAATATATACCAGAGTGGATAATAAAAGGACAAAAACAAGTAATGCACCAGGTTTTACTCTACATGATTCAAAAAATCTGCTTCCAAATTAATTGCATTCTTTCAAACAGAGTTTAGGGTTCTTTCTTATTTACTGTCTTAGTCCATTCTGGATGCTGTAACAGAATAGCATAGACTGGGTGGCTTGTAAACAACAGAAATTTATTTCTCACGGTTCTGGGGACGGGGAACTCCAGATCAAGAAACCAGCATAGTCACAGACTGGTGAAGGTCCTCCTCCAGGTTCCTAGCCCTGTTTCCTCTCTGGTACTCACTTGGTGGGAGGGACTAGGGGGCTCTCTGGAGCATCTTTTATATGGCATGAATCCCATTCATGAAGGCTCCACTTGCAAGACATAAGCACCTCCTAAGGCTTAAGGGCCCTGCCCAGAATACCATAGCATCCGCATATAAATCTGGGGAGTCACAAGACATTCAGTCCATGGCATTTTCCTATCTATCAATCTTTGAATTGGTGTTCTATTGCACTGTTTACAAAGATAAAATGCAGTAAGAAGCGAAGTGCTTCCCCATTCCTGAGCATCCAAGTGAATCCTAATGAATCAAACCAGAATGCGTAAGACTCTTCCCTCAGTAGCAGTTTTGAGGGTCTGAACAGTCTCTTACTGGCCCCAAATCCCAATTTGATGCGACATTTGCTTGCCAAGGTCTTATGCCTTATACTGCCTCAGAACATCCCAGCTTCTCCATCTGTGGGACCAAGAGAGGGCACTCACAGTGGTAACAGAACAAATAAATAGCAGTAGAAGAAATATTATATTAGTTTGGCAAACGTTTCTGCTGTAGACGAGGCACTGTGCTAGGCTGTCCAGAGATCTGACTAGGAGATCTGTTCAATGCAATACGTTGTGGCAAGTGCTCAAATAAAAATACGCATAGGGCATGGTGGAAGCCCAATTAAGAGACACAAATCTAGATGATTATCTTGAAGAAGGTAAGATTAAAAACAGAAGAAGAAGAAGAAAAAGAGAAGATAAAAAATAAAATAAAAGGCAAGATTAAGAATTATAAGATTGCCCAGCCCATGTGGCTCCGTGGTGCAGCATCGACCCATGCACCAAGAGGTGGCCAGTTCGATTCCCGGTCAGGGCACATAGCCAGATTGTGGGCTTGATTCCCAGTGGTCAATCGATGTTCTCTCTCATCGATGTTTCTATCTCTCATTCCCTCTCCCTTCCTCTCTCTCTAAAATCAATAAAGAAAAACATTAAAGAAAATATTATTTAAAAAAAGAATGATAAGATTAAGAGTAAAATTAAGAGATAAAGGAAGGTTTAGAACTAGACCCTGGAGCCAGCCAGACCTGCCTCCAATCCCAGCTCCATCATTTATGGAAACAACAGTGAATCACATAATCTCTCTGAGCTCTAGTTTTCCCCTCTGTCAAATGGGCAGAGCACCTGCAGTTCTGAGGATTAAAGGTAATGTATGCAAAGTGCATAGTGAGCAACAGGCACTCAAAGAAGTTTCTCATTCTGATCACTGTTGTGTTTTAGGACTGCTCTCACGTAGACCTGGAATGAGGCTTCCTGTTTTCCCGAAGGGAATGGATTTGGTGGGCTTCAGAATGAAAGGCCCTGGTCCTCCTTCCCAGACAAAGACCTAGGAAAAGAGCAAGAAATCTAAAATAATCTGTAGAATCTTTGACCAGGGAAGACACAGGCCTTATTGTTCGGATGGAGCAGAGGGATGTGTCAAAATTCAGAGTGAAGATTGTGATGTGGAATGTCTAAGAAGAGGAGCCTTAGACACCCTCCCAGTTCTTTCTTGTTCCAACACGCCATACAAGCAGTGAATGACTCGCTGCCTCCCAAGAATGGTACTAAGGCAGCAGAGAGAGCAGTGGGCCTTTGGAGGATGTGGGAATAAAAATGAGGACAATACTTTTGGTTACCCAAGTTAACCACCGACCAAGAAGCAGGTGGGGTGATGGATGTCAGTGAGAACGGGCAGCCATCAGTCCATCAGAACATCAAGGAACCCTTGCAGAAAGGTGACAGTCCTAAATTGAGAGTCACCTCACAGAAATAGAGCTCAAAAGAGAAATTTAGGTTAAACTGTAGAAAAATGAACTACATTTTTTTTCGTATCTGGGCAGACATTCAGATCTGTTACATTCATTCTTCAAATGCTCTCCAAAAACCCCGAGCTCCAGTAGGCTTGAGAATCATTTAAGTATTTCCACTTTGAAAGATCAGGAGCTTGATCTGGTCAGTGCCCAGGGGAGAGGAGCCCTAAGAAAACCTGGGACCCAGGCGGACGTCAGGATGCCAGTTTCCTAACTTACCTGTCATACAGAGCGTAAACACCAGCTTGATCAGAGTCCTCTCCCTGTGGTTAATCGAAGTGGAAGCCAGTTGTTATAAGAAATCACTCTCATGATAAGGGAAAAACAGGACGAGCCGGCATGGGCAGTACATTCTGCAGGGATTAGACAGCAATCCCTCAAAGAATTCAGATTGTCCGTAGCTGTAGTCCCAACCCTCAGCTAGCATGTAAGTTTCTGTCCGCTTGTCTGGCCTCGTCTCCCACACCCCTCACCGAGCCCTGCTCCAGCGCCACGGAAGTCCTGACAAAACGTACCATGATGTGTCTCGGCCTGAAGTGCCGTGTTCCTCACCTAACAAGCCTGAAGCTTCCAACTCCTGCTTCATCGTATAAATTAACCATTATTTTTTTCTTGACATATGCATATGTGATTTCACTGCCTTCTGCTGCTGCTGAAAACTCAGGCATCAATCTGAACAGCAGCTCTTTACAGGTGATCTGTGTTTCCTCTGTGGCTTTGTTTAAGATCTTGTCTTTGACTTGAAGTGTTCTGTGATGTGTTTTAGGGATGTGTCCTGCAGGGCAGGTATTTCCTCTTATGCTTTTTGGAACTTCTTCAACTTCTTGAATCTCAGTATTGGTATCTTCCATCAATTCTGGTCATTTAAAAAAAATGCTTTTATTACAATGTAGTTGGCATATAATATTATTAGTTTCAGGTGTACAACTGACTTGCCATTTATATACCTTATGATGTGATCACCATAGAAGTCTAGGAGCCATCTGTCACCATGCAAAGTTATTATATTATTGACTATATTCCCTGTGCTGTACGCCACATCCCTGTGACTTATTTATTTTATGACTGGAAGTTTGTACCTCTTATTCCCCTTCACCTTTTTCATGTATCCCTCCACCTCCTTCTCCTCTGGCAACCATCAGTTTGTTCTCTGCATCTATGAGTCCGTTTTTGTTGTGTTTGTTTGTTCATTTGTTGTTGTTTTTAGATTCCACATGTAAGTGAGATCATATGGCATTTGTCTTTCTCTACCTCTTATTTCACTTAGCGTAATACCTTTCAAGTCCATATCTACCATCTATCCCTCTAAATATTGACTCTTCCAACCACAGTGAGGTATCACCTCATGCCTTCCAGAATGACTGCCATCAGTAAGTCAACAATAACAAGTGCTGGCCAGGATGCAATGAAAAGGGAGCAGTCGTGCCCTGTCGGTGGGAATGCAGGCTGATGCAGCCACTGTGGGAAACAGTGTGGAGTTTCCTTAAGAAATTAATGGAACTGTCATTTGACCCAGCGATTCTACTTCTGGAAATATATCCCAAGAATCCCAAAACACCAATCAGAAAGAATATATGCACCCCTGTGTTCACAGCAGCACTATTTACAATAGCCAAGATCTGGAAACAGCCCAAGTGCCCATCAGTAGACGAGTGGATATAAATGCTGTGGTACAGCCCTGGCCAGTTTTCTCAGTGGTTAGAGCTTCGGCCCACTCATTCAAACCAATGAGTTGCGGGTTCGATTCTGGTCAAGGGCACGTACATCGGTTGCAGTTCATCCTAGGCTTTGGTCAGGGTCATGCAGGAGGCAACCAGTCGATGTGTCTCTCTCACGTCAGTGTTTCTCTCTCTCTCTCTCTCTTTCTCTCTCTCTCTCTCTCTCTCTCCCTCCTTCCCACTCTATATGAAGATAAATAGAAAAATATCCTCAGGTGAGGATTAAAAAAAAAAAGCTGTGGTACATTTACACAATGGAATACTACGCAGCTGTAAAAAAATAGAAAGAACTCTTACCCTTTGTGACAGCATGGATGGACCTGGAGATTATTACTCTAAGTGAAATAAGCCAGTCAGAGAAAGACAGATACCATATGATCTCACTTATATGTGGAATCTAATGAGCAAAATAAATTGACACACAAAATACAACCAGAGGTATGGATACATGGAACAGACTGACAGAGGTCAGAGGGGAGGGGGTGGGACTGGATGGAAGAAGGTGAAGAGAGTAGCCAAAGAGCGTATGTACACAGCCCATGGACACAGACGGCAGAATGGGGAAGGCCAGGGGAGGGGTGGCAGGAGCCGGGTAGAGGTGGGCAAAGAGGCAGGGGGATGGGAGACATCTGTAATAGTGTCAACAATAAAAATAAAATATATTTTTTGCCCTCCCTCTTCATTCTCTCCCCTCCTTCTGGAACTCTGATTAAATATTTTCCATCTCTTTTTTACCTCTGTACTGTAGTCTAATATTTATTTATATCTGTTTCCTAGCTTACTAATTCTCTCTTGTACTGGGTCTTATCTGCCAATAAACTCATACCGTGAGTTTTTACATTTTATTATATTTTTTATTTCCAGAAGTTTTATTTTACATTTTTTTTCTTTATAGATTTTAGAGAGAGAGGAAGGGAGAGAGAGAGAGAGAGAGATAGAAACATCGATGAGAGACAACATCGATTGGCCGCCTCCTGCATGCCCCCCACTGGGGATTTGGCCCACAACCTGGGCATGTGCCCTGACCGGGAATCGAACTGGTGACCTCTTGGTGCATGGATGGATGCTCAACCACTGAGCCACACCGGCTGGGCTTATTTTACTTTTTAAAAAATCTGATCATTTCCATAGCCTTTTGTACTTTGCTCATAAATTTAATTTCTTCCTTATTTCTTTAGGTATGTCTGTTTTATAATGTCTTTGACCACTCCTATATCAGAAACCTTTTGTGTTTGATATTGGTGTCCGTAGTTTCTGCCGCCTCTCTCTCATGGCAACTGGCTTCCTTGTGATCTTGGCCACCTTTTTCTCCAGAAGAGGAAAACTTTTAAAGGTAAGGTGGCAGTAAGTTCAAGAAAAAATGTG
The DNA here is from genome assembly GCA_030848825.1 of Tadarida brasiliensis. Lineage (NCBI taxonomy): Eukaryota > Metazoa > Chordata > Mammalia > Chiroptera > Molossidae > Tadarida > Tadarida brasiliensis. The sequence continues at coordinate 13,724,486 of CM061273.1, read as the reverse complement.
AAGAAAAGAGGATATTATGGAAGAATTTAGCATGCTCAGAGAAACTTCCTGAAGTTAAAGACCTCCAGAAAAAGAGCTGGAGTTCATTTTACCTCAGTCATTAAATATCACCTGTATTAAACCCTGGTTATTTTTTAATAAAGGAAACTTAGAAGACTCATGGTTATGAAATACACATAGAATGGGTACATAATTTAAGTGGAAAAAACAACCCCGAGCTTTGTGATAAAAAAAATTTTTTTTTACATAGTAACAACCCAAAAATCTTTAAGTGAAAACAAACCCATTCACAGCAGTGATTCCCTCAGATAGACACTATATTTCCAAATTTATGAACAGGAGTACCCCCTACTTCACCCAGCCACCTGCCACACCTACTCTTTGAAATTATGGAGAGGAAGGTAAACAAGCAAACTTATTATTATTATTATTATTATTATTATTATTATTATTATTATTGCCTGAGCAGACTTGTATTAGCTTAGCTATTCTGGAATGCCTATCTGGGACCTGAAATAGTCCCAGAAAGATCTTGGATAAGAAAGAGGAAGAAGCTACATGAAAACAAAAAATTATATCAACCAAAGGAGGCAGGATTTCTGGTTTGGGGAAGATAGCAGACTAAGCTATCATGCATAGCCTACCACTAATAACATGTGGAAATGCAGGTTAAGATATTATAACTTTTAGTCCAGCCGGTGTGGCTCAGTGGTTGAGCACCGACCCATGCACCAAGAGGTCACCAGTTCGATTCCTCGTCAGGACACATGCCCAGGTTGTGGGCCTGATCCCCAGTGGGGGGCATGCTGGAGGCAGCCAATTGATGTTCTCTCTCATCGATGTTTCTCTCTCTCCCCCTCACTTCTTCTCTCTGTAAAATCAATAAAGGAAAAAGAAAAAGAAAGATAGTATAACTTTTAAAAATCTTGGCTGTTGCTATGAAAAATGGTATGGCAATTCCTCAAAAAATTAAACAGTGAATTACCATATGATCCACCGATTGCACTTGTGTGTGTGTGTGTGTGTCTGCATGACCAAAAGAATTGAAAGCAGGGACTTGAACAGATATTTGCACACCCATGTTCATAGCTGCATTATTCACAATATTAGCCAAAAAGTGGTCACAGCCCCGGTGTCTATCAATGGATGGATGGATAGACAAAACGTGGTATACACAGGTACTGGACTATTATTCAACCTTATAAAGGAAGAAAAGTCTGGCACAGGCTACAGCGTGGATGGACCTTGAGGACATCATGCTAAGTGAAATAATCGGGGCACAACAGAACAACTCAGTATGATTCTCCTTCTGTGAGGTTCCTAACGTAGTCACACAGAGACAGAAAGGAGAACGGTGGTTCCGAGGCCGGGAGCAGGAAAGTGAGGAGTGAGTGCTGCATGGATGTGGAGTTTCAGTTTGTGAAGGTAAAGAAAGCTCGGGAGTTGGGAAGTGGTAATATTTGCACAGCAATGTGAATGAACTTAATGCCACTGAACTGTGTGCTTAAATGGTTTCAATGTTAAGTTGCATATTATGTATATTTCATCATAATAAAAAAAATCTGTGGCTGTGGGCAAGAAAAGAAAGGGAAAACCCATGTCTCAGAAGCCAGGAGAAAGCTAAGGGACACGTAGGTAGGTGCCTGAGCTGATGCCTTAGCCATTGAGGGGAGTTCTCTAATCAGGTTAGCTAGGAACTTGACCCTTGATGGATTGCTAACTCAGTAAAACCTGGGACTAATAAACTCTGCCCACTCGTCCAGAGAGGCAACATGGAAGTTGTCTCAGCCATAACTCTAGCAGGGAAATTAGAAAACTAAATCAATAAGTAATTCTCCCATGAAAACTCAAGATCCTAGGGCTGTGTGCTTTGAGTTTATTCTACACTGTATTCATGCTGTGAGAAATCCTTGAGCTGAAAAAATAAAATAAAATTGCTCTGGGCTGCTGTTGGCCCCGGGTGTTCAGAAGAAGCAAACAAAAATGCAGTTAAAGGATTCTTTGACAACTCAGACTGCCCAGATTCCCAGGGAAAAAAAGTCCCTCTTGCTCAGGCCAGTGTCGCTCAGTGTTTAGACCATCAGCCCTGCCCCACCCCGGGGGGACACTGAAGGTTCAATTCCTGGTCAAGGGCACGTACCTGGGTTGCAGTTTCCAACCCCAGCCCCTGGTCAAGGCAGCATGGGTGAAGGAAACCAATGGATGTGTCTCTCTCACATCAATCTCTGTCTCTGTCTCTCTCTCTCTCCCCCTCCCACTCTCTCTAAAAATCAACAGAAAAAAATATCCTTGAGTGAGGATTAACAACAACAATAAAAAAGTCCCTCTTATCATCCCAAATTGCAAAATACACAAGGAAATTATTCATTGGGAATGAAGTCAACAGAAATTTAATAAAAACTAGAGCCCAAAAATATAAAATAATTTTTAAATAATCTAAAAGAGAATATAATGTGACATGAATACATAGAGGTATTAAACAGTACAGAAATAATAAGATGGAAAGAGATTTAATGAACTGGAAGTCAGATGTGAGTATGTTACCCAGAACACAGATTGGAAGATACCAGAAGACAGGAAATTTAAAAAAGAAATTAAAAGACTTGGAATATAGATTGAAAAAATCCAACGTGTATCTAATAAGAATTCCAGAAAGAGAGAACAAAGATAATGGAGAAGAAACAGTGTTCATTTTTATGCTAGTTGAGAATTATCCAGACTTGATTTTTAAAATGACTCTTCAGATTGAAGAAGTGCAGTGAGTCTCAGTATAATATATAAAAATAAATTCCCTTTTAGACTCTGCAGTGCAATGATATGAAATCTAGGAAAACAAAAATATCCAGGAAGAAAAAATAAATGATCAATAATAGAAAAACAACGTAAATGGCAACAGAATTTCTAACAGAAATATTAGAGGCTGGAAGGCATGGAATAATAGCCTCAAAGTCTGGAGGGAAAATAACCAGCAACTTAGAATTCTGCTATCAGCTAAATTATAATGGAAGAGTCAGGGTGAACTAAAGGCATTTCTAGAAAGGGGTTATTAAGGTTTGCTATTGGTAAAAGCAAAGCTAATATGCTCACAATTGGACAAACAATATAGTTGGTAAACCTATAGGTAAAGCTAAATAAGCATTGGCTTAAAATATCAAAAATAGAAACAATGAATAATTTGGAGGCTATTATTTAAAAATGAACTACCAGGAAACTAGAATATGCAAGTTGGGTTTGGAATTAAAGCATTCTGGGGTCCTTGGCTGACACGGGTGCTTGTTAACAAGCTACTGGCCACCACTATGATAAATAGGAACCAAACTTATAATTTCCAAAGAGAAGATCAAAAGTAAAGGAATAAAGTAAACATTCACACCAAAAAACAAACAAGTTTTGAAACAAATGTGGTGAGGTATTAAAATTTTATGTAGCTGGGTACTAGGTACATGGAGTTCATTATAACTATGCTGGCCTCTTTTTTTATCTGCGTGTATAGAATATTTCATATAAACAAACCAGAAAACCTCATCATCAAGCCAGTAAAAGGCATGACGTTAATGAGAGTGAGTGTAAAAAACCTGATCAACCACAATAAATGTAAAGAGATTGCCGTATTAATTAAAATATAAAAAACAAAGGAAAGATACCTAGCTATATGCTGTGTCAAAGAAACATATCTAAAATAAAATGAAAAGGTGAGTTACAGAGGATGGAAAGATATCTACCAGTAAATATTAACTTAAAAAAGCCACTGTGTTGACATAAGTATTGGATAAAATAATAAAAGCAAAAGACATTGTTAAGGATAAAAAGGACACTACATACTTAATGGAAGGAGGTATTTATCAGAAAGCTGTAATAATCATACATGTACCTAACAATGTAGACTCCAAATATGTAAAGCAAGAATTCATGGAAAACAAAAAGAAATTTACAAATCAATATAGTAGATCATAATATTCCTTTCTTAGAATTGACAGATTAAACAGACAAGAAATTTATATTGATAGAGACAATTTGGACAATATGATTGACAAGTTGATCAAAGGGACATATGTAGAACCCTGAGAACTAAAGAATACTCATTTTCAAGTGTACACGGACTACTTTAAATAACTGACCATATAGTATGCTACCAACCAAATCTCAACAAATACCAAAGAATTGATAACCTACAGACTACATCACAATAAAATTAAAAACAACAAAAATTATTTAATATGCTTGGAAATTTTAAAATAATATTTCTAAGCAACCAATGATTAAAAAAGAAATAAAGGAATTTAGAACCAAATCATAATGCATACATCAAATCTGGAAAACCGCTGGCAGTGTGTCGTTGGTTGATGTTTTCCAATCAGGCTTTCTGGGTGGATGTGCGTGTGTATGTGTGTGCCCGGGCATCTGCCAAGATCCATAATGTCACTATCCCATCAGATCTGTTTCAAGCTACCAACATGAAGTGTGGAATTGTTAAGAAATACACAAAATCAACTCTCACAAACCTATATAAGCTGGCTACAGTTGGTTCCAGCACACCACTGAAAACAATTGAAATATATCTTTAAAGGCATGTATTAAACAAAGCAGAAAGGTTGCAAATGATTGTAGTTAGTATCTAAATCAAAGGTTAGAGAAGGAACAGCACAGCCAACCTAAATGAACTAGAAGGAAGGAAATAATAAAGATAAGAGCAGAAGTTAATAACATTACAAAGGCACGGTCAAGAAGGTTCACAAGAGGAAAACTGGCTCCTTTAGAGGATGAATTAAATAGGCAAACATCAGGCTAACATGATAAAAAAAAAAGAGAGAAATTAAAATAAACAACTCTCTGAATAGAAAGAACATGAAGAGAGATGCAGTAGAAAAATAAATGATAAATATAAACAATACAAATACATTTGAAAGCTTAGATTAAAATGGCAATTTTTTGGAAAAGTATAACAATAAAACTGGCTCAAGAAGAAATATAAAATGTGAGCATACATATCACTATCAAAGAAGCTAGCCAGTCCACGTGCCCTCTGCGGCCGCCCTCCCTGAATACACACACACACAATCGCCAAGCCTGGTTGGTTTTACGGGTACGTTGTGCCTTCAAGAAATGAATAATTTCAATATCGTAAAATTGCTTTAGAAAGATAGAAAAAGGAAGAAAGCTATCCAGTTCATTTTATGAGGCTATAAAACCTTGAAACAAAACTGGAAAGAAAAACTGTAGGCCGCTTTCATACATGAACAAAGAGACAAACACATCAAATAATACATTGTTTTTAAAATATGGCAAAATAATTTCTTAACTCGTTGCTAATTACCATCCAAGAATGTAAAAAATGACTTAGGTCAATTAATATAATCACTACATTAACAAATTAAAGGAGAAAAGGTATTTCAATAGATGCAGAAAAAGCATTTAATACAATTCAATAATCAATCTTGAGTAAACAAATATACCATCCCCCAAAAAATAACTAAACCCTGTTAAGAAACCTAGGAATATATGAGAACTCTCTTAACTTAATAAAGTATATTTTTCAAAAACCCATTGCAAATATTGAAGTTAATAATGTTAAAAACATAAGGATACCCCCATTATTCTCCTCTCAATGTTAATACCGTAGGCCCTCGTCAACATAATAAGAAAATAAAAATAAAAAGTTAAAAGATTGAAATGTTGATAGAAGCCTTATTCATAATAGCCAAAAATTCAAAACAGCCCACAAGTCTATCAACAGGCGAATGGGGAAACAAATTGATGAATGTCATTCAGTCACACAGGAATGGAGTGCTGATACAGGCATCGACATAAATGAATCTTAAAACAACACTGTGCTATGCAAAAGCAGAGTTCCAAAATAAAATATATTGTATGGTTCCATTTGTATGCAGTTCAAGAACAGGAAACACTGTTTGGTAGCCACAGAAAGCAGACTGTGGTTTGTCTGGGGCTGGGAGGCAGACGTTGTCTGCAGGGAAGCATGAGGGAACTTCTTGGAGAGAGGAAAGTGTTCTGTATCCTAATCCGGGTGTTGACTTACACAGTGTATATAGTTGTCACATCTCATTGAACTAAATAATTATGACCTGTGAATTTTATTGTGTGGTAATTACACCTCAATTTTTAAAGGCACAATAGATACAAAAGAAACTAAAGATTGGGGAAAAGGAAGCAATGTAATTAGTACATAAAATATATGTTTACATGGAATATCCAAGAGAATCTACAAATAAATATTAGTGCTAATAAGAAAGTTCAGCAAGTTTGCAAGAAATCAATATACAAAAATCAATAGTTTTGTTCAAGGACATTAGTAACCACAGCAGTAAAAGCTTTTAAGGTGCCCAGAAATAAATCTAAAAAATGGTGTGTACGATTTTTATGGAGAAAGGAACAAAACCTTATTGAAGGGGGAAAGAAACAAAGGATTCACTGTGTTCATGGATGGGAGGGTTCAATATTACAAAGATTGCAATTTTCCCTCAATTTACCTATAAATTCAATACAATTTCAATAAAAATCCCAATAGGGTTTTTCAAAGAACTTGACAAAAATAAGCTTAAAAATTGCAAAGGAAAAGGATCAGGGAGAAGGCTTCAGAAGGAAGAGGAAGAAAAAAACAGAGCTTATCCTTTTGAATATTGGCACTCATTATAAAGCTGTAGTAATTTAAAAAGTGAGATATTGCCACAGGGAATAGAGAGCTTAGAAATAGAACCACTTAGATATGGAAATTTGGAATAGGACAGAGGCTATGGCTTTGCAAATTACTGGGCCAAGAATGAGATATTCAATAAACGGTGCTGGGACACCATCATATGGAAAAAGATAGGTCCAGCTATTCACATAAAAGAGGGTAAAATTGGATATCTACCTCGTATCGTACACAAAATCACCTAAATGTGAAGAGCAAAATTTAAAAAGAAAATGTAGTCGAATATCTTGATAATGTCTAAGTACTATCACAGTGTTTGTGATGCCAAAAGCATAAACCATATTGAGAAAAGAAAATATTGAGAACATAACTATATGACACTCAGAACTTTTGTGTATCAGGAGCACATCAAAAAAAGGCAATATCGTCCTGGTTGGTATCAATGGTTAGAGCATCGACCCATGCACCGAAGGGTCATGGGTTCGAGTCACAGTCAAGGGCACCTACCTGAGTTGCAGGTTCATTCCCTGGCCAGGTTCAGGGCATGTGCGGGAGGCAATCAATTGATGTGTCTCTCTCACTTTGATGTTTCTCTCTCTCTCTCTCTCTCTCTCTCTCTCTCTCTCTCTCTCTCTCTCTCTCTCCCTCTCCCTCTCCCCCTCCCTTTTTTCCACTCTCATTAAAAATCAATGGAATAAACATCCTCCAATGAGGATTAACAACAACAAAAAAAGTCAATATCTACTATGGGGAGGTGTTTACAACCCACATAACTGGCTTTATATAATCGTAATATAACAGAATTCCTTAAAAACCAGGCAAGACAATTAATCCAGGAGAAAAGAAAGCACAAGGAAACATGAAAAGATGCTTCAGCCTCTCTAGTAATCAAAGAAAAATGCAAAGTAGAACAGTTAAACACCACCCCATACATAGCAATTGGCAAAGATCAATCATTGATATCCAATAATATATCCAATAATACCAAGAATAGGTGGGGCGACTGGGAAATGAAGAGTTTTATGCAGTCGCTGGCATAGCTGGAAATGGTACCACTACTTTGAAGAACAATTTTGGAACAACCGAAAAGATAAGAAAAGCAGAGAGTGTGCATAGTCTTCCAGCCGGGAACTGCGCTCCCAGCTGTTTGCCACGAAGCAGCACAGGCACGGGGTTCGGGATAAGAAAACATGGGAAAAACCCAAATGTTATCAAGCCATATACTTTTTAAAACATACAAATAAACCCTATACACATGTAGTATGGGAGAGAAAGTATTCCACGATGCACAGCAGTATCAGTATAGGGGGTTGATGGGAAACCTAGATTACCTGGGTTGGCATCCTGGCTCCTCTGGTTACCGGCTGGGGGGCCTCGGACAAGTTATTTAACCAACCTTTCCTCGGCCCCTCATCTATAAAATGGGGCTTAATATCTCTGTCATATGTCTACTGTGGGCATTAAAGGAGCTAATGTATGTAAAGGGCTCAGAATAATGGCCAGCATGCAGTAAGTTTGCTGTTTTTATTACCACCATTATCATCATCGTCATCGTTGTCATTATTGTCATCATCAAGACCATGGTTACCTCTGGGAAGAGAGGGAAAGAGATGGAGGTAAATTTACAGCTTTATCGTTAAGGAGCGATGGCAGCATGCTAACACACGTCGAGCCTGACTTGACTGTGGGCATGTGGCTGAGGGCACGGCATCATTTGTCATGTGACATTCCGGAGTTCTCTGTGCATTTCAAATAGTTCATATGTGAAAAGGCTTTTTTCAGTAAAAAGATAAATGGTCTGTGAAATATTGAATGACTGTGAGAAGAAGGTAACACATTTTTGGATCAATGCTTACAGCTAGCTAACTGCTAGCAACAGCAAGTTACAAGTTAACAGTTAAGGAAGAAAAAGCCAGAGAGTTAAGACTAATTCTTTCCAGGAACATCTGAGGTCCCAAAGCAGCAGAAAAATGTGCAGAAATGCAGTTTCTAGCGAGGACATAAACACAGAGTTCCAAGTAGTGCCAAAGAAATACTGTTAGTGGATCTAAGTATCCAAAAATAATATGTTTCCTGAGAAAATTATTATAGTAACCTGTAGAACATTTATTCATTTTTAAACGAATATTTGTTGAGCTTCAATTATGTATACATGTTTCTTTTTGCCTGAGGCAGAATTCAGCTATTATTTAAATTTTTTTTTTCTATATGGATTTTTTAGAGAGAGAAGAAGGGAGAGGGAGAGAGAGACAGAAACATCAATGAGAGAGAACATCGACTGGCCGCCTCCTGCATGCCCTCCCACTGGGGATTTGGCCCACAACCTGAGCATGTGCCCTGACCGGGAATCAAACCAGCAACCTCTTAGTGCATGGGTCGATGCTCAACCACTGAGCTACACCAGCCAGGGCCAGCTATTATTTAAAAAGAAAAAAGAAAAAAATCTCTTGCATATATTTAGGCAGATATGTGATAATAAAGGGCTTTGAGGTTATTCCTAGAAAGATTATCTGTGAGGATGGTTTCAGCAAGAAGTAGCAATAGCCATCTAGCCTGGCCGGTGTGGCTCAGTGATGGAGTGTCAACCCATGCACCAAGAGGCTGCAGGTTCAATTCCCAGTCAGAGCACATGCCCAGGTTGTGGGCCAAATCCCCAGTGGGGGGCATGCAGGAGGATGTTTCTATCTCTCTCTCCCTCTCTCTTCCTCTCTGTCTAAAATCTCTCTCTCCCTCTCTCTTCCTCTCTGTCTAAAATTTAGATGGCTATTTTTTATTAAAATAGCCATCTAAATCTTAAAAAGTAGGGATTTACTGTTATCTCTCCTGAGGAGAAGTCTGGAGGTAAGCAGTCCCAGGGTTGATCGGTTGCTCGATGACATTCACAAGCCTCGGGCCCCTCCTGCCTCTGCCCTGCCATCCTGTGTGTCAGGATGTTTCCCCAAAGGTCTTGAGATGACTACAGCACCTCGAAGCATCATGTCTTCACACAGCCAAGTTCAAAGGCAGAAAGCAAGTTGGGGAGCAGACCCCTTGCTCATCTCCCATTTTTATGGGGTAGAAAAATCTTTCCCAGAAACCAGTCAAGGGAATGTGACTTCCATCTCAGTGACCAGAACTGGGTCACATGGACATTGCAAAACCATTCATTGGCCAATGGAACTGAGATTACCATCCCTGTTAGACTGATCACTGATTCATCACCCAGGGCTGGGACCATCTTCTTTTAGCATGTTATCCCTTGTATCTGAACAAAACCTGAGATGTTACCAAGGACGAAAGCCACAAAAAAGACATGGGCAATGCTTACCTGATGGGAAAGACCAAGGCAAACAACAGAGAAAACACACAACTACAAGGTATCTATTCAGTTTTCCCCAGGAAGACATGTGCTTGCAGCAGACACTGGTGTCTGTACCCCGTAGTCATTACCCACCTCCTTCTTGCTGGGGTACCAGCTTTGCTCACGTACTGAGCAGCCAAATGTTGTGCAGAGATAGTGCCCCTTTATGGCCTACGGGTGAGCCCTAATCGGTCTGCACTCACTGTGGTAAATCCATTCTCCTTGCCAGTGACCAGAGAGGAATGAGAATATGCTATGAAAGAAGTCCTCTGTGGAGCTTCTGGAAAGGCCCAGAAGAAGGGAGGCCCTTTCTCTGGTCTAAGAACATGACTGTGTCAAGATGCCTTTGGGGCAACCGCCGAAGCATCCTGCAAGCCTGAAGGATGAAGGGCTGTAGCTGCCACAGTGAACATGGGTCCTGGGTGTCACAGCCCAGGTTCTAAGTCATCACCCTTTCAACCACTCAGCCCCCAAACTTCTTGAAATGTGTGATAATCCATTTTCTTCTTCGTTTTGGCCATTTTTATATTTGATTATTTGTTACTTGCGGTCAAGTCATCCTGATTCTACACTCATGCTGAAAAATGTAAAGCAAACAATTTCATGAGAGATTTTAAAAACCTGGAGAGATAAGAAACTGACAAGAACACATCTGGCTGCTTTAAACTGGTTCAAATCCACATGTTCAGAATAATCATGTCTGCCAACAATTACAGAAAATCTTGTACTAAGCATTTCCTACGTGTAAGACACATTTGTGAGCCCCACAGTGAAGCAGCAATTGAGAGAGTGGATTAGGGATACAAAAAGTATAAGATGCATGATCCTGAAATTCAAGGAGCTTATAATACAAATGGGGAGAAGGTTCAGTTTGACAATAAAAATTCTAAGTTGTACTTCAGTTTTTTTAAAAAGTGGTTCCATTATGTTCAAGAACGGTAGCTGTCATCAACCACGTAATAAACTGTATCGCCACACCATGATATATCAAATATCAGATCCCTTACCATACAAAATTCTCTAAATCCTAAGGTGTATTAGAAAATTCTTTAATTTAATAAGATTGATCCTTCTTTTGAAATAGCATCTGACATCTGAATAGATTTACTTCACCCTTGAGCAAACTGCAAATTCACAGAAAAAGATATGGTGTCCACTTTTTTACTTAAAGCATTTTACCATTCATGAATAATGATTATAGACTTGAAGTTAGTGAAGTCTAGATGAATGAGTCTTCACTGTATTGGAGTACAGTGATTTCTATTTGATGGTTTATCTTTAAATTTACTGATAAAAATAAAGCGTCCAATGAGATGATGGAGAGCAAGTTGACCTGCTCACTCTTGATGTAGCACATTTTGATATTTGTGGAGAGTGCCCAAGGCAAGCAGGAGTCTGAGTAGTGATAAGTGTGCACTCTGCCTTCATGAGGACCCTGAGGGAGATGAAGAGTGCTAAGCCTTGGCTAGAAGGCAGCAACCCAGATATAAAATACTTCGGCTCTGAATGTGTCTACCAGAGCATAAATTTATTAAAACCCCATTTTAGACCATAAAGCAAATGCATCAATAAAGCAGCAGCTCCACTAGCTAAGGCGGGTTTGTTTTGTGTGTTGTTGCAGTATGTTTTTAAAATAAAAGAGTGAATGGTGGGCTTTAAATGAAGTATCTCCAGCACCAGCCCCATGACTGGCTGCAGTGGAGTCAGTGTGCTGCTAGGTGCTGGGCGGCCACACAGTGGTCTCCACAGAACCGCCTGAAAGCCCTTGACTATGGCTGGGTGTTGTATTTTCCTGTTCAGAAACTGGCAAGTACCAACTTGGCCTATAAACAGAAACTCTTCATCAATAGAGGATTGTCATTGCAGCTGAACCGTAAATGGAAGGCCTTAACTGGATTGGAAAGAAGACGGGTGAAGGCCAGTGAGGATGAAAGAAGCTTCAAGAACAAGAGAATGTTTCAGCTTTTAAGACTTCTTCATCAGCCCAGCCAGAGGTCCTGGATCTATTCCAGGTCAGGGCACATGCCCGGGGTTGTGGGCTTGATCCCCGGTGGGGGGCGTGCAGGAGGCAGCTGATCGATGTTTCTCTCTCACATTGATGTTTCTCTCTCTCTCTCCCTTCCTGTCTCTCTAAAAAAAAAAATCAATAAAAAGACATATTTTAAAACTTCTTCATCAGACCAAGTACTGTCTATGAGGGCTGTCTGCACCCCACTTTTCATGGACTACTTCAATCCTGGAGGAGGGTGTGACCCAGTGATTTTTAAATGCACACATTTCAGTGCCAAGGTCATGAAGTCAAGGAAAGATGAAGAAACTGTCACATATTGGAGGAGACTGAGAAGTTGTGAAAACTAAATGCAATGTGCTGTCCTGGACTGACTCCTAGAGCAGAAAGGGGCATTAGTGGAAAGACTGAGGAAATCCAAATAAAGTCCGTAGTCCAGTTAATAGCATTGTACCATGTTAACATCTGAGCTCTGATGAATGTATCACGGTTGTATCAGATGTAACTGGTATAGTGTCTAGGACAGAGAAACACTCTGTATAGCTTTGCAGTACATTGTTATTTTCCCTGGACATTGAAATCCACTGCATACATCCAAACGTAAAAGTAAAGCATGTTCAAGGAATTGTCTCCATGACAGAAACGCAGTATGCTTTTCTCCAGTGAAAATGATGGCGGCAGAATGATTATTGCCTTTAGAACCTGATCTCAACTACTTTGAAGAAATACAGGGAACTCCCTTGGCTTTACTTGATGGCAAATATGAAAAAGTGTCCAGTACTGGGCTATGTGCTCATTGTCTCTTGAGGGAGATTGGTAGGTGTGAGGAGAAAGTTATAGTATATCACTGGCAGTGCTATTACTCCTTACCACTTCCCACGTGTCAGTCCACTTACCGGCAGTGGTCTCTGAGAGAACTCAAGTTTGGGGAAGCCAAGAGGCAGGGCAAGGAGGTTACGAGAAAGTCAGAGTTATGGGCCACAGGTTCCAAGCCGTGTGTGTATACAAGAAGGACCGTTCTTCAATCTATACTTTGTACAGTGAGTTCCCACATGAGATTTAATTTGTTACGAAAAAAGGTCTGTTGCATGAGTTTGGCCATGAGGACAAGGAAACATTCTCTTTAATTTTTAGGTTTTATTATGGAAAACCTCAAACAAACACAGAAATAGAGAGAATGGTTCAGTGAATCCCCGGGTGCCCATCATCCAGCTTCAACAGCCATCATCTCCTTACCGTGCTTGTTTCATCATACCATAATCATCCCTCCACTATCCGCTCCGCAAGATCATTTTGCATTAAATCCAAGACATCACATCGCTTTATCTGTCAATGTTTCCATATACATCTCTAAAAATTTTCATGAAAACATAACTACATTATGCTAAGTGAAATAACAAAAATGACAGTCACAAAAAGACAAATACTGTATGATGTCAAGTCATGAGATATTTTGATGAGGAAAGTCATAGAGACAGAGAGTGGATGGGTGGCAGCCGGGGGCTAGGGGAATGGGGAAACAGGGAGTTGATGTGCAATGTGTAGAGTGTCAGTGTTACCAGATGAAGGAGCTGTGGAGACGAATGGGGGTGATGGTCACACAACATTATGCCACTGAACTGTACACTAAAAAATGATTGAGATGGTAAATTTTGTCATGTGTATTTTACAACAATAAAAAAGTAAAACAAAAAAAACTATAAAAAGTAACTGCAATAGTTTTATCATACTGAAAAAATTAACACTAACCCCCCAATAAAATATCCAGAAAGTGTTTAAATGTCCCCAATTACTCATAATTGTTTTAACAGTTAGTTTATTTAAATAAGATCCACACTTTGCATTTAGTTTTTATGCCTCTTAATTGTCATATTATCTGAAGGTCTGCAGGATTTTTCCTTTTCTGGGTTTTGTTGATTACATCCTCGTGGTGTCACTCAGCACGTCCTCTGGGCGATAGGCTTTTCCGCTGGCCCTCCTTGAAGGTGTTCTTCCATGCTGCCTTCCGTCCCGGGTCTGGTAGGCTGAGCGCTCCCAGCAGCAATCGCATTCATTGCTATGGCTTTATTCCAACCCACTTGAGATCTACACACTCAGCTACCTAGTGCAAATCTTGACCTCCAGTGTCAACAGGTATGTCTAAAACAGAGCTCCCTGTCTTCTTTCCCTCCTTCTACCTCACTCTCAGCCCTCCCTATGCTTCCTTCTCTTCAGTGACTAGAACCACAATCTGCATGTGGCTGCCATATTGGATGCCTCCCTCTCCTTCACCTCCTCCACCCCATCTATGCCAAGCCCTGTCAATTCCACTTGAGCCATCTGATACATCCTCTTCTGTCCACCTCCAAGGCCAATACTTTAGTTGATGCCCCTGGTATCTCTCCTCTGGATCTATTTGGTATCTCTCCTCTGGACTGCTTTCATCATCCCCTAGTGAGTTTTGCTGTCACGTTCTCATCATATTTCGCATTATTTTTCATTCTGCATTTAGAATTGCCTTTGTAAAACAAGTCTGATCACATTGCTTTGCTGCTTTGAACTCTTCGACGGTTCTCTGTGCTCTGCGGATAAAATCTAAACTGTTAAGCATGGAAAGCCCTTCAGACACTGGACCCTTCTTACCTTTGGAGACTCACCTCTCCTCTACTTCTTCTGCGACCCTCACATTGCACCCCTGCCATCAAAGGCTCTTTCTTTAGAAACGCGCCCGGGCTCTTGTGCCTCTCCCCACTGCCCTCACGCCCTTTGCCTGTCACCCCTTTAACCCTACTTGTGCTTAGAATCCTGCTGTGTTCCTTCAGTCCCCACCCCCAGCCCAGGATGGTGCTTCGTGCCCCTCCTCAACACTCTCACAGTCTCGGGATTTAGCCTGAACAGCACTGTTTGTATCCCTGACTACGCAGTAATTTCTTTAAGTGCACAGGACCTGACAACAGCCTAGCACATGGTAGGCACTTAATCAATTGACTGAATTGATAAAGGAGTGAAGCAGTAAATGAATGAGTAAAAATGCTCATGTAAATGGTCTAAGCATACCAAAAGCAAGCTAGATAATCCTGGTTTTCAAAATTTATATCGATGGAAGTCTTTTAATATAAATTACACAGATTCATCCAGTACCAATCGTTCATTCACTTTGTCTTGCATGATAGGGCTTTTTTTTTTTTTTTTTAATGTAGCAAAGGAAAATTATCTCCAAAGCAGTTTCCAGATAAATGATGAGGTTAGAACACAGGGCTTAGAGTTTTATGATAAAGCTATGGGTTAACATGCTTCTAATATTTGGTAACTCCTTTGTGAGTACAGAAGATTAAAGATCTTGAGGAATTTCTGGAAACAATTTCCATTTTAAAAAATCACATACAGTATTATATTTTCTCTCAAAATAACAAAATGTGCAATATTCCCCTTTGTAGGCTCTTCCTGCTAATGTGACATTTCCATGACTATTCATAATGCATTTCTCTATATAAAAGAAAACACGCCCTGAATCTTTTTAAAACTAGTAGTGAGTGCACATGAACAATATTTTTACTCCTAAAAAATGTCCAGGCTCGGATCCTCTTTTGCTGTATCAGTAATACAGCTGTAGAATTTGGTTCTTTGGAGACTGACGTGAAGTGAGGGTCCTCCCACAGGCCCCGTGTGGCCTCTCTGCTATTCCATGTGATGTAAAAGAGAGACTGGGCCGGGCTGCAGAACTTAGAAACTGACCTTATCCTGGCCACTGTCGCTCTGGGAGATGATGATGGGCTTTTTAAAACCAGTTCTGCCCAGCAGGTGTGTCTCAGTGGTTGGGCACCACAAGGTAGCAGGTTCGATTCCCGGTCAGGGCACATGCCCAGGTTGTGGGCCTGATCCCCAGTGGGAGGCATGCAGGAGGCGGCCAATCGATGTTCTCTCTCATCGATATTTCTATCTCGCTCTCCCTCTCTCTTCCTCTCTCTCTAAAAATCAATAAAGAAGAAGAAAAAAAAAACCCACCAGATCTAAGGAATAAACATTGAAAGTTTATATAGGTTATTTAGTCCCATTAAGAAGAAACGGCCTTCACTAGCCCCACCCTGGTTGTCCCTGTCCCTTACCATTACAGTGCACCTTCCATAAGGGTTCTCTCCGGATAACTAGGAAAGCAAACCTGCAAATTTCCCATTAAATCCCAGTTCCGAATAGTATATCCAAATAGTATTTGTTTTTAGCAGAAATATTTTTAATTTATAATTTACCGTTTCACAAGTGAAAATTGTACATTTTTACACACCCAATTTAATTTTGCCAAATGTGCACACGTCTACTGGACTTTCACTCCACAGCACCTGAAACTGTGCACGAGGTGGAACATGCAGGTACTCGAGTGTATTTGTTAACAGGTGATAGCTGAAGGCCCTGTCTCCGCTAGACGGTTTATATCGATACTGTACATATCTATATGTATATGTATCTATACATACATAACTTTTTTTTTTACCGTCTAGATCTAACAGTGGCTTTTTTAAAAAAAAGAAGAAAAAGGAAAACATACCTTTCTCGTTTTATTTAAACTGACTCAACTGTATCACTTTCTGTTTTAATTTCAGTGGGTGTCGCTGTGCTTTCCTCGGTGCAAGCTGATTGATAGGTCAAGCTGATACTGACAGTCTCTCCACAGGCATCCCATCCAGTGATGTCAGAGGCCCCGGAGTGCATTGGTCAGGGAGCAACTTGAACTCCACCCTCCAGGCAAGGTTCTTCCAGATTCCGGAGGTTCCAGGATTCCTTCCAGGCACAGCGAGAGCAATAGCAAGAACAGCCACAAACATCCTCGCAGCCGTGAGAAAAGGCTAGCAGCAAAAATGAAATGAAGAAAGGCTTCCTCTCATTAATTAGTCATAGTCAAACAAACAGCCGAGCCTGAAAGCATCCTAAAATATAAGCTGAGTTAAAATCTTAGCTCAGCTATTCTCATTACACTTAGGGTGATCAAGTCATCTGTGAGTACAGCTCGGTCCACATCTTATTCACTGTGATACGAACTTTTGAAATGGACATTATTTTCTAAGGTGCCTAAAATTGCTGTTTTGATTTCTTCCTTGCCCCAGGTTATTTAGAAAGTTTTAAAAGAAGTTTTATTTTTGTATGTTTATATTTGCATTAAAATTTTAAGTTTTATTGCATTTTGTGCCTGTATAATTCTCATGACTTGGAATTTATAAAAAATTTTGTGGCCTCTACTATGATCAATATTTGTAAACATTTTATGATATATTATGTAGTCTCTTTCAAGAATTTGGGGGTTTTTTTGTTTTCATTCCTTTTTTATCATAGTAACAATCATAACTTCAGTATCAACATTTCATGCTCTTGGTGTGCCTCACCATTCCTTTTGTGCAATCGTTTCTTATTCTTGGATTCTTACTACAATTCATTTCTAGTGAGCAGGACATTTTCAGGTCGTTGTTTTTCCATGACAGGCAATATGAGGTATATTTTCTGAGTCACTAAATATATCTAAGAATGTCTCTGTTGACTTTGTGCATTAAAATGTACTGGCTTAATATAAAATTTGGGGGTTTTTTTACGTTTTAATTTTTTTTACAACATTACATTTTAATTACTTCACTTTCTTCTGGCATTTATTTTGTGGGGGAAAAAAATGCATGCCTGCTTTTTCCCTGTTCTATTTAAATTCATTGAAATGAAAACATCTTAATTCAGATTATCTATTTTTATTAAGTTTTCCTGACATTCATTTTGCCCTTTGATTTAAATATCTAAATATTTCTCCTGTGAAGAAAATTCATGTATAACTTATTATTGCCTTTCTTGCCTGCTTTGTTCTTTCCTACTGAAAATATTTTTGTGTGTATGAGATCTTGATTTTCTTTTCAGAGAATCTCTCTTCCATAATATATATTTTAAATTAATAGACTTCTATTAGCAGTTTGTTTTCAGGTAACAAAAATAAAGAGAGAGAGAGAGAGGAAGTTCAAAGAGTTTCTATATGCCCCCTCACATGTCTCCCAATTACTCCTATTAGTAGCATCTAGAGTTAGTGTGGTCCATTTGTTACAACCCATGAGCCAATATCAATAGTTTACATTAGGATTCACTCTTGGTGTACATCCCACAGGTTTGATAAATGTATAATGACATGTATTCACCATTATAGTAAGCTATAGACTAATAGTTTTACTTCCTTAAAAATCCCTGGTGCTTGACTTACTCGTCCACTCTTCCATGCCCCAAACCCTTGGCAATCCATCCCTAATCTGTTATTGTCTCCATAGTTTTACCTTACCCAGAATGTCACGTAATTGGAATCATACAGTATGTTGCCTTTGTAGATTGCATTTTCTTTCACTTAGCAATACGATTCTAAGATTTCTCCGTGTCTTTTTGTGGCTTGATGGCTTATTTCTTTTCATTGCTGAATGACGTTCCATGGTCTGGATATACTACTGTTTGCTTATCCATTCACACATTCGGAACATGTTGGTTGCTTCCAAGTTTTGGCAATTATGAATAAAAATGAACATCTGTGTGCAGGTTTTTGTGTAAGGTTTTGACTCCCTTACATCAACACCAAGGAGCACAATTGCTGGATCATGTGATGAGTATACAAGGTGGGGCAAGAGGAGGTTTACAGTTGTGAGTGTGGAAAATAATACAATCATTAATAAATAATAATATAAGAACCAACTCTGTGCTTTGTAGGAAACCGCCAAACTGTCTTCCAAAGTGGTTGTACCATTTTGCATTCCTACCAGCAATGATTAAGAATTCTTGTTGCTCCATGTTCTCACCAGCATTTGATGTTGTTCATGTTTTTTTTATTTTTTATTTTTATTTTCATCATTCTGACAGGAGAGAGCAGTATCTCCTTGTTTCAACTTACATTTTCCTGGTGACATAAGATGTTGAGCATTATTTCATATGCTTATTTGCCATCCACACATCTTCAAAAATGAGGCGTCTGTTCAGATCTTTTGTCTATTTTTAATGAGTTGTTTACCTCATTTTTGAGTTGTGAGTTCCACGTATATTTTGGATCAGTCATTTATCTGATATATATGTTTCGCAAAGATTTTCTTCCAGTCTGTGGCTAGTCCTTTTGTTCACTTAACAGTGTCCTTTTATTTTCAGAGCAGAACTTCTTAAATGGTGTTTTATCTAAGAAATCATAGCCAAACCCAAGGTCACTTAGATTTTCTACTATCTTATCATCTTGCATAGTTCTGTACTTTACGTTTAGGTCTATGATCCATTTTGAGTTGATTTTTGTGACAAGTGTAAAGTCTATCTAGAATTATTATTTTTTGCATGTGAATATTCAGTGTGTCAACACTATTTCTTCTTATTTTAAAAATCATTTCATTCATCCTGTCTATGAGTTATAGGAGAACTTGAACGTTTCCTCCAAGTCACCAATTTAATGTTCTGTACCCTCCAGTCTTCTGTTCCCTGTTTGCATTGGCTTTTTTATTGATCATTTCCAATTCACTATTTGATTTTTATCTGATTTTTTCCTTATTTCAGATTGTTTTTGGTGGGTAAACAACAGTCTCTCCAATTTTCTTTGAGAATATGAACCAAAGATTTTTTTAACTTGAACATTTACATGTAAATTGGGTGAGTAGACATCTTATTGAAGGAGTGTTTATACCTGTTGTCCTGCTATAGTCATTAATAGCTAAATATAGAATATTTAATGTTCACAAGTGTTCCAGTTTATACAATAAATTATATGGTTACTCTCTATATAACATTATGTTTCCCCAATTTTTACCTGAGCCTTGATTTCATTATGCTCTCTTCAGTGTTTTTATGACTAAAAGAAATAATTATCACCTTCATTTCTTTACTCATTTCACACATGGTGTTATTTAACCCTCATAACAACCCTGTGGGTTAGAACTATCATTACCTCCATGAGGAAACTGATACCCAGAGTTTGGGGAAGGAGGCAGCGGAGAGTTCTGTGCTTTTCTTAACTTTCTTTTCTGGAGATAGGAGAGAGTGAGAGGGTCCTGCCATAGTTATTAATTGCTAAATATAGAATATTTAATGTTCAAAAGTGTTCCAGTTTGGACAAAAAAATTATATTGTTGGGTAGTTGCTTCTTTCATCAGTTTGCTTTATGGGGAGAGCAGGGGGGCCCTTGAGCTAAGCTGGTGTCTGGCAGAAGTGGCCCTTCCCCAAGGCTCCCCCGGGGGACCGTTCCACGTGTGGCATCTCCAGGTGAGAATGGGGGCAGGACTGGGTAGAAGCCGAGGCAGATTTCCCCTGTTTGAAAGGCTGATGATGACTCCTTTTGCGGGCCAAGTGGCCAAGCTAGAAAGATCATCCCACAGAAATCCAACCTACCTGCAAAGTATACTCCTGGGCTGCCCTCCTGACTTTGAGGGCTGCCTAAATGGCCCTTATTGGGCCTCTGGCATAGTGTAGGAAAATACAAAGGCCAAAACCTGAACCTATCCAGATAGACTAACCACTCTGGACACACTGATGGCCCAGACTTGTTAAACAGTCAACAGACAGGACATCATGATCTTCCCAGGTACACGGACCCTGCCAGAGATGTGGCCCAGCACAGACAGATTTTCAATCCAATCATAGCCCAAACTGACTACTCCAGGAAGTAATCTCCCACAGCTGCATCCTGGCACTGTGAGAGGTGCCACTCACTGGAAACAGGGTGGGGATGAGAGGGAGGAGGCCAACCTGAGGTTACCTGCAGTGTCTAGCAGAGCACCTTAGATCTTCTCGCCACTTGAAACCCTGCTACCTCAAGTGTGGTCCAAGGACCGGGAGTCTCAGCATCATCCGGAAGTCTGTTAGAAATGCAGAAATTTGGGCCCCACCCCAGACCAGCTGAATCAGAATCTGCATTTAATAAATGCCCCGGGTGGCTATTTATGCACTGAAGGAATAGGAGACACTGACACAAATACTTAAATATGCTTCCAGAACTTTGAGCTGGTCATAAGTTTTACAGGATCACTGTAGCTAAAGACTATGCATTTATCATTCATGTAACAACATGCCTGATAACTCACAAATGTTTTGGACAGATAACATAGCAAGTAGATGGTGATGACTAATAAGGAGTATATGTTTTGAAACTTTATTTTCTTAATCTTTCAAAAAATAATCTTAGGACATCTACACATTTCTTTGACCTAATCCAGTGCCGAATAGATTTATTACAAGTGCATATACTTTTAGGGCTATTACAAGGATAGACTTTTGGTAGAATTTGCCTATTCCCTTCAAAATCTGAATATAATCACATTTGGGCACTCATTCCTCTCTCACTGGACTTGAGCAAGATTGTTAATTATGCTTACGATAAACTATATTAAAAAACAAATGAAATGTATTGCAATTTTCCCAACAACTACCAGAGCTGTTAGAATGGCGTGGGTTTCCCTGCACACTCAGTGCTCACAAGCACCCATTCCCACGAGCAAACTTCTGTGCTGGCTGCTTAGCCTGGTTGCCTGATTTTGAACTGTTGACTGTGTGTGTTGATTTTTCGGTGTGCTCCTCCTGGCACAGGGAGGATGTGTTTGTCCTGCATTGAAAGTTGAGATGGGTTCTGTCAGAACTGTTTACATTTCCTTTCAAACTTTTCAGTCCCAGATGAAGAGACAAGATAAATGTTTCTATTTTGTCCTTTTTCTTTGCCAGATTAGAATTCCAACTGCTTGGAAAGACCAAGATGTCAGCAGTAACCCCTTCTCTGGCCACCCCACTGTGACACACACACACATTAAAACAGCAGCCAGGTGACTCTGGTTCTTTTGCCTCAGAGAAGTGATGTATTGGGGGGGAGGGGGGGTGAAGAAAGGAAAGAAAGAAAGAAAAAGGAATCTCTTTCTGGGTGTTGAGCTTTAAATGCCCATATTCCAAACACATAGCCACATAGCTTTGGGATATTTTTCTTCCTTGTGATCAGAGAAGCAATGAGCTCTTACATAAGCAATGCCAACACCACCTTCCATTTCCCCCACCCCCTCCACCGAGAGAAGGAGACATTTTTCTCTGCCCAAAGGTTCTGCTCACCAAGCTGTGATCCTGCCTGGCTGCTCCATTCACAGGGCACATTGTTTTCTCTCTGGCCATCCAGATGGAGTGCCCCTTTATGATTTGCACGAAGTCAACATGTGCTCCTAGAGAACTGGGGGGAGGGGTTGCAAAAGGGGCCCTGCACGTGGATGCACGGATTACCGCGAAGACATGGGGACTCTAGAGAAGAAGCAGTTATGGGACATATCTGGACAGAGGGGACTTTACCATTCAGTTTCCTGTTCCCGAGCGGAGAAATTGCTGCACCTGGTGGGGGGGGGGGGGGGGGCGGTGCCTAAGAGACAAGAGACGGACAGAGGGACAACTCAGCTGTGAACTTCACAAACAAGAAAGCAGAGCAGAAAGGGCAAGGACAGAAGAAGCTAGCTGGGGGGAAAATCATAACCCATGTTGCTCCTTGACCTGCCCCTCACCTTCCTGACAAATGCCCACCTTCTTACTGCATAGCATGAACAGTATTTAGGGGTGCGGGGACAGTGCCAAGGGCAATGGACCTGCAACTGACTAGATTGTCTCCTCTAGCGTGGTAGAACAGAAGCTTGGACTAGAGGATAAACTGTTCCAGAAAAAAAGTAAAAGAAAATAAAGAAATGTGTCTTGCTTCCCTGTAGCTGTGTCCTGAGGCTCATCCCTGCTACAGTTTTTTCTTCTGCCCTAGTTGTACTAGAATGATTTTTATGTTTAAGACAGAGTTTATTTTTGAGACAAGGATTTCTAATTAAACATTTAACATCATGCTTCTAGTCAGGGCTAAGTGGTCATGTTTTAACTTGGCCAGTGATGTGGTTCATTAGAAAAGGTTTTTTGTTTGTTTGTTTGTTTCTTCTTTTTAATGGCGTAATTCTCAGAAACAGCCTTTCAGAAGTTCTTGAGCAAATTCAAACTTTCCTGATACTCAATAATTGAGATATTCTGAACATAGTTTTCTAATAGTTTAAATATTTCACAATTTATTGAAAAAATAATAATTTGTCTTATGTGCGGGTTACTTTTTCAATGTTCAAAACACTAGCTAAGCTAAGCTCAGTGTGGATGTCCTCTCATTTTCAGGTAACACATTAGTTTGGGTTCTAAATGAAAAGGTGTGTTAAAATTATATGAAAAAAAGGTGTTTAAAACAAAATAGGACATTTGGTCCCTTTTTTAAAGCATCAACCCAGTAAATAAATATGGGCATAGTAAATAAAGCTCTCTGGCTATCTTCTCTATGAAGCAATGGTTGGAAGAGATGAATAAAAAATGTTTTTAATACAGTAATTTTCCTATTTGGCTCCTTTTCTAAACTTCCTTCAGCTCTCCAGCACTTATTACCAGGTTTGCCCTTGTTATTATTTGAAGGGTACAGTCATGGAAAAGTCCTGAGAAGTCTTAGAAAGTCTGTTACCTAATTAAGATATAATTTGTTTCTAATAGGGATTTTTTGTGTTTTTTGTACTTAAACGCCTCTGCTATACAAACAGAAAGCATCTTTCTGGTGTACAGGTAAACAGCAAGGAAAGGTACACATTACTTAATTTTCTCTCAAAAGAAGTGCACATCTCATGTGCACACAGAAACCTGAAATACACAAGTCAAAAAATACTCATTAGCTAATGTCATTAATATCTATTTACCACCTACTTGAAATCAGACATGTTTTATTTTTACTTTTGCTTTCTTGGTTCTCCCGTCACTCACTCTGCCACGTCCTCATGCTTGCCTACATTCTTCCATTCTTCCCATTAGGTCACATCGTGCACCTTCTCGAAACTGGAGTGGAAAAAACCTCTTCCAGAAAACTTTCCCAAGGAAAGTATATCATCCCCTTGACAAAAACTCAGCACAAGTTATTTCTAGCCTTCCATATTATTCTTAGCCATTTGGTTACAATTGCTCACTTATGTGGAACCCACGTGATGCTCGCTATTCTCCAAGGTTCAATCCCATGTTCCTTAAAGGCACGGATGTAGCTTAGACTTCAGGACTTCATGCTCCCAAGTTTAGGGCTACACTTACCTTCCCAACATTCATTTCTTCCTTTGTTGATAACAGAATTCTCAGAAGGAATGAACTTAACTCCAGCTCTCAACCTTTCTTGAAGATGGGGGAGACGGGAGGGTCGCCCAGGGCAGTGATTGGGTGGGGCTTCTGGGAAAGCCCCCTCTGTGGCTTTCTCTTCTTCCCTTTATTTCTGCTGGGAACAGGAAATGCTGACTGGAGTATGATGGCTATACCTGATGACCTTGAGGATGGAAGCTCTTGTAATAAGGGTGGCTGAGCTGAAGGACAATGGGGCTGAATTCTTCATGACTAGATGGGACTGCCATTCCAAAGTCTTGTGTGTTGTAGTTCCCTGTAATTTCTGGAGTATTTCCACAGCGGGTGTCAACACCACATGTGTCAGGTGGATCCTCAGGCTAAGGGAGGGTTACAGCAGGTTATTGGGAGGGGGTGGGATGTATGTGAACACTAAAAGGGGAAGGAAACAGAATTGGGCAGTGAAAGCTTTCAGACCTTCATGCAGATCCCACACCTGTGAGGGAAGCAGGAATCTCAAGGAGCACCTCAGACGGTAGTGCAGATCTGAGAAGATTTAGGCTAATCCAGCGAGGAGCCCTTGGAGAGCCCCATATTGGGCGGAAATGCTAAGCCCCAGTATTTGTGTCATACTCAGTCATTGGTTGGGGCTTTTCTAGAAAGAATATGGTCTCATCTGCAAAGCTGAGTTGGATCCTGAAGGTGTTGGAGTTGGAGGCTGTCCAAGTGCCCTCCTTCCAGGTGAACAGCAGGTCCTCTCTTGAAGGAGACCTGAGCAGCGCACTTCTGTGAATGCCACAAGCAGTGCTGTTAATGAAATACATACACCCCCTTCAACACCATAGACAAACCCATTTCTCAAGCCAAGTTGATAAGAAGAAGACTTATTAGAGCAGAGTGACTTGCCTCAGGTCAGAAATTAATGGGGAAGAACTATTAAGAAATTGATTGACCTCTTCCAAAATATATTACTCTTGATTTTGAGCTGGAAGCCTTTGCTGAGTTCACACAGACCCCAAATCAGATGGGAACATGTGTTGATGTTCATCCACAGTGTCCTCATTCCACGTTCAGTGACTCTTCCTTTTCAGCACACACCATTCAGGTGAATCATGCTCTCATATCCTCCCCTCCCCTCCCCCCACCCTTACAACTCAGGCCACCTCATTTCACTTTATAGGTCAAACCACCCTGAGAGGTAGCCATGCAGGCCTCATATCTTCCAACACCCTAGCTTCCATCAAAACCTACCTGCTCTTTTTCCCACTTGGTAGGAGGATAACAACTGAGGCTGAAAAGACTGATAGGAGCTCAGTGGCCTCCTTATTTACATCTGTAGAATGTAACCCAAAATAAATGGCTAGCTAATGGGGGCATTTTCAAAAACTTGTTCAGGCCAATATTGGTGAAATTTTGGATGATACTGGTATGTATTTATCCTTTACACCGAGACAACAGCAGCTTACACTAACCGTAATGGGTAGTTGTAGAGTTTACTCTCAAAACAGTACTTCTTCCTGACTAATGACCTCAGCAAATGGGTAACAGTGACTTATCATCCTCTCTGGAAATTTTAATGTGACAGAGGGCTTTCTATGTTTTAGATGTTCTACTCTAGATAAAGGGGTAGAAATAGTAATAAAACAAAGTAAGTACCTGATGGATACGAAGAATGGTGGTTGGTACACTAAGTGTACAATGGGTATAATTTAGTTTTCCTATAAGTTACATATTATAACTCCATTTTACAGTTGAGGATCACAAAGGTTAAGTGGCATAAGATCAATCAACCAGTAAACTGTGTGTGTCAAGCCTGATTCAGGTCCGGTCTATCTGGCTCCCTCGTCTTCTGCTCTGTTCTGTCTCATCCCACAATTCACAATTCATATTCAAGTCCAAGACTTTCAACTTGAACGCCACACCTGCAGCATTCATAGTGTCTAATAGTTAGCGTGGGAAGGTGATTTATAAAGAAAATAACATTTAAACCTACCCATATTTGGGGAGGTCCATTATAAAAATATCTATGCTTTTTATATATTTGAAAACTTCCATAATAAAAAGAGGTGTATAGGAATGTTTACATTCCATAAAGGCATTCAGTGGCTCAGCACCTCACTAGGACATTATAAAGTTTCTCTCCAACCCCAACTGGACAAATGCGCACACACACACACACACACACACACACACACACACACACATACACACACATACACACACACAGTCAGACAGTTGAAAGCACCTTCTAGCATAAACAATGCAGATATTAATTAGTTGTAAAACTACAAAACAGAAGTCTAGAGATCTTAGCATTTCCAACACATATCAACATAGGCAAATGTTCCCTTTCTGTGTATGAATCAGAACATTCAGCTCCATTCACTGTCTTATGTTCTTTTTCATTTGCTCAAGGCCAGCCAAACCAAACCAGGCGTCACCAGTGGAGAGAACTGCAAATGTTTGCAAACTGTGAGCAAATTAGGAGAAAGTCCTAGATTTAGAGAGACATGAATTATTGTGTGCAGATATAAATAAACATTGTTCTCAGCTCAGGTTCTGTCAACACCTCAGCACTCCACGCAAACTCATCCAAAGATCAATGAGCTAGTGTTACTCATACCTGATGAGCTCCAAAAACCACCTGAAGGGGCACACGCTGTACTTTGCTAAGCTTGTTTGCAAAACTCAGCCCTTGGAATACAAAGCTACCACAAAGTATGCGGCCAACTCTGAAATACTTGTGTTTTCAGGCTGCAAGGCCAAAGCAGTCCTTCTCTTTTGTTGGACCATGCTTCAGATCTTGGCTTGGGCACTCCAGGAGGCCACCTTCACCATTTCTTAATTAAGACACATTTATTGTATAATATTTTTAAAATACAGACAATCAAAAAGATTAAAAATTGCCTTAATTCTACCAACCAGAGGTAACCACTTTAAATTTTGACCATGACTATAGAATTTTTTTTAATTTATTGGTTAATAAAATTATATAGCTTTCAGGTATACAGTTCTATAATAAATCATCTGTATATTGTATTGTGTGTTCACCAACCCAAGTCAAGTCTCCTCCATCACCATTCATCCCCTTTACCCTTTCTACCTCTCCCCGCCCCCTTTTCCCTCTGGTCATCACCATGCTGTTGTCTGTGTCTATGAGTTATTATTATTATTATTATTATTATTATTATTATTATTGCTTATTCCCTTCATCTGTTTCACTCAACCCCCTAATGCCCCTCCACTCTGACAGCTGTCTGTCTGTTCTTTGTATCTATAAGTCTGTTTCTATTTTATGGGTTAGTTTATTTTGTTCATTAGATTCCAAATGTAAGTGAAATCATATGATACTTGTCTTTCTGGGACTGGCTTATTTCACTTAGCATAATTCTCTCCAAGTTTATCCGTGCTGTTGCAAAGATAAGATTTCCTTCTTTTTATGACTGAGTGATATTCCACTGTGTAAATGTACCACTGCTTTTTTATCCATTCATCTGCTGATGGACACTTAGGCTGCTTCCAAATCATGGCTATTGTAAATAACACTGCAATGAACATAGGGGTATATATATTCTTTTGAATTAATGTTTCCAATTTCTTCAGATATATTCCCAGAAGTAGAATTGCTGGGTCATAAGGCAGTTCTGTTTTTAATTTTTTGAGGTAACTCCATAATGTCTTCTACAATGGCTACACCAATCTGCATTCCCACCAACAGTGGCTTCTCTGTACGTGACTCCTCTATACATGACTTCTCTTTCCTCATCTTCGATAACACGTGTTTGTTGATTTATTGATGATAGCCATTCTGACAGATGTGAGGTGATATCTCATTGTGGTTTTAATTTGCATTTCTCTGATAATTAGTGACATAGCACATCTTTTCATATGTCTACTGGCCATCTGTATGCCCTCTTTGGAGAAGTGTCTGTTTAGGTTGTCTGCCAATTTTTAAATTGGATTGTTTGTTTTTTGAGTGTTGAGTTATTTATAAATTTGGTATATTAACCCCTTATCAGATGTATAATTGGTGAATATGTTCTCCCATTCAGTGGGTTGTCTTTTTATTTTTTTGCTAATCAGCTATGCAAAAACTTTCTAGTTCGATGTAGTCCCATTTATTTATTTATTCTTTTGTTTCCCTTGCCTGAGGAGATATATCAGGAAAAATATTGGTAAGTGAAATATTCAAGATTTTACTGCCTATGTTTTCTTCTAGGATTTTTACTGCTTAAAGTATAATATTTAAGTATTTAACCTATTTTGAATTTATTCTTGTGTATGATGTAAGACGGTGGCCTGGTTTCATTTTTTTTTTTTTTTTTTGCATGTATCTGTCCAATTTTTTCAACACTATTTATTGAATAGACTATTTTTACCCCATTGTATGTTCTTGCTTCCTTTGTCAAATATTAATTGGCCATAAAGGCATGGGCTCATTTCTGGGCTCTCTATTCTGTTCTATGTGACTGTTTTTATGCCAGTACCATACTGTTTTGATTACTATGGCTTTGTAGTATAGCTTGATATCAGGTTGCATGATTCCTTCAACTTTGTTCTTTTTCAAGATTGCTGTGACTATTTGGATGTTTTGTGGTTCTGTATAATGTTTTGGAATATTTGTTCTTGTTCTGTGAAATAAGCCATTGGTCTCTTGATAGGAACTGCTTTGAATCTATAGATTGCTTTGGGCAACATGGACATTTTAATTATATTAATTCTCCCTGTCCATGAACATGGCATATGCTTCCACTTTTTTGTATCTTCTTCAATTTCTTTCTTTAGTGTCTTATAATTTTCTGAGTACAGGTCTTTTACATCCTTCGTTAAATTTATCCCTAGGTTATTCTTTAAATGCAATTATAAATAGGATTGTTGTCTTAGTTTCCCTTTCTGATAGTGCATTATTGATTTATAAAAATGCAACTGATTTCTGGATATTTACAAGTCTCCTGCTACTTTACTGAATTCATTCATCAGTTCTAGTAGCTTTTTGGTGGAATCTTTAGGATTCTCTAATACAGTATCATGTCATTTGCAAATAATGATAGTTTTACTTTGTCCTTTTCAGTTTGGATGCCTTTATTTCTTCTTTTTGTCTGATTGCTGTGGCTAGGACTTCCAGTACTATGTTGAATAAGAGCAGTGAAAGCGGACATCCTGTCTTGTTCCTGATCTTAAGGGAAACACTTGTAGTTTTTGTCCATTGAGTATGATGTTGACTATGTGTTTGTCATATATGGCCTTTATTATGTTGAGGCCTGTTCCCTCTATTTCCACTTTTCTGAGTTTTTATCATAAATGTGTGCTGGATTTTATCAAATGCCTTTTCTACACGTGTTGATATGATCGTGTCATTTTTATTCTTCCTTTGGTTTATGTGGTGTATCACGTTAATTGATTTGCATTTATTGTACCAACCGTACATCTCCAGATTTGCCACCATCTTGGATCCTTGATTGTAGAATATTTAATGTATATATGCTTTTCAAAATTAACATAGGAGCATACTGTAGGTAACTGGCTTTGTTTATTCAAAGTATAGTCTATGAACATTTTAATGCCTATAAACAACCTTACCTTTACAACATATTTACAGTGTCTGCACTGTGGGCATAAAGCAATTTATTCAGTCAAGACATATCATTTTGTATTTACCAAGAATTATTACTGGACATTTAGAAGGCTGTTTTTAAATTTTTGCTCCTAAAACTGAGCTTGGATGGCTATTTTAATAGATAATTACTTTTACAAATCTATCCATAGGATAGATTCTTAGAAGTAGAATGCTCAGATAATGAACTTTTTGAGGCTTTTAATAAATACAAACTGCCTTCCAGAGAGAGTACACAAATTTACACTCCTCCTTACTCTGCACCCTAACAGCACTGAGTTTATTCTGTTAATATAATTTTGTGCATTTATTATTTATCTGTAAGACTATTCACATTTTAAGAGGGGTATCCCCTTGTTTGCCATATGTGATGCAATTCTTTCCTCATTTTTTATTGTCTTTTAACTTGATTAGTTGTTTTGGATACAAAAAGTTAAAAAATTTTAGGTTAAAAATGTATGTCTTTATTTATTTATTTATTTATTTATTTATTTATTTTGATTCTATTATCTAAGACATGGTTAGATTATCCTTCCCAAGCTCGTATTTTCTTTTATTAAGTCATTTAAAATATTTAATCCACCTGAAATAAGTTTTGGAAAAAAAGAAATAGATATAACATTTTCCCTCCCAAATGATGATTCAGTGGCCCCTATGCTGTTTGTAACATAAGCACTCTTTTCCATACTGATTTAACATGCCACCCTTATCTAAAGATGCTAAATACTTATATTTTCTTTGGTCTGTTGTTAGATTTTTTATTCTGTTCCATTGATTTTGCTATCTATCCTTGGGCAAGTACCACCGAGTTATTTTAGTTATTGGAGCTTTACAGTACAATTTAACAACTTAGCAGAGAGACCTACCTTATTCCATTTTATTTTCTAACTTTTCTTGGCTATTCTTGCTCACTTATTCTTCCTGAAGAATGTTGAAATCGTTTTATTAGGTACTCTGCCTGGGATTATTTTACAGCCATAGCTTACGTTAGAGAGAATTAACATCATTACAATATTCTCTCTCCTAATACAGAAGTGTGGTATGTCTTTCATTATTTTCGTCTTCTTCTATGTTCCTGTGGTAGAGTAGTACTTGTATCACTCTGTAGTACTCTGCTCACCTGCAGATCTGAGATGCCCTTACATTGCAGAGGAGCCATTTGATTGGTTCTGACTGATGGCTGCCAGCTACTGCTTGCAGGGCGGCGGTGGTGAAGAGTCACACAGCCTGCTTCAAACTTTAAGTGAACAAGAGGTAAACCTATCATCTGTGGCATGCCATTTAGATTTGAGGATTTATCTGTCACCATAGGAGAGTCCCTTAGTAAAGGTTGCACTTTTTGTATTCAGTTTATGTCGAAATATTGACATCTCTATTGTTACTGTGATAGGGGAAATCACGTTTTGATTTACTGTAGTATCACTCTATACCAGATAGGTGAGGAAGAGAATAGACAGGGAGTAGGAACTTCACTGCTGGGCCTATGGGCTTCTATTTCTGGTGGTAGTTCCAGCTCACACTTAGCTAGGGCTCGAGGGCAGTGCTCCAAGGCAGTCCTTCCCAACTGGAAACCACTTCCTCAGCTTTAAGCCAGCTTCGCAGCTGCCCTGCCTTACTTAGCCTGGGAACTCATTCCAAGTATAAATGTGATTGAATACTTCAAGCAGCCTCTGTGTCTGTACCTGACATAGTCACTCCCAGGTTCTGTTTGTCCTGGCCCCTAGCCCCTCTTGCTCTAAGTTTGAGGACAGAGGTATTGACTGAATTTTGCTTACTGGCCCCTTCTCTTTCTCCATACACGAGTCTCATGCTTTACATGTCATGAATCATAGATTGATGGGTTCTTTTTTCAATCTGGCCTCACCTATACTCCAATTTGCAGAAATTCTTAGAAATTATAGCCAAATGGGCGCTACCCCCGGTTTCAAATGCATACATGTTCTTCTCACGGAGAATTTGAGAGGGAGAATTAATGACATGTGCATGTGCAAACATCATTTTAAACGAGTGGTCCTTTCATGGATATTTTCAGGAAAACTTGGAAAAGACTAAATGGAAACCCAGATGTTGGTTGAGGGAACAAGTTATCTCCTTCTCTCTCCCCTCCACCATCCTCTGTGTGTGGAAGGGAGTAGCACTGCAAAGATTTATTTTCCCACTGAAACTTTCCTCAGAAAATGGAAATGATTACAGTCAGTTTCAAATAATATTTTTCCCTTGGTTGCATAAATCATGAAATGCTAGCCAGAACTCATTTTTAGTTGATGTTGTCCTTGTGTCTCTCAGTTCCTGGTTTTCAAAATCCCATTTACGGATGAGATCTTATCTATGGAAGAAGTTTTGCACTATTCTCGGGTAAAATATATTCAACACAATTTTTTAAAAAAAACGAAACCATTCAATTTAAACAGCTATCAGATTATATCCTTTGAATATTTTTGGCATTAAAATAATCTATCCTTTATGAAGTGATTATATGTACACTACAGATGGCAGTTTGATTTGTTTTCACCCCCTTTATAAAGTTAAAAGTTGGTACTCGTATGTTGGTTTCTAAATTATTCTTGAATTTTTTCTGGTCTATATAATCCCAAACCCTATGAACCACTGGAATGTATCTTCAAATAGATTTTCAGCAAGTGGAATATTTTCTGAGCCCTTGCATTTCTGAGAATGCCTGCCTGTCCCACTGAAAGACACATTGCTGGGTATAAAGTTCTTAGCTCATAACTTCCCCCCCTCAAAACCCTGTGGAATCATTTGGCATCTAACTGTTGCAGAGGAAATGGCTGAGACCAACCTAAAGTTTTGTGTTCTTGTAAACAAATTTCTACTGAATAGTTACAAGATTTTTTTCACTTATTATACCTTCCCCTTTCTTAAGACACTCAGTACAATGTCCCCAAGTGCAGCCCACTGAGATAGAATATGTGGTGGCTGACGGTCAAGAGGCCAGATTCTGGCATCACCCAAGTTCAAATCTAATTCCACACTTGACCAGCCATTGTATCCTCGGATAGTGTTATGGGATGAATTGTGTCCCCCCAAAAGATATGTTGACATCCTATACCCTAGTACTTACAAATGTGACCTTAGTTAGAAATAGGATCTTTGCAGATGTAATCAAATGAAGATGAGGTTATTAGGGTGGGCCCTAAGCCAATAGTACTCATGTCCGTAAAAGAGGGAAATTTGGACACAGACACACACATAGAAAATGCCTTGTGAAGACAGAGACCAGAAGAAGGCCATGTAAAGACAGAAGCAGAGATTAGAGTTTTGCTGCCACAAGCCAAGGAGGCTGCGGGAAGCTGGAATAAGCAAGAACGAATCCTCCTCTAGAGAGAGGCTTCAGAGGGAGCACGGCCCTGCCCACACCTTGATTTCAGCTTCCAGCCTCCTTAATGGAAGGTGATACACATCTGTGGTTTTAGGCCACCTAGTTTATGGTATTTTGTTAAGATGGCCCTAGGACACTAGTACAGATTTCTCAAAGACTTTGAGCTTCAATGACTGTATCTGTAATATGAGACTAATGTGTTAGTTATGATTGTTGAGAGGTTAAGTGTGATTAAACGAGATGAGATCTATGAATTCTGGCACGTAGGGAATATCTAATAAATAGAATGGGTTGTTGGGTATCAATCTTGTCCCCACCACCATCACCTGCCCTGAGCAGCCTTCTCTTCTGGAAACGCTTTCTTTCTTTTCCTGAACTCTTGATATTTTTACACAAAGCTTATGTGATTTTTATAAAATAATGTCATTTTTCTAAACTAGATTCCAGGCCTACCCCCAAAGACTTTTGATTCAGTAGGTCTTGGGTAAGTGTCTGGAATGAGTATTACATGAAGGTGTCCAGGAATGAACTCTCATTAAGTATTGAAAGTACAACATAATTTAAGTCATAGACCTGTTCTATTAAATTAATATTGGTATTCCTGTTCTACAAATATGGAAACTGAGGTCAAAGGAAATTGAACTCAAGTCTGAAAACATAAAATCAAGTAATTTTTGAGGCCGAACTTCAATAACTTGACTAGCTTGATGAAATGCGAAACTCTAGACTAGTATGAAAACAATGCTAGATAATGAGGGCTCTGTTTAACATAAAGTACGGGAGACAGTCCAGTATTAGGATTAAGAACACATGCTTTGGAATCAGACAGGATTAAATTCCAGCTGCAGCACTTACTTTCTACCTATGCAAAAATTATTTAACCTTTTAAGGTCTTAAGCTCTTCATCTGAAAATGGGAATGGCATGCATCAGGGTTGTTGTGAAAAGTGAGAGATGTTGTGATAAGGCATTTCATATACAGTAGGTGCTAAATAAATGGTATATTTGCACACACATTGACATTTATTTAACAAAAGAAATCAACTTCTTCATTCTCTGCTATTGTCTTAAATATACACCTTCAGGGAGAACGAACATCCATAGATAAGAACTAGCAATTGATTAGAAAAGATGTGATGTCCATGCTTTCCCAGTGGTTTGTTTTGAGAGTAACTTTTCTGGAATTCTCTTATTAATTTGCCTTTAGGAAGTCTCCTTGTATCTTGGAATTTTCTATTTTTATAATATTGATGGGTTATCTCCCAGAATATGTAAGATCCACTTTTAAGAGTTCCTAGTAGTGCCCTGGCTGGCATGGCTCAGCGGTAAGTGTTGCCTGCAGACCAAAGAGTCCCGGGTTCAATTCTGGCCAAGGACACGTACCTCAGTTGCTGTTTGTCCCCGGCCCCGGCTGGGGTTGTACGGGTGGCAACCAATCAATGTGTCTCTCTCACATTTATGTTCCCCTCTCTTCCTCCCTCTTTCCCTCCAGCTCTATCTGAAGATTAATGTAAAAATGTCCTCAGGTGAGGATTAAAAAAAAAAAGAGTTCCTAGTAGTGAAATATAAATTGTGTACTTAAGGATATCTATGGGTTATGATTTCCTCAACCTAGTGCCCAACAGGATTTGTTATCTGCTACCCTTGGCACGTTTCACCATATTCTTCACCAGGCTCCAAGATGTCAAGAAGGAAACCAGGAAACGGATGTGGGAAAGCAGGACATTTTGACATGATCAAGGGAGTCAGGCACACAGTAAAGAGCAAAGAAACAAGACAGGAAACAAAACTGCACAG
The DNA here is from genome assembly GCA_030848825.1 of Tadarida brasiliensis. Classification (NCBI taxonomy): domain Eukaryota; kingdom Metazoa; phylum Chordata; class Mammalia; order Chiroptera; family Molossidae; genus Tadarida; species Tadarida brasiliensis. The sequence continues at coordinate 13,689,652 of CM061273.1, read as the reverse complement.
AATTGCTTCTTTTATTTTTGTGTTATTTAAATCATTCTGTATTATATCATATTAGAAACAGGCACCATATTCCAATTTCTTTTACTTCTGTGAAATGTGACATGCTTCTCAGATATCTGGCATGATTACAGTTGTTTCTTCATGTCATCTTGTCTTCAGCGAGCTTTGATGCTAGGCTGCTCAGCTCTCCTGTCCTGGATGAATGTATCACCCAGGATGAAGTGAACAGGGAACCAAACGGGAGCTTAAGGATAACAATATGCTTGTAGCAGTAAGTCTGCAGGTAGATGTTCCAGACTTGGTGCAGTGGCTCAGCCATTTCATCAGGGTCTGGGGTTCCATTTCTCCCCTGCACCTTCTCAGCATGTTTTTTGTCCTCACGCTTGTCACTGCACAGTTGCAAGGTGGCTGTCTCAGTATCAGGAATTAGTCTCAGCCCTGCTTCCTGAGAATAAACGGGGAAAGGCATACCTGGCTTTTTAAGCAGTAAACAAAATGATCCCCCGAGGCCTTGCTAATAGTATCTCTCTAGCCAAAATTGGTTAATATGGCCACCTCCAGCTGTTAAAAAAACAAAACAACTCTGGGAAAGAGTATCAGGCAAATGTGAATGAGAATCACCATTCATCTTCTGGGCCTGGTTGTCTGCATTCCTGAACCGCACGTCTCACTTTTGGAATCCCAAGTCATGGACAGAATTGAGCCCTGGGGATGGAAAAGGGCAGCGGCGGGTTACAGCTGAGGTTAACATCTGACTGGAGTGATCTTGGACTAGGAGTCTATCCTGTTGGTCGGTCACCTTAGAACTGTTAAGAGATCCTAGTCACTGATTTAAGCTACTCAAGCTCAGAGGAGGCTGATTTGTAAACTCTATTTTGTACACTTAGAGTGGAACATCTATTCAAATAAGAACTCAACGTGGTTACCTGCTCTGGCTCCAAACGCACCCTTCTAGTCTGTGTCTAGTGGGGCTGAAGCTGGGAGTCTGCAGACCACACTCCTGAACGCTTAGTTTGGCTCTGCAACAAGGGAGCAGCGATGCAAGACTGGGAGATGGCGTGGAACTCCCTCCTCCTGCTTCCTGTCTGCGTGCAGACCCTGTGCAGCTCTCACCAATGCTTCTTCACTCCAGCAGCAGTAGCTCAGCCCAGGACAGTTTTTCTAAAACAGAGAACCAGTTTGGTCAGGTCTCCCTCAGGGCCCACAGCACCAGTAGCACATGGCCCTGTTCCTCTAAGTTTCTCAACTGTAATAATCCTGACTTCGTTTTTGTTCTCCCAGCCGTAGAGGTGGTAGCTGTTTCCTGCAGTTGCTACCCCTGTGACACCATAGTTTTCTTTTTACCCTTTCGATTCCTTAGTCAACAACTTTATATGTGTTAATCTTTATGTTAAATTCTCTGTTCAGGTAATTGGCGTGATTTCTGTCTTCTGACTGGACTTCATTCAGTAGCACTGTCATGAAGAGACAGCCAGCCAAAGGCAGGGCCCTGATGAAATACTCCATGCTTCTCTACACCTGAGCTGCCTACTGTGGCAGAAGGCACCTTGCTAAGCCTCCAAAGGAGCATAAGGGCAGATCTCATCTGACTAGGAGCCTGAGCAGCCACGTTTTTCCAGGGCCCCCTTTCAAAGCAGAGGACCTCTCTCAAGCAAGAAGCATACCCAGGCCTAACTTGTCACCACCCACTCCTAAAATCATGAGACCAGGGGAAGAACCATAGAAAGTGATGCGTAAGGCCCTGGCCAGGTGGCTCAGTTGGCTGGAGCATCGTCCCGTACATCAAAGGGTTGTGGGTTAGATTCCCGGTCAGGGCACATATGTAGGTTGCAGGAGCTCTCTCACAACGATGTCTCTCTCTCTCTCAAATCAATAAAAACATATCCTTGGGCGAGGATTAAAAAAAAAAAAAGTGATGAGTAGAGTGAGGAATATATTTCGAGAGGAAAATCCAAAGACCAGGAATCTCAAGAGACTAAATCCAAGGAGAGGATGTAAAGTCGCAACCCAATATTTTAATTCCTTTGACCCTCTCTCCAAAAGTTTGACTCTCAGCAATATGCCCAGCAATACCCTCGTATTTAACTTATCAAGTTGAGGATAGGGTACCATCGTCCTAAAGAACATTAAGTAGAGTCTATTCCGGAGTAAAAGTTGTTGAGGAGAAACAAATGTGGAGAAGAGCAGAGCTAGGGGAGCTGTATGATCTTTAGCAGGACTTCTGTGAAGTTGAATAATTCACCTTCCACATCACAAATCTTGTGTCTAACAAACTGGAGACCACGGTCTAAACCCATGATGCCCTCATTCCTAAATAGCATAGAAAGAACATACAAATCCTTATTTTTTTAAAGGAGAAACTTTCCTTTTTCTAGATTCTGAATTCCATAAACTTGATCGGCTGTTTTATTAAAACACATTTTTGAATAGCACAACCCAACATTTTCCTTCTCAAAATATTTTTTAAAACCTACTAACATTTTATTTTTACTGCCTTTCGAAGCATATAGGGAATCATTTAATGGTGAGCTATCATGTTTTGAGCTATGAGCCAGGCATATTAGTTCAGAAAACATAAAGTAACAGTGTGTTAACAAGTAAGAAATTTACTTCCCCCCCATGTAATCAGTCCAGGGCTAGTAAGGCAGTTCCATATCCAGTAGGTACCCAAAGCTCCACCTATTTTGTTGCTCTGCTGGCTTCTGTGTGATCACATGTGGCTTGGACCTTATGATCCAAGATGTTGTTCAAGTTCCAGCCATCTCATCTGAATTCTAGCAAGCAAAGAAAGACTTGCTCTCTACGGTTAAGGAAACTCAGAAGTTAAACACATCACTTCTGCTTACATCCCATTGACCAGAATTAGTCACAAAGTCATAGCAAGCAGCAAGGGAGAGAGGGAATGTAGTCTTTATTCTGGACTTTGAAAGAGTTAGCATCTGCTCAGAAGTCATGTCATATGGTATAAAATTCAGTACACGCAGAAAGAATTTCTAAGGAGAAATTTTATTTAAAATTTTGCTTTCAAATTTTGAAACAAATCCTCTACAGAACAAAGTAGGATTCAAGAACAGCTTGGTTTTTAACTAAGTGCTGTAACATTAAAGAAAATAAGAGGGGCCATTATCTAGGTCAAGTTTGATAACATCAATTTTTAAGAAATAAGATACAAAGCTTTATATTATTTAGAATCATGTTTAAAAATACATATGTGATAACTGTAGTTAATGACTATATTAACATAAAGTTGAATACTACAACTCAACTTTTAATAATTATGAGATAATTAAAATTATGCTGTTAGCTAAAAATGTATTTAATTCTTTATACTGCATCTCTTTCCACAAGCAATACTAACAAAATAAACAGATCATTAAAAACATAATCTACAAAATATATTTTACTTGAAATTTAAATATCCCCAAATCCAAAGTTAAATAAATATGTGTAATTGTGAGACCCCACATCATTTCATTAGTGAAAAAGCTACTGGTAGAATGAGGAACAACAACAAAAAAGACAGTGAGATGGAAAAAATGCTGGCCTGGATATCTAGAGACAAAATTTTACCACTTAGAGTAAATTACTTAACCTGTCTGACCCTCAGTTTCTAAATCTTTATGAAATGAGAAAAGTGAGCTATATGGCTATCTGAGGCCTATCTCTATAAGCCCTATTACTCTACACTGACTAAAGGGCAGAGCTTATAGATGGCATTTTCTAAGGAAACTTGTCCAGGAAAAGTAATTCTAATGAAGCAAGGTAATTTGAAACCAGGAAATTTGATTCAACTTAGAATAAAAATTGTCAATACAAATATACTGCAATCTCCAAAATTGTCTGTGCATGTGTTTGGCTTTATGTGTGTGTATGAGGCTAGCATTTCCCAAGTTTTCATGGTATTCAGAACAGCAGTGTGTCTAGGTCCACAGTGATGGACTGTGACTGGCCAAGCTCATCACTGCAGTCCTGTTTCCTCAGCCTTCCTTACAGGTATGCACAGCCACATCAGTGTATATGACCATGAACCCCTCTTCTTTCCAGAAGTATCTCCAGGGATTACTTTTCAGGAGCGTACGCTTTAGTACCACTGACCTAGACTAACCTGATTACAAATATCAGATAGATGAATGCATTTCCTGACCAATCAAGCCAGAATATACTCAACTTTTAGGCATTTCTCCCATAAAACTTTTACTTTGGTTTCTCCCAGTAAATAATAACCTAGGCATTCATTTGTGTACATGATTGTACCTCGGCACTGTATTTATGAAGGATTTTAAATGAAGGAAAAATCTATTGGCCAAGGAGGAACAACATTTATTAAAACCCTTGTCTAGCCTAAGCCTAAAGAATTGGAGATTTCATATTTTCTGGGTATATGAAATAAAACGTTCTTGTTAATCAACTGTTTAGACTGACTGTGTTGTCAAATTAAAAAAAAAAAAAATCTGAAATGCAGCAATTCTTAGTTCTATGTGCCCAAGTCACTTGTACTTTAAAAAGAAAAGTACAAGTCCCTTCCATCCATTCCACACCTTTTCTGAAGTAATAGGTCTGGAGGTGGCTCAGACATCTGTGACAGGCAGCCAAGGTTGAAATACTGTGCTTTATAAATCACAGAAGCTGTGACCCTTCAAGATGCTTGGGTGAAGAAGGCTGTATGGCATGGTGGAAATAACAATGTAACAGGTACAGAACTCAGCAACTAGGTACTCTGGACAGATCACTTAAACCTCTTTGAGACTTAGCATGTTCTTCACAAAGAGGATAACATGTGCTGCACATATAAACATCACATGTTTATAAGAAACACATGGAAAATTATAAGGAGTTTCAAAACTTCTAACATAGTATTTAATGTTTTTTTTTTCTCTTTGTGGAGTATCTTTTCCCCTCCTTGCATGCAGGAAAAATCTACTGTTCCTTCAACTGAGTACCAAGTTTAAATCTCTGAGGCCTTGCGTGCCCCAAATACACAGGAGTGCTATCTCTGTGATTCTGCAGCATCGGCTTGTTAACTGACAAGCCCCTCACCCCCACTGGTACACTGTAAGCTCCTACAGAATCAGGGGAACCTTGTGTTTTCCAGTGTCCCCTGTACCTAGCAATGCTGGCTGAGGTGAACCACAATGGCTATCATCTTATCGTTGCAGACAGAAATTGCCCTTACGGATCCCAGTTACCTATTTCTTCTTTTTCAAAAGCTGAATCTTCTTTCTTCTGTGTACTTTAGTTGTGGAACTCACACGTGAAAAACCGAGGAGGGGAGGGCTGCTGAGACCTGCCCTAGTAATCACTACACTAGTGGTGATTTATTAGTACGTGTGTGTGCAGGCACCTGGCAATCCCCCGGAGAGACACTATGTAATTCTCTCAACCATCTTACAAAATATATACTATTATTTTTCCTGTTGTATAGCTGTAGGTTCAGAGGACTTGAGCAATTTGCTCAAGCAGGTCACAGGACAGGCGGTGGAGCCAAGACTCAAATACAGATCTCACTCCAGAGCCCGAAATCTTAACCATTATACGCACCTTCTTCATCTTGAGACATTCTGATGGTTCTCTTCCGTGGTGTGGAGCAGGAACACGCAGCCCCCAGTCCATCGGTCCTCCCATCTTCCAGGGAACACAGTAAAGCTGTAGTTGTGATCAGACTGGAGGGTGGAAGCATCGTCCCAAGAACCGTTTCCTCTCGGCGATTCGGGCACCAACGATATCCCAAAAGGAACTTTGAACCGCCCGCGGGCGTTCCGCAGCCGGGCCCAGCCCAGCGTAGGAGCTCCGGGTGCGGCCCGAGGACGCCGGGAGACCTCTGGGAGCGGGCGGCGCGGGCCCGCCTTCCGCCCACGCCTTTCTTCCGGAGCACGAAGCCACACCGAGCTCCCCACGTTTCCTGAAAGGACTCAGGCCTCCGACCTTCAGTCCACCCTCCTCCCGCGGGTCCCCTTCCCAGCACCTCCAACCACAGTGCTTTACTTCCGCGTCCCGCCCGCCGGAAGTGACGAGCAGGAAGCGCCTTTCTCCTGCGGGGGGCGGGGAAGGAAGATGGCGGCGCCCAGCAGCCGGTGAGGAGAGAGGACACGGGGATCCCGGGGAGCGGCCAGACTCGTGCGTGATGGCCGCCTCCCCGCACACTGTCTCCTCACGCCTTCTGACAGGTAGTGCACCGCCCTCGGGCACCGCTTTGGGGGAAATTCTCTTCTTTTTGGCACGCACTACACCGTGGTTCCGGCTGGCTGCAACCTTGGGAGTCCTTGGCGAGGTCGGCTGGGCACCGGTGGGGGCGGTGACCTTTGGAGGAGCCTGAAGTGAAGGGGCCGCGGAGCTAGGGTCCAGTCTTGCACCGCGATTCCGGTGGTACACGCGGCTCGTCCCGCTCCCCTGGAGGGATGCTGTCTCGTGCTTTTGGTTTTCCCAGCGTGGAGGCTGGAGAGAGAGGGCGGTGGAGCCTCAGGGCTGCGCGAGCCCCCGGGCTTGTCAGCCTCCGGTCCTGGTCCCCGGCACGGAAGGACGGGCAGCGCTGCGCCTCCACTCAACAGCCCTCTTACATGCAGGGCCATGATGATAACGACGGTAACGAAAGTGATGATGACAACTGCAGACAGCGGGCCGGAGCTTCAGACTTCTAGCTTTGTACCATTCAGCGTGGGCCCTGTTGTAATCCTCCCACTTGAAGAACCTGTAACAATTTTATGTTGAAGGTGGAAGGCACTTCTGTGGCCCTTGGCGAGGTCTTAGCTCAAATGTCACCTTTTCAGAGACGCCTACGTTGCCTACCTTATAGAGCTCCTGTCCATCTCCTCACATCACCCTATTTCTCTCATGATGGTTAGCACAATCTGTAATTGTTTATTTATGTACCAGTTTGCCATATGTTTCTCCCAACTAGAATATAAACGTCGTGAAGGCAGGGACAGTTCTCTGGTTCACCTCTTTGACCCCAGTGCCCAGAACGATACCTGGTGTACATTGTTGGCTCTCAGCAATTATTTGTGAGTGAATGAAATTTGTCCTGATGGAGGTATTAGAGAGGGGGTTGAGAATTATTTTGCCCCCAGTAGTTGAGGATGATAACTAATGGCTATGTGAGGAATGTGTTGCCACTGGTCCATATTGGTGATGGATAGATCGGAGAATCCAGGGACTCCTTTTTGGTCAAATCCCAGAAACTTTTTTCAGGCCCCATGTATCACAAACTTTCTGCAGCACTTGGCAATATTGGTCACCGGGAGTCTATGAAATTCCTTTTTTCCTTTTCCCCCATAGCATTGTTATTTTATGGGTCTTTTCTGGTCTATGTGATCTCAGAGCAAATCGTTTGACTTTTCTGGAATTGAATTTACTCAGCTATAAAATGAAGCAATTTAGTTAGATGATTTCAGGGGTAAAGTGGGGAAGAAAGTGGGAGTATAGCTGAAACAAGATTGGCCTTGGTTTGGTAATTGTTGAAGCTGAGGAAAAAGGGGCTCATTATATTCTGCTTTTGTATGTGATTGAAGTTTTCCATAATGAAAAGTTGTTTTTTTTTTAACGTCTGTGATTCTTTTTGAATTACCTGTTACCTTCTGCCATCCCTGACTATGATTGTTCTTTGACCCTGACTCTAGACACTCATTCTCAGAGAGCTCAGCCTTTCTTACTGCTTGAATTATCACCTCTGTATAGAGGGTTTCCAATTCGGGTTCCTCAGCCTGACTGGTTTTCTGCCTTTCAATTCTGTACTTTCAGCTTTCTATAGGACAATTCTACTTGGCTGCTCAGAATTCCCCAGTTCCAGTAAGTAGGCTACAGATACATATGGTTCACATGATTTGTAGCTGGGTCAGTCTTTTCGGTGCTGGTAAGGAGGAATTAATAGACCGTTTAGCTTCTTGAAGCTATAAACATTATCGCCAGAAAATCTGTATGACTTACTCTGATCCACTTGGAAGATCCACTACCAGAGCTTGGTGTGGAATATGGTGAGGTGTGGCAGAGAGGTATCTGGGACTGTGTTAGGTATCCAGTGGTCACGTCTGATTTTTCTTTTAAACATTCAATTATTTATAGCCATTAAAAGACAATTCAGGACCTTCAGTTACTGGTCTGCTTACCTCATTTTAAAAACCCTACAGTCATGATGCATTGTTGATGGTGAGTAGTGGTTATGGTCACATGTTTCCAGATTTTTAATGTATCTACTGTAAACCCTGTGTATCTTTTAACCTAAATTTGTTTACATAGGGCTGAAATATCTTTGAATTTCTAGGCACCGATTCATACAAATGTAACACGCTTTGACTAAATGAAATATTTTCATCATTTAAAAGTGCAGTTTCCTAGCCATTTTTTTTTTTTTCTTACTGCCATTCTGTAAAATCTCAGTTTCACCCACTTAGTCATGAGAGATATTTTTCCAGGTGGTTCACCCACTTAGTCATGAGAGATATTTTTCCATGTCCCAGCAACATGCACTTCTCACTGGACCTGAAGAACTAAAAGCTGATTTTGAAATTAAGGCCAAGAACAATAAAACCTTGATGTCTTCTAGACATAATTATTTAATATTGAAATCCTATCACCTTAAAGAACAATGTTAAGGCCAAAAAGGGGGAAAATACGCCATGGAAATTATAACTAGAACTGAAATATCAGAGGACTGATATCAAGAAATTTCAAAAAACGCTGCTATTCCTTTATGTATACATATACAGGTAAACACACATTCACATGTATGGAAAATAAGCACTTCATAATTAACTGAGATTCAAGAATCTGATTTCAGTGAAGAAGTGACTTATCTCCAGTCTAAGATAATTGCCTTGTATTCCAAAGGCAGTGATAGTTCTTCCCACTGTCCAAGTAAGCTATGGGGGTGATGCAGTCATCAAATATTATTTCATTATTATATGGAAAGCACTCTGCTGTCTGTTGTAGCAAAAGTAAGTGCCTGTCACCAAAGAACTGAAAAATATGGTGAAAACAAACGGAAACAATTAGTATTAAGAAGTGCCATAAAAAAGAATATAGAGCAATAGAGTAGTTGAAAGAGACTTTGGAATTTGACAGGTGAGGCAAGAAGCTGTAAGCAGGCACACAACATAAAGGTGAGCAAATTGTGTAGTGTGATGATGAGACAGCATTGCTCCAGTGAGTTGTATATATATATGTTTGGGTGGGTAGTTATGTATTTTGGGCTTCAGGAAGAAAACCATTGGCTTTCTGGAACTTAAATTGGACAGGGAAGGAAATTACTGAAGTTGAAATGACTGGCTTGAATCCTACAGTTAACTATTAAAATAAGAAAATAAGGGTCTGGGTAGTAGGAATAGAAAGAAGTAGATTTGACCTATCTTTCATAGTTGACTGGACCTGATGGTTATTAAATGATGAAGGAAGAATTCAAGCTGTTCCTGAGGTAATGGTTTTATCTGCAATAGGGGCAGAGTAGAGATATGGGTGAGAATAAAGTATTCATAAAGACATAAACATACTGCAACCCATCCATGTGGAGATAGTAAAAGAGCAGTTGGAAATAGGCATAATGACTAGCAATGTGTTGAAGGTTAAAAATTAACCTGTAATTGCATTTGCTCAGGGGTTGAAGTGGCAGATACAGCGAGAGGAGACACGATAGGAAACTCAGAAGTCATGAGTGGAAGGCAGCAGAAAACTAGGAACCTTTGGTATCATGGAAGCCATGGGAGGAGAGATTCTTAGAACAGAAAAATCTGGGCCATTGTACTGTTGAAGGCTTCGCTAGGATGAAACCTTATACAGAAGCATTGAATTTGTTGATATTTGAGAGAAGGTGTAGAAGAATGATTAAAAGCCAGATTGCTATTCTACGAAAGTAGTTCCTTACGAGATTGATAGTCATGCTATGTTCAGAACTATGCCCTAACCCCTTTACTTGGCTTACCCGACATGGCCAAAATAGTCATCAGAAATATATTTTGCAGTTATTTATTAAGAAAAGTTATACACTTCTCATTTTATACTTTTTAAAAAGTGATTGAACTCATTGTTTTATGTTTTCTTCTTAAAAATATATATAGTGTAGTCGTTTTGGCATTTAATATAACAAAAGCATAATGATTCTGAAATAGAAGATTTCCCTAGCCCTTTTGAAGAATTTTGCTGACTTAATCAGTGAGTAAGGCTGATAAATTGTGTTTATTTACAAATCTGGATTAGATCATTTCAAATTTATGACCCATCACATATGCATTGCTTACCATGATACAGGCATTGCTTCTGGATAGGTGCCGCCGTCATTGATGAGAAGCGGTAATCATTTTAACATTTCCCCTCTCTGTCTCTATTACAGGTTGTGTAGGAGGATGTGTCTGGTATCTAGAAAGAAGAGCTATGCAGGAGTCCCCTCACAAGTTTATGCATCTTTTTCGGAACGTCAATAAGCAGTGGATTACATTTCAGCACTTTACCTTCCTCAAACGCATGGTATGTTCAGAAGGCCGTCCTTACTCTGCTGCTGTCTGCCTTTCCTTTCTATGTTTGTGGAAATTGCAGAAATTCATATTACAAGAGGAGTAGCAAGAGGTACTGTTTAAAAAGGACTTGTAATTTAGTGTCCTCCCTTGTTTTTGTTTATTCTTAACTGAAACCAGAATAATTATGGTGTTTGAGCTTAAAAGTATGATCTCAAACTTACTGGTTTGAGAGATTGAAGAAAGATTGAAAATTTCTGGCATATTTTGACTAGGCTAAATGTAGAGAAAGCTGAACTGTTATTATAAATCTTTTTAAATTCTTTAAAATTCTGTGAATACATCAGTAATACAGAAATAATTGCTTTAACAGTGTGACCTCCTGTTTTTTTACATTGTGCATTCAAAAAGTCTTTTAAACACGTGCACGTCTGACTCAAACAAATCTGAGTTTTTAGTAATTTGCTAGGCATTTTGTAGTGGGCATTGATAACATACCTCAGTCCTCTTATAGACTTGTATCTAGGTCGGCTCCATGATATTGTGGGCAACACGGTAACTTACACTAAATTACCAGGAGGGCATTTGACACTTTCTCAAATAGAAAAGTATCATAGACTGGAGAAATGGTTGCTGAAAAACTCTTAATAGTGCAAGCATGAAACAATAGCAAATTCATAATCTAAAGTCCTACTTGTCATTTCTCTCATCTTTTTTTCCCAACTAAAATGCCCACTTTAACTTAAAACATAAAGTCTTATACAACTTACTGTTCTGGTAAGAGATATAAATTTCCAGTAATGTTCAGACTTTTTAAGCTGGGGATTTGGGGATAATGGATATTTAAAAGAGAAATTCAAATGTGTATTATACCTTTTTTATGTAAACAGGACTCTGGATTCACTCATGAGGTTGTAATTCCTAAGACTGGTATATGTAATGGGACAGTCTCTTAACTGGCTCTCAGAACAGTGGCTCCAAGTTCCAGGGTCACCTGTAACTAACTGGTTGTTGACTCTTGGCCCTGCCGGCTTATTTCTCAGCCTTGGTTTCCTCATCTGTAAATTGAAGAGAGAGATACTAATAATGATCCATCTTCTTTAACAACTGTTACAAAGCTTAAATGAGAGAGATACTATATAAACTACAACAATATACATTATGTGAAACTGTGAAGTGTCTCACAAATGCTAGTAGTAATTTTTTTGCAAGTGCTGATGGAGACTGTTTAATCATAAAACCCATGTTGTTTCCTCATACACGCTGCTGTGATGTCACTTAGACCTGGAATATGCTCTATCCCTGAGCCCCTCTCTGCACTGTTGGCCTAAGAACATGGATAGTCACAGGATGTTTGGGCTCTTCATTATGGAAAACTTTCTCATATTTGAATATTAAACCACCGGTTTCTGGTACTACATTACAGGGAATTCTAGAGAAGATGAATAAGAAATAAAAATATATTTTCTTTCAAGGAACTTAAATTCCTAGGATTTTTCTAAACCACAGAATTCTAAAACAATTGCTGAGGAATTAATTGTGTTCTCTTTATCTCTTAGTCTAGTGATTTCCATGTAACAAGCACTCTAATATTAGTTCATGTACCATGTATTTATAAAGTTACAGGAAAATCTTTTAGGTTCCGTAAAAGTCGGACTGATGGAAGGTATAACTAAACAACCATTTAAGAGCATTGTGGGCTTTGTATAACGACATGTACTTTTTAAATTTAGTACGTCACAGAGCTGAACAGAAGCCTCTGCCAGCAAGTAAAGCCGAAGTCAGAACCAGTGGCCTCTCCTTTCCTTGAAAAAACATCTTCGAGTCAAGCCAAAGCAGAAATATATGAGATGAAACCCTTTTCGCCTTCTAGCCTGTCTTTGTCCAGAAAGCCAAATGAAAAAGAATTGATAGAACTAGAATCTGCCTCAGTAATTGAAGGCTCAATACATGTGGGAAAAGAGACGCAAGATGAAAAGCAGTGGAAAGAGATGAAGCTGCATGTGGACCATTTGCCAGGAGTTTTGGCTCGACTGTCCAAAATCAAACTCACAGGTACTTTGCTTTTCTGGTATGGTTAGAGTCTTACTGGAAACCTTATCTTTAGTTAAACAAAATGCTGATTTTATTTATTGCCCCAAAAGAAATATATATATTTTTTTTTTCCTGGAAAGAGAGATAATATTTTATTTTATTTTATTTATTTATTTTTTTATTAATTTATTTTTGTTACAGAGGTTTCTCCTTTTTTCCCCATTGACACCCTCCTCCCCATCCCCCCACCCTGTCCCCAGCTTTGTTGTCCATGTCCATCACTTATGCATACATGTGCATAAGTTCTGTGGTTTATCTCTTCCCTCCCCCCCACCCCCTCTCCTGAGGGGTGTCAGTTTATACCCTACTTCCACGTCTCTGGGTCTACCCTGTTCCTCAGACTGCTATGTTCATTATATTCCACAAATAAGTGAGATCATGTGATATTTGTCTTTCTCTGTTTGGCTTGTTTCGCTTAGGATAATACTCTCGAGGTCCCTCCACGTCGTCTCAAAGGATAAGAGATCTTCCTTTCTTACAGCTGCATAGTACTCCATTGTGTATATGTACCACAGCTTTTTTATCCATTCATCCACTGATGGACACTTGGGCTGTTTCCAGATCTTAGCTATTGTAAATAGTGCTGCTATGAACATGGGGGTACATGTATTTTTTCTGATTGGTGTTTCAGGCTTCTTAGGGTATATTCCTAGAAGTGGGATCACTGGGTCAAATGGCAATTCAATTTTTAATTTTTTGAGGTAACACCATAGTGTTTTCCACAGTGGCTGCACCAGTCTGCATTCCCACCAGCAGTGTACTAGAGTCCCCTCTTCTCCACACCCTCGCCAACACTTGTTGTTTGATGATTTGTTGATGGCGGCCATTCTGACAGGTGTGAGGTGATACCTCATTGTTGTTTTAATTTGCATCTCTCTGATGATTAATGATGTTGAGCATTTCTTCATATGTCTCTTAGCCATTTGTATGTCCTGTTTGGAGAGGTGTCTATTTAGTTCCTCTGCCCATTTTTTAATTGGGTTCTTTGTCTTCCTTTTGTTGAGTTGTATGAGCACTCTGTATATTTTGGAAATTAACCCCTTATCTGATGTGTCATTGGCAATTATGCTCTCCCATGGAGTGGGTTCCCTATCTGTTTTGATGGTTGTTTCTTTTGCTGTGCAGAAGCTTTTGAGTTTGATGTAGTCCCATGTGTTCATTTTTCCCTTTGTTTCTGTTGCCTTAGGTGATGTATCAGTGAAGATTCTACTGCGTATGATGTCCGAAATTTTGTTGCCTACATTTTCTTCTAGGATTTTTATGGATTCACGAGTCACATTTAAGTCTTTTATCCATTTTGAGTTTATTCTTGTGTATGGTGTAAGTTGATGGTCTAGTTTCATTTTTTTGCATGTAGCTGTCCAATTTTCCCAACACCATTTATTAAAGAGGCTATCTTTACTCCATTGTATGCTCTTGCCACCTTTGTCAAATATTAATTGAGCATAATGTCTTGGGTCAATTTCCGGATTCTCTGTTCTGTTCCACTGGTCTATATGCCTGTTCTTGTGCCAGTACCAGGCTGTTTTGATTACAGTGGCTTTGTAGTATAAGCTGATATCCGGTATTGTGATCCCACCTACTTTGTCCTTCTTTTTCAAGATTGCTGTGGCTATTCGGGGTCTTTTTTGGTTCCATATGAACTTTTGAAATATTTGTTCTAGTTCTGTGAAATATGTCACTGGTATTTTGATGGGGATTGCATTGAATCTATAGATTGCTTTGGGTAATATGGACATTTTAATGATGTTAATTCTTCCAATCCATGAACAAGGTATGTGTTTCCACTTTTTTATATCTTCCTCTATTTCTTTTTTCAATGTCCTGTAGTTTTCTGCAAATAGGTCCTTTACTTCTTTGGTTAGGTTTATTCCTAGGTATCTTAATTTTTTTGCCGCGATGGTAAATGGTATTGTTTTTTTAGTTTCTCTTTCCGTGAGTTCGTCATTGGTGTATAAGAATGCCATTGATTTCTTGACATTAATTTTGTATCCTGCTACTTTGCCAAATTCATTTATTAAGTCTAGTAGATTTTTGATGGAGTCTTTAGGGTTTTCTATATATAATATCATATCGTCTGCGAATAATGACAGTTTCACTTCTTCCTTTCCAATTTGGATTCCTTTTATTTTTTCTTCACGTCTGATTGCTGTGGCTAAGACTTCCAGTACTATGTTAAATAAGAGTGGCGAAAGTGGGCATCCCTGTCTTGTTCCTGTTCTTAAGGGAAATGTTTTTAGTTTTTGCCCATTGAGTATGATGTTGGCTGTAGGTCTTTCATATATGGCCTTTATTATATCAAGATATGATCCCTCTACTCCCAAATTGCTGAGCGTTTTTATCAGGAATGGGTGCTGGATTTTGTCGAATGCTTTTTCAGCATCTATTGATATGATCATGTGGTTTTTATCTTTCATTTTGTTTATGTGGTGTATCACATTTATTGATTTGCGAATGTTGAACCAGCCTTGCATCCCTGGGATGAATCCTACTTGGTCATGGTGAATAATTTTTTTGATGTATTGCTGGATCCGATTTGCTAGTATTTTGTTTAGGATTTTGGCATCTACATTCATCAGGGATATTGGCCTGTAGTTTTCTTTCTTTGTAGTGTCTTTTTCTGGTTTTGGAATTAGGATTATGCTGCAAAAGAAATATTTTGAAACTGCAGATCCTCCCTTAATATTTTTTCTCTCTCTAATTGAGACTGAAATCAAGTTTTCTGAATTCTGTTTACTCAGAATTGTAAATAGTATTGTACTAAACATATTGTGCTGAAAATATTTTTCTTTATTTGCAATTAAAGTAGAATACTTATCCTGCTTATTTCTTGTCTTTTGTGTTTTTACACCTGCTGTCCTTAAGGATGCAGTAAGGGAATGAGCTCTCTCTGAGTTCTGAGCCAGGATGGACTGCACTGCTGTGCTTGGTGCGCAGTGGAGCCACAGTGGCCGCTGGCACTCCCAGCTCACTGCTCTTTTGCTCCTTGTAGGAACTCTGGGACTGTCCCAGGTATGGAGGGATTTTGAGTGCATCTCTGAATGGATGTTTAGAACCAGATTTTTTGCCTAATTGTAGCAAACTCCACCAAATTTGATTGCATGCATTTAGGTATTAACCCATAATTATGTCATTTGGTTGTTACAACCACCCTGTGAGTCAAGCAGTGCTTTGTTATTATCATCTCATCTCATAGCTAAATTTAGAAGTAGCTTATTCTGGGCTAACTCTGCTTAGAAAGTATGTTCTGGGTCATCCTGCAGCCTGAAGACCTGGTCTCTTCTTTTCTTCTTGAATGAGAAGAAGAAGAAGAAATGAGTAAATGATGAAGTTATACCAGATCCTCTTTGAGGACAGAAGTTAGTAAATAATATTATCGAGTCAGCAAGTGAACAGATGAAATGAGAGGCTTTTGGGAGTAGAGAATAGACGATCACAGAATGAGTGGTTTTTGTTTATTTGTTTGATTGTTTTTCAAGAGAGTTGAGCCTGAAATCCGGGATAAAAGGAGGTAAACCAGACACGACTTCTTTCCTCAGTGACCAAGTTTACTGAAAGAAAATCTTTTTTTGGATGGTGACACTTGTCCATAGGGAGTTTGACAGAGAATCGTAGTAAAACCTACACAGTGCAGCTGTGATGCAGCGAGACTGAATTCAGGTGATGTCTTTTAAATTACGTCTTAGTGCTTTCTGGTAGCTGAGCAAGGAGTCATCTCATTTCTAAAGTGTTACCTTTTGTCATTTGCACAACTGATTTGAGTATCTGTTGACTTGTTAAGAAGGACTGTAGATAAGAAATGATTTTAGAGTATCACCCAAAAAAAACGAGGCATCTCAGTCTGGGCGTCAGAAGTGAGCTCTGTCATCAGCAGGAGTTTCTCTCTGTGTGCTTTACTCTGCAGATTCAGTCTCCTCTCTTACTGTCCCATTTCTGTCAGCAGTGCTAATATTCTGCGCTTCTCCTAGAGGAGAAATGATAGAATCATAGAATCATTCTCGGCTTTCCGTTCTCCCCTTCGGTCTACATCCAACTGAACCAGTGGAATCTTGTGTAACGCCGGTGTGATTTCTCATGCCCATTTCTGAAGCTACCTTTGTAGTCTGGGTACAAACATTGCACCAGCTCCTAACTGTTCTCTCCGCTTTCATTCTCCTTCCACTGCAATATATGCTGCCCAGGGCTGCCAGAGTAATTTTCCTAAAGCATTGCTTTCTTGTATTCCTAACCTCTTTGAGAGTCTATAGTTCCTCGGTATTGCCCCCTGCCTCAACTCTGCCTGATTTTAAAGGAACATTGTGATTAAAAATGGTTAGACTCTTCTGCAGAAATATATGTTTTTTCCTTCCCTGTACCCTTTCTACCCCACCATATGCATTCCTCCACGGGAGACCAGCCAGATCCTTTCAGAGCTTTTTCACTAAGCCTTGTTTTGCCTGCTCTTGGCCCAAGTCCCCCTTCTCAACACTCAGAATATGGCTCTGAAGTCAAGCAGACTTGAGTTCAGATTCCGGCTATGACATTTACTAGCCAGTGAGACTTTGGGCAGTTCCTTGACCTTGCTGAGACAAACCCTTAGTCTGTAAAGTATAAATACTAATAAATTGTTTAAGAATTCAATCGTAGCCCGGCTGGTATGGCTCAGTGGTTGAACATCGACCCATGCACCAAGAGGTCACCGGTTCAGTTCCCGGTCAGGGCACATGCCCAGGTTGTGGACCAAACCCCCAGTAGGGGGCATGCAGGAGACAGCCAGTCGATGTTCTCTCTCATCCATGTTTCTGCCTCTCTCCCCTCTCCCTTCCTCTCTCTTTAAAAATAAAGAAAGAAAAAAAACTTTTTTAAAGAATTCAATCGTAGAATGCATTTAAAGTACCCAGTAGCTTGACTGGCACATGGGAGACCTTCTAAGGTTTGTTTTTAAATAATTCCTGGTAAACACTTGATTATTTAATGTATGTTATATTTTCCTAAGGATTTGAGGGCAGAAATCATGCCACATAAACTTGTTGAGCGCTTCTGGCTCTCTGGGTAGAGTGCTTCTCACTTGGTAGAGACTTGCTGTTGAGAGGGAACTGGCACAGTGAAGCCCTCCAGTGGAAGTCGGGTGTGGAAACCCTGTCACGGGGGATGAAATTGTTTTGCTTAGAAAAGAGAAGGAATGAGGGGGAAAGATAGTGAGAGAAAGAAGACAAAATAGCCATCTTCAAACACCTGCAGCTTCATCAATTTAAAGGAACAGTGCTGCTAACTTACAGTCCAGAAGGCAAAACTAGGTGATTGCACATGCCAGCAGGGTGGCAGATTCTTTCAGTATGAAGGAGAGTTCTTAGGAGAACTATTTAGGTGTGAAAGGCACTGCCCTGTAAGGCAATGTTCCTTGTCATTGGAACCATCCAAGTGGAAACAGATCATCTTGGAGGGAAGTTGAAGAAGGGATTCCTGCATTGTGTAGATGATGACAACTAAGTCCCTTTTTAATACTAAGAGTCTGCCTGCCTTCAGTATTGGGTGTTTACCACATACCCGTTGATGCCAGTTGTCAGATACAGAGAGAACTCACGCGATTTCTGTCCTCAGTACATTCATAGTCTAATAGGGAGATTTTTTACACATACACATATATAAAAATAAAACAACTGTGGTCTGATACATCTGTTTCAAACCCAGAACTCTTTCTTAATACTTGTGTGATCTTTACCTGTAAAATAGAGATAGTGGCAGTTACTTCATAGTCTCATTGTGAGGATTAAATGAGATAATGAATGCAGATAAAACACCTATGTGCTCAGCACTAGTAGGCACTTAATTAGCTATTATCAATACTATTATTATTGCTATGTCCATTCTTAGGGAAATTACTGTTAGAGGTATTATAAGAAATGTGTGCATAGGGCAGAGTGGGGACCCAGAGAAGGGAGTGTTCTTTCTGCCTGTGGAGGGATTGAAGTGAATGAGGATTTACTAGGCAGAAAAGGCAGGGATTGTAAGCAGAGGCATCCTGGCATATTCAGAAGACTGAAGGGTGCCTGAATGGTGCAGTACGGCTAGAGGGCTGTGTAAGAGAGGCGCCTCCTGAGGCTGAAGAGAAGCAGGGCCGTTCTTTCACAGTGGCATGTGTTTTATGCTAAACAGTTTGGCTGTTACACCCCAGCAGTAGAAAGTCGTGGGAGGCTTTTTGGAGGAACAGTCATTTTTTATTTTGTCTTATTTATTTATCTTTTAAGTAGCTTTTAAATACTAAATTAATATAAATTTATTGTAAGAAAAAGGAAGTCAAATAACACAGAAACATAATATCTTAAAGTGAAAAAGTACCCTTTTCATCCATTCTAGATAAAACCCCTACTTAAAATGTAGCCATATATCTGTATTTAGATATACAGATACAGATAAGGCTTTCTATTTGAATAGAAATAGGATCATTTTACACACGCAGTTCTGCAACTTGCCATTTTCTCTTAGCAGGACAGCTTGCACTGACAGTATTTACCTCACTGCGTGCTCTTCCGTGATGTGGAACTGCCCTTATTTACTTAGCTAATCCTCTACAGGGAAACATTTGGGCTGTTCCCAGGTTTTTTTGCTGTTAAAAGCAATTCTGTTATTAGCTTTTATGTACATAAGTCTTTGTATACTTATGTGAGTCTGTATGTAGGATAAGTGTTTAGAAATGTAAT
Source organism: Tadarida brasiliensis (assembly GCA_030848825.1). NCBI lineage: Eukaryota > Metazoa > Chordata > Mammalia > Chiroptera > Molossidae > Tadarida > Tadarida brasiliensis. Next base: position 13,670,442 of record CM061273.1, on the reverse strand, counting down.
TGCTAGCTTTGAACATTTTAATTTTGGTAGATTGACCAGATTGTGCCTAAAAAAGATAGTATAATGTACATTCCCTCCAACAGCCTATGGGACTCTGATTCCCTCTGTATTCTGTGCTTGTGAATTAGCAGTCTTTGCCAGTGTTGCCTCTTTGATAATCAAAAAAGATTTTTGTGTGTGTTAGTTTTTATTTGTTATGTTTCGGTGGGATTTAGCATCTTTTTCTCTATTGATCATTTCTATTTTTCCTTCTGTTATTTACCTCTTACCCTTGGTCATTTCTTAATGATATTTTTAGAACTCTTTTTAGCATTTTATCCATCGTATGCATTCAATTTTTTTTCACGTTTTGCTTTTTCACTTTGTTTTACTTGTGATATTTCATTTTTTTATTTTGTCCTGCTGAGATTTTTAACTTTTATGTATTCAAATTTGTTAGTTTTGTTATTTAATGCTTAGAAAAATTTTACCACCCTATGGTTATAAAAGCATTCACTTATGGGGTTTTTTTTATACTTTAATATTTTTATTATATTCTCTAAGGTGTGAGGACCATGTGGAATGTATTTTGGTATAAGGAGTAGGAATTGATTAAGAAGACTTTGGTGGTAGTACTACTGCAAGGGTTGCCTGTTTGTGTAAATAAAGTGCTATTGAAACACAGCCATGCTCATTTGTTCTATACTGATATCATGCCACATTGGCAGAATTGAGTAATTATGACAGAAAACGTATGGCTTGGAAAGCCTGAATATTTTATATCTGGCTTTTTATAGAAAACGTTTTCTGGCCCCAGCTCTAGAGCTTGGACTGTTGAGACTCGAGAATGATGGTAAATAAATCAGTGGTAGCCAATTGAGAAATGACTTGGGCTGAACTTATCTGTGGCGGGGAAGGAAAAAGAAAGAGAGAGAGAGATAGAGAAATAGTAAGGAAATAGAAGTAGTGGAATAGTAGATGTGATATAGTGCTGAGGAGGCATATAGTAAATGGTTTACGACCTGGAGTTAATGACCTTGGCTGCCATTATGTGAAGCAAGCATTCTCCAGTTCTTTGGGCCCTGTGCTCCTGACTATTGTACATTCTACCCAGTTCTCTGAGAGAGCACAGAGTACTACCCTGGGGCCAGAGCCCCTGCATTCAAATCCTGGCTCTTACTAGCTGAGTGACCTTGAGCAATTTCCATAATCTCTCTGCCTTGGTTTACCCATCTTTAAACTAGGGATAATAACACCTACTTCAGAGGGTTGTTCTGGATATTAAATAAGTCAACATTTGCAAACTACATAGAAATGACTGTGTTAAGAGCTATATACTTGTTTCTTAAATGAAAAAATGCCTGGGCGCCCTCACAGGCGTTTGAGTTTGCTGCCCCTGCTCTAGAAAAACTTCCAGGCTTCTGGTATAAAAGACTGGATGAATGGTGGTGTTGAGACTTAAGATGTAAACACTAAAGGAAGAAACTGTTGGGGGAAGATGATGAGTTGAGTTTTGGACACGTGGAATTTGAGTTGTCACTGACACATCCAGTGAAGAGGTTCCATGGGCAGGGCAGTTGCTGTGAAGGTCAGGAGCTCAGGTAGATAGAAGACTGGGTCAGAAGAAGGAGAGGTCTTCAGCATGGAGTTGGCCACGAGCCACGGTAATGGTCAAGGTTGCCAAGGGTCAGTGTGTAGAGGGAGCAGAGCAAGAGGCCAAGGACAGGACTTTGGGTACATCCCCTTTTAAAGATTGAGTAGAGTGTATTATGGAGACTGCAAGGAAATAACATGATCAGAGAAAGGAAAACAGGGAAGGGCTTTGTCACAGAAGCCAGAAGAGAAAACATGCTTCATGAAGGAAGTGATCAACACTTTTAGATGCTAGAGGTGTACTACAATGCCTGGCTAGAAAGAGTTATTTTATTTGGCTATTAGGAAGTAAGTGTTGATTGACTGCCAAATCAGGAAATAATTACCAATGTTTCCTCTTAGAGTCTTAAAAAGCTGCTTTAAATAATTAATGTAAAATAATTTTTTAAGGTTTATTCTCATAATGCTTATTTCTTTAGGAACAAAGAGGAAAGTATGATGATTTAGGATTTTTTTTGTGGCCGCATTTTTCTTACCTTTGTACTATCTATTGTATTGTTTTTCCTCTATGTACCTCACATTATTGTATATCTAAAAGGCAGATGCAGAGTTTGATATTTAAGACAGTGTGTAAAGTGTAAAGCAGTGATTACATTACTTATTTAATAGTTCATGTGCTGCTGGATGGTACACACGGGCTCACTGTTTCTCACATGGCGGTGTGCGAAGGAGCATTCACAGCACATGTTTTCAGATGGTGCTCTCTGGCCACTGTCCCCAGGGATTCAGATCCCGTAGGCCGGGACAGGACCCAGAGATCTGCATTTTTGACAAGTGTGCCGGATGGTCTGATGCTAGGTGGTCCTGGACCACCCTTTGAGAAAGTGAAGTAGGTGTTGAGCAGGCAGAGTGCCGGTCCCAGGCTCTCTGGTCTGGCTGGATGCAGAGAATGCACCTAGGAGAGCCAGAGCAGTCCTCCTTACTGGGCAGCAGGAAAAGCATCTGGGCAGGAAGTGGACCACACAAGAAAGCTCTGCAAAAGCAGATGCACCAGGAGAAAGGGAGCAGCCACCTCCCCTGTTGCCACAGATAGAAAAGTCCTAGGGCAGTAAATTTCTCCTAGAACCATTTTATCTATTCCATGCCCCAGGTTTCTAGATGAGCTAATTGAATTAAAGTCATTTCCTTCTGCTTATTCCATTTAAAGAGACTGCACCCTTTGGGTGACCTCTACCCTTTTATTTGACCTTTTCCCTCCCTATTTAGTTTATTACTTGAATTTACACACGTCTTGGAGTCAGTGGGATTTTTTTCTTTATCAGTTGATTTCTTTTGGACTCTTAACATCTTGGGCAATTCATTTATAGCTAATGATAGCCGAGGCAGAAATATCTGGGAATTAGTGATCACTTTTATAGAACTAGTCTTCTTGGCCTCTTTTTGTTTATAGCTGTGATATACTGAGGAAAATTAAGTGTAGAAAAAGTGAAGGGCCATATAGTGGTCATTTGTAGGACAGTAGGATAGCAGTAGCCTGATGCCTTGGTATTTGTGCCAGGATCCGGGCCAAAGGTGTTCTGGTGCTAATGCCATTTAAACATTTTTCTCCTATGAAAGGAAGTAAGATTGAGTTTATAAAGAAATAATATGTCCCCCTTGAGTTTCTCTTGCCAACTGAGCTATTTACAATGTGTTTTTGGAGTTTGTTGCAAGGACCACACTGGGGTAAAGAAATTTTGGATGAGGATCATAAGGGGCTTTGGTGACCAAACTGAATTTATACTTAATATAGGTCAATAAAAAGCAGAAACTTTTTCCTAAATAACATCTGTGCTGAAAAACTATAACACATTTTCTGAGACCAGAACACTAAAATAGATTGCTTATTGGAACCAATAGGTTATGCGGTTGATGGAACTGATATAAAGTCTATCAGTGTATAGATTTTTTTCCTCCCCTAGGGTCTAGAATGTTGCTTTTTATTAAAAGAAAAAAATAAACTGGAATAGAAGATACATTTTTATTTTAGATTACTCTTGTAGTTTTGAGTGTATTTCAGTGTTCAGCTATCAGATACTGTACAAGAGATTTTCCACATTTTCATAAAAAGATTCAGTAGAGTTATAGTTTCTTGAATTTTAATTTATATTTTGAAATAATTACCTTAATAAGTATATGCTAATTAAATGTAAATGTCGGGTTTTTATTATATTATATAGTTGCTTTAGAAAAAGTAAAAGATACAGCTAAGCAAAGATGAGAATTCCATCCTCTCAGAATAATAATCATTTTCATGATTTTGTTGTATTCTAGAGTTTTTTTCTATGCAACCCATTCACATAGTTTTGCTTTTTAAACAAATGTAAGCTTAAAATATAAATGCTTTGTGTAATTTTAAAAAATTACTCCGTGTTGCCCTGGCTGGTGTGGCTCAGTTGGTTGGGTGTCATCCCGTGCACCAAAGGGTTGCTGGTTCACTTCCCAGTCAGGGCACGTGCCCGGCTCCCCAATGGAGGGGCCTGCAGTGGGCAGCTCTCACATCCGTGTTTCACTTTCTCTCTCCCTCTTCCTTCCTCTCTCTCTAAAAATTAATTCAAATATTTTTTAAATAAATAAAATAAAAATTATTTTGTGTTAATATGTTTACACTGTTTTGGTGACTTTAAAAAAAATTTTAAAGTAGTGTTTTCTTAAGATAAAAACATCATATACAAGTGGTCTCCTCCAGGTTGTGCAGTTACCAGTCTTTTGCATACAGTTTTTCAACCTTTTCCTGCCCACAGTCTGTACTGTAGTGTTAATATTAATAGCAGCACCTCTGGAGTCAAACTGGTAGGGTTGGAACCTCTGGTCTACCATTTATTACTTTGTGATGATGGCCACACTTTTCAAATCTCTAAGCCTCAGCTTCTTCATCTGTAAAACAGGGATAATCCCACCTCATAGAATTCTTGTGAAGATTATATGAGGTAATGCAGGTAAATAATTTAGTACCAAACCTAGCATAATAAAGGTCCAAGGAAGGTTAATTACATTAGTATATTATATTATTCATGTTATATTAATTCTATTATATTAATGCTTATATAGTTTCTGTTACAAAAATGAAGTCATAATATACATTTTGTTCAGTTATTTGCTTTCTTCCCTAAATAGACATGCTTTCTTATCAGTGTAATTAAAACTACCACCTTTTCTGCCCTGGCCAGTGTGGCTCAGTTGGTTGAGCATCATCCTATTCACTGAAAGCTCCCAGGTTTGATTCCCTGTCAGAGCACATGCCTAGCTTGTGGGTTCGATCCTTGGTTGGGGTGCGAACTGGAAAGCAACTGACTGATGTAGCTCTCACATCGATGTCTCCCCCTCCCCCTCTAAAAAGCAATTAAAAAAAATGTCTAAAAAAAAAAAACTACCTCCTTTTTTCTAAAGGTTGGTTAGTATTCCATAGTGTGGATACATTGAATTTATTGAACCATTTCTTTATTAATTAATATTTGGATAGTCTCTAGTTTTTTACTATTAAAATAATCATTTTTAATATTATCATACATAACTTTTTGTACACTTTTATTTCTGAAAGTTAGATCCTTAAAAATACACCTTCTTTTTAATGCATATATAGCATGCCATTGTGTGTTTAGACTATAATTTATTTACCACTCTTCTATTTAGATTGTTTTCAGTTTTTATTATTATAAATAGTACTGTAATTAATATCTTTGAAGTTAAATCTATGGTTACTTTCCTAGGATAAGTATATCCGAGTGGTCTTCTTGGCTCAAAAGATATGCATACTCTGAAAATTTTGGTTTTCACTGACAAATCTCCCTGGAGAAAGGTTTTTACCTGTTTACGCTGTTACCCTAGTGACCACCAGCTCACCGTACCTTCATCAATAAATGATAGATAATCATATATTTTTCTAAATAACTACCAATTTGATGGGTGAAAAGTAGCACTTAATGTTTTAAATCTGTTTAAACTGCTGATGAGGTGTTATATTTTCTACATGTTGATTAGTGACGTTAATGTCTTTGTGAATGGCCTGTTCGCTTTGTCTCCTTCCCTCTCTTCTGCATTGGTCTTCATTGTTTGCAAGAGTTCTTTCTAGAGCAGAGATCTGAACTCAGTCTGTTCACCTACTGCAGATGTCTCAACTCTTATTTGTTGTTTGCTTCTTGTTTTCATTTATTACTTTATGTGCAAATGTTAATTTTATGTAATCAAACCTGTCAATATTTTTTTTCTTGTGCTTAGGTTCTCCCACACAAAAGATTTGTAAATATTTATCTATACTTTTAAACTTCTGTTTTTATAATTTTATATTTTACATTTAAAAATTTCATTTATAGAAAACAGTATAAGGTGGACATGTACTCAGTTTTTAATAAGTCATTAACCTGTGTTGAATGTCACACACACAAATTTAGGAATTTGTGCAGCTCTGTCCCTGGGCAAATCTTAATTCCCCTTAGCCCCCCAAATTCTATTTTTTAATTTTTGAATTGGAATTTCAACATATTTATAGATTAACTTGGGGGAGAATTGAGATCTTTACCATATTCATCATTCTCATTTATTCAAGACTTCTTTTATGCCTCTTGAATTTTTTGGTTTTCTTTAAATAGATTATATACATATATTGATAAATTAATTTGGGGGTATTTAAAAAAGTGGTGGGTTTTTTTTTTTCCACTTGACTCTTTTGTGAGTTTTTTAGGTAGCCAATCAAATAATGATCAGGTTATCTCCTTTTTTCATACTTATACCAATTATTTAATTTTTTGGTGTAATTGCCTCTTCATTAGACTCTCTCCATCTACTTTTCTCACTGTAATTTTTTGCTTGATTCTGAAGGGTCCTTTGACATGTGCTATGTAGCACTGATGTGATTTATGCTCTCTGCTTTTTATTCTCATGACTGTTGACACTTTGCTCTGGCAGTCCTGGCTTCTATACACTTTTTTAACCCACTTTATCAGTTTCGTGGCCTACTTTTTTTTTTTTTTTCTACCTAATCTATTCATTCATCTGCTATTCATTGAGTCCCTATTATGTCTGAGTTGTATCCTTCCAGTTGGGTAGAATGGGGCAAGTGCGGTGAGTAGGATGGGCATGATGGGGTAAGTGTGAACCCCTGCCACATGGGTTTTACTCTTAATGAGGAGTTCATAGTCTAGTTCTGTGATTCCTCTTGGTTATAAATATATTCAACCTCTTTTTTTTCTTTTATGTTGTAGAATCTTTTTTATAAGTCTTACATTGACCCGTTTTACCTCTCTTTATCTTATCCATTCCTGGATGAAGAGAGACAATTCCAGACAATAGTGAGTCCCCCAAAAGAGTATAAGCTCTAGGAGGAGAGAGTAGTATGTCTGTTTGCACTGTTACGTTCATACCTGGAGCAGTGCCTGGCACATAGTAGGTGTTCATTATGTATTGATTGAATGAATGCATGGTGGGATTTTTCTTCATCACGTAACAGTTTAACCTGACACTGTTGGACCTCTTCTCTTGCAATTTAAGCTAAAAGAGCGAAGCTATCCGTTTCCGTTACTGGTATAACATTCCTATGGCCTGAAGGAGCTACCAGCAGGGCAACCTTTTCTCCACAAGGTGTTTTCAAGATTTCTGAAACCACACAGTGCCCGTGGCCTGCTGCTCTCCACATCTGGTTTTCAGCGTAGTCTGCCTCTGCTCTCAGAGTGTTTGTGCCCAGCCTTTTTTTCTGGTGCTACTTCCTGCTGGGCTGGAAAAACACCCGGCTCTGCCAGGGCCTCGAGTTAGTGGGTGGCTTGCTACCCAGGATAGGGTATGCAGAATCGTTTCTGTGTTGTCTCAGTGAGAATTATGTCAAGGCAAGGACCTGCTCTCTTTCTGGGTGACCTCTGTCTCCTCCCTCTCTGTGATGCAGCTGCACCTGAAGACTCCTGCCTCGCTGGGGAAGGGACTTTCATAGAGCGGCCTCACACCCATGGTCTCCCAGGCCTCAGCTCCTTACCCTCACCTCTCCCAGCAGGAAGGGGTAATGGGGACTGTCACACAGCCTTTATTTCTCATGTTTGTCCATTTCCTTATTAGTTAATATTTAGGTAGTCTAATTTTTTGCTATTCAAGTAATGAAAATAATAAGTCACCTCTCAGCAATATCTTCAATTTAATGTCATCTGTACTATATTTGACAAGCATTTCTTGTGGGTTTTAGTACCCTCTCTCCATTTAACTTATTGCTGACATAGGTTTTTCTCTGATTTTTAACTTTATCCCTCCATTGCAGTTGGTTTCTGGTGGGAGAGGGTCATGTAGGTGCTCTAGCAGTGTTCTAATTTAGATGAGAAAATACATTTATCTAGGCTATTCTGTTTTCTGATGATTTAATTGTTTTTAATTCAGTTTGATGTTAATTGAATTGATTACAAGTGTAAGGTGCTGTGGTAGAGACATGTAATGTAAAGATAAATTTCATGAGGATGATAATCTCAAAAATTATTGGAACCTTAAAGAAGAGAGAGAGAAAAACTGTCAGTTGAGAATGGGCTTGGCTGCACGTAACTGAAAACTTGAAGAACAGTAAACAAATTAAGGGTTTGTTTTTCTGTGGTATCAAGGGGTCTGAAATAGGAGTGAAGAGCTAGTGCTAAAGAATGTTGTCAACCTACCTGGTTCCTTCTTTTTCTCTGTGATTATTAGCTTGTGGCTTCTGTTCTCAAGACCACAAGGTGGCTGCCACTCCCCCATCATCATGTTGTATTCCAGGCAGAGAAAATGAAGAAGGGGACGGTGTGAAAAGGCAGACACCTCTTCATAAGAATTTTCCTTTTTATTTGGGAAGGAAAGCTCTTGACAGGAACTTCTTATATCTCATTGGCCAGTACTGTACAGCTCAAGAGAGGTTGTAAAGTATGACATAATTCTTACTGCTATCATTTTGAAAGCCAAAGCATCTAAAATCCAGCCTAGTCAACTTTGCCAGTAGCCAACTTCTCTGTGTCCTCATAGCGACCACTGGGCTGTCTCATGATGCAGTGCATCCCCTTCTAGGAAAGGGGTGTGAACCTGCCCACCTCTGCACTACCCAGTTTTCCAAAGAAAATAGAACAGCACCCGAGGTGCACTTCATAAGTCGTACGCTTCAACGAAGACTAATTTGCCAGCTCGACATTTACTTTCCCAGTAGTGGTTGTAGAAGTGTACTGATCTGTTAGTAGTTTTCCCCTATCATCTTGATGATCAGATACACATTTGAGCCTCCTAGTTTGTGTTGGGGATTGTTAGTACTGGGTTATACAACAGAGGAGAGACAACTAGCCCAAGCACACATCTGCATTGAAAGAGTAGGAACTTCAGCTAATCGAGGAGATGAGCCACGTGGCACCATGAGACATTCATCTCTGACCTCTTTGCTGCTCTCCAGCAGTCACTGAGGGCGTTGGCATCTTGCTTAGTTTTCTTCTGCACCCCAGTTTCCACCGTCAGCCCAGAGAACTTCACTATCTTTAGTGGCTCTGAAACTTTGTTTGCCTTCTGAGATACACAGAATGCTTGTTATAATGCAAATTTCTGGGCCTCATCTCCATAAACTCATTTACTTTAGGTCTGGTGGGGTCTAGGAGTCTGTCTTTTAACAGATAGACTTGGTAAGAATGGTCCCAGAACATACTTTGACAAACTCTTCTTATCTGGAGAATTCAGCACCCTTTCCCCTACCCGCTCTTCTCTCAGCAAACGTCATTGCTTCCCGTTGCTAACAAAAGTAGAGGTTGAGTTCCCATCAAGTGGGAACTCTGCAGCTTCCTGCTATTTCAATTTATCTGCATTCTCACCTGTCATTGCCCTTTCTCTCCTCTACCTGTTTCCTCTCCCCCAACCACATGAGTAGATGGCTCCAACAGTGTGCCGCCTGGGAGTCCTCTGAGATTCTGCACGTCCCAGCAGATCCCCCTCCTGCGTGGAGAGTGTGTTAACTGAATCTCTAGGAGGGACCAAATGATTGCTTCTCAATCCTGCGGGTCAGATGTGCCTAATTATCATTTTGGGATATATCAAGGGCTTGATTTCCAATTCAAAGCAAAGTATGATAGTATCTCATTTGTTAAGATTAAGGAATGAAACACAGAAGATAATTTTAAAAGAATGTTACAAGGCTATCTCTTTAAGCACTAAAAAATTTTTACTCAGCTTTATTTTTTATATCATAAGAAGGGGAGATGGTAGATTTGGAGTTAATGAAAAGAGGGATTCTAATATATCAGTGTTTTGTAAACACAGTACAAGGGTGCATTGTTACCTGTTTTATTTACACTTTGTCATGTTTGGTCTGTAGGGAGAGTGCATGTTTATCTGGAGTACTCTCTCACCCTATGGCCTTTGTGCTCGCTATGCTTTCTGCCTCCAACACTTACACCTCAGCCTCTTAACTGTTCACCAGGAGAGCGCCTACTTATCCTCAGGTCTTCAAGTTTGACATCAGTTTGGGAAGCCTTCTTAGGCAGGAAGCCCTTCCATATTCTCACAGCATCCTTGACTTCCATCTGCAGAAGCGCTGCTGCACTGTGTTGTAATGTCTGTTGTCTGGATGTTCACAGTGTGTGAGCGCCAAGAGGGCAGGGACCACATCTCTCCTGATGACCGTTGCATTCCCAGTGCTTAGCTCATGTCTTGCATATAATAGATGCTCAGAAAATAGGTCAGTGGGAAAAAAGTATAATGAATTCTGATGCCACCGTTTGCAGAATTTTGAACAGATTAGCCTTTTAATTTCAAAGAATCAGTTATAGCTAAGTCTTCACTTAATGTCATCAGTAGGTTCTTGGAAATTAACTTTAAGCAGAACAACATAACAAAACCAATTTTACTATAGGTTAATTGATATAAATAAGAATTAAGTTCTGGCCAGTGTAGCTCAGTGGTTGAGCGTCGACCCATGCACCAGGAGGTCGCCGGTTCGATTCCCGGCCAGGGCACATGCCCAGGTTGTGGGCCCAATCCCCACTGGGGGGCATGCAGGAGGCGGCCAATCAATGTTCTCTCTGATTGGTGTTTCTATCTCTCTCTTCCTCTCACTTCCTCTCTAAAAAAATCAATGAAGGAAATAAAAAAAAGAATTAAGTTCTGGTCATAGAAATCACCAAACTTCTAAATGAAAACCCAAAACACTTCATACTTCTAATATTAAACTTTGAAATAAATGTGAGCTATACATACATTTAAGCATACAAACTAGATATACTAATGAATATTAATAAAATATTAATTAAGATGAAATTAATTTTTCAATTTGAAAAGGAAATAATTATTTTCCAACTTGCTTTTTTCAGTTCAGGGTCACAGTGGCCGGAGCATATCTGGGCAGCTCAGGGCACAAAGTGGGAGCGCACCCTGGAAGGATGCCCTTCCCTTGCAGGGCCACTTACACTCACACACACACACACACACACACACACACACACACTCACACACACTTAGACTGGGACAGTTTAGACACATCATTTCATCTCTCGCATATCTTTGGTATGTGGGAGGAAACTGGATTCCCCGGAGAAAATCCTTGCATATAGACAGTGGCCCCTCCTTGAACTGATTTTTTTTTTTTTTTCTCATCAACATTATAACGAAAGGACTTGAATGAAATGACCTTGTTTAAGGACCTGCTGTATTTTACTGTAGATACCATTGAATGCTTAGTGGTGGCTGAAAGTTCGCTCCAGATGACTCTAGGCTGCTGCGCTCCTCCAGCTGCTTTTACAGTGCTGCTCTCACCTGTTGTCCCTGTGTCCTGAGGTTTTTAATCCGCCACCTTCTTTTGTACTCAGCGTAGCTGTGGGGAATTGAAATGGCCCTATTGTATGTCTCTAAAAGTTTTTTGAATTTGTGAAAGTTACACCCCTGGAAACTCAGAGGGATCCTCGAAAGCTTGACTTTGCTTTATTCTAAATGATCTGGTCCTTAGCTAAGAGACTTTTTTTTCCCCCCAAATTACTGGTGAACATAAATGTTATCAGTGAATCATCTATTAGGGTTGGCAAGGGATGATTATTGATGATCAGTTTCACTTAAAGGGACGTTGACACCATTCAGGGAGTTCTTCCAGTTGTTCATCATCTTAAAAGAATTCAAAAGATTTTTCTTGCTAGAAAATTCTCTTGAATGCCTAGAATAATAACATAGCCAACATTATTGCATAGCTATTTAGTTACCAGGAGTAAGTGAAAGTACTCAGTGAAAAAGAAAATAATGATACATCAATATATGTATGCCTTTATGTCTAAATATGAAGAACCGGTAGGTTCATTTTATTGACCTGTTACATGTGTTGTATAAAATAATCAAGTGTAGATAAATACTAAATACTGTCAATCTTTATTATTTTAAGTGTTTATCATGAAATATCTGTTCACTGGACAATGACACATTGTGACATGAAACTGAGGACAGGCTTGATTGTTTTAGTGAAAACTGCACAACTGAAGACTCCTTTGTGCCAAACTCACTTTTCAAAAGACAAGTTTCCTCTTCTTAAAAGTTTGATAGGCATCAGATCTATGGAAAAGTTTTTTTTTAGCTAATTACAAAGTATATTGAGAAGAAATGTTTCTCTATTAAAAAGGAAAAAAAAAACTAAAAATAAGATGACAAAGTAGAAAAGATGAAAAGCAATGGAAGAACCGATTGAAAGAAGGATCTTAGGATCTCCTCAGTGCTGCATAATTAACTTATGTAAACAGCTTTTATTTATGTCTTTATTTAAACAGGTGTGATAGGTCTTTCACTTCCCTTTCCTGAATGCTGACTGTAACAGGAAACCAAATGCTTCCTGGTTCATGGCCTTGGTGATCACACTCAAATGTTTCCCTTTGGCAACAGTGTTATTTGGTCAATTTCAAATTTTGATTTGGTCCTAGGATTTTTCGGACCAGCTTTGGTCATTGACTATATGAGAAAAAGAGAGAGAACAGGAAGGCACCATAAGTTCTTAGTTTTGCAGCTGTGTTATTAAACATCTCTATAAAGTCTTATCTTTTAACCAGAAGTGGTTATGGTTTGTAATCAGTTACCTCTGATTGATATTCTTTAATGTGGCTGAGGAAAAAATACCGTGTCTCTCATCAATCGACTTTTCATGTGAACTTAACGATAGGCATAAGAATTACCACCTTCTTTGATATGTGTGTTGGTAAGATGACTGTGTCAGGAGGTTCACAGAACACTGCTAAGCCATGAAGACTAAAAAACTCAAATTAGAAATTGAAGCATTTGAAGCTGAAGGTGTTAATAGAAGTGAAGAGAGGAGGAAATCACAAGTACAGCTATGAAGTAAAAATACATGTTCATTTGAAAATCAGAAGAGACTTAATTCCTGCCTCTTAATTAAGTTATATCATTTTGAACCTTGAGATCAAGTTAAAAAACTTATTCCATTGCTTGGACACACACATAAAGAAAACCACGTGCAAATTTATTAAATGTCTATTCTCTGTCAGCTTTGTATGCAGAAAAGGGCCTTAAAGAGAATACATCTCAGGTTTGTAGGATTTGGAATACAATATTGCGTAGTATCCACTATTGAGGATAATGAGATATAATAGATCACAAGGATAATTTAAAATCTATAGAGAATCTCGAACTCATTTAGCCAGTGGTTTTAATCTTTCTGCCAAATCTTTTATCAGAGTGGATAATTACCCCAATTGATTTATTGGAGTTTTGTTTTTCACTTAATTCTTTTGGGGCCAGTGCTAAAAAATAGTGAGTCATTAAAAGACAGAGGCGTAGATGACCATTTTAGATGATTACATTTTTAAAAAATGTAATCCTTATAGTTATTTTTAATTGGTGGTCTCAAAGAGGTAATAAAGTGCCTCCATTATGCTTAAACTCAGAGACCAATAGTTCTCAAAGTATGGAGCCTATTCTTGATAAAGCTGCTTCTTCGAAAAAGCCCCTTGCATATTGGAGAAGGCAGAACCTTTCAGATGGTTCATTGCTGCTCTGGAAAGTGTTAGAACTGGCAGGCTGGTAAACTTGCAGTCCAAGTCCTGCGGAGCCTCCATTCCTGGTGACAAAGGCCCTCTGTTGCAGGAGCGGCAGCAGGTGCAGTGAGGCTCCTTCCCACTCTCATGCTGCTCTCCTCTGTGACGCAGTGCAGTCCCCTAAAACCTGGGGTGCGAGAACCATTTCCATGCAGGCACACCTTGTGTTAGAGCTTTAGTGGCCTGGTTGGTGATGGGATGTGTGTTTGTGTATTTTCCCTTCATTCAGTTGAATTTTCTTCTGCGAATGAGTCTTTGGAGTCCTTGTTGAAGAATATCTGTAAAGAAGTGGCCAAATAATGTGCACAAACTGTGTGGCTCTTAGCTCCTCAGTTGTGGTCACCATAATGGACCTGCACGTGGGTGTCTGTTATAAAATCCAGTGCTAAGACTACCATTGCTGGCCTTATTTTAGAGCAGCTTCTCCAAAGTTTGTTACTCATGTACTTTATCAGTAAAAAAATTTTTATTTATTTTTTTATCCTCACCCGAGGACATTTTTGCATTTATCTTTAGATAGAGCAGGAGGGAGAGGGGGGAAGAGAGAGAGAAAAACATCGATGTGAGAGAAACACATCGACTGGTCACCACCCACGCGACCCCAGCCAGGGCTGGGGACAAACTGCAACCGAGGTATGTGCCGTGCCCTAAGCGGGAACCGAGCCCGGGACTCTCTGGTCTTCGGGCTGACGCTCTAACTGCTGAGCAAAACTGGCCAGGGCAGTAAAAATGTTTTAAGTGCACATATATCTATTTGTAATATTTATGTATGTGTCATACATAAGAAAATATAGTTATTTGTAAATAAAATTCATGTACTCTTACACCAATGTATTATATTCATTTTAAGATATACCAAATGAGTGCTTTTAAAGAAAGAATGAAAAAGTAACATTTTCTTTTCCTGGCCCTGAGATATCCACACTGTCTTGAAGTGCAGTGTTTCCGAGATTTACATACATGTAAAGACACTGGCATTGTAAAGTGCTTCACAAATGTGTGTTTTGTGTTTATCATTGTCATTTTTAGCCCACACTTATTAAGAGTTACTTTCTAGCCACACCTCTAGCGCGACGAAGAGGTAGCTTATATCATAAGACAGGTGTGTGGTGCTTTTATGAAATGTTTTGTTGTTTCTCAAACTTCCTTTATGCACTGCTTTTATGTCTAAGCTCAGTAGCCAGAGAAATGTCATCTAGAATTCTAGGAACCACATTTTAATAATTACCAAGAATGCCACTTAATAAGCCCTTACTATTTGCCAGACACTGTGCTAAAAGTGCTTTAGTTATAGTGAAAAATGAGTGCGTCTCTAAAAGGTGTCATCAGCGTGAACAAGAGTGTGAAAGTCAGGAGTGGTTGGTCATTAGGGACACTTAGCTTGGAGAAACAGACTGTAGACTGTTTCATTTACATGATTGAAGGGTTGTGCTAAGAAAAAGCTAATTGTCGCTCGAGAAGACAGAAATTACATCCGTAGGTAGGTATTTCCAGGAAGTTGACTTGACTTCGTTTGAGAGAAGACAGTCCAACAGCTAGAGCTCTTCTCTGCAGAAGAGGTTGCCCAGGGAGAAATCAATTCCTGTCACCAGATTTGGAGATGGCATCCATCTGCAATGTTGTGGAAGATCTTAAATTAGGACCGAGATTTGACTAGTAGTTACTGAATTATGTTTAGTTCCATTGCTGTAGTCATGTATATTAATTCTGTAAAGTGCAGCCGCCTTCAAAACACGTATCTGCACCTCTGACTGTTGCCATCCTCCAGGCCCTCCACTTCCTGCCCTGTGCACTGCAGGGGCCTCCAGCAAGTCAGTCAGTCCTCTGTGCTGTTGATAGACTCCCCTTTCTTAAATGCCACCCTTGTTTCAGTAGGTATTAGTGTTCTCTTACTGCAAAACAAGTTACCACAAGCTTAGCAGTTTAAAACAACACAAAGTTACTATTTCAGAAGTCCAGGCAAGGCCTGGCTGGATTCTCTGCTGAGGGTCTCACCAGCCTGAAATCAATGTGTTTGTTCAGGGCTGTGGTTCTCAATGGGGGCTTGGGGTCCTCTTCCAGGCCCACTGGTTGTTGACAGAATTCGTTTCTGTGCCTCTCTTGGACTGAGGTCCCCGTTTTCCTTCCAGCTGCTGGCTGGGGACTGCTCTGCTCCTGGAGGCCGCCCATAGTTCTGCCTCATGCGCTCATGGGCAGTTCACATCAGGGATGTTTGCTTTCTTCCAGGCCAGTTGAACTTGCCTAACTATGACTATTTCAAAATAATTTTTGTTTTAATTATAGAGAGCATACGTAAGAACTTCTCCTGGGAGAAAGCAGGCAGACAAGAGACTGTATTTTTTTAATCCTGTTGATGATGGGATCTGGAAGGTGGGGGCCCTGGCCCGTCTTGAGTCAGGCCTTTTGGTTCACAAGAGATTGACTGGTGAGGTTGGAGTTGTGAAAAACTTGGGCCTCATAGTCAGGACTACCTTGATCACTAAGCACCATCACAGGCTGTTAGTGAACCTTTGCATGGGGTGCTTGCAACTTGCTGGCTGGACGGGGATGGGTCAGGCTCCACTGGGATGGGAAGGTTACTCTTCCTCGGGCCTCCAGGGTCATCCTTGGGCCTGCAGAGCAGTGCTCCGGGCCTCTGTTGGATGGGTCATGCTTCGTGGGCAGCATTGATTTTATGTTTATTGGTGAAGGGACAGAATATGAGATTACCAAATAAAATATAATTTCAAGTGTTATTAATGAAAGAATATATTACATTCACTTTTAATGAGATCCTGTTGTTGTAAAATGATTCCATGTAATGAATCCCAGGAAATCAATGAAAAGTTTAATTACAGTTGTGGCGGTGCTATATGAGAATATTGCTTTGGTCAATCCTACTTGCACAATTTATCAGTCCTCTGCCTCTCTCTTTCTTTAAATTAATTGCTTTATGAAGTAAGTGTAAATACATGCTTTGTTAGCTTTTGATCTTTGGAAATGTGCTGCATAATTCCAATTTTCTCTGTTGTAATAATAACCCCTATCATTTTTTAATGTATATTACCATCTACAATTTGTACATTTTTAAATTAGGCAATTATTTCTCTTTTGTAAATTTAGTCATTATTAAGTCTTACCTTTTCCCTTTGTCAGTGCTTTGAAAAAAACACTTTCTATCTCTCAACTTATCAGTTGACCCCATTAGTTAAAAATTTGATGTGCTATCTATATTGTTCATCACTCAGTGAAGCCCTAGGGTGAAGAGAAAAACAAACAAACAAACACGATACTTTCTCCTCTGAATTAACAGTTCCTTTTTTTATGGAACTACATATATATATATTTTTTTATTTTAAACAAAGTGAATTTTCTTTTTATAGCATTTTTATTTTTCACAGCTTAATGATTATGGTGCTATCTTGTCCACTAGGTGGTAATTGATTTTTCTTATTTGTTTATAAAATACAATACAAAATGTAATTTGGATATTTAGAGATATCTAAAGTAGTTCTTTATTTCGGTGACTCTAGCTTTTGCTAATTGTATATTGAGAAAGGATTTTCTGTGCTCTTCTAACCACCAGAGATGTTTATAAGCAGTCTACTTTTGATTTAAGGTTCAAGGCCTTAAAATAGTCGTGAATTATTTTGACTGATTTATTCTGTGGATAAAAGCAATTTACTTAGTTCCTTTTGAGAGAGAATACCATGCAGTCTCTTTTCCCTCAAATTCTCCCACTGACGCCATCGACCTTGCTTCTTGGGTGGCAGCATTCTTCTGGTACAATTGAGAAGCAGCCTGGGTGTTACGGACTTTCCTCCAGTCCTGGCTTGTTGCTCACACAGGGCACCGTGCGCGGAGCGCCTAGCCTGTCTGGAGGGCTGTTGAGTGGTGCAAAACAGGATGACTTTCGTTGTAAAATGCCAGCCGTCCATGAGGCTCGATTTATGGTGTGCTATCTGTAAAAAATGAGAAAAACCTACTCAAAGAACGGTGCTATTCGAGTATTCAAAGGAGTTTTGTTTGCTCTAAAAAAAAATGGTGCTTTTCTTGATGGTCACTAAATGCGTGCAGGTATGGCTATTATATGACAGGCTGTTCTTTTCCTGTCTCACCTGGGTAAAATATCCTTTTATAGGTACCTCAACTACTGTTTTCAAAGCTTGGAATCACTGTGGCATTTTCTTTTGGGCATAAGTCATTAGAGAATTAGAGAGCTAAAAGTTTCTTCAGAATGTTTCCTTTGAAATAGTGTTTAGTCTTGGATTGCTGCCCTGGGTCCACGGGTATTTTTTCTTTTTTCGTATGCTGTTCTGTACTTACGTGAAATTGTTGTGTTCTGACTTGTAGTACCGTATGTGGGCCAGGGCAGGCTGTGCTCCAGAGCAGAAGGGAGGGTGCATGGTTCTGGCCTCAGCCAGCCCACTCTTCCCCTGCAAGTGTCTCTGTGACTTTTGATAAGCCTCCCGTTTGCCTTTAGCTGCTAGTCTTCTGCTTGTCTCTTGTGCTCTTGATTCAAACCTGTATTTTCGTTCCTGGACCTTCTTGTGCAGCCTACTTAAATTTGTACCTCTATCCTCTTTTCTGGAGGCAAATCTTCCCCAGGAGATTCGGATACACACCACGTGTGGGGACCTCCAAGTTAAAAGAAGGACCCCTTTGCCAAATACATGCTCTCCAGAAACTTATGGTTTAAGCTGACAATCTCCACACAGTATTTCAGTCACCTTTGCAAATTGTCATTGATCCCAGTCAAATACATAGGAGTACCAAGAAGCCTGTGCTGACACAGGTATCCGGGACAGGGCTTGTGCACGTGGTAGAACTACAAAGAGTTTCTGTATGTTGTGATAAAACTAGACTGAAGAGCATGCCAACCATCTAGTGACCACGAGAAGGAATGATCAGCTTCTCTGGCATTTGCTTGTTGATGTCCATGGTGATGTCTTCTGGTCTTGCTTCCTGTGGCCCCTCCCATGGCACCTTATCCTCCTGATTCTTTCTCCCAATATTCTTTGTCTGTGTCTGTCATTGTTTCCTCTAGCCCCAACGGTAAATTTCTGGTGTTTTTTTTATACACTCCTTTCACTATATTTGCTGTCCATTGTTGAGCTCCTCCTCTGTTCCCCCGGGCTCAGCCTTGTCTGTAGGCACGGGACCCCAGAGCTTTGTGCCTCCCTCCTGTCTCCTGTCTCTTTCCTGAGCTCCAGAAAGTGCTCTACATTTCTACCTGGATGTTCCATGGTTCCTCACAAACAGCACCTCTTCCTAAGACCAGCCAGCTAGGTCACCTTCCCCCCGATTTCCTTATTTCTGTTACTGTCGTCATTCTTCGTGTCACCAGGGGCAGCTCTTTACCTTTATTCTTTTTTGCTGTCATTTTGTTTTATCTTCCTGCCTTTCACAGTTAAGAAGTCCTAACAATTGTGCCATCAAAACACCCTTTATATCTGTTTGGTTCCCACTTTTATTACGATTATGCACAGTGGATTAATGGCATAGCCTCTCAAATTGTTCCTCTGCAGTAATATAGCTCTGCCTGTTGTGAGCCTGGTGCCCACTGCTGTCGGGTGAAACTCGCAGTCATAAGCCACTTTCTTGCTTTGGACTGTCAGTGACTCTACGGCCAACCAAACTGCACGCAAACTCCTCAACATGATGCTCTGCCATCTGACAGCCACCACCTTCCCTCCTCTTCCTCCAGCAAGTGCTGCTCTGTCCCTGGCACAGTGGTGACCCTGAGGGTATGGCAGTGAAACACGGTCAGCTCCCGCCTTCACGGAACTTATATTCCACATGGAGCCACAGCGTGATGAGTGCTGTGAAGGACACTAAAGGATGACGTGAGGGCGGGAGTACCTGGGCAGGGCCTGCTGCAAGTATGACGGTCAGAGAAGTTCTCTGTCAGAAGTAATATTCAAGATGAGATCTGAAGGATGAGAGCAGCTGATCATGAAAGAGGCAGAGGAAACAAAAATACACGTACCCTGAGACAAGAAGGAGCTTGGCCTGCTTAAACAGAGGACCTTGTGATGGGAGACTCACCAGTGGGCTAGAGAGGGGTCCAAGATGCACTTGTATGGCTGGGAAGGAGTTTGCATTTCATGCCAGGTGTAGTATTAGAGGATCTTCTGTGCAGCACAGTGATATGATCTGTTTACATTTTTAAAATATGGTTCAGGCATGGAGCAAGGTGGAAGAAAGAGGAGACCAGTGAGGAAGGAGGGCCTTGGGATTGTCCAGGCAAGACAGTGGCGTGGACTGCATCACCTATTTCTCAGTGTCAGCGCACTGACATTTGGGCCAGAAAATCTGTCATGGGGGCTGTCTTGTGTACCATAGGATGTTTAGGGGAATCCTTGGCCTCCACCCACTAGAGGACAGAGTACCCATCCCCTCCAGTGTGCGCAAGTGTGTCTCCAGGCATTGCCCAAGGCCCCTGGTGGCAGAACCAGCCCTGGTTATGAACCACTGGACTAGAGGTTGGCAATAGAGATGTGTTTGCAAAGCCTTGTGGCGGAAGAACAGACAGTACTTTGCAGCAGATGGGATGTAGAGAAGGGTGAAAAAGGAGAGACTCAAAAATACTTCCTGGCTATTTGGTTTGAAAATCTAGGCAGATGTCACACATGCTTTCGAGTCTTGACGTTGGAGTTTCTTGTCCCTGTGCCAGTTCTTAGAGAATCACCCAGCCACCTGTAATCCATCCCACTACTCTCCTTTTTCCAAATCCCCCCCTCCCCTGAAGGTCCAGCCTGAATGCCATCTTCTTGAAACCTTCTCCAATTAGTTCATTTAGTGATCATTGTGCCAGTGTCTGCAGCCCTGTCTCAGTACCCCTCTTAGACTTCCTGGCCTTGTCAGCTTCTGTAAATCCCCAGGACAAAAGGACTGGGCCTCAGAAAAGGAGCAGTCACCATGGATGCCTGAATTGCATGGCTTTGCTCCTGCACCTCACCTCTTTTTTTGTTTCTGTTGGAGGCTGTAGGACTCTCATTTTCCTCTAGTCACCCTCTAGTTATCTTCTGGGCCCTGGGACCCTTGTCTGTTACGGGCAAGCCCTCTACTTAGGTTGAATTAAGACCCATGGAACCAGGATCCTCGCTGTTGACTGCCTTGTGTTCTGTAGTTATTACTGTATGCCTGTCATCTCCCTGTCTAACAGATTCTGAGGGCAGGAATGAGACCTTTCTCATTCTTTTATCCCATACAGTGCCTAATGCCAGCACAGTGCTGATTGTGGATTAGGTATTCAATAAATGTTTGTTGAATGAATAAGTGAGTGATTCAATCTAAAACACCCACCTGATTGTTTCCTCTTGCATATAATGGAATTAAAGGAAAATGAGCATTTTTCTGTGATGAACACATAATTTTTATAATAGGGAAAATGTTCTTTTTTTTTTTTAAATGGAAGGCTAGCCTTCGTTTGTGTTATTACGGTAATCAGTTGTTTCTCCGGAAGATGGCTTGCTCCGGTGTTTGCAGTGTGGGGCCTGCCTTGCTAACGTGCTGTCTGCTCTGTCTCTGTGTTGCAGCTCTGGTGGTCAGCACCACTTCCGCAGGATTCGCGTTGGCTCCGGGGCCTTTCGACTGCTCCTGTTTTCTGCTCACTTCTCTGGGAACAGGCCTGGCATCCTGTGCTGCCAACTCCATTAATCAGGTCAGTGTGTCGCCTTTCGGGTAGATTATGATACTGTTACTTTCTCCCAGCTTGTGGTATTATCACATTTTTAAAACACCTTCCAAAGTCACATATACACACAGAGGCATGTGAACTTGTGATGCTGCTTATCAGACAGGTCTGTGGGTTATGTGACCAGTGTGTCTCTTCTTTTGGGAGAATGGTTTTCAGTGATGTTCTGGTGAAAGAGCAATAGCATATCTGCTTCCAGCGGCCAGGACGCCTTGTCAGACTTCTTGTCCATTTCAGGTACATTCCCCTGAGCTCAACATTGTGTGCTGTTCTTTCTTTCCTTTGATTTCTTTGCCCTTCATCACTCTACACAAAACAGAATGCATGTCCAACTTCAAAAATTAGTAATTCAGTATGTAGTAAGCTTGGTATATGGCATCAGAATGTATCAAAATTAGCTAGTTATTTTAGCATAGTATTTATTTAGCATATTTTATTTATTTATTTATTTTTTTATCCTCACCCGAGGACATTTTTCCATTTTTTGTTCAGATAGAGTGGGAGGGAGAGAGAGGAAGAGAGAGAGAGAGAGAAACATCGACGTGAAAGGGACACATCGAGTGGCTGCCTCCCGCACGACCCAACCAGGGCTGGGGACAAACTGTAACCGAGGTACATGCCCTTAGCGGGAATTGAACCCAGGTCTCTCTGGACCACAGGCCGATGCTCTAACTGCTGAGCCAAACCGGCCAGGGCTATTTAGCATATTTTAATTAGCATATTATTTAATTAGCATGATATTTTTAGTGCATCTCCCCCCGACTCCCATTATTTTAAACATCAAAATAATTCTCTAAAATAGTTTTTTCCCTGTTCTGGTCATTGTGGTGTGCCCCAGCATTGTGGCTTTTTCATAAGATACTATAGTGGAAAAGCTTGGCTAAAACTTAAGGAAAGTTACTTTCATCATCAGAACACCCACGAGGAATTGGCACAATTTTAAAACAGGAATTCAAGTTACCAGCAGGAAAACAGCTTGGCTGAGTGGATATATAA
Source organism: Tadarida brasiliensis (assembly GCA_030848825.1). NCBI lineage: Eukaryota > Metazoa > Chordata > Mammalia > Chiroptera > Molossidae > Tadarida > Tadarida brasiliensis. The sequence continues at coordinate 13,648,167 of CM061273.1, read as the reverse complement.
GTTGGTAGTCCACAAAATATGGAAATTTTACTTTTATAATGCCTAAAATCATTGTGTTTTTATAATGTGTTATCAGTTACTTGGAGAAGTATGAATCTATTTCAAGTAAGGTTTATTTTTTATTGTTATTGTAAAAGTCAGAGCAGTCTTATAATGGGGTTCAAATAGCCCTCCGACTGTACCAAAAGCATTGTCCACTCCTGTAATCTGATGCCATCTCTTCCAAGTTGCTCCTTCCCTTTGCTGCCCTCCCATATTGCTTGGCTAAGAGAATAATTATGGTTTCACAGTGAACATGCTTTTAATGAAAATGTAAATGAAAAGCCATACAAGGAAAATGGATTTATGTGGCTATTTTTGGGTCTATTTTACAAAAAAAAAATGTTTTAATTTTTACCTTTATTTATAAATCTAGGTCACAAGATTCGGCCAGGGACTTATTCTAGTTTTCAGGCTTGTTTTTTAAGTTGAAGAGCTGTATTTACCCTTGAGATACTAATTGCTGGCTCCTGTTTAAATTTATATATAGATTTAAAATAAAAGTGTGGGAGTTCAGGAAACACAAAACAGTACCAACAACAAACTAATAAACATCAAATGGTTCAGCAGAAATGCCAAGATTTTATAAAAGATATAATACTACAGAGAGCCACCTTCAGTTAAAGCTACAACACCCCCTACCCACTGCCCTAAAGAAGGTGGTTCAAGAATTTATCATGGAAAACAAAAACCTGTCAGTTGTAGCAAGAAAGCATCTGGAGAAAAGAAATGGAATGTTTTACCTTTAGACATAATTTACAGAAACTGAATATAGACCAAGGTTTTAGAAACTTTAAAAAGACTGTGAGTTTAGATGGCCACTTTATTTCATAGTCTGTAGGAAGTTTATTTGCCATAGGGAGTGAGTGGGGTCTGTTGATTTTAAAACTATTCCCGAGGAAAGCCACAGACTACATGATGGGATTCTTTCTCGTGCTGACACATTGCAGCGTCTGCCTCTTCTGTTAATGTTTCCTGCTTAGGTTGGTTTTCCAGCCCTGCTCTGCATCTCACGTACACATCTCCCCTGCTCTTCCTTTGGAACCCTTTCATGTCCCTCCTCCACAGGTTACCTGTCGCCACAGGCCTCTTCAGTGTCCAGGCGTGTTGTCACCCTTAATTGGCGCTTGTTGGGCACACGATAATCGCTTCATCTTATATTCATCGTCCTGCTTCCTTCCACTTTTCTTGGGCTCTGATTTCATTTGGAAGCCTCACAATACTTTAAAAATGTTAATGGTTCCCATCATTGTACAATTCCATTGTTATTATGTTATTGATCAGCTTCCCAAATGACAATATTCTCTAAATAACATGTTGGAAATACTTTAGTTCTAGTGTTGGTAAGCAGTCTCATAAAATCAAATTAAAGGACTATGGGGCCATTTTCATTTGTGCCTTTAATTAGTATAACACTAGACAACAAGGGTTTAACTGAATTTTTGAATAGCAGATAAATAGTCTTTGCTGAAACAGAACTTACTGCTTTTTTTTTAGGGAGCTGGTATTCAACTTAAAGAACGCATACATGTGGTTGGTTGGTATAAAAGTTATTCAGCTTCTTATAGAGTTCTCTGGGAGAAAAAATTTCCTACTGTCTATGTTTATAAAAGGATTCAAATCCAGTTCATATTTTTTAAATACTTTATTTTCGCTGTTATTGATTTAGTTCTGAGTGATTCTTCTTTGTACCCTACTTCTGTGATCTCTCTGTGAAAGAAAAAATAAAGCAATGAAAACTATTCTTCTATTTGTTTTAAGGAGAGAAAATGATATTCAGCTTCTGATTTATGAAGTAGTGACTAGAGCATAAAGATATATAGATATGAAATCACTAACATTGAAATGTACAAAGGAATTACATACATTTTTATACAATATACACATGCTTAACCTGAGACTGTAGTGCGGCTTTAAAGCGGGATGCCTCAAAGGGTGAGCGTAATCCATAAATGTTTCTAACTTAGCCACCAAAAGATGAAATATTGTGGATGGCTTTGACTGACCACATCTTTAGAAACAAAGGACTAAAAGTGAAAAGCAGAATAATTCAAGTAGAATAAATTAAGAAATTGAAAAAGATAAGAATTATTATCATAATTATTTTGAGTATTTGACCTTTTAGAGGCTATAGTAAACTGCACTGAGGATTATTTTACTTAAGTTACATATATGAATTTTTAAATAGAGTTTAAGAGTGTATGTCAATAAATATGTTTTTATGGGATAAATTTTAATTGTGACATATATTCCATTTTATGGATGTGCCAATTCTCAACCAACTCTCTACTATTGCAACTTTTTGCTTCTAAAGTAACACAAACTCCTGGAAGTGAAAGTGCCCAGAGGAAGGCTGCTAGCCAAAGCTACATGAAACTGGTTTAACTTGGAAATGTGTGCTCTTCACAGAGTAACTTATTTCTGACATTCATGCCGTGCCTTACAGTGTACAAAGCATGTTTACCTAAATTATTATTTAAACCTATGGCCCTGTGAAGTAGGTGGCATTTCCATTTCTATTATTTGTAAAACATTTAGTTTAGCTGTTGAAGTATTCTCTTTAAGAGCAACATTTAAGAAATGTATTATGCAAATAATTTATTTATTGCAGAATAGTGAAAAATATAGATAAGCAAAAATAAAAACAGTTTTTATTTTATTTTTCCCTTCTGCCAGACACTGTTGTATGGTTTAGAGTTACATCTGAGAACAAACTAGATTCCCTGTCCTCATGACACTTACATGAGCCCCCATGAACACTTGAAACCTGTATAATCTTATTAACCAGTGTCATCCCAATACATTTACAGACTTTTATAACACATACACACACATCTTATAATATATATTATTTTCTCACAAACATGAATTATATACTACATTTAATTTGTATATTTTTCCATCAGTAGTATATCAAAAACATCCTTCCATGGCAATATTTGCTATAACATGATTTTAAGAGTTGTGTATAGATACACTATGATTTATTTAATCAATTTCTCCTTATTGGACATTTTAGAGATTTCCAGTGTTTTGTTCAAAATAACAATGCTGAGCTGAAATTCCTATAGCTAAACTGTTGAACATGTCCTTAACTATATCTTTCAATAGATTTCCAAAATTGTGTGCTGTTAAAAGACCTGTAGTTTTCAATATAAAAACTTAAAATTAAAAAGATTTTTAAAAATTGATTTGAGAGAGAAACATCGACGTCAGAGGGAAACATCGATCAGTTACCTCCTATGTGCACTCTGACCAGGGATTGAACCCACAACCTGGGTATGCCCTCTCTACCAATCAAACCTGCCACCTTCTGGTGTAGAGGACAATGCTCCAACCGCTGAGCCACCCGTCCACGGCAAAAAGATAGGTATTTTAAGTAAGCTAAATTTCTTCTCAGAAGGTCTTTTGTTTGTTTCAAACCAACGTCTACGCCTAGTTGGCAGCATGTGGGGCTGGTTGTCACCGGCACTGCACATTAGAAAGTCTGTGCCAGGTTCAGAGGTACCATTAGAGGTACCCTTTTTTTTTTGCATTTATCTTCAGATAGAGCAGGAGGGAGAGAAGGAGGACGAGAGAGAGAAAGAAACATGAATGTGAGAGAGACACATCGACTGGCTGCCACCCACACGACCCCAACCGGGGCCAGGGACAAACTGCAACCGAGGTACGTGCCCTTAGCAGGAACCGAACCTGGGACTCTCTGGTCCACGGGCCGATGCTCTAACTGCTGAGCCAAACCGGCCAGGGCTAGAGGTACCCTTTTGATCACTTGGGAAGTATAGTTATTTTTTGTTTGGAGGAATGTGTTTAATGCTTTTTATCCATTTGTGTTTACCAGTGAGTTTTGTCCATTTTGCTGCTAGGCACTTGCTTTTGTCCAACAGGTCTTCACGTATAGATTGGATTATTAACTCTTTGTAATTAAGTTTCAAATATTTTCTGCCATTTTTAAGGGTTTTTTGAAGTGCAGATGTTTCCTATGTTTAGCCAGCCAGATCCTTTAATTTTTAATACAGCGTTTCTCACCTTCTACACTCTTGACAGTTTGGGCTGGATAAGCTTGTTGTGGGGGGTCTGTCCTGCATTGTAGCAAGAAGTGTTAATAATAACAACAATTGCAGCTAACGTGTATTTCGCACTTGCTGTATGCCAAGTAATGTTCTAAGCATTTTACATACATTAGCTCATTTGTTTAAGTCTAGGTTCATGGGATTTCAAAAAATGGCTCTTTTGAAAGATCAAATAAATGATGAATGAATTTATAACCTAGACTTAGCTCTGAGAAGAACCATTGATGTTCTCAGAGACTTTATTTTGGAGAAAATTATAAGAAAGGCACAAAACATAAGTAGAATTTCAGATCTGAGAGGTAGGTTATAATTAGAAAGATGAAGCTGATAAGGGTATGTTATTTTTAGGATCTAGTGTATCTGTGAATGAAGAGTTTTTATGAAAGGAAATAAAATAGGGTCAAGAAGAGACACGTTTCTTGTTTCATACTGACAATACTTGAGAGAATTTTCATGGCAGAAATAAGGTAAAAAGGAAGGGCTTTGGATAAAGAGCTCTCTGAATTATAGGGTGGGTAGGGCAAAATAAAATTTACAGCTTCTTTTAAACTCTGAAGGAAAAACAGATAAAGATTTTTTGGTTTTCTAGTGAATATGAGATTAATATCTAATGTATCTTTCCCTGTTTCCCCTTTCTCTGATGTTTCTTTTGTTTTGACTATGCAGTCTGCCTTGAGCAATAGGAATTGACTTTCATCTTCCATGTTGAACAGAGTGGTTATTAAACTTGGTGTTGTATTCTAGGAGAATAAGACCGATGTTAGCAAACACCAGTGATGTCATTTATTGAACAACATTTGAGTATGAAAAATCAATATGAGAAATACATTTTTCTTCTGAGTGTTGTGATTTGTTGGACTTTGATATTTTAACTAGTGGGTGACTTGCATTCCTTCAGTGGCCTCTGAGGCCCATAACTGCAGCTTATTGATGATTCAGATTAGCTACTGCCCTGGATCAGGTTGCCTAGAGCTTCTCTGAATACAGGCGGGAAAGGGTCTCCAACTAAATGTGTTGTTGTAATAGGAAAACCGTGAGCATTACCGAACAACGTAAAAAGAAAACGCATTTTAAATGCAGTCTCTTTTCCTGAATTTATATAAGCTCAAATAGTTCCTAAATCACATTTGATTTCACTTTCCAGAATGATCCACCGAAGCAGTGAGTTTGGCATTGGTATTCATACCCAAAATAACTAGATGAAGTTTTGCCAGCCAATGTAGAGATGATAATTTGAACATATTTTTGTAGCTAGTGTTTTATGCTTTACATGCCATGTTAACTGGTCGTTATTGTATTTGCTTCTTACAATAACTCAGTGAGATGGTGTTCTTCCAGAGTTGTGGAAGACTGAAATGACTCTGATCACACATCTGCAAAGGGGCAAATTGGGAGCAGAACTTGTGGCTCCCGGTTTGCTGCTTTTTTCTCTCAACTGAAATGTCCTCCTAGTCCAGACACCACTGTGGAATAAGGCTATTCCCAGTAATGCGTCTTTCTTCCATCAAGTTAACTGCTGACGTTCTCGCTGCTAAGTACTGGAGGTGAAAGTACCATGGTGTACGTTTCTCTAATGAGATCGGGAGGATTTAAAGCACTTAAGCTCTCTACAACTAAGTGCTCAATTAATGTTAGTTATTATTGTTGTTGTTAATATAAAAGTTTGGTCTGCTTTTGGCACACATCCCCCATGCTTTCAGAAACTTATTTTCTTCGAGTTAACTCCAGTTAGAGAATGGGAAGGGAAAATGTGTTTATTTTCCTCAGTGTGCTAAAAGACGAGTTATAGTTACAAACTACGGTGTGTGTGTGTGTGTGTGTGTGTGTGTGTGTGTGTGTGTGTGTGTGAATATACATATGTATTGTTTCAGGTGTGTATATAACTACATGTGAATTCTTCATATTTGAATATGTGATGATGATTTTGGTTCAGCAGACATTAGTTCTCTACCATTTCATAAGTATTATGGAATTCTGTCAGTTCTGATAAATCTAAGAAATACAGGGTGTCTCCCAAAAAATGTATACAGGGTGTCTGTAGAATCTGTTACATTTTAAAAATGAAATGTATTTTAATAAACATTAGCTTTATAATTATTCACAGTTATGTATACATTTTGGGGACATCCTATGTTGGTGAAAAGGTTGGTAAATTTAAAAAGCAGATATTTAATTGAGATGTAATGGAAATGACACCAATACGGGTTTTTTGGAGTTAAGATTCTGGGTTTGTGTCTCTGGGTCGCATGTTGTAATAAAAGCTGATTTGGGTGATGTGGATGTTTCTTCGTAGATGTTTCCCTGTCAGTCGAACCTAGCAGAAGTCAAGCTGAGTTTCTTGCCAAATGATCTTTTTATTCTTTAATCTCCAGTTATGTTTTGCCTTTGCTGGTAGTTTGTTCTTCTGGATCCCGTTAAACGGCTTGTTCTCTGCTCTAAACCCCAGTTTCCCGTCGCTGTGTTCTGGGTTAGGTGGACTCTAGGTTGACTGATGGTTGATGACACTGATGTAAAAACTGATTGTGTGGCTTATCCTGGGGACCGTGTTTCCTTATCTCATAGTCTCCCTCTTTGCCGTAGTGACAAATTGCTTTTAAGGTTTAATACATGAAAAATGTTGATTGCCTTGATAATTATGTTTCAAAATTACGGTTATTTGATGATTATGATTTCCATACTGAATTTCCAGACACTTGATAGGAAAAGGAATTGGGGTGTTGGGTGAGGGTGGGGGTGGTTGGACAGTGGGGCAGATTTGTTATGCCTACACTTCTTTGACCCAGATCAGCTTTCGACAGTTCTTTGTGTGTTGTATTTCTCCCTGGTAGTGGAACTGCAGACTTCTTTAGGCAAGTGTTAGACCTGGGAGTGTTGTGTGTCAGTGAGTAAGCAAATTCTAAAATTCACATTTTCATGATCACCTAGTCCTATCTTATTGGTTTTCTAAGAAGTTTTAAAAAGTATTGTTTGGCAAAAAGGGAAATTACTTACCTGTGTGATTAATCTTAAGGAAAATTTCACTCTGGCATTTCCTTCAGATCCTATGCCAGATTTCTCCCGGAAGCAGTGATCACAGGAGGAACAAAGAAATTCTACAGGATTTGAATGATGGAATGTGGAGATAGGGTGAAACAAAAGAGAATTTTGGTAGTTAATAAGATTTATGTATACTTGTAATCTAGAGTATCTTTATACCTTAAAATATACTATGTAACCATGGAAACTAATATGCAGTTTTAGCTTTTATTCTGAGGTTTCTTTAGTACTAGGAAATATTTACCTGTTAGCTTATAAGAAAAGAAAACCTATCACTGAAATAAAAGTCTGGTATAATATCCTAATGTTTTCATTAATATATGTTTGTAAAATTATTATTCTGGTATTGCTTTTAGCAAAAGTGTGGTTGATCTAGAAAATGCCATTGCTAATACTGCTGCCATGAGGGGTACTGAAGGATTAAACAGTGCTGTGTGTAATTTCCTTGAACGGCTACCGGAAACTATGTGGATAAAGATCTCTCCTTTAAAGTTACTGATGTTATTTCATAATATAAAACAGTGGGGATTAAATATAATATCTGACTTTAAGAATATAAAAATATCTTAAGATCGGATTCCTAGTACATACAAAAATATTTGGGGATTTGTAAATTAGGATATTGGTAAAGGACACTATTTTCTGAGCCTAGATTCCCTCTATGATTTTCACTATGCTTGAGTGAATGACTACCAAATGGCAGAATAGCTTGTTTAAATAAGCATGCGATTAACCTTGGACATAGAGATGTGGACAGTCCCCTAATTCAAAATCTAACGTGTTTTCCCACAAAAAGAAAAGTAGTTTATATGTTTTCTTGACAGATATTCAGTCATTCGATATACCTCTGGCTTAATAGATCAAAAATGACCCTTTTCATAGGTACTTGGTGAACATTCCAGCTTTCGGACTTTGCTTTTAATACCTTGGAAAGACAGGGAAATGTGACTGAACTAGTTTTCACTTGCACAGAATTTTGTTTAGTCTGTTCAATTTGGGTTAAAATGATTGAGGCAAGGGGAGGCTGCTGAAGACCTCTTGATGTTCACCTGCCCATTGGAAAGTGATTCTGTGTTTCCTAGGCTCAGAAAATACAAGTAGAAAGTTCTGATACTATGTTGTGGTCATTTCCTGAAAGTTTCTTTCAGAAAGGATCCTTACACACTTCTTGATTACTTTTGCTAGTGATATAAAGATTGGTCCCCACTCTGAAGCAGCTCACAGTATGGTAGAGGAAGACAGAGGTATAAATAAGTACAGTAAAGCAGTAAAATATGTGCCCTGGCCCGTGTGGCTCAGTTGGTTGGATGTTGTCTGGTGCACCAAAAGGTTGCCGGTTTGATTCCGGGGCAGGGCACATGCCTTGGTTGTGGGCTCAATCCCTGGTGGGGGGCGTGCAGGAGGCAGCCAGTCAGTGTTTCCCTCTCACATTGATGTTTCTCTCTCTCCCTCTCTCTCTCCCCCCCTCCTTTTCTCTCTAAAAATCAATTTTAAATCCTTTTAAAAACCTGTAAAATATATTGGCATTGGTGTGGAATATAGGCAGTACCTTAGGTGCAGGCAGTACAAAATGTAGAGAGTGGTCATTTCTACCTCTGGAGGTCAGGAATGCCTCACAGAGAAGTGACCAGAGCATCAGAAAGTTAGGTGGGTGTCTACCAGGTAAATGCATGTGAGAGGGAAGCCTAGGCAGCAAGAACACCATGAGTGAAGACACAGAAATGTGAACCCTCACACACAGGAGGCCATTCGGGGGCCTGCAAACACGGCAGTGCAGCAGAAGCATAGCAAGGTGGGGAGGGGAGTGGGAGGAATGTGGCTGAAGTGAGCAGGATAGGTCATCAGGGGCTTGCATGCCTCGCTACAGCATTGAGACCTTCCTTGTAGGGCGCAGGCAACCATTGATTGTTCTTCATAAGGCCATACTACGATTGATGGCTTTCTATTACCCTAATGATAGAGAAAAAATCCTAACTTTGATCCTATAGTCTCTGCATGGTCTGTTTCTTCTCCAGCCTCCTCTCCTTCCACTGCCCTCATCTGAGACCAGAGGGGCTGCCTAGATCTCAGCTAAAGTGTCATCCACTCCACAGATATTTCCAGAGCACCTGGTGTGTGCCAGGCACTGGACTGGATGCTGGGCATACAGGCAGGTCACTTCTCTTGTGGAGTTTAAGTGGAATAGCAAGAGATGGGCAATAAATATGTTAACAAGAAAATATTAGGTAGGGACAAGTACTGTGATGAAAATAAAACCAGGCCATGTAGGAAATACAGAAGAAGGATGAGTCTGGGTGAAAAAGTAATAACTCGGTTTGAATATTTTGGGGATGAGAGTTTTGATTTTGCTGTGCTTTTAGTACATCCAGCGTGAGACTGAGTAGGGCCATCTTTGGATCTCAGGAGATTTTGGTAGGAGATAGAGACAACAAGAGAGCTGGTACCATAAAGCTGGTGGTCGGCATACAGATGGATCAACTTAGAAGGAATCCCAGACTCCTTACCTCTCAGCTACTGCCCTTCTCCCTCTGGCACCCTTCTCACTCCACCTCAGCCATGCAGCTTCCTTGCCATTCTCCAACCCATCACCAACTCTCCTACCCAAGAATCTTGGCAGCTTCTGTGCCCTCCGCTTTCTCATCGATGTCCACATGGCTTCATTCACAGCTTTGCTCAAATATCACCTCCTCTGAGATGTAGGGCACACTGACCCTTTTTACACTTCTCTCCCTCTCCTCTGACGTGTTGTTTTGTTCATTGTCTGTTCCCTCCACTAGAATGTCAACTCCAGGAGAGCAGAGACTTGGTTTTATCTATACTCTTGCCCCTGTGCCTAGAAAATTGTGTGGCATGTGGTAAAAGCTCAACACAAGAATGAGTAAGTGAATAATGAATGTTGCTTATTGTGTGGTGGGAGGAACAATCATCAATCAAAAATTGCTCAGATGAATGTAAAACTACAATTGTGGTAAGTGGTGAGGCATTCAGGGAACACAGAAAGGACACTCACCTGCCATGAGGAAGACAGTCAGGTGGATTGATACTGCGTGGACACTAAGCTGGAACCTATGCTTGGCCCTCACTGCTTACCTTGGTCTTCCTGTATATTGCTTCCTGAGGTGAGGAGGGAATTCCCTGGGAATCCCAGCTGTGGAACCGCTTAAGCTACTTAGTTACTGGGACTATAATTGCATTTGTAGGAATCAGTCTTGCTGGAAAGTGATTGTAGACAAGCCTCAGAAATAAAAAATTTTTAAAGCTATTCTCTTATTACAAGGAACTTGTCTCAGTTACCCTGTGACTTTTCCATTTCAGAGGCAAATGCTCTTGGGTCCTTTCCTTACATGTTTTACTTGCTATTTTAGGGCAGCATGGTGGCCTTGATGAATTGGTGAGTGCATGTGTTAGCCTAGGGGGGCAGCTGTTATGATTGGCCTAGATAAATGCAGGCCCGTGTTGCTAGAAAACTTATATTGAAAAACTTCCCATTTTTCAATACAGGCTAGACATTTGGATTTTGGGGTGAAATTTCCTGAATTTTAAGTGTTAAATGTTGGCTCAATATTTTGAAACACTGTACATACTACACAAAACCTGTCAGTGGGTTGCATTTGCCTTGAGGAACCCCCTCGCCCCTCCCACCACCTCAGTTCTGGTCTTTGAAATAAAACATATAATTTATGTATCATCATTTACCAAAATTTAAAAAAATTCTTTCTGAAGGAAAGAAAGTGCTTTCTCTGAAAGCAGAATTCTTTACAACTAAATAGTGGAATGTAGTTTTCTCTTCATCATTCCAGGAAAGGGGAAGCACAGACGATCTCTGCAGCTTAGGTGGAGTCGGGCCGTGGGTGCTGACTCTCGGCTCGTGCGTGATGCTAGCTTGTGGGCATGTGTGTCTTCTCGAGCTATATTATAGAGGAGCTCATTATTTTTAATTTTAAAGGGGGGGGTGGTGGTGGTACTATTTTAGCATCCGAAAGGTAAAGTCAAGGAAGGTCAAATAAAAATTGCTTCAAGAAACACCTGGAGATTTCAAATGTGTTTACAATTATTTCTCTACTGACGAGTTATGTTTCAGAAAGTGCCATTAATTGTAACGGAGTAACACACAGCTCTTTGTGAAATATAAGTCCATTGAGTATCAGCACCTTCAAAGACAATAAAAATTCCAGCCTGCATTTATCTATTCCCCTGTGAGAAGTTACTACAATGCATATTGTATCATTCCATATGAAATTCTTTGGCTTAATCATCCCTCATTTATTTGCAGTTGTCTGAGGTCAGTTTCCCATTTTGCAGTTGTCAAGCAGCTGTCAAATTAAAAGGCCAGATCCTAAAGTTAATTTACATTTCGTGCCATTCCGTAATAGTACATTTTTTGGCTTATGTATTTAAAAAGTTATTCACATTTCTTAATTATCCTTTTCCTCATTAGTCCATTTCTTTTACACAAATGTCCACACAGATATTAAGTATGATACTGCAAATATCTATTATTTTCTAAGCTTAGTTTTAAAAAATTCACATGAACTTTAAAAAAAATCATTTGAATTAGCCAATTAATTCCACTGTTCTTTTTGTAGGAAGGAAAAAATCAAATCAATTTAAATTTAGTTTTTATTGTCATGCTTATTTTCATCTTTAATTTTATCATTTCTATAATGTTAATATCTAAATAGCAATTGAACACAGAGTTCTTATTTGCTTTCTAAATGTCTCTGTAGGAGTGTAATAGTAAAGAATTCAGCATTCATTTTTAATAATTCATTGATCAAAGAAATATTTCTGGATATGCCATTGATGTTTTACTTCAAAGTATCTCAAGCTGCCAGCAGGAGACTTGAACACTGTAATCTTCTGTAAAAGAGGTATTAAAAGAGAAACTGAGGCATCTTAACATTGTTAAAAGAGTTTAAGCAAAAAATGATTCAAGTTGGGCAGCAACAAACTGGAAGTGTCCAGGAGAGGAGCTGGGCAGAGACTTTTACGGGGAAGATGCTAGAGCAAAGCAGGAACTTATTTGATTGGCTGTAGCTTAAGCAGTTGCTTTATTGGGGGAAATCCCTGTGGCTGTTTGTGTTTGATTGTCCTTAGGTTTGATTTCTTAAGGCATAGAGGCTTAGGTGTTAAAAGGTTTGTTTATGTAGGCTGCTAAGGCATGGAAGCCACCTCAGTCTCCTGGCCTTGTTTAATTCATTTAACAGAGGTCCCTCTTAGGTGTTGGATGAATACTTTAGAGTTCAGTAATTTGGTGAAAGAATTACAGTCATATGTGTACATAATTCTTAATTATTAGAAAACACCTAAAATGGATATTCTTAAGCATGCATGATCATTAGAAATTAGAATGTGATAGCACAAAAATATTCCCATGTTAATTATATTTAATCGTTTGCACTGAGATCATTTTAATCAATATTTGTTTTGTACTTGTTTTCTAAAAAACTTGTATGTTAAGATAGGGTTTCTTTACATACAAATGGCTAAGAGACATATGAAGAAATGCTCAACATCATTAATCATCAGAGAGATGCAAATTAAAACAACAATGAGGTATCACCTCACACCTGTCAGAATGGCCGCCATCAACAAAGCATCAAGCAACAGGTGTTGGCGAGGGTGTGGAGAAAAGGGGACTCTAGTACACTGCTGGTGGGAATGCAGACTGGTGTAGCCACTGTGGAAAACACTATGGTGTTACCTCAAAAAATTAAAAATTGAATTGCCATTTGACCCAGTGATCCCACTTCTAGGAATATACCCTAAGAAGCCTGAAACACCAATCAGAAAAAAATACATGTACCCCCATGTTCATAGCAGCGCTATTTGCAATAGCTAAGATCTGGAAACAGCCCAAATGTCCATCAGTGGATGAATGGATAAAAAAGCTGTGGTACATATACACAATGGAGTACTATGCAGCTGTAAGAAAGAACGATCTCTTATCCTTTGAGACGACATGGAGGGACCTCGAGAGTATTATCCTAAGCGAAACAAGCCAAGCAGAGAAAGACAAATATCACATGATCTCACTTATTTGTGGAATATAATGAACATAACAGTCTGAGGAACAGGGTAGACCCAGAGATGTGGAAGTAGGGTATAAACTGACACCCCTCAGAAGAGGGGATGGGGGGGAGGGAAGAGATAAACCACAGAACTTATGCGCATGTATGCATAAGTGATGGACATGGACAACAAAGCTGGGGACAGGGTGGGGGGATGGGGAGGAGGGTGTCAATGGGGAAAAAAGGAGAAACATATGTAACAAAAATAAATTAATAATAAAAAAAAAAAGATAGGGTTTATTTAACCTTTTCTGGATTTGACACATTCTACATTGATCTCATAACTCCTTGTATATTTCTGTTACACCCTTTATTAAATTGAACTTTAATTTTATTTTTATGTATCTGAGTGTTCCACTAGTCCGTGAGCCCCTGTTGGTTACAAAGGCATATTTTATGTATCTACTTGGCAGACCGGGCTAATAGGCAGTCAGTGAATGATTATTGAATAAATGAATGAGAGAATGAGTCCGCAAATGAGAATGTAAGTTCAGTGGTTAAAAGAGCCTAAATAAACAGTGTTACTTTGTTTCTTTTTTATTCTAACTTCATCAAAGCTATAAAATGAAATTACATTTTACAGGGTAGAGAGGAACGATTCTATTGTGTGTGCAAATTTTCTTGGAAATTTATTAATTACTTTTGAAAGGATTAGCATTGAGATTGTAATAAATCAAGTTGAATTAAAATTGGATAATACTAAGGTAGCAGATAAAATCAACCTAAATTAATGAAAATATAAAAATTATAACAGCAAAGTAGATTTTTCATACAATACTAAATGAAGTTATGTATTAATTTTTTCTTCTTTGTTATCTGAAGACTTTTAAAAATTATTCTTCATGAATTGGTATTCCAGAGTGATTTGGAGGTATCGTTATGAGTTGTGTTCTCTGTGCTTATAAACAAATAGCCATTAATGAAAATGTAATCTAATGGTACATTTCCTCATCAGAAACTTCATTACCAGAGGGAAAAAAAATAGGAGGTACAGAAACCCAGACTCTCCACATATCCTACTGCCAGCTCAACAGCTCCACTTGAATTTCTGCAAGATACCAGAAATGTCATGTCTAAAACTGAACTTTCTGATCTTTTTCCTCAGTCGTGCTCTGACTGCCCATCTTACATGCTGTCAGTCAATCTAACATGATGATTACTTAGGCCAGAGACTTTAGAGACATTTATGACCCCTGGTTTTCTCTCAGACTCCACATTCAGTCCATCGGGAAATTACGCTGACTGTGTACAAAGATGTGCACGAGTACACACACACACCACTGGCTGTGCGGAGTGGCTGGAGGATGGTTGTGTGCTCCGACCCATTCTCACAGCCTTCACGTTACCACCACATTGTCTTTGTCTGGGTTGTTGTGATAACATCCTAACTGGGTTGCTTTTTCTTACTGCCCTTCTCCAGTCTGCTCTGAACACAGCACCCAGAGTGACCTTCTAAACAAGAAGGAAATCACATCCCTCCTCTGCTTTAAACCCTGTGGGGGCTCCCCGGAGCCTGTAAACGTCATGCCACCCACCAAGTTCTGTCTCTTCACACTGTCAAACATGTCTTATTTATCCTTTTCATCTTATTTATTCTAAGTCTTGAGAAAAGGAAAATGTTCTTATGGTTATAGTGCGTTAATTACAAGGATTTATTAGTCATTTGTATTTTCTTCTTTGTTAATTACCATGATTGTTCTGTTGTGTCTTTTGTCCATTTTAGCATGGAGATATTTTCTTTTTAAATATATTTTTATTGATTTTTTTTAGAGAGAGAGGAAGAGAGAGAGATAGAAACATCAATGTGAGAGAGAAACAGTGTTCTTCTGCCTCCTGCACCCTGCCCCCGCCCCCCACCAGGGATCGAGCTTGCAGCCCTGAGCATGTGCCCTGACGGGGAATCGAACCCGGACCTCTCAGTCCATGGGAAGACGCTCAATCCACTGAGCCACACCGGTCCAGCTAAAGATATTTTCTTTTTAAATGATATGTGAGAACTTTATATGTATATAATAATTGATTGCAAATATTTTTTCCAGCCTGTCCTCTATGTTTATGTTGAATTGGATGGAGGTCTTATGTTTATAAATATTTAAATCTGTCATTTTATAATAAGTAGCTTCTTCCTTGTGAAGGATAATTGAAAAAGCCTTATTTTAATATGTGGATGATTTTTTAAAAATAGGTTGTGAGGTGGTTATTAGACTTAATTTGGTCCTAAATTGTTACCTTTTTCTCTCCCAGGATTACTTTAAAATGCCATGCTTATAATCGCTACTTTCTGTTTCACTTTGGATGTATTTCTGTATTTATTCTGTTTCCAGAACCACACCCTTTTAAGCAGTATATGTCTATTGTATAGTTTAATGTCTGAGAAGGCAAGTCTTCCCTCAGTGCACTTCTTTTTCAAGAGGTTTTTGGTTTTAGATGAAGATGAAAATCATTATTTTGAAGTTATTAAAAAAAAAAAACCCCTTTGGGATTTTAATTAGAACTACATTGTGCATGTAAATCTATTTGTGCAAAGTAGACATCTTTGCCCTATTTAGTCATCTTATCTAAAAGTAAATCTCAGACTCTAAGACCATCGACTAACACCTGAAGGCAGGGGATACTAATACAACACTAGACAGCGCTAGATACACCAGTCAACCTGCACACGAATCCCAAATTCAGCAGAGTTAAAATGCAGGGCAGAAAGCACATGGAAGAATCAAAGCAATATGTGGATTTTTCCGTTTGCTCACACCTTGTAGTCTTAGTAAAATGTAGTTTCTAAAATTTAGATCTTGTAGTACTTTATATGAATGTTCATTCCTAGGTTTTATTAGTCAGCTCTTAGATTTTTAGCTTCTTTAAAATAGTTTCATTTCTTGCCTATTTTTTTTTACATGTGCCTGTACTCAGGCAGCTTTTTCCCCCATTCAAATAGTTGTCATATCTTCCTTCACTTCTTCTTGTATGGTATTGAGAGTAAAAAGCAAATGCTTAGCAAAATTTACTTTTGCTTTTCCCTAGTTAGATTTTTTTTCTAACATACGTTCTCTTGCCCATCAGCACTGTTTTCCACTTTTCATGTTGAGAAGTTTTGGCAGCCCCACTGTTGTTATTCCCCCTGTGTGTTCACGTTGAGCTACGAGAGGTATGTTCAATCATAGTCTCCGCCCGTACGCAGAGTGCATGGCATTTACTTGGAACTGCGGGCTTGACATGATAGGTCTCCTCTCTTGTGATTTGCTATAATGGATACGTCTCTTTCTTACCTAACTCATGTTTCTGGAGCATTCATCTGCTCTGAGCTGATATTTCCTGGTCCTACTTACTGTATTTTGTGGAAGTTTGTAATTTTACCCTTATTGAAGCATTTGGTTCATGTGTTCAACTCACATTCAACTATTGTGTCTTCAACTGAATGTCTATTATGTATGCCAGTCACTAGGCACTGGAGACAAGAAACAGACATGATCTTTGCTCTCAATGGACTAATGCCTAATGGCGAGAGGAGGGCAGACATAATCACAAATTTTATTTGGAAATTATTGCTTTAGTGAGTCCTACAAATGAGAAGTGCCTGGTATTATTTGAGTTTGTAAAAGGGATGGAAATGATGCTTGCACTGAGATCCTAAAGATGAGTGGGAGTTTGCTAGGCAAATAGGGGAGGGAAGAGAACATTCTAGACAGAATAAGTAATATGTACACAAGCCCCACAGAAGGAGGAGCGTGATTTACAAAAACTGAGAGCGCCGTCACTGGGCAGAAACAGGAAAGATGAGTGTTGAGTGAGATGAGGCTGCATAGGAGAGCAGAGATCAGACCGTGTATGTTCCTAAAGGCTATGTTAAGCCGTTTTTTGAAGAGCATTTGGAAGCCATTGTCATGCTTTAGCAGAGAGGGATAACCAGATCAGGTTCTTTATTTGAGCCAAGTGGCCAAGTGGATACAGAGAGAATAGCCAAGAGGCTTTGCCATACACTATGGCAGTGGTTCTCAACCTGTGGGTCATGACCCCTTTGGGGGTCAAAAGACCCTTTCACAGGGGTCACCTAAGACCATCAGAAAACACATATTTCCGATGGCGATTCATAACAGTAGCAAAATTACAGTTGTGAAGTAGCAACAAAAATAATTTTATGGTTGGGGGTCCCCACAACGTGAGGAACTGTATTGTATTAAAGGGTCGCGGCATTAGGAAGGTTGAGAACCACTGCACTAGGCAAAAGGTGATGATGGCTTTTATACCAGGGTGATGCTGGAGGAGGCAAATTTGAGAGAGATTTAAGAGGGAAAATGAACAGTTCTTAGGGACTGATTATTCGTGGACAACGGAGGAAGAGAAGTCAGGGACGATTCCTAGAGTGTGACTTGTGAAATGGGGCAGATGGTGATACCATTAACTACCCGAAGGAGACCTAGGTTTGGTGGAAGGATGATGAGGTCAGTTTTGAACTTACTGAGTTTGAGGTGCCTTTAGTATAGCAGAGAGAAAATGCCAAGTAGACAGATGAGTGTACGGGTCTGGAGGTCAGAATAGAGGAATGTGTTCCCGATGAAAATTGGAGTCATCTTCATAGAGACGGTAATTGGAGTTGTGGGCACAAATCAGATTAAATGGCCTAGGACCAGCCTTGAGCTACACGATTTAATGGCATGTGGAGGAGGACAGTGACCTTTCAGCAGACACTAAGAAGAAGGAGAAGAAAACCAGAGTATCAAGGAAGCAGGAGGGCATAATTAAGAAGCAGAGAGGAGCCCAAGTCCTTCTGATCGAGGCTCCCCACCCCCCACCCCGCCAAAACTGAAGAAGCAAGGAGTGGCCAGTAGTGTGGAATGCTGCCTACAGGTTATGGGAGCCGAGGCCAAGAAAGTCTATTGGTGCTGATGAGGCGATTACTGGTGACCTTAGAGAAGCTGTTTTGATGATCTTTTGAGTGGGAAAGCCACAAACCCACAGTGAGGCAGAATTCAGAAAGGTGTCATTCACGTGGAATAGAAATAAATGGTACTTCCAGGAGTTGTGCACACAGTGGCCATAGGAAACCAGGTTGGAAGGAGAAATAGAGGAAGATGATGAAATAGAGGCAGTGAGGACAGGAAACCACACGAAAATGGTGAGTGAAAAGTACACCCTCTGGAGTGTAACGTCCCAAGGCTTGTCCAGCTTGGTCTCTCGAGCTGATGGCTTTATGTCCTTAGAAATGTAGGAATTGTGGTGTGGAGTATCTGTATCTTTGTAGCACTCCGTCTTCCATTCCAGCATTAGCTGTTCTCTTCTCCATTTCTTCTCCACACTGTCAGTTTCCTTTCTTGACATGCTCACCTCTTTGTTCTTCCCTTCTGTGAACATTTAAAAAAAATAAACACCGGCCTTTTTATTTAAATCTTCAGTTTGCTCTTATTTCTTTAACTCTTAATTCCCTAACTTTTGCTACATGGAAATTTGAAGAATGTTAAAAATTGGTTGTATTACAGATGAAACAGATTTGTCTGGCTAAAGATCATTTCTTATGAATTCTTACTCTTACTTGAAGGTATGATAGGCTGTTATGGCACCAAGAACTTTTCAGTTGCTGATTGGGGGACTATGGCTGTATCAGTGGAGTGTCAGCCTAACCTGCTGCTTTCCTGTTTGGATTTAGTTCTTTGTGTAGACATTTTTTATTTGCACTTGTCCAAATTTGGTGAGGATGGGATGGGGTGAGATGGTAAGAGGTCTGTCTCTTACAAGAGGAAATTTGTGTCTTTGTGGGTATCCTTGAGCTATTATGAGATCTCCCAGTAGAAATCTTGCCTTTATCAGTTGTAAATACAGGGATGAAATTTGCCTCCTAGAGACTGCTCCTTTTCTCAGTCCACCTATGTTCCACACCCTTCATTCCACACCGTACATTCAGGTGTATTCCCAATGATCTGCTTTCATCTTCTGTCTAATCTTGTAGTAGACTGATTCTATTGGGTTGGTTCCTGCCTCTACTGGAACCATAATAATGCTATAGGCCTTAGGCATGGAGTCACCAGAATTCTGTATTTGCCCACTGGCTGGTGGCCCTCTACCCCTAAATTCCTGTGTCTCCTGGTTATACTTTGAACTTTCCATTTTGCTCTGCTGGAAGCATACAAGCCCTCCAGGCCTGTGCCTTGGCTTCCTCTGTCTACTCTTGGCTACTCTGCAAATAACCGTAATGATGATGATGATGATGATAATGATAATAATAATAGCATCACTTTAGGTCTCTAGGCACTTTACATACTACATCAGCTGATTTTATCTTCATAGCAACCCTGTAAACTGGGGTTGTTTTCACCATCTGTCAGGTGAGAAAATGGATGCTCAGAGAAGTGATGTGCCTAAGGTTATTGGCCAAATGTCAGAGCTAGAAGTCATTCCAGTTTTACCTGGCTCCTGAGCTCTTTATGTCTTGACCCACCTGATTTCTAATTTTGCTTTGACCAAACATCAACATATAACACATGTATTCCCAGATTCTTACCTTCTTTTGCCAGCAGCAGATTTCCAAATCTGACCTGCTGCTGTGATGTTTTCTGCTTGGTGATTGAAGCCTTGTCTCACCTCTCGGTTCCAGCTCCTCACCCTGCAGTCCGAGGTTTTCTAGGTGCAGGGCTGACTGGTTGGTGGCCGTGACGGTTGGGATTCTCTGAGGAAGAAAAATGCCCTTGGCCTACTGAACGATGTCCTGCCAGTTGGCAAATGGTGCTGTGATCTCTGAGGTCTGGCCTGCTCACAGCCACAAGATACACCTCACTGTCTCTCAGATATCATGAAAGCCAAGGTACTGGACAGTCCTTTGGCCAAAATACCATTACTCCAATAAACCACATTAAGTTCATATCTTTCATAATTATGCATCTGCCAGAAACCAGATAAATCCTGCCTGTACCCAAAAAACCGAGCTGCTCTTTCTATTGCTTGCCTCTACATGTCGTCTGACTTGTTCAAACAGGGCTTGAGGGCAGAAGCCAAGGGGATTTAGCACTAGAACCGAATAGCACCTAGCAGATGTGTGTCGGATGTGGTGAGAGGGCTCGAAGTGGGAATGATGCTGTGATGCCTTGCTTTTCAGAGCACGTCACAGTTTACAGAGCTATTTCATGTGCCAGGTCTCTCTCTGATCTTCCCCACAGTTCCTGAGGTACATGGAACAGGGTCGCCATGTGACTAAGATTAGGACACCGAGGCTCAGAGATCAAGTGCCTTGCCCTGAGTGCCAGAGCCAACCTCAGAGTTCCACGTTCTCTCACTGCACCTCCTGGCTCTGCCAGCTCCTGCATCAGCTTTTGATCTGGGGATGCCATTGCTTCAGAATGTTTCTTTAAGCTGCAGATTCACAGTCCGTACTGATGAAACTGGATCCCAAAATCATGACTCTCTTCTCACCAGCATTAACTCAGTAGTCTTCTGAAGACCCTGAGTGGAATGGACTTACAGAGGCGCTATTATTGATGTATGAGCTGTGAAAATTAAGTTTTTTACAAATTCAGGATTTTTCCCAGTGTGGATAAAGTAGCCTGGAGCATGATGGAAACACATGAAACTAATTTGTCTGATTAAAAAGAAAAATGTATACAAATCATAAAATTAGAAAGGCAGTTTATAATGAAAGGCATTAAATAGAGAATGTAAATGTTATTTCTGTGGCCTATTTGGTATTACATTTTAATGTAAATAAAGTATCCCAAAGAATCTGTGAAATTGATTAATAAATCCACTCTCCTCCCGTGTTAGGCAACATGAGATGGAGGGAGCAGGGGCTTTCTGCCCATAGAGAGGCTTTCTCATGCTCACAGGGGCGTGGAAGGGCTACCAATATGAGAACAACAGGTGCATGCAATTTATGTTCAAGAGTAGTTTAAGTATCTTTAATCAGTCTGTTTTAAGTCAAACCATATGATGTTCAGACACAGACATTTTTTTCGTTCAGTATCAAGTACTTTTCCCTGCTCTCGGTGCTCCGCATTAGCAGTACCCAGCTGTGAAACCAGGCTTGCCTTTTGTTACTTAAAAGCAGATAGAATGTTTACAACAGTTACAGTTGATTGCATGGTGGTTAGTTTCGCATTTCTCACTCCTGTCAATGTGACAGTGGGTCTCTAAAGAATAAATCAGGTACCTGACTCTTGTTTTCTGCTCAGTTCAGCTATAAATATGTTAGTTGTTGCATCAAATATTGTAGGGTGATCACTCTGTTAGGCTTGTACATTTCTTTCCTAGTAATGGAAAGAGTCAGTTCTCTGTAACTTGGCACACCATTGTGAATGGTTAACAGCCACTTTGGAGAGATTTGCATTTAGAGTTTATATACTTCATTACCATTCCATCGAGGATAGAGAAGTAGGGGTAGATTTAGTGAAGTTGAGCCATATTTGTTTTTCTAATTCCCATTAGCTAAAATTAAGAAGTTAAAATAAAACTTCCATAGAACAAAGTTGTTTTTTCTTACTCCATTCATAGCATCATAGTTTGATCTTGCTATTACTAGTCCCACTGTCCTTTGTTGATGCCTATTTGTCCTTACAGTTCACACTGCACATGTCATTTGTTAATGGGCCTCTTGATAATTATGATGGTGTATTCATTTCATAACACCTGGTTGTTAGGTGATTACTTGTGGGAATTACATAAAGGGGGGAAAAATGACCTGTCATGTTCTTGCCTTTGGTGATCCAGTGCAGAGAACCCTCCTTGCTTCGGAGCACCCCTCGGCTCCCTCTGCTTCCCCTCTCTGCATTTACGTTTCTTTATCTGTCGAATCGTGGGGCCTTCCTGTCCACTCTAGGGAGGACTTGTGAGGGTGGGGTGTTCTAATGCTGTGTGAATGTGGCAGACGTCGGGCATTATAATGTTGAGTCACAACCATTTTACAAGTTATTTTTGAAACAAATATTATCCAATTTTAGAAATTTTTTTTTCTGTGTCTGTGTGTAAAATTATTTAAATTTCATTCTTTTTTTGTATTGCATTACCAGTTTTCACTTTGGGTTGAAACCCAATAGAAAGTGGCCAGTAAAAGCAGGTGACAAATTGATTTATGAGATGCTGGTTGGGTCCCCCCCCCCCCCGAAATGTGAACAGTGAAATGTGAACTTCATCTTTAAATGTATTTACACAGGTTGTCACTGATGAGTGCACATTGGTAAAATCACCGCAGGAATGTTTTCATCCTGTCACCCCCAGTTGAAACGTGTCAGGGAGGCTGCGGTTTTCAACATGCCCTGAAAATAGGAGGCTGCACTCCTACAGCTGATAGGAAGTGGCAGCACGCCCTCCTTGCACAACATTGTCATCTTATTCATAAAAATGTAACGAAGTCCTACGACCGTCTAGAATGGAAGTTTAGGCGCTATTTCTCATTTTTGCTCTGTTAAATTCATTCTTTGCTGAGTTAGCATTGTATCGAGGGGCTTCATTGCCATTGAGAGAAAAAGATGTGAGCTATTGAAAAATAAATTTTTACTTAAATACTGAAAACCACATTGTAAAATTTAAAACATACTCAGAGGCCCGTGTTCAGAGCCAGATGATGAAATGCAGCTCTTTGGGGGAGGCCAATAAATTTGCGAATGGATTACAAAGGGAAATGCCTATGAGTTTAAAGAACTAAACCAGGACTCCTACAAGTATTAGTAGTTGAGGCATGTGTGTATTCATCTTTATTGTATGTTCTCTGAGAAGACTTCACAGCTAATGTTCTGGGTAGTAGAAGGCATCCAATTCACTTTCGGTCTTTAAAATACATGTCAGGACTTAAGTAGGGTAGACAGCAGCACTAATCATATTAAGCACAGTGTCTGAACTCACAGTGAATGCATAATTAATGTATTGTTTTAGAGGACCTAATGTATTAGTCAGGGGCAAGAGCTTCATGCATAGTTTGTTCTGTGAGTGGGGAGAACTATTCCACGGTGCCATTTGTACCACCATGGCTAGCTCTGCTCACTAAATCTGTTTTGCTACACCTCTAATACGAGCCAAAGCCATCAGACAACCTCCATTAAAGTGTTTGCCACGGAGAACTCTCTCTGGGATAGTAAATGCTAATTCAGTGTCAATTAGAAAAATGCTTCTAACAAAACACTGCGATTAATAAGGGGTACTTGTGTTGATTCATTGCTGGGATTTTTTTTTCTAATTCCTTATAAGGATACATCTTTCATTACTTTCTATTTATTATTTTAAATATGTTTAGCTTGAAGGCACTTTACCATTTCATCTTTATTTTAAAATTTACCCAAATGTTTACTTCTCCATCAATATCCATTTAAACTTAAACCATTTGGGTCTCACTAATTTACATTCTTTTAGCAAACCATTGAATAAAAGGTTCAGTATAAACTCTTGAATTACTGCATTCAAACACACTTTTAAAAGTTTCTGATTTCTTTAATCCTCTTCTTAGTTTTGAAGATGTATAATGTATTTTTTAAAATAAATTCAGCTTTAATAAACATCCTGTTGCCAGAGCTAATTAACAACTGAAAACTAAAACTCTTTCTTTGTAACTTTCGGACTTTTATATAGATGTCTTTATAACTTTATACATTTCAATGTGGTATTTTTTTACTTTTATGTTTATACGTTTTTTTAAACCGTCTAAAGAACTGTGTATATTTAATGGTGACAGTAGTCACAATTCTGTTTTCTTATTATTTTGATGAAAATTATCTTTGTTAAGCTTATTGATCTGAGGGTGTGGGGGCATCTGTTGGGGGGGGGGCATGCAGTGGGTATAATGTAATGGGAGGACTTGCTTTGGTGCCTTGGTGCCTTGGTGTTTTATTTCATTTCAAGCTCTTGCAGTATTCAAATCTATATATTTTTTGCTTTATGAAATGTTTTATTACTGTTTAGACTATGGAAAGATACTTTAAGTATTAATCAGGGTGAGAATTATTTAAATATGCTAAATTACATTGATTTGGTCTCTTGTTTGTAACTTTAGAAAAAATGGATTGTTAATAACTATAATTCATGCTTCTTTGAATAATAGAATCATACATTCGGTGCAAAGGATTGAAAGTCCTAGACTTCATATTTAAATCTTTGAAATATAATCTTGAAAGAAAATAGCTTAATTTGACCCAAGACTGTGGTATAACTTTTGAATTAGTTTTGGCTCTTTTAAAGAGAGTTAGTTTTAAGGCAGATTATGGAGCAATGTGTAAATTTAAGCTATTTACTTTCTTTACTAAACCAACTTCTCCACTGTAGATGTATCTTTTTTTCTTTTTAATTTAATGTTTTGAATAGATTATTTATTGAAGAATATTTTTTCTGTATCTAGTTTCCTGGTACTAATCCTAAGTAAAGTTATAGCACTGAGATTCTGACGGGGTTGGTGACAGCTCCACATTTTAGCTCTTTATTATTCTTACCTCAGCTTCCTCATACATTTACATGCTGGAGGCAGGGCTGGAAGTAGGGCACATCCCATGTGAAGTCTTGGTGTTTATAAATAAAAATAAGCTATAGTCAGTTTAAATTGTCTGTACCTACAGGAAGTTTTACTATCACGTACAAGAGTTCAAATGCAATAAATGCATTCTGCTTATAACGTTCACGTATGTCAAAAGCAAGCAATAACATTGCACTAGTGAGTTCTGTTAAGTAAAATTTTACTTGTATGTGAATGTGCTGCATTGAGAACTTAATACATTTTCCCCATTAAAATATTAGTGTTGTTACTCTGTCTTTCTGTATTTAAAAATAAAAAGTAATATTTTTTGCACACTTAGATGTTCTTCTATTAATTACATGCTACTGAGAAGTGATTATTTTTTCCTTAAGTACCAAAACAGTCTGGTAACTTGGCCACATCAAAGTTAGCGCCACCTCCGGAAGTGTATTTAATTTTGTCAAAAGTTGCATTTTTAATAGTAATTTGAATCTGCGTGTGTGTGTGTGTGTGTGTGTGTGTGTGTGTGTGTGGTTTTTAAATTACAGCATGGGACCTTGAAGGCCTGACCAGTACCTCAAATTTGTTGCAGATGCTATATATGAATCTGATTTATCTTTTTTATAGTGTAGACATTTTATGTTTAATTTTACTTTTTATTGGTACCTCTAATAGTGTAATAAGCAAATTTCACTGAACTCAATTTATATTTTTTAAAAAATTTAAAAACAAACTACCTTGTGCTTATAAATAGATCTTAAAACACATGTATTATAGAATTATGTCTTTTTATCTACACCTAAATGACATAGTTTGAGCATTTGCATTTTCAGCTATGACCTGTTATGTTTTCTATGTTGTCATATACTTATGACATAAAAAATGTTAGCTCTGAACAGTAGAAGGAAACAGTGCTTGTATAACAAGCCATTCATCCTTGATTAAAAATGCTAACTATCAGATATGTAATTTTTTAGTTAAGACTTGATTATAATACATGTGTTACTTATATTCTATTTTATATTTCTGGACAGAAAGTAACTATTTTCAAGTATTCATTTGGTCATAATAAACTATCAAAATGTAGTGACTTATGGTGCAAATTATCCAGAGTTCTCCTAATAGAGTAAGCATATAGTAGGGATTCTCTGCTGTATTTTTTTTGCATGCATGAATTCTTGTAAAAATGCTTTCACCTCAAATATTTAGGTAATTAAATAAAAAGGGGTATTGGAGGAGGGAGCAGGGAGCTTGGAGATGGGAAATGAAGTATGGATGGATTTATGATTGTACAGCTGGGCTGAGTTAGAGCAGAAGGACAGAACCTAAACAAAAGCGTTTAACTTGAAGACGAGCATACCTCTAGGTACATTTCTAAAATCTGTATTTCTACTTTTTTTTTTTAGACACCCGTTTTACATTAGTAAAAATAAATATTTTTCTTTAGCTTTAAGATACTGCTAGGTATATTATGTTTCAATTTTTGTTTGCAGAAATGAACTTTCTTCTCTTTGATGAAATAGCACTTTATATTTCTACATCAGTGTATAAATAATGTAACCTTTCCTCAGCTGATGAGCCTCCTGTCACTAAGAACTGTTTACTTGGCTCCTTCATTTCTCCTACTGGAAGTCCGTTGTTTGATTTTTAGTAGTATGCATACTGTCTGAAGCAGCTTCAAACTTCCGGTGGTGGTTACATCTTTTGTAATCTTTATCAGGCTGTTATGCTGAGTGCTCATGGAGTAGAGCTGTTTCATTTCGTCTTATATGGGTTAACCAGCTCTATAAACCTTCTCTAGTTTTGTTTGCTTTTGCTGTTTCTTCAAGGCCCCTTGAGAACACTCATAGTCACCCTAATTTTCTTCATCTCACTGTAAGCACTATGATCCACGTGTCCCTTTGACAAGCTATGAAGATGCAGGCTCTTTGTGCTCGGGACAACCAGACCTTTACCTGGAAAAGCATGCCTATCAAAACCTACTTCGCAGAGCTGTGATAGCAAAGGGATGGAACACTCTGGGTGAATATGGCCAAACAGAATTGGTGGTTTTGTTTTAATTTATCAAAGAATCAAAATTGCAAGCCTGCTTCTCCTTTTATAGCCTCTGCGTCGGCTTGTCTAGGAAACACCACAGTCACGTATTAAAAAACACAGAAATTAGCTTGTGACACCCCTTAATCCCAGCTGTGCATACCTGTGAGTCCTGCCATCTTCCCACCCATCTTCTCACACACCCTCTTCTCCTGGGAGAAGTCAGTGGAGGAGCTCGAGTCAGCCAGTGCCAGCCTGGAGTTTTTCATCCCCAGTTAAATTACACTAGAGAAATAAGTACCCTGGGGTTGAGTGTATCCTGCCTGCCTCGGAATGATTCTTCCCTTCCTAGAAAACACTGTTCCCATATTTGTAACATATTTTGACAGGTAAAGGCACTGGATTGTTTTGAGTAATTCTACCACTTTAAGATAAAATCTGTGTAATGTCTGTCAATGACTGGAAGATTTGAAGCCCAATTACTGCCTCTGAAATGCAGCTTCATAGGCAATTAAAAATTACCAGGAACTTATTTATGATCAAGGTATTTGTAATAGAAATCTATATAATAATGTACTGTTTAAGATTACAGACTTGGGAGTCTAATAGGCCTACAGCCAAATTCTAGCTCCACTTTCTAGGGGTATTGTTTATGTAATCACTCAATCTCATTGAACCACAGCTTTTTCATATAGAAACCGGGGCCTGTGACACCTAGCCCATAGATTTTGTGTAAGAATTAAATTAGGTCTGTTCATCTTAAAACTTACTTTCTTCTTTGTCATCTACTTTGGAATTGCCTTTTTTTCTTTGCTGTCGTCTTTGTGGTCATCGTCTTTGCCGTGACCCATCTTCGCGGTCATCTTCCACTTTGTCATCCTCGTCTTGTTTTCTCTCCTTTGCTTTTCTTCTTTTCTGCCATCTCTCGGTTCCCCACTTTTCCCTTCCCTTTGCTCCTCTTATTCCCCAGTCAGCAGCCCTTCATCCCCTATAACATAAGACCTTTCAGGAACTTGCCCAGAACCTTGGGCCTCTTCAAACACTGTTTGAAAACCCGTAAGTTAGGCTGTTCCATGATAGTGCGCTCATTACGTAGTAGCACCCCAGGGTCCGGATCCTAGTTCTCTGTTGTGTCTCCAACAGCACATAGTATATGCTTAATAAAATTTTTCTCAAATAAGTTGAATGATCAAATTTTTGTTGTGGTAATGTAATTTGGATACATTTCCAGTAATTTAAAGAATGGCCAACTGCTCGTTGATTTCTAGGCTTCTTTATAAAAGGACAGTATATTAAAGAGAAAGTCAAAGGGCATTTCTTAAGTAGTTACTATAATTTAGAAGAATAACCACAAAGCAGCTTAAAAACCAAAAGGAGATTGTTTAAGTACATTTTGATGTGTCCATTGTAGGAAGTACTCTGCAGCCATTACAGATGATAAAGTAGATCTGTCTGTCTCTGTCTATACTTTTAATACAAATGATGTTTGCTATATATTGTTAAGTGAAAGAGAATGTTACAAAATGATATGTATGACGATATAGATGAAAATATTAACTTTTTATACATATATGAGTGTCAATACTATGGCTCATCTATTTTTTCTTTATTTTTGTATATTTTCTGATTTTATAGTCAACAAAGAGTGAAACTCTTTTAAAGTCTAAGTAAACTGTTTTATATAGTAAATAATATGTAAACAGATTGATTTGCTCTTGTAAGATGGGTTGTGAATATGACCATCAAGCTCAAAATTATCATTTGTCTTAGTTTCTAATTAAACACAATCTTTAGTCATCTATTTCTAGAAATTTTCTCAGAGCTTTAAAATGTTGACTGTTTTCTTCACAATGGAACACACCATCTCCCTGCTGTGTCCAGGGAGCAGAGCTGAAGAGTGCACACTTAGACACAGGCTTTCCTCCCAGTGTGTCTGGTCACCAGTATGAGTGCTTTTGCTGTTTTAGTTTCTACTCATCTTGTAAATATGAGAGAAGATTTAATAAAATTTTTAATTAATTTCGCTAATATGGCTGTTGAAACAAAAATAGCAATATTATTAAACTTAAATGTGATGAGATAGAAGCCCTACTTTGTTATAGCTCAAATTTCTAAATTGTCAGCTAATATACAAACATTGAAATTTGTATCATAGGAGACCATTTTAGGGGTATTTATTTATTTTGAATCCTCACCAGAGGATATGTTTTTATTGACTTTTAGAGGGAGAGGAAGGGAGAGAGAGAGAAACATTGATGTGAGAGAGAAACATAGATCAGTTGCCTCCCATAAGTGCCCTGAACGGGAATTGAACCTGCAACCCTTTGATGCACAAGATGACGCTCTAACCAACTGAGCCACCTGGCCAGGGTCATTTTAGGGGTATTCAAAATGTATAATGTACCAGAAGGAACATGTAGAAGTTGAAGACATAGAAGAATGATTTCCTGGGAACCATTTTAACATCTCTTTGATATAGTGAAATAGTTCACTTTAAGCACAGGGACAAAAACCTCTGCAGGGCTGATAGTCAGCAGTTACTGGTTGTTAAAATATGGGTTGGTAAATAGCTGTTATTCCTAGGCAGCCCACCACCCCTTCCCCGGGACTCCCTAGACTTCCAGAACCGTGGTGATGACAAGGAGTCAGTATCCCTTTGGGTGGGTCCCATGTCCATGCTCTGTTGGTTGTTAAATATTTTGAATTGCCCATGCTGTGTATCACTTACACGTTGTAGTTAAAATATTGCATCAATAATCATTTTATTAAAAAAGCCTTCAGTTTTTTGCAGTTAAATCTTAGCCCAAGAGAAAAATCTAAAAGCACCTAGATGATAATATATACAGAAACAAGAAATGGCACAACCCTACCCATCTCATTTTACCGAAGGTTATATAAAAATATGTCCATGAGAAAACACTTTCAAGTGAAACAATATATGTGAAAACATCATGTAGGTTGTGAAATGTTATGTAAGGGTAATTTATTAAGTCTGTGAAGCTGAAAGATTTAAAATGTTCCAAGAAAATAGGTTGATTGCAAGTAAAAACTGTTGAATGGTGATTACAGGATGGTAATAAATAAGAAAGCAATCTTTCATTGAGCACTTAGTATGTGCCTGATGCAGATGATTTAACTACTGGATTCTTTAATCCTTGTAAGGACTTTGGGAGGCAGGTATGATTATCCTGTGACAGACCCAATGAAACAGTTAAAGGAAACAAAAATAACCCGCCTTAGCTTGTTTCCCCGCTCTTCCCTGGCTGAATTCTTACACACAGAGGAGCTTCTGCCTCTCTGACTTGTCTTCTCTTTGAGGACACTAAGATGATGTTACAACTACCTCCATGTCTGCCAGAGCTACTTAGCAACAATCTCAGGAACAGGTTCCAATTCTCAACTTCTTTTCACTGTAGACGGTAAGTCCCCTGTGAGGGAATTTGTTCTGGCCCAGGTCTTGCCTGGTGAAATGGTTTTTGGTAGCTGAATGTGACCAGCTGATCACATTATACCATAAAATATACTGGATGGAGCAAATAAGACAGACAAAACATTCCATTTCAAATATTCTAATGGCAATAACTTAGAAAGCAGTATCAGAAACTATTGTAAAACAGATTTTTCCGCTTAAGATAAATTATTATCTTACAGCCTATATACTGTTACCATGTGATAGTAGCAAATGCATAGGAGTGTTATGAGACCAACTCAGTGTAATAACCACTGTGGATCAGTGTGTTGCCGTGACGGTCGCCATGCATGGAAAGTAAGATGTCAGGGAGTCTGGAACCAAAGTCGGTAGCTTTTCGACAGAAGTTCTTTCCATTTAGAGGATTTTCTGACTTAGCAAAATTTAAGGATTAAATTATAAAATGATGAACAAACCAGTTGTTTGTGGAATGGTTTCCTACTAACTAGACATTTCCTTGATGATATGTACATTTTCATTGATATTTATGTTAAAAATACTTAAATTTGCTTTTGTTTGGGTTTCATTTTCCACAATACTCCTCCATCCTGTGTTAGAATATAATCGTGAACAAAATGCCACATCATTCTTTATCCAATGTCATGAAATCATTGCCGATGAGGTGAGGAGATAAAGTAATTGGATTAGAAATGGGTGGTTTAAGTTTACACCATTTTATTATATCGGGAATTTTTGATATTTGAGACGTAGATCTCCACAGCTGTGCGATCACTTGTGCCTAGGATATGTATGTGACACCAGGTTCTGTAATTTTGTTATTTTTAAATTCTGAAGGAAGGTAAGCATAGATGCTCAAGTCTATTGCCTAAAATAATTTCATCTGAACAACTGATACATCAATTTGTACAACATGAAGGTATGGTCCTTTTATTGCTAAATATTTCTTCCCTTGATTCTCTGCTTTCTACCACTTTAGGTTTATAAGCAATTTAATGAGTAGTGGGGTAGCAGTATGTGAGTTTGTGTTTTTAAATTTTCTGTTCATAATTTTCCCTTCATCTTAAAAGGTAAAATTTTATGTATTTTTCAGTTGTAACAAATATATTGGCCTATTGCAGAATATTTTTATAAAGTGTTAAATTTTCCATAAAACATATGCAATAGTTTAACCTATTAAATTTTTTGAGAAGGAGGAAAATAAATGTTTGTTACATTAAGAAACATTTGTATCAGAGAATAGTCCTGGTTATGTTTTACTTTTTCTGTGTTTATGATGATGCTATATCATTGCATAAAAAATATTTAGGTAGTATTAGAAAAAATTTATGCATTGTTACTGTAGAAATTTAATAATCTAATAAATCATTATTGAAACAATGTGTAAGTAGAACTTTAACTGTTCTTATTTTAAGTTTAGTTCATTTTAGATTTATTTAATTCATAAATGAAACAGTACAACCCAATCAATATGGAGATTTTATTGAAATTTAGGTTAAAAATTTGTAGTGTGGTAAATAACTCTTGTAGCTTATTTATAGAGATAATATGTGGTGTTTGCAAACTTCTTTACAAAGTAACCAGGCAAAGCTAGGGGTTTGATGAAATTCCCTAAATTTTCCTTGGAATTTATTGAAAATAAGCCATTTAGTCAATACTTTGGATTTTTTTGGTTTTGTTTTTTAATGATTTAGTAAAACTTTAAAGCTTTGTATTTTAGTTATTAGACTGTATTCTTTTAATTAGATTGGG
Source organism: Tadarida brasiliensis (assembly GCA_030848825.1). Taxonomy (NCBI): domain Eukaryota; kingdom Metazoa; phylum Chordata; class Mammalia; order Chiroptera; family Molossidae; genus Tadarida; species Tadarida brasiliensis. The sequence continues at coordinate 13,616,325 of CM061273.1, read as the reverse complement.
CTGCAGTGTGCTCTTGCACTTTCTATGAAAAAATAAAAAATGTAGTAACTGTAGTTTGTTGAATGTATTTTTTAATAATTGAAACTATTTTAGAAATGCATATTTACATCTAAACAAGGGAATTGCTAATAAAATACTTTTGTGAATCATACATTAAAGAAAGCTTTGAGGGAAACTCTGGTTATCCATTAATGTGTATTATTGTAGCTAAAGTTAAATTACACAAATTTGTACTAACTGGAGTTGTCAAAGGTTTAAATTATGGAATATTTCTGAAGAAATCCATTTTTTTTCCAATTAAATTAGGATAAGTCCTTGAAGAGTTTCATATTGTTAAGAATAATCTTTGAGTGTGATTATTGTATCTGTTTTTGTGTGCCCCTTAGGAGCTGATACTATAATTCATGGAATTAACAAATATTATTTGTAACTATACTCAATGTGTGACATAAATACTTGATTAAATATGGATGAAGACACTTAAACAGTTGGTTATCAAGCATTTTAAATGCCTGCCATCACTGCCTATACTTAACCAAATATTGTTAAAACTATGAAATGGCACTGTGTGCAGTGAAAAGCTTTCCTGAATGGAGATCATTTTCATCCTACTCCAATATGGTTGATGAAAAAAAATGACTGATTAGTGAAGTTTAAATTTAGGAAACTTTTATCATAACTGAAATTAAGGAAACGTTCTTTTTAAAAATCACTCTTTAATTCAAATTTTTATTCTAGTGTAATCTTAATTAGTGAATTTTAGTTTGCATTGGCTTACTTCATAGGGCACAAGTAAGACTGTACATTATCATAGAGAAATCCGTTTTCTTTTTTTGTAAAACATGTTTAATGGCATGGGTGCTGAATGACTTGACTTTTACAAAGTGGAATCCAGATATTTATAACAGTTCCTTGAGTCAAGGTTTCCAAACTTTCTTTGACTCTTCTTTGTTTTGGTGTTAACGAATTCCTTTTTATCCCATAAATATTAATAATGGTTTTTCTGCTACTTGTAATTATAAGGTTTCATGATGTAGATTTCATAATGTCTTCAGATTTAACAAATGTTAGTGCCTGAAAGAAAAAGCAATGATTCTGTATAATTCATCACATACAGATCTTTAAAGAATATAGTTTTTCACATTTCATCGGAGTTGTCTCTGACACTCATGACCTTTAGGAATATTATTAATGATATGCTTACATGCTTGTTAACATACTCTTAAAGAATATGGAGAAATAAAAACGAAAAGTTGCCTTCTTTATTTGCTTTAGTAAACAACTCATATGTTAGAAAATGTTTGTTTTCTGGAAAAAATTAACTGTGTCTTAGAACTACCTTAATGGTTGTGCATAGCGGCAGATGAAAGCATCTGCCTTTGTCAGATAGTGTTTCAGAGAGCGTGGGGTAAAGACTGTTAAGATGGCTAATTTTGCTTTGAATGTGGGGCACAGATGTTTTCACCTCCAAAAAGGGATAGCAAACACATAAAAAGAAGATTAAACCTGTTCTAAAAAATATGTGTATTGTACTACATTATTGGATAGGATTTGAAATCAAATAGCTTAATAAACTAAAACAAACAAACAAACAAACAGTAATGCCATTTAACTTCAGTAGCAGAAAGTATACCTTCCAAAGTAGTAATTCTTTTACTGGACATGGGTAAATTAAGTGTTCTTGGTGGGTTGTTTTTTTTTTTTTTTTTTTTTTAATTAAACTCTTTAATTTTGAGGTCATCATAGATTCACATGCAGTTCTGAGAAAAAATACAGAGGGATCCCATGTACGGTACCCTTTTCCCAGTTTCCCCCAGTGATACCATCTTACAGAAGTATAGTATATTATCACAGCCAGAATGTTGACTCTCCTTCATGTTTAAATGCTTGTTGAGTTTTCCCCTTGGCTAAAGCATGGCACTATAGTTTCTTTTATTTGTAATAAAGGACAATAGTGTATAACTATGTATTATCTTTAAAATTAACTCTTGAAATATATGATGAGATTTCTGCTATTACTGTGTAGGCACAAAGATTCATACTATAAAGATGTTCATGTATGAATAGTTGGATCTTATTAAATTTTATGTGGACTGTTCTTTGTTTTTCTATGCAGTTTAATTGGTTCATTGACAGATTTTATTTTTTATTAGAGTACATAGTATGCAGATTATATCAAGTAGAAATCTTTGGACAGTTTTGGTAATTGGAATGATAAAATTTCTTTGGAGCTACTGCAGCTATTTTGGTGGGAACAAAAATGTGTTAGTATGTAGCAAGCACACCACTAGTTTTAGTAGATATTGAGGCTATCTAGCATTGTATTGTAGAAGCAATAGAATGTTTATATTTTTCCCAAAATGTGTACAAAAAACATTGTTTTTATTTTCCAGATTTTTGTTCAAATATGGAATTACTATTTTTTATAGTCTTATTACTTAATCTATTAGAATTTTTAGATTTCAGCATTGCAATTCAGTAACGCCTGTGTCCTCCAATTGAAATCTTTTTCAAACATATGGCCAGGAACTCAGGAGAGGCAAAGGCATCGGCACAGTAAAGGAAAAAGCTTGAAATAGAGATTGAGAGCCACCCTAAAAGCTCTACATTTCTTAATCATTTAGGTGGGTTGGGTTTTATTTTTCCATCAAGCTTTTTAAATAATTAAAGAAAAAATTAAAAGTGACAAATTAAGAATTTGAGGTGAAGGTAGAGAGGAAGAAAACATTGGTAAAGAACAAAATAAAGAAAATAAAAAGGTGATTTATTTTTAAAAGCTTAGGAGTTAGAGCAATCTAATGTGGAGGCAGGAATCTCATCCCCAGTGACTGAAAACAGGGTGAAATGATGCTCAGTAAATTTTTTTGAAAATTGAGAAATAGAAATTTTTGGAAACATTTTCATCAAAAACTGATTTGAATTTTATAAATATGGCTATTCAAAGAGGAAATAACTTCATTAATCTAGAAAATTCATTGTATGCAGCTTTTTATTTCCCAGAGATGACAGAAAAATGAGGCGTGACTTATTTGCTTGACTTTTGAATAATAGGCATTTCTAAGGAAAAGATGAGTAATTATATATACTTTTTAAAAAAGATTTTATCTTGCTATTAACAAAGAAGTCTAAATTTGCTTTTGTTCATTTCCAGTTTGCTTAACCTTTTACATTTGATTTGGCTGTGACATACTGATGTTTCAGGAAAATTCTCACTATAAAGCACAATTGAAACACTGGTTACTTGGATTCTTATTTATTTTCTTGATATGCACATGTCGAAACTTACAGTGAATCTCTTACCTCAGAATACATTTTTCTGGTAAGGTGTTTCTTTTTAAATCACCTTATTGATGAAGTTAGCAGAACAAGAGCAGCCACACTCTCGGTGTTGGAAATTACAGCACAAGGAGACAGAAGACGACGTGGGTGATCGTACGCGTGCTGATTGCTTCATTTTAGAAACCAGCACCTTACTCAGCTCGAGACTTGTATAGAGTTGTAGGGTTTAGTTTACATCCTAGATGGGAATCTTTTTGTTGGTTGATATTTTTCGTTTAAAATTGTTTGAACTTCAAGTTTACTTAGAGTGTCCTAAGAATTTTGCTTTCTGGTTTTGGTTGTTAAATCAATGAGAAGGCTAGATGAGGCTGTGTAATATGATGAGCTATTAAATGGGTGAAGATGTTTTTACGTTCTCTCTTTTTTTAATTGTTTTACCTACAGTTAATGAGGATGCTGGAAAGCAGGTCTTCTCACTGTTGCTGAGAATGTATATTGGGACAGTATTTCTGGAGGGAAATTTTGGAAATATACTGTAAAATTCTTAAAAATGTATGTTCCCTTTAACCCAGCAATTCCATTTCTAGAAATATTTTCTAAATAAGTTGTCAAAATATATGAAAACATTTTATATATTATAAATGTATAAGGTATAATTTCAACATACAAACTCTGTTAAAGAAAATTATGTTTTATCCATATAATGGAATACTATACAATATCATAAAAATCACACTTCTGAATAATAATGACCCCAAAGTTTGTGAGTATTAAATGAAAAAATATCAAATTATAGTAGTGTATATAATATGTTTATGTCTAAGTGGTAGATCCAAAAATATTTATACCTTTTAAACTAGTAATTCTCCTTTTGGAAATTAATGTTATCTAAAGTGAAAGTAAATAAGTATTTATACCTTTTTTAAAAACACTGAACAGAGATGAGGAGAGTAAAAATAATTTTCCCTGTATTATTATATAGTTAATGTTTTAATAATGAAAATTTTAAGGATAGTGTTAAAAGTGTGTGGTTGGGATTCCAATGCATGCTAAAATAAATCACTTTAAAATAACCAGTGAGTGCCCTAGCCGTTTGGCTCAGCGGTTGGAGCGTCGGTCCGCGGACCAACGAGTTGCGCGGGTTTGATTCAGGTCAAGGGCAGGTACCTCAGTTGCAGTTCGGTCCCCGGCCCTGGTCTGGGTTGTGCTGGAGGCAACCAGTCTATCTCTCTCTCTCACATTGAGTGCTGGAGGCAACCAGTCAATGTGTCTCTCTCACATTGATGTTTCTCTCTCTCTCTCTCTCTCTCCCTCCCTCCCACTCTATCTGAAGATAAATGGAAAAATGTCCTTGGGTGAGGATTTAAAAATAAATAAATAAATAAATAAATAATAATAATAATAATAATAATAAAATAACCAGTGAGTGAATGGAGGAATAATAAATAGCACAACGTAGACTAGAAGGGATGGAAGGATTGAGTGCTGACATTTGGGGGCAAAAATCTCTTCACTTCGGTATTGGGGAATCATTGCTATTTTCAGTTGTAAAGTGTAATTTATAAGTCTAGATTAATCGGCATGTCCTTGAACAAATTGCCTATATTCCTGTGGGTTTTTTTTTTTCCTATGTGGATTCAGGTCAGTATTCACATGCAGTTTTGTGATTCTATCAGATCTCTTTAATTCCAAAATGTTCTTGAATGGCAGAGACAATTCAGTACATGTCCTTAACATTTCTATAACCTAGCAATCTTACTACATTAAAATCAACTAAATGCTGACTCTGATTCTTTCAAGTGATGATCATTAAAGGGACACACATGAATAAAATTTCCTTACAGAGGGAATAGCTCTTATCCAACCTTTCGCAATACCCCACACACAAATAAGCATTGCACCTACATCACATATTGTAATCTGACTTTTTTCTCTTCATATCAAATCATGAACTTCCCAGGTTATTAGATATTATTTGCTTTTAAAAATTTTTATATTTTGCCATAAATTAAGCCCATATTGTTGGATATTGGAATTATGTCTGATAATTTATAAGTGATTTCATCACACCAGTGGTTCGTTTTGAAAATAATAAAATTGTTTGAAACGTGTTCTCCATATTGTCCTCCTAATGACAGCAGCTGTATTGGTGGCCAACCTGGTTTTTTAAGTTCACAATTCTTACTTGTGAAGGGTTCGCCTGCCAGTTCTTGAGTACTGGCTACATAAGTAATCGTAGACTTTTGCTGGCAGTTCTCAGGTGCCTGGTGGGCCAAATTTGGGGTGTATCGGTATTGAGAATCATGATCTGTCCTTCCTCTGAACGTGCTGTTGGCAGTTACTTTCTGCATTTCTGTGAATCTTATCATACTGCCTCTTATTTTGTAAGTATCATCTCCTAAGCTGACTGTGAGCTGGAGCCCAGGGTCTTTGTCTCGTGTTGCCTCATCATGTCCTCATCCTGGCCACTGTCTCTTGCTCGAGCTGTATGCTGTACAGGGTCGTGATTCAGTGCAGGGACTTGGAAATCAGACTGCCTGGGTTCACATCCAAGCCTTACAACCTTGGTTAATCACTTTACTTGTCCAGGCCTCGGTTTCCTCATCTTTCAAGTGAATATAATGGTAATACCTACCTAATGGAGCTGTGGTGAAGATTATTCAATAAGATCATGCTTAATGTGCAAATCACTTGGCCCAGGCTTGGTAATAGTAAACCTCAGTCACTAATAGGAGTACATTGTTCCTGATTTTACACAAGTCACTGCATTGCTATAGCCTTATCAGTATTAAAAAAGGCACTGTCCTATTGATGTTATATATTTTGCTTGTCTATTATATTCATTCAGTTACTAAACTAAGTACAGATCTTCACCTGCTTTGATCAAGTTGTGAATGGTTATCACGAGGGACTCCCATATGAGTCCTTACAATACTAGCCAGGATCTGTCGATTATTTATTCATAACTATTTTGCTGGTCAACTCCTAGGAGATATATTTCCTTAATTACTAAATCCACAGCTAAGAACGTTGCACTGTTTTTCAAGTAGAAAGCTGATCAAATTAAAAGGTTTTGTAATTTTACATAAGAAAATTTCAAATGAAATAACCTAGCTAAAAGTTTTTTGTTGTTGTTTTCACCTAGATGAGTCAATGGGATTTCTTGGCAATAAAATAAAATTGCATGATGATTGTAGACTTAGTTATTTTGTTCACTGGCATCATAGTTCAAAGTGAAAAACTACAGATGTGCATATTTGAGTCTTCATACCTAGGAGGATCCCTCTGTTGCTTCCAGAACTTAGTATCAAACATGGTTTCAGCTTGTAGTATTTATTGGATTGCCACCTAGCCTGCTGGAGTGAATGCCTGTAAGTCCTTGAGCAAATTAGAATATACTATAATAATAGAAAAAGAAAAGAAAAATTCTGAGAAACCTGGGCTTAGTGAGCTGCAGCTATGCATAAACAAATAAAGCTAAGGAAAAATGTCATTTTGAAAAGAGTCCTTAAAAGTGAAGAAACCTTTTATAAAAGGAGTTTCTTCTAGAAGTGTCTTTGCTTTGACCTGCCATCTTTGTAAGGACTTTCCTCCCTCAAACTTATCCTCAAAAGCATTTGTGATGAAAATTTGACATTTCTAATGTATTTTAGAAAACCTAAAAGATTTAATGTGCTTTGGAAAATTTGATGTAACATTTAATTTTTTTAAGTGTTTGCAAACTGGGTGCAAATCTTTTATAAGGAGTGTAGTAGCCACATCTATCTATATAATTTATACTTTTTGTTTATTTTTCTTCTTTTTATTATAATAAAAAAAATTCTGAAAAGAATGAAAAACACAGACCCTGAAACAAACTATAAATTACAATGTTAGTGTTTGAAGCATTTTTCCAGATTATTTGAGTCTTACTATTATTTTCAATGATTACCTGCTATCCCATCAGATTGTTTTACACATTTAACCATTCCTCTGTACTTTCCTCCAGTGTTCCTTCCAGTCCTCTGTACTTCCCTCCAGTGTTCCTTCCAGTCCTCTGTACCTTCCCTCCAGTGTTCCTTCCAGTCCTCTGTACCTTTCCTCCAGTGTTCCTTCCAGTCCTCTGTACCTTCCCTCCAGTGTTCCTTCCATTCCTCTGTACCTTCCCTCCAGTGTTCCTTCCATTCCTCTGTACCTTCCCTCCAGTGTTCCTGTTCCTTCCATTCCTCTGTACCTTCCCTCCAGTGTTCCTTCCAGTCCTCTGTACCTTCCCTCCAGTGTTCCTTCCATTTCTCTGTACCTTCCCTCCAGTGTTCCTTCCATTCCTCTGTACCTTCCCTCCAGTGTTCCTTCCAGTCCTCTGTACCTTCCCTCCAGTGTTCCTTCCAGTCCTCTGTACCTTCCCTCCAGTGTTCCTTCCAGTTTTTCTCTTCTTAAAAGCAACACTACAGCAGATATGTTTTTTATTTTTAGCTTGTAGTTTTCTCCTCTGTGGATTATTTCCTTAATATGTAGTTTCAGAAGTGGAATTTATTAGAAATAAACTGAACTCATTAAATTTAGAGTTTCCTATTGTTCTTCATGAGAACATATTCCCTTTTCATTTGTAAATGATAATAAAATAATATATTTTATTTTCATGTTCTTGTTTTTGTTTTTGTGTTTAACTTTAAGCATTTTACATTCTTAATAGTAATCTCATTGACTTGTTATGAGGCAGTGAAAAATTTAGATTATTACATACCATGGGATGTATGTGATCAATAATCTTCAGTGAGCCTCTTCATTGATCGCAATGTTTCATCTGATTTCTTGGTTGTATAGCTTTCAAAATCTTGACTAGTGCTGGTAATTTTTTAAAAATACTTTTAATCAAATTAATTTTAAGTTATCACATTATGATAAATGAAGGAAATGAAGCCTCAAGTGTAGTTAATTATTAGTGCTATCATTTTGAAAAATTATATTGATATAAACTAGATGCTACTTTACTGCTGTTCCTCATGTGTTCTTTCAAAAATTTATACATGGATACTCTAGGATTTCTAAGCCTAACTATAAATTAAAGTGCCAATTTATCTGTCTGTTAAAAATCACTTGAAAAAATCCCAGTCCCTGTCCTCAGTGTGCCTTATCTTATTAATTTGTGTTGGACCTATAAAGACTGTCTTTTGTAAGAATGGGGACTATTTTAGACCATTCTTAATATGACATAAAAGTCAATGTCAAGTGGATAGGCTAAAATAAATGTAGTAATGGTTAGATAATTCAGCATTGCAGACTATTTTCTCATAAAGACATTTGTTACCTAACATTGTTGTATATTGTTATTACAATTTTAATTATAAAGGGTCTATTTATTTTTTTATTTGTTATGGATTTGTGGAGGTGGGAATGGTTCTTACTTATTACCTCATGTTTATGCTGATACATTTAATTTAGAATCTCTCTGCCTCGCATTAGAGAAGGAGTACATGATCTGGGATATTTTTTTCTTTTAATGGATGATTACGTTAAATTGAGAATTTTTTTATGATCTATTTGACATTTCTAAAGTAAAATCTCTGATTAGAAATACACTCAAATAAGTTTTAAAATGTTTTATATGAAAAATATGACTTTGGGTATTGTTTGGAATTTAGTCTGTACCAGCTTGTCCTCATTTGTTATTTTTACCATTCTCACTGCTAATATCCACTCTGTGTTCTGCTGTGCTTTACCTTATTCTACTATTGTGTGTTTTTTACTGTTTCCCCTTACCAAAAGTAGGAAAGGGAATGAGGCCATCGATCCCTTAGAAAACTGCCCTCCCACTAGCCTGAAATGTATTTAAAAAGAAGCTCAAGAGAAATTTAGTCAGTAAAAGTAAAACCTTTGCTAACTGCAAGTATTTCATTAAGACATTAACACTCTTTGAACTCATATCTGTCAGGATATTAGATTGCTGCTTCACCTGGATAGCTGTGGAAACATAGAAAATCGTAAATACTCCTGATATTCTAAGAATTGCCTTTGAGGCAGGAAACTGATGCAGACGGCAAACATGTAGACAGAATCTGGTGTTTTCTTTAAATGTTGGGATTGGATGACCAGATGCCACTTACGTCGTCTGCGTAATTGTGCCAGTAAATTCACAGTCACACATCAGTTTCTGTAATGCATGGGCATTGTATAATGTTTGCCTGCTTTATGTGGTTAAACTGATACTTGGCACAAAAGGGTAGAAATATTTAAATTCTTTCTATGCCATTTTTAATTACAACTTTTTTTTAAAGGTACCACTGAAAAACTCAAAATGAACCTCTGAATCCTATTTTATCTTCTTTTCTAGGAACCTAGGAATTAAGAATTTTTATCCACATATCCCAGGGAACATTCCTTCCTGATTTGCTCTCAACAGAACTGAAAAGATTTTGTGTGTGGATTTGTTCTTTACGAACCATTCTGTAAGGTGAGGGGGCACAGTGGTTCTCCTCGGAACACATGCCAGGTGTTGGTTTGTCTTCTCAGGAAAGAAGCTATATATGTAAACTTTGGAGGGTGCTGGGAAATCACCCAATATCCTATCCATTGTGCATGACCAATGTCTTACCCTACTAAAAGAATGTTCAGCCGTTTCTTATCTTTCAGCAAATGAACTGGAGACCCCCCTCTCTCGTGGATGGTCCAGCTCTGTACTTAGATACATATTCTGGGCATTTCAGACACAGAAATACACGGCAAGTCTTTAGTAAGCCGTGTGAGAGGAAAACAGAGTGTAGGAACAGAACCATTGTGAAAAGCTGTGAGAAGTATTCCAGTTAACGTGTACTGTCTAGCACCTGTTCCCTTCTGAAGCCCTCTAAAAATCTCCCAGTATATTTATGTGCTATTTTATCCTTTGATGCAAGTATTATTCTTTCTATCATTATTTATTATTATTATTATTATTATTTTATGTAATAGTCATTGTTTTTATTTATCATTCCAATTTTTTCCACTTAAATTTATAAAGCACATTTTGTAATATACTGTACGTGCTTTAAACTTGGGAATTTTCATGAAGTTATTTTAAAATAATCTTAGGGAATCAGGAAGAGAATACACTAGTATTGGGGGGGAAATGGGCAGCAGAGAAAATTTTACGAAAGTTGAAACGCATTATAATCGTACCCCCGTCACAGAAACTCGGGTTAATTAAAGGGAGGCTGCAAATTACTTTGCTAAGACAATTTAAGTAGAAAGTTGGTGTTTCTTAATAAACATAATCATTTTCCTTTTCAGTTGTATGGTATCTTAGTTAAAAAATAACCTAATCTTAGAAGAAATGTGTTAATCTTTTAACATTGAAAACTTACAGAAAGTCTATGTAACTATTTTTTAACGGTGCCTATTCTCTGATAGGCAAAATGAATGAGACTTATTTTTCCCCAGTTCCTCGCAGCCGCCTCTTCTTTGCTTCCCCCTCGCTGTTTCTGTTGTGTAGGGAAGTGTGTTGATTAAAGCAACAGGTGCCAGGGGTGCTGGAGCAGGCTGGCGGCCTGCCACAGGCAGAGGAGATCCTGTGTCGCTCGGGCTCTGGTGGACGGCGTGTCCTCACGGGGGAGGGGAGAGCCCAGCTGAAACACATACTGCAGCTGAGGGATTACGTGTGTTTCCTCTGCTTTATAGTTCACAATTTTACAGTTTCTTTGTTTGGGAGTTCTCAGATTGCTTAATGATTTTTGAGCCCCTACCCCCACCGCATCGCAACCAGATGTATAAAATGGCAGCGTTCGAACCTCTGTTGATTTGCCAGTTTTATTGCTCAGCATGTGGTGTAACCTTTTCTTTATGAGTATTGTCTCATTCTTCTGCCATGGAGGCCTAGATAAAGATGATTTTACTTATTTCTTGCCTTTTACAAATGTTCGCGTTCTAATTTTTTTTTAATAGTGGCATTTAAACTCTTTGTAGTCTTTTAGAGAACTGTTTCAGAGGTTGGGCTGTTGTCATTATTTTATCACTGTTAATGTTGTCAGTGAGCATGCCTGCTTTGTTTTATAGTTGTGGAGGGATCCACAAGAATTTATTGGTATGATGGTCTTGTGTCCATATTGGATTATGATGATGGAGCACTAATTGAAGAAAGATTTTCTAAATTGTTAAGCCCTAGTTTAAAAGATCTTTTCTATTTTGCAATCTAAATAGTCTATTCATATGAGTACCCTCTAACGGGCTTTAATGCATTTATTTGTTGTTCTTCAAACCTGGCCTACAGAATTAACATTTTGAAAATGTTTTTTACAAAAATGGAATTATGGTTCTTGGCAGCTGTTAGAGTGGAAATTCCCTTGAGATTTTTAGAAGGCTCCTAACTTCAGCCTGGACACCATGTCTTACTGAATATGCTGGCTAGGATGTGGGCCCCACACTTCACATATATTAGGAGAAGAGACCGTTTTCTCTCCTTTGCAAATGCTCACGATGCTGAAGTCAGATAGTGACATTGGGGGCCCTATGGGATTTGGGAGAAGGGTTGGGATGGGGAAAATTTAAGCATGCTTAAGTATAGATGGGGATAATCCAGCTAAAAGACAGGCTGAATATGCTGTAGAGAAAAGAGACAATTGGTGGAACAGTAGGAGGGGAGGGAAAGTCGTCAGTGCAGGTGGAGGGACTGAGTAGCACTAAGCAAGAGAGAAGGAGAGGAAGCTGCACCTGTCGGTAGGGCTGATGGTAGGAAAATGAGTGTTTTGTTAGGAGACTTTTGGTGTCTAGTAAAGTAGAAAGCCATGTCATGAATAGAAGGGAGGGTGTGGAAGTAGAGGAGACATCAGATGCTTGAGGTTAGAGCACATGTGAAATCCCCCTTGTGGGGAGGAGCAGGTCGAGTTGACTTGAGAGGTATAATGAGATTGCCATGGAGTGGAAAGAGCCCATTTGAAGTTGGTGATTACGAATGTGCAGTGAATCCTCTTGTCCTGTAGGGTGGCTTCCCTAGCATAGCTTTGCTGCTGAGGCACATACACACAGAGAAAGAGAATACAGTCTTGAGATCATTACAGATGTGGTACAAGTACGGTGATGGGTCTGTACAGGCAAGGGGTAGAGTGTGTGAAGAACTGACAGCGTGTCCTTGAGGAGCTGAAAGGTGGTTCAGTGTTAGAGGGGAGCAGGTAAGGGGGCATGAACAAAGGAAGAGCCCAGAGAGGTGAAAAGGGGCCAGAGCTTTTATGAAGAGCTTTCCAAGCCACAGTCGAGCATGAACTTTATTCCTTGGGCAGTGGGCTGCCCAGCAAGAGTCTTATGCTGGAAACTGATATCACCAGGTTTGCACCTGGAAAGATCACTTTGACTATTGCTTGAAAACCAGTGGGAGGTGGATCAGTGTTGGAGGGGAGATGTGGTGGTTAGGAGGCTGTTTTAATCTAGGCAAAGTGAAATAGCAGCCTGAATTAAGGAAGTGGCACTTGAGGATAAGGGAAAGTGGATGTTTGAGAAATGCTTAGGATCCACATTTTGTCTTTCTGTGACTTTTCCTGGGGGAAAAAGATTCTAATTGGCTATGCCTCCATTAATGTTGGTTTTATATTAGATGAGTTTAGTAATTCTTTATTAGTTAACCTAAAAAGGTGTTTGTCCAGATTTTGTATTTGTATCATTTAGGTGGAACTTACTACCTTTTTTCTCCTAAATACAAAATACATTGTCTTTATAGACAATTGAAAAATATAACAGGAGCCCAGCTGGTGTGGCTCAGTGGATTGAGCATCCTCCCATAGACTAAGAGGTCCCAGTTTGATTCCTGGTCAGGGCACATGCCCGGGTTTCAGGCTCGATCCCCAGTAGGGGGTGTGCAGGAGGCAGCTGATTGATGTTTCTCTCTCACATCAATGTTTCTCTCTCTCTCTCTCTCTCCCTTCCTCTCTTTCTAAAAAATCAATACAAATAAAATAGAACAGGTAAGAAATATTAAATTATCCCACCCAGAGACAAATATTATAAATATTTTAATTTTTTTCCTTTTATTTTTTTTTTGGAAAGCAGTGTTACAAATTGAGATCTTCCTGGCAGGAGAAAGGGTAACCCTATACCACCTTTTCTGATGCTGGTCCAAACCAATGTGGCTTTCTGAGGTTTTTTTACTTACAGGACATGGTACTGTGGGCCTCTGATAAGTGCTAGGTGACCTTTTATACCTTTTTATTATTTTCCTTTGAGGCTGAAGCTTCTAAATACAGCTTAATGAGAGATGGCTTGAGTAACGCTTAGAGGAGAACACTGCCGCGGTCGCCCTGTGGGGTGAAGCCCCCTCTGATGAGTGCCAGGACACACGTGCACTCATTGCAGACGCTCACGGGGAAATCGATGGGAACGGCGAGTCTTGGTTAATTTGTTTATCCTAGGTGTGGCGATAAAACATTGGTAACACGTGAAAAAGTAATGGCTGACCAGGTATTTTAACTGATTTGTAAGCTGAAAGTAATGGTATGCGGAATCCTGCTGGCAAGGGTGCCTCTCCCCGAGCTTTATTTATTTGTTTTGTTTAACATCCCTTTTAACTTGGTCCGAGATTGATTGAGACATTATCTTGGACCTTGGAAGCTGTGAGCCATATTGGAAAGACAAACACTTGATGGTTGGAAAACAAACTCAGACAAGGTTCAGTGTTTGGTTTTCTATCGAGTATCCAGAAGGAATGTTGCTGTCCTCATTTAGCAGAGGGGACAAAAAAAAGTTGCACCTCATTATCAAATTCAGTGTTTTCTGAGCCTGACAAACATCTCTCGATTACATCTGCTTTATCATAGGATATAATTAATCAAAGTAGGGACAAAAGTTCACCACTTGGGCCATTACATTCCTATCCACTTTGGTTATCTGCGTCAATTTAGCTCACAAAATTCAAAGTATCATGACTGTATGTTGTCTTTTAGAGGGATTTATATGCGTATGCTCTAAGCATCATCTCTTTGGAGTCGTAGCAATCATTTACTGAAACAGAAACATAGTATAACAGAAAAGCAAAAATATTATAATAGGCATAGTGGCTATATCTTATTCATGTGACTATGAGGGGAGGAAATGATCCATTTACTACTCTGTTGGATAGACAGAACTATTAAACTGATTATGAGAGAGGTTAATATAAATTATTTATTTTTATATTGATTAATGTCTTTAAGATACTTAGAATACTCTTTCTATGATAGGCAAGTTATTTTATAGGTGTGACATGTATGAAATGAATTGATTTGGGGTTGTCAGCTTTACTCTGAGTTTTAAATAATTTCATTATATCTGTCTGCCTGACATCTCCCCACTTTCTTCTGGTAATAGAATTTTTCTTTTCTATAGAAAAATAGTACTTGTGGTTTGAGTGGGGGACTGTGTCATTGTATTTTTCTACGAACACCCTTCGCATGCTCACTGGATAGTCACCTCATGCCCTAGACATGGTGGTTTATGGCCATGATGGTTCTGGACTTTTCTTTTTGAGCCATCATTAACCAAACTTTCTGCTAAGGTTGCCAGAGGGTGAGAGTCTGGGCCTGCTCGTAGCAAGAGCCTGCATTCAGGAATGCACCACGCAGATTCAGGAGGCGAACCGAGCCAGGATCCCGGTAGCTCACTCGATCCTCAACCCAGTAATTTCTAAAAGCTGGAAGATAAAGCCCCAGTTTAATTTGTTTTGTTTGTTTATTTGTTTTTGTTTTTACTATTTGCAACCCCAAGAGCCTGAGTAATATTAATATAACAGATCGTAGGATTGCTGGAAGGCAAGAAATGTGAAGGATTATCTGACTGATTGGAATAAAAAAGGAAACTTTTTAAAAGAATTCCAAAAGATTGATGGATTTTTTTTTTTTAATTTTTTTTTTTTATCCTCACCCGAGGACATTTTTGCATGCATCTTCAGATAGAGCGAGAGGGAGAGAGGGAGGAAGAGAGAGAGAGAAACATCGATGTGAGAGAGAGACATCAACTGGCTGCCACCCACACGACCCCAACTGGGGCCGGGGGCAAACTGAACCCAGGTCTCTCTGGACCATAGGCCAACGCTCTAACCGCTGGGCCAAACCGGCCAGGTCAGATGGATATTTTTTTTTGTATGAAGAAAAGAGACTGAGAGAAAAATTTCTTCTGAAAATGTAACACAGAAAATAAGGTGTGTGCTGAAGGAAAAAGCATGGTATTTATTTCTTTGCAATACATTGCTCAGATGTTTGAAATTTTTACAGTCATCATATATTAGGACATTGGAGGCAAGAGGCATAGACCCATATAGGGTTGACTTAAACTGGAAAGGGCAAAGGTGGAGCCATGGATGTAACTTGACCCAAGGAGTCAATGTTGGGTCTCTCCTCCACTTCCCTGTGTCCTATTCCAGGGGCACAGGCAACCTAACAGAAGGAAGTACATATTTTCCTGGGCTTTAGTTTGTAAAATCCCCAGGAAAGACTCTCGTTGGCCCAATTTGAATCAGATCCCTACTTGGTAAACCAATCACTGTCAAGGGGAAGGGGAAGGGAAAGATGGTGCTAGGCTATTGGCCATTTGGAGCCCAATGAACGGAGCCTTCTAAAAGAAGGCGGGTCAGGCACAAACCTGGCCCTGAACCAGTGTGGTCTGAGCAGGTGTCCAAGCTGTGGTCACTGTAGCATGTTACTCTGGTGTATTCAAAGTAGTGGGGAAATATTAAAAAGGGACCGAACAGTCTATTTATATTCTAAGGGTTGGTAACACTGCACTTGCATTTTATTTTCAACGCATATAAAAGGAGTTTTACTTAACTCCTTCAGAAGTAGGACCCAACTGAAATGATAATAACATTATTAAAAATTATTATAAAGCACAAGAAAAATGTATATAGACTAAAGCATGTTATAGGTTCTAAAGTGTTTAAATTTCTCATCTAAATATCTGTTGTTTATATTTTGGAAATGTGGTTTAGCTGTCTAAACCAGAGCAGTAAACCTAACTGAAAGGCATTACAGAAAATATATGAAAAACAGAACAAAGTAGTGTGGTGAGCTCTGACCCCTTGGTGCTAGGAGGAATTGTTGAGCCTGCTCTTGGTCACATTGTATTTCTACCCAGATATGGCTTGTCCTGATACATTAAAGCATGCGTGGGAGTAAGAAGCTGCTGCCAGGCTATGGCACCCTGGACCTCAATTGACGCAGTCTGGACCTCACTTCCCATCTTTGGGTGGCTGATTTGCCAGAAATGTAGAAAAAAATTATATATTTTTCATCCAGATGAAATAATTCATTAGAATTCCTGAACTAGGAATTTGCATTTATACACACACACAGACCTGAGAATTGCCAAGATAGTTATTTGTACAAGAGTTTCTGTGTTATATAAATAACACCTTACCAGCATTTAAATGATGTTATTTTTTATTGGAATCCTCATTAGTCCTGTGAAATTAAGTCAACAGTCATGAAGGAAAGATTATTTGAAATACCTATAGAATGTGTTTGAATATTGGAGCAGGGAGGGAGTGTGAACAGACAGAACATTTTAATTGCATGTAACTTGAACTAATTCAATAAAGAACATACTCTTACAGGTAAAGAATTTTTAACACTCATAAATTATGTATTATTTTTAAATGATGTAATGCGATCTACAACTACATATATTTGTGTACTGATGCTTTATTTAATGAATTACTTATTGAGTGCCTATTTGCTTAGCTCTCTTTAACATTAAGAAAATAAATTCACATATCTCAGGAAGCCTGCCATTTAGATTAGATAAGGTGAACATACTGAAACGTTCAGTACTTTTAAATCGTGGCACTGTTGAAGGTACTAGAGAAGCCTGTATCATTATGAGTGATGTGAGGGATGTATCGTAGGTTTAGGTTTGATGTGATCCTGGGAGTTAAGCGGTCTCTGTAATATTGTTGAACCTGTACCTGGTGCTGGTCTGACGTAAGCAGAACCATCAATCAGGAAAGTAGAGGAAAGCAGGAGTGACCTTTAATCTGCAAGGATGAGCTGAAACTCATGAGAACACACTGGAATTGTCTGTCTCTCATGCTTCCAAGCCTGCACCTTGAATGATGTAAATGACCTGCAGAAGAGCTGGGGCACTTCATCATGGAGTAGTACGGAAACTCGGCCCAAGATTAGGAGACGTGGATGAGCTAGGGATTGGCCGAAGCCCAAGATCTGCCAGGAGCTGGGGAAACGGCAGCCCCAGTGCTCCTCCAAGCCAACCAGGCGAAGCCACAGATGCACACACAGTGTGTGTGAGCTGCAGTAGTGACCTTGCACCAACTTTCCATGTGTAAACACAGCTGCCACTTCCCTCCTACCTCCCAGATCTCATGCCAGCATCCCTTGTGGCAGTTCCTAACCTCCAGTGATGCAGGAGCGGAATTCTGCGCACCATAGGTCAGGGTAGCTAAATTGACACAACATGGCCATCACGGTTCACCTGTAGGCTTGCCCTCGATACACCTTTCAGTCATATTTAACTTCCAAATTAAGCAATATCCAAACATGCTTATGTCAAACACAATGAAACTGTCCCTCTTACAACCAGAAACAGTGGCTTTGAAGAATACAACTGTGTGTTTAACAAGTGGTTTTCCAATGGATAAAAGAGGAACTGGGTGTATTCCTGACAACTAATGCATATAATGTTTAAAATGTGCCTCTCTAGCAACTTTTTCTCCAGAGAGTACCAAGAGTATTAATTTGTACCACCCAAGTTAAAGTGAAATTTAACTGTGGAAAAGTTTGTAGAACTAAGGCAGAAGAGAAGAATTGTTTCACTGTATAGTTAATGTTTTCTATCTTTTTTCAACTTCTTTGCAGTTTTTTGAGGTGCCATTTGATTCAAACATGAATAGGACAAAGAACAGACCTCTGGTTCGTGGACAGATCAGGTAAAATCGTGAATATAAGTCTCACATTACAGAACATTCGTTTGCTTGTTCATCCTGAATCATTTCTCAGCCTTTTACTTTGAGTTATGAATTGAAAATAACACACCCCCAAAGGGACATACTGGTTTGGATTCACAGTACTTTTCAGCTCTAACCAAAATGTACTACAGAGCACTTAAAATGCATCTGAGATTTAAAGTTTTGTTGTGGGAGTAACTCGTGCAATAGATTTCTTATTCAGTTCAGTTTTGAGAAATGAACTGGTTTCACTTATAGTGGCTATAGGTAAAATTCCGTTAACACGGATGAGTTCCAATGAATCCATGTAGAGTCACAGGAAAAATTATATCTGAAGCTTATTTTCTCAGATAAACCGATAGATAATACTGTTCTATGCCAAGTGAAGTACTGCCGCCGTTGCTCTTCTTTTCACTCAATTCAGTTCAGTAGAACTAAAAGGCACATAAATATTTTAACATCACTGAGGGTTAATAATTAAACATTTCACTTCCTGGAGACCTTGAAACCGGCATTTAGAATATTTTTTAATCCAGTAGATGATCATAAACCGAGAAGAAGAAAAAGAGGCAAGTGGTTTACACTGACTGTTCTGAATCCGTGCGGGCTCTTCGTATTTCCAGGCAGTGCCCTTGGGGAGCCTAAAATGTATAGGGGTAACATCCGTGGATCCAGTAAGCACACATGTTAACTAAAACAGTAAAGGAAACAAATGCAGATATCATCAATAAGTCCATGTAAAAATAATTCTTAATATTAACCGTTTTTAGCCATTCAATTCTTAAGTGAATTTAAAATACCATTTTATTGAAAAGAACAATAAAGCCAGATGAAAATATGTGAGAACAGAAAACTCATCTAGTGATATTTTCTTTACTTTTTTGAAATATAAGTAATGCTATCTTCTGTGTTTATGATTAGAAAATGTCAGAGTACTTTTATTTGAGGCAAGTTGCTTTAGATGGGAGAATACAAACTCTGTAACTCGTCTCAGAAGCTAAAAGCTGCTCTTGCCAAGGTTAAATCACAGGTAGGTTCTTACATATTCAAAATTCTGTTTAGTTGTTTTTCCTCTTTACAATCAGTGGAAATAAGGGGAAATACTCAGCCAGTGGTCATTAGGCATATAGTGGTAATCAGATAAAAGCCACTCATTGTGCTGGTGGCTCAGCTGGCTTGGCCATGTGGTCATTTCCTGCACTCGGGAAAGCGGTCTCCCAGCACTTCTGGGACAGCACTGTGGCCTTGGTGGGTGGTATCTGCAAGGCCCTTCTTTTCGGAGAGAGAGACTGTAGTATAATTATCAGTCTCATTAAACTTGTAACTTCATTCTCTGTTTGCAGGATGACCCAGGCAGGCTCTTATTTATGATAACCTTAATTGCTGTTTCAGAGAGCAAACCATAGGCCTGACAAGCAGATACTCAGACTTATTTTTATATCTAGGATTTATTTCATTAAACAGGTACAAGGAGATGTTAAGAGTCTGGGGCAGAAATCTTGCATTGAACTGATAACTTCGTATCTTGTCAGTTAGTGTTTATTATAAACAGTAAATCATTATCTACTACACAGATATTGTATGAGTGGGTGGCTCTAAGGGAGAGGTAGAAAGTCTTATAGACTATCCATCAACATTTCCTTCTCAGCTTTGGTGGGTCTCACACTCACAATGGCTATTGGGCGTTTAAGTACAAAGTATAGCCTGTTTATTTAGAAATTCTCGTTTTGGTATTTACTGCCCCGTTTGATTTGGGCTGATATGCCTTGTTGAATCTATACAGTGTCATAGACTTTATTCACAATTTGGTGTGTGAAGTGCTAGTCCCTGTCATCGTTGTTGGGCTGTAGTATAGTAGGTCCGGGAAAGAAACCTTTGACAGTCTTCTGCCATTGAAGGCTATTTCAGCCTTTGTACGTAGCTTCATTTCTCTCCATTCTAAAGACATTTATAAACACTTATGGAGAAAACCTATTTCACTGACTTTTTCTAGTGATTGCAGTTTACTTTGAAAATTTTTATTTAAGAAACATGCCTGTGGAAACAGCCCAGGCGGCCGTCAGTAGATGAGTAGATGAAAAAGCTGTGGTAGCCTGGCTGGTGAGGCTCAGTGGATTGACCGTCGTCCTATGAACTGAGAGGTCCTGGTTCGATTCCTGGTCAGGGCATGTGCCTGGGTTTTAGGCTCGATCCCCTGTAGCGGGCCTGCAGGAGGCAGCTAGCTGGTTGATGTTTCGGTCTCACATCAGTGTTTCTATCTCTCTCTCCCTTCCTCTCTCTCTAAAAAAATCAATAAAAACATTTTTTTTAAAAAAAGAAGCTATGGTACATTTTACACAGTGGAACACTATGCAGTTGTAAGAAAAAAAGATTTTTACCCTTTGAGACGACATGGAGGGACCTGGAGAGCATTATGCTTAGCAAAATAAGTCAGTCAGAGAAAGACAAGTACTACATGATCTCATGTATTTATGGAATGTAATGAACAAAATAAGCTGATGACCAGAAGTTATCCAGAGACATGGAAGTAGGGAACAGACTGACAAACCTCAGAGGGAAGGGGTGGGGGCGGGAAGAATAAACCGAAGAACTAATATGCAGACATGCACAACCAATGGGCACAGACAACAGTGCAGTGAACTGGGGGCAGGGGGCAGGGAGGAGGTGTCAATGGGGGAATGAAGGAAGGACGTCTTCAACACTTTCAATAATAAAGATAGGAAGGGAGGGAGGGAGGGAGGGAGGGAGGGAGGGAGGAAGGAAGGAAGGAAGGAAGGAAGGAAGGAAGGAAGGAAGGAAGGAAGGAAGGAAGGAAAGAAGGAAAGAAGGAAGGAAAAGCCTGGACTAGCTGTGATTTCTTGAGAACCTGGGGAACTCCCCTGAGGAGCCCTTTGCTCACATGGACCCGTCCAGCCACGTCCGTTCTGTGGGTCTTAGTCCTCTTCTAAAAAATGTGCACACTGAATGCCTCACAGAGCTAACACAGAAGACAGTGCTTTTTGTTTGCTTGTTTAATTTATTCTTTATTCCAGAAAGGATTGGAGGTATCATATCACTATAATAGTTAAATAGAGAAGTAGGTAATGAAAGGGTTACAAAAAAATAGATTTGGGATAAAGGATAAGATCACAGGAAAAGCTTAATCAAATTCACATAGTTAATAAGGTTGAACTGTAAATTTCAGTCTACATCTCCTGTAACATACAGTTACATACATCATGATAATCATGAGAGAGAGGATGTTCAATTTTCCCCAATATTCAGGTGCGAAAAAAACTGCAGATCTAAGTATTATGAATAACTGGCAGAACAAATTTGTCCCGGTCCATCTGACCACTCCCTGAGTTCCCAATGCCTACATATAACTGTCTCCAAAAGTGTCTTGTCCAGGAGAAGAACACACCACTCAAAGGAGACTGAACTTCTGCCTCAGATTTCTCAGGCGTCTTGGTGCAAGCCAGGGGCAAAATGCCAAAGAGCAGACAGCTCCTAGTGAGGACTTTGAGACTGCATGGCCCTGAAGAGTCGGGGCGTAGGAAGCGCTTGGCCAAAGGCTGCGTCTCCAGCAGCTTGTTCCGAGGGTTTAGATAGTGGAAGAAAGAGGGGGAAGGTGCCAGGGCTGGGTGTGTATCAGAGGATGGCCAGAATCTAAGAGGTGTTGTGGGGACAGTGCTCTGCCACGTGCCGTGACTGTAACATGGGCTCAGGGGCCAGTGGTCCTTTTGCGTTTGCCCAGGACAGTCCTGATTTATACCTGTCGTCTAGGCAGAATTATTGACAGTGTTCCTTCTCACGCAACAGTTTGAATGATAACTATAGGCCATCAGATGGTGATGATTCTGATCACAGAGTTTCCTTATTTTTTAGGGTCTTTCATACAAATTTCAATGGCTTCTTTTGTGCAAAAGAGGAAGAAACACATACATGGAAAGTAGGGTGTGTCTAAATCAGTTCATAGTTATATACTGAAATGCAGACCTCTTTAATTTGCTTTTAAAAAGTGACGCTCAATATCTTCATGTTTTCTTATAAATTGAAAAAGATGAATAAGGTCAACTGACTTGTTTGGATATTTCTGGCAAAAATGTCATGGCTCTGAACGACTGTTTTGAGGAAAGTTGGGCTTGGAGCTCCCTATTATTCTCTGGCAAAGAACACGCCTGAGAATTCATGTCACCTACCGGGAACTCGTGTGGAAGGTGAGGAAGCCCACTTCAGAAGTTGAATTCCTGTACATTCGTCCCGCGATAGAGCGAAGCCGCGAAGGTCGAAGCGCGAGGTGGCGAGGGACGACTGTACATAAATAAAGAATCCTACTTCGTAGAAATTCATCTATCGCGGTAGAGTCTGGAACTGATAAACAAGGGCCGACTGTAATTTAATGAAAATAAATACCAGAGAAGCTTACCTTCTTATCAGACAGATTTGGTGTAAGCCCGTTTTAACTTGATGCCTGGAGGAAGTTAACTGGCAATTTTTAAAAATTGATATATTAGAAAATATCTGTCTTCAGATATTCTTCATATGGTAATGAAAAATGTTACCTGACTCAAAGCATGGGCAAGGCATTGAAGTAGACTTCACACCACCACTTTCTCCCCTGTAGGGGGATCATCCTTCCAACCCTGTTCATCTCATACATAACATGTTGTAGGATAACAGTAAGAGCAATAAAATCATGTACATAGAAGTTCATTGTTGGGGAATGGGTTTAAAACTCTAGAGAAATGTAGGGTTGTTTGCAGAACTCTTATCTGTTTTCAAAATTTGCTTTAAAATAAACATTTCATTGTTTATCAGGCCATTCAGATTAGTTTCAAGGGAGAAGGAGGCAAAAGCAAAACACTTGGCAAATCCGAGAACTTGGAAAGTGGAAGTTATATGTTTGCGTTATCATGCTTGAGTTGGCACAGCCACTCAGTGGAAGGCAGGCAGCTCCTGAGCCTTCCTTCATACGGTCATCATCAGGACATGTCTGTGGAGGATGTTGTCCGGTAGAGAAGTGTGCTAGTTGCTAAGAGGTAACATGACGTGGTCCCCATTCCCTTAGAATGACAGAGGAGATGGCAGCGCACAGACGTGAGGGTACTCAGTGCTAGAATAGGTTTGCGGCACTCAACATATGTTTTTTTTTTCAGTATGCCTCCCAGCCAGGCCTTGTGCTAGACCCCAGAGGTGAATCCTGAAGTGGGGGCACACCTGAGTGATATGGGAGTGCAAAGGGGAGACCTAACCCAGACTGAGCAGGTCAAGGGTGACTTGGAGGAAACGAAGTCTTGAAGCTACGAACCAAAGGATGTGCGGGAACTTAGCCACTGGCTGTTCCTTTCCACACCTCCTTTGTGCTCTTCCTCTCCCGGCTCCTTTGCGGGTGGTCGGCCTCCGTCTCATCTCCCGCCCCTCCAGATGCTGCATTCCACCTGTCTTCCTCCAGCCCAGATCGCCCCTTTGAGCCCGGACCCTTTGAAAATCTCTTCAGGGATGCCCCTGTAGGCCTCTCAGATTGCTTAATGTACATCCCACTTCCTCATTTTTCATTATATACTTGTTGATTTACTGCAAAGACAGGCACCTGTACATCATTCTAGACTTTCTGTTATACCCTTCTTCTGATTATGCGACAGGCCTTGTCTGTCCAGTCTCCTGGTTGCCTGCCCTCGGCCCCCTCTGCCCAGGTGCCAGACCGCCATCCGCTCTGCACTGGGCACAGCAGCGTCCCAGGTGGTCCCTCTGCCTCCTCAAGCCTGTCATCTCTCCCACTCAGCGGGCGCAGCAGTCTTCCTTAAACGATCACACTGGCTTCTGTCTTAAAACGTTTGGGGTTTCCTAAATATATTTAAGAAACCTACTTGTTCTGAATTCTTCACTGTACCATGTAAGGCCTGCCAGGGGCTGAGCCTTCCCAGTCCTTCCAGCCACGTCCCCTATGCTCACCTCTCTCACCATCCTCTGTTACATTGTGACTGAGTGGACAGTGGCTTTTTCACTGAGTGCTGTGCTCTCTCGTCTGCCAGGTGTGCTCACCCGGCCCTTTCATTGCCCGGGCAGATTTCATGCCACATTTTACGTCCTCTGGAAGGGCGAGCTGTTTCCATACTCCAGGGAGGTGGTGTGGGTGTTTTGTCTTTCTTTCCTGGTGCATACCTCCGTCCGAGCACGGCTTAGCACCCAGTGCACTGTTCCCAGTGCCCCTTCATTGCCACGCTCCGGGAGCTTCTCCAGGACAGAGAGTGAGCAGAGACCTGTCACAGGCCAGAGTGAATTGATCACAGCTTGGACCAGGGCGGTCACCGTGGAGTGAAGTTTTGCTGTCAATCAGTTTAGAGTTGAGGCTGGCCTCTTGCCTACACGTTCAGTTAAATTGTGTCTGCTTTCCCAAGCCTTTCCCGTCTGTCCTGTGGATCACTGGTCTCCACAGAGGGGCTCTGCCCATCCCTGCCTTTCTG
The DNA here is from genome assembly GCA_030848825.1 of Tadarida brasiliensis. NCBI lineage: Eukaryota > Metazoa > Chordata > Mammalia > Chiroptera > Molossidae > Tadarida > Tadarida brasiliensis. The sequence goes on along the minus strand of CM061273.1, from coordinate 13,591,734 downwards.
CCTTGGCTCTTGCTGTTCATTTCCACCTGTCTTCTCCCTTTCTCTCTCCTCTACAACTTAGAGAGTATCTCTGTGTCTACATGTATGTCCACCTTTCTTAAATTCTGCAGCTCTTGATATAGGTACCACGAAATTCATTACAAGGTAGAACAGCAGAGGAGACATGAGAACCTGACCCCCAGAGGAGAGACGGCTGTTCTTCCGGTCGAATCCTCTCGGCCACCACAGCACAAGTGCGTGGCTTTCCTGGGACGGGTCGGAGCAGACCCTGCAGGGAACGGGACCCTCAGGATGCTGCTCTCTCCCCTGAGAGTCCTGCGATGGCACAGTGGTGTGAATGCCCAGCCGTCTAAATATAGACTGTTCTCTTGTTCCCCTTTTAATACAAACTCAGTGATTCTCAAACTTCAGTGGACGCAGTTTTTTCTCTTTTTTTTCTGGAATTGTACACACATAACCTCACATGTCCTTTATGGATGACTCCGGGGGATTTTGTAAGAAGAATTTGAGAATAATGTACTTTTACCTTAGGGCTGACCTGAATAAACTCATGGACTGTGGCGCCGCTGCATTTCTGAAGACGAGCCTGCGTCCGGTCCCCTCGCGTTGGATGGCCAGTCGGGGCTGCTGCCAGGGTCTGTGCTGTTCCAGATGATGGGGAAAAAGACGTTGAATATATGAATCAAGGAACAGTGAGGTCATTGACTGTCTTGGAAATAGTCAATTACAATGTAAACATACCCTTTATATTTTAGGCAACAGAAATTTTCTATAATCTTTTGAGAATCAAAGGACAAAATCTTTACAACTACCATTTAATGTGAATAAAATCTATGAAATTTCATTGTAATGTGTTTCATTTTCCCAAGAAGAATTCAGAGGACAGGACTTGATCTCTGTAGTACCTACATAAAATGCCAGTGCTGTGTCTAAGGTAACATTTAGGTAAAAAAAAATGGAAGAAAGGAAGGAAAGGTTGTCTCCCTTATCAGCTAGTGAAAAGAAAACATCGTACACTAAGGTGATGAGTTCACTTTCGTGCTGCTCTTGCAGGGACACGGAGCTAGTTCTCCGAGGTCGGCTCTGAGAGCGCTGTGGTCTTCACTCTAATTGCCGGTGGTTAATAGGAACATCCTTTTGCAGCTTCTATTGACCAAACGTAATTCCTGTGGAAGCACTTGACCCCATGGCTTTCTGCTTTTACTTCAGCCCAGGGGCCTCTGTGGTGGAATTATTTATCAGGGTCTGCAGTGGCCCAGGGCCACTCGGTGAGGCTGAGTACCCTGCCTCACAGCACTCAGGAAGCACCCAAGGGCAGTGGGTGAGCCGTGAGTCCTGGCGCATGTCACCATTTGCTCTGGCGTCTGCATCCGAGGACGTCTGGAGAGAGTGCTCCAGAGAGTCAGAATGGCTCTGTTTTAGCCTGTCTCGGCCCCTCACCGCAGTTTGTCCCTATGAACCTGGAGCCAAAGGCTGCATCGGCTCCACTGAGGCTGAGTGCCACAGCCGGGCCAGCAGCAGGTGGGCACACGTGGACTGTCACAGGCACAGTGGGTGCGGTTTGTCTCTGACACCTCATCCTCTGCCGCTGTCACGTCCCCACCAGGAACGTCCTTCCTTGCCCCCGCGCATCACGCAGGTGTCCCGTTCCTCGACTCCCTCCACTCCATGAAGCTCTATGGCTACCTGCAGTGTTGGATAATTGGGTAAACTGGATTTCGTAGTTTTAGGGAGGACGGGTCAGAGAAAGAGGTGTAGTTACAAGTGAATGTCCCCAGTAGTTGGACCTAAGATTATAGCTGCGGAATCTAACACCTATTTTTTGGAAGTTGTCGGAGGCCCATAGGACCTGTGGGAATCCCGCTTCTGCCTTGTGCTCTGTGTGCTTGAAGGCCTGGAGACCAGCTGGCCCGGAGTTCGACCTAAACTCTTCCTGCGTCTCTCTCAGCACCGCTTCCAACCCCATTGCCCCACTGGGTCCTTTTCTTCTGACTTAGTGTGTGGACAGTGGTCCTTCTGTCTCAGAGACAAGTCTGTTAAGTAGCTGTCACATGTAGTTTTTCTTCTGTTCTCTTTCTGTGGCCAGGTTTCTTGGCAGAGCGGCCCCTCACCACTTCAGCAACTACAGTTCAGCTCCCACCCTCACTGCGTCTCTGCTTTTCTCTGTACTTGCACTTTCTTCTCTCCGATTGGCTCTTCTGGTCCCACTTTACTTAGACGTATGCATGCTTAACGTGGGGACCTCAGCGTGGAAGACCCCTAGGACTTCCAGCTGGTGCTCTGCCCCAGTTCCAGAGCCACGTGGGAGAAAATTGGATGGCCCAAACTGGGGCCAGATGTCTCATCCTGAGCCGTCAGTCCCATCCCGTCCCGTGGCAACGGAAAGGGTGTGGGGACAGTTGGGGTGGGGGAGGGGAAAAAGGACCCAAGGCTACTCCTGCCAGGGCTGCTTCTGCGTGAGGGCAGCTTGCACTCAGCCAGGTGTGCGCCTCAAGCCCTGGCTCTACTTTTGGGTATTTCCAGCTGCGATCCAGCTCCCACCCCCAGTACACACTCTGCAGCAAATTCTTTCCGTGATTTGCAGTCAAAGCCTAAGGTAGACATTCTTAAATTTAAAATGTATTAAGTCCTATTTTGCCTCATGCAGAGAGGTGTGTATCCTCTCTCACTGTCTTCCCTGCGTTTGGCAGGGAAATTTGGAGTGTTTCCTGGTTCTCTCAAAGTTGAAGTTGTCTGTTTTATGTTCTCCTCTTTGTACGTAGAGAGGACAGAGGGATACAGGCACCTTTAATCTGCCATCTTTCTCCAAATTGAGGTCCCTCAGACTTAGATTTCTAATATATTTTACACATGTACTTTTTTTAAGTAATAACTTTTTTTCTGGTCTGTCCTAATTAAAATGAATCTTTCATAAGAATGTCAAGGCCTAATATTTCTTCAATATATTTTAGAATTAAATAATCCCCTTGTCTAATTCAGTTCATTAAGAATTTATTGATTACCTGTAATGTTACTGGCATTCTCAGTTCTGTTTTTAGAATGCTCCAAAGGCTCATAATCGCAGTGAAAAATTAGCCAGATGCATAACATGCTTAGCAGACAGGAAAGGAGCCCACGGGTGTGTACTGGGGGAGTGAGTGAGTTGGTAGGAACAGAAGTTCTCCGGGAGGTCAGAAAGGAGACTGCGGATAAAGACACACTGGACAGTGAAAGCTTCCTGAAGGAGGGGGGCCTGGGCCAGGCCTTCTTCCTTGTTATTTTAAAACATCTGTATTTTGATTATGTCTCCTTTGATTATCCATTTTTCAGCTTGGTGATGTTGACAGGGAAATAATACATGTCAGCATTAGTTTTTCCAACTTAATGGATCAGATGAGAGTGATCCATAACATCTAAGCTTTGGGTGTGGGCTGTAAGGGGGCGAGATAGAACGATAAGGGCAGAGTGAACGGTTATTTAGAGGATAACTTTAAACACTTGGAATCGGGCTCGGCCAGTACCTGGCTTTTCGATGAATGACGAAGATGGAGTTTTCAAAATGAAATGGATTATTTAGCTGCATTATTAACTTAAAGAACAGGGTTTAGCTTAAGTATTATAGGGATTTACAGGAGACATTTTTCAAATTTACTGAAGGTTTTACCAGTAAGCACTTAAGCAAATGTAAACGTTTTGCGGGCTGCAGGGGAGCGCTGAACATTAGTCATCGCCCGGTCACACTGGCCCCTGGACGGCCGGACCGCTGACGCTCCGCAGAGCTCAGGAGTGTTGTGATTGCTCTCCCGTGTGGAGAGACTGCCCGTGTAAGAAGGACATAAACATTCTATAAGTATAGGAATTTCTTTTTTCAGTGTTAACCAGTCATTTGAAGTGGCAGGAAGAACAAATTTGGCCTCGACTTAGTAACAGTGGTGCTAACATAGAGAACTGTGATCTTAAAATGAAACCATTCCACGTTACGAACCACGATATGAAGAGTCTGTGCATCTCAGTCATGCCCAGTTGTTTCCGTGGGTGAGGAGAGGAGCACGGGAAGGTCCTTTTCTCTCATCGTCCAGGGGAAAGGAGCGTTTATGATGATTCTGAAGCATCACGGGTTGTGAACAATGGTTGACAGTAATCCTGGGGACGGGATTCTTCAGTTCTCATGTCCCTTTCTGTAAGCATAAAATATTCAGACATTTTAATAAAAATAAAGAGTTAACTATCATATCCTAGGAACTAAGTTGATCACTGGTAGCCATTTGAGAAGCCAGTCGTGGGAGCAGACACCTTTTACTAATAATCCGGAGTCATGTAGTCAAATGTCCTATCGATTTACTCCCTTCTCTTTTCAAATACGGTGATGTGGAAAGATTTGACCTGGTCACTGCTCTTCTCATTGATCGGTGTGAGCGTGGTGAATGGAAAGATAGTGTTCTCTTTGTGTGGTTTGTACAGGTTTGTTTCAGCCAGCACTTGGGCCCCAGTCTTGGGCACAGGACTATAAAGGTGAACGGTACAGAGTTCAGGCGCCAAAAAAGCAGGGTGTGGTGGGACGGACAGGCAGCAGCAGACCCTGTGGTCCTGGGACTGAGAAGGGCTGGGAGGGCTGCAGGGCGTGTGGGCCACCCACAGGGAGGGTGAGGAAGGAGAAAAGGCCAGGAAGATGTCCTTGAAGGGCTTGTTTGGTGTCCAGGCTGAACTGGAGAGGATGAGGAAGGAAGAAGGCTCACACAGAAGACTGAGACGTATGGGGGGGTGGGGTACATGTCGGTCCAGGGGGGAGGAGCTGGTGCTCAGCACACGATCCCTGTGCCCTGGGCCTGAACTGCAAACCAGCAGCTGGGCCAGGTCTGAAGACGCACTTTCTGTTTGGCCTGCATTTGCCAACATTTAAAAATAGAAAAATTTAACGTAAAACCCCAGATTTCTGGGCTTCCTGGGCACATTTCTTCATGTTATCTGCCAGCCAACCCTGAATAGCAGGTCCCACAGTCCTCCCCATTCTTTTTTTTTTTAAGTAGGCCTACTTTACAACTTCATGTTGTCAGTCTTGGGCCCTGTGGGTGTTGTCGTTACCTACACTTTATGTAGATGAACTGAGCTGCTTTATATATATATATATAAATAAAATTATAAAGGAAGAGAGAGAATTAAACCATCTGGCTCAACCAGGAAGAAGGGAAGTATGTTTCTCCCACGTGGCGGGTGTCCTGGGAGCTGGGGATAACAGGGTTCAATAGGTGGTCCCTGAGCTCAAGGAGTTTTGAGGAACCCGCTGAGACTGGACCAGTACAACAGAAACTGGACTTTCATGGATGGGGTCAAACGATGGGAGTCTGCCCTCTGAAAAATCCAGTCTTTGTACAAATAGCCTCAACGAAACTTAAACTGAATTGATGTGTGGCAGAGTTCAAGGGTCACCATTTGCTTCCTCCTGAATTAAAACGCCGAACAATGAATTAAAAGGTCAGCAGTGGGGTGTCATCTTAGCTTTTTTTGTTTTTGTTTTTCTTATCTTTCTCCTAGATTAATAAGATTCTTGCAGTTTTCAAAATGAGCTCAGATCTGCTTTGTTTTTTCCTTGAAAAAATGTTTTTCCAGTATAATGCCACAGTCCCCGTGTTCTGAATATAATGATACCAAAAATACTTCCTTATTTTTTAATTTATTTTAAACGTGTTAAAACATTTAATTTAATTTTTAAGCAGGTTTCCATCATTTTTATGCAGTTTGATAGTTTTTCAAACATTGCTGTAATGAATTTTCTTTTTAAATAGATTTTGTGTCCTCATTTTCTTCCCACATTCCTTAAATTGTGAATTTACATCAGCCCTCTGCTACCTTGCGGTATCTATAACTTGAGACTTCTTCACAAATAGAAAATTCCTAAATAAGATTCTAGGGAGACGTTTTTCAAATAGTACTCTGTAGAGACTTTCACCAAAACTCAAGCCAAAGCTCAAATGTCAAATTTACACATGAAATTAAAATTAAATTAGCTTGGTTTAATTAAGGTTTGGAGTTTTCTTTTGTTCTTGAAGAAAGGAAATTTTATTTTGTAATTTAAAAATCATTTATTCTGAAATAGTGAGCCAGAAGTATGAGATTAATTGTTATGTAAACCAATTACCTGCAGAGCTGCTTAAAATATAAAGCTTTCTTGGTTTAATGTAACATTTCATAGCCTCTCTGACATGTTACTTAAACAGAAGGGCCATATTTCTGCAGCAAGTTATTTTAAAAGTCAGGTAATTTAAATTACATTTATTAAGTGCAATAAATGGAAATCAAATTAAAGCTTGTATATTTCTTCTCATTTGTTCCTAATTTTTATAGAAAATTCCACTTTGATCGAGCTACTAAGGATTGGTGTTTAGTAAACAAAGACATATTATGTTTTAAAGGAGGAATAAATAATTCATAGAAATGTGTTGACAAATTTCCCCTCACTCTCAGTCTATTAGTTTCTTTTCCACAGTAGCCTTGGGCGGGAAAGGCAAGCGTAGAAGGGTCCCATGCATTGATGCTCAGGAGAAAGATGCTGCATTTCAAAATGTAATTCCGTTTTGGATATGAGTCTGGAAATAGATCATCACTCAACCCTCAGCATGAGCCATAAACCTATTTGCATGAGTGAGCGAATGAATATAAAACATTTTTTTTAGTTCAAGAAAATCACTAGATTTTTTTTCTGCCACCATCCCCCCCAATCAAATAGAGCTGTTTTCTTTATTCACATATTTACTCTATTTTGTTGAAAATTAGAATATTTTTGCAATATCATCATGTCCCATTCACCTGTATTTCTGATCTTTCCTGTATACATTTACTCCAGGGAGAACCACTCACAGAGACATTAATTTCTCTGTTCTTAATAAAGCCATTAGGTACTGGTGTAGGTATATGCAAGGGCACCGATGTTCCTAGAAGCAGTTTGCCTGTGCTTAGTCCAGTTGTTCCTGCTGCTGGTTTGTTTGTTTGTTTATTTATTTATTTATTGTGATTTGATATAATAAAATTAAATTCTTAAAGTTATAATTGAAAATAAAAAATAGTTTTACCATTTTAATTCACAGCCATCATTTATCATTTATAATTAAGAAGTGACATTCTTGAGTATATATGAATATTTTTTCATATTCTAATATATATTCATGTCTTTCTGAGCTTGAAAAAATGAATCAGTGGAAACAATTTATTTCAAGTTTGCCTGTCCCTACTTCCAATTTTATTTACATAGGTCCACCCCATTCTGTATTCTTCCACCTGTTCTTTTTCTTATGGCTGGTTTTATAATTTGAGAGTTTGTAGTACTTGTGCCTATTTGTTTAATGTCTGTCGTCCTTTCTGGCTGAACTTTGCTGTCTGTTTTGTTCACAGCTCTGTACCCACACTCAGCGTTGTGGCTGACTGTAGACAGCTAGTTCCTGTTCAGCATGCTTAGTTGTGCTACTACGTGGAAACCAGAATATAACACTGCTAATAAAGAATATTAAAGAATTTCCGCCCTGGCCGGTTTGGCTCAGTGGTTCGAGTGTCGGCCTGCGGACCAAAGAGTCCTGGGTTCGAGTCCAGCCAAGGGCACATACCTTGGTTGCGGTTTGTCCCCAGCCCTGGTGTGGGAGGCAACCATTTGATGTGTCTCTCTCACATCGATGTTTCTCTCTCTCTCTCTCTCCCTCCCTTCCTCCCTCCCTCCTGCTCTATCAGAAGATAAATGAAAAAGTATCCCCTGGTGAGGATTTTTAAAATTTTTAAAAAAAAGAATATTAAAGCATTTCCAAAACATTTTTGTTATGAAAATGTTCCAAGAGACCCATGATAAAGATAGCACAATGAACCCAGTATACCTACCACCCGGTATCAGCAGTTATCAGCAGTTTGCCACACTTGCTTCAGCTCACCCTTTTAGTGAGTGGCCAAAGCACTCAGCTCTGTGGCTAGATTAAGTTAGGCAGATGAACCATGGAAGTACGGGAATACACCTGTAGTCCCTCTGTGAGTTGATAACAGAACTAGTTTGCTATGCTGTGTTCTTCCCACTTGGAATATGTCAGAAGACAACTGAAAGCGGGTGACCCACCCAGGCCAACCTTCGTCAGCATCGCAGTGAAGGTGGGGGCTTCTGTAGGCTCCGCCGAGTCGGCTCGGCCAGACACGGCAGACGGAACCAGCATCACACTGGTAATGGCACACCGCTGGGTCTCGGGCCTCGGCAGGCCCCCACATCCCCTGGATTCCTAGCGACACTGTGGGTCCAGGGACCGTGCTTGGAGAGAACCACCACGTTCCACCAGGAAGTTCCAGCTCGGCCCTCTCCCCTCAGCCCAGGGAGACACAGGTAGCCTGTCAGCTTCCTTCTTGTCTTGCCGCTTGAAATGGAAGTAAATTTACATAATAAGAGGAATTTAAATGGCAAATAGAACAAAAAGGCTAACAAAAATTTAAATAAAGGAGAAATAACTCTGGGTGTATTTGTCTGTCTCTCTTCCTCTCTCTTTCTACAGGTTTGTGGTACTTCCCATACCCATTTAGGAATAGGGGGAGCAAATGGGTTTTTTGATCAAGGGCTGAGCAGTGTGATTGGGAGGAAGAATATACATTGAGTAATTGACCTAAAATGCCACAAATCAGTCACTGACAGAGTTGCCCTTCGGTCCTTGGTCTCTGACAAGGGTGAGCACTGAGCGGAGAAATGCGCTTCTCCGATCTTCTCTGTGTCGGGAATCGAGCTCCAGTCAGCCAGCGAAACTTAACTGTGAAGTCACCACGCTATGCAAAGATTTCATGGTAAATCAAACTTTCAGAAATAATCCACTGGATGTATTTTCTCTTTATCCCAGAACCATTACTCCTCCTACTCGTAGTTTCAGAAAGATTCTGTGTTCCTGTTACTGATGTGTTTTTATTGTGTATAAATCCTGCCGTTTATTGAGATAAACCCTTTGTTTATCTGACTCTTTTACTCTGCTTTATTTCAAACAAGGTTTCAGTTAACTTGTAAAGCTATGTAAAATACGACAGATTTGCCCCCCCCCAAAACACACACACACACACACACAACTCATAAAAAGAAGACTTGGGAGAGACTCAGTAGAACCAAACATAATCGATCTAAAAACACAAACCATGCTCACCCTCGTGTGAGTCTGAGAACCACCAGGGAAGAGGCACCCTGCTCTGTGGCTTTGATTGGTGCCACCAGTGTATCCGGGAACATCTGGAAGGTGATTAAAGAACTAGCTAGGTAGCCCTGGCCAGTTTGGCTCAGCGGTTAGCGCCTTGGCCTGTGGACCAAAGACTCACAGGTTTGATTCCAGTCAAGGGCACGTACCTCGGTTGTAGTTCAGTTGGGGTCATGCAGGAGGCAACCAATCAATGTGTCTCTCTCACATTGATGTTTCTCTCTCTCTCCCTCCCTCCCTCCCTCCCTCCCTCCTACTCTATCTGAAGATAAATTTAAAAATATCCTTGGGTGAAGATTTTTTAAAAAAGAACTAGCTAGCCCTGGCCGGTTTGGCTCAGCGGTTAGAGCATCGGCCTGCGGTCTAGAGAGTCCCGGGTTCGGTTCCCGCTAGGGGCGTGTGCCTCAGTTGCAGTTTGTCCCCGGCCCTGGTTAGTCGTGCGGGAGGCAGCCACTCAATGTGTCCCTTTCACGTCGATGTTTCTCTCTCTCTCTCTTCCTCTCTCTCCTTCCCACTCTATCTGAACAAAAAATGGAAAAATGTCCTCAGGTGAGGATTAAAAAAAAAAAAAAAAAGAACTAGCTAGGTGGGTTTGTCTCTTTCAGCCAGCTTTTGATAAGCATTGTATGGCAGTGTGTCCGTGATTCTTTTTCCTCGCAAATGCCTGATGTGAACGTCTCCTGTGAGGCGGATGGGTGCATGTCCCTTTTGCTGGCCACCATGGCAGGCACAGCGATCCTGAAAAGGAGATCTGGTCGTTTTCTTCCCCCACTGAAAAACCCCAGGAAACCGCTGGCCCTGCGTGTGCCCAGGGGCAGCGTTCAGATGTCTGATGTGGCCTTCCTCACCTCTCTGCTCTCTGACCCCTGCCCTCAGGCTGCACTCCAGGGGGCATGCCGTGCTCTCGCCTCTGGCTTTCTCACATGCTGCTCCCTGCCTGAAACTCGCTCCTCTGCCCTCACTGCCCACTGCCCACCATCCGCCTGTTCTCCGCTTGAGCGTCCCTTTCTCCTGGAGACCTTCCCTGTGCACCCGCCCGCCCTGCCGCTGTCCAGCGGTTCTCAGACGTGTCTCCTCTGACGCCCCGCTGGCCGGTGCTGCCAGGTTAACTCTCCCACTCCAGCACCAGTGCTCCCGACTCCCAAGGAGTTACATCCAGGTCTGCTCTTCTTTTTTTTCTCTTTAAGTTAGTGCTTTCCAATCATTTCCATGTCAGGGAATGCAGTAGAAAGTTAGAGTATTTCCACAGTGGGGTAAGCAGAAGGAACTCTTAAACCCAACAGGAGTGCGCTCCCAGCCGAAGGCAGCCAGCCTGCGGAGTCCAGCTCTCAGCAGAAGTCAGGGACCCCGTAAGTCGCAGTACACCAGTGCGCCCCACATACCAGGCAGAGCTCTGGGTGAAGCGATGAGCCGACAGGGATACATCCCCTCAGGTCCTGTTTCCGAGTTATGTTACTTACTGACTCTCGGTGTCTCGTCTGTAAAATGTGGATAATACTATCTCAGTGAATAAGTTTCACTTTGTTCATTTTTGTTCTGTTTTTAATGCCAGACCCAGGTTCTGGAAATGGCTCCTCCAGTGCTGCCAGTGGGGTGCAGCTGAGCGTGAACTGGAGCGTGGCCGGCAGTGCAGGTCACAGTCCCTGCCGCCCGGCTTCCGTCTCACCTCGGGGCCCTGACCCCAGAGTTATCCTGATCCGTGCTGTGAACAACTGTCTGTCTGTAAGATATTCATCTCGGCATAATTTCTAATTAAAGAAATGGAAAGATAGGAAGTATCCAAGCAGGGTATATTGATGGGATTAATTGTGGTATATCCATAGAATGGGCCACTGTGTGACTATTAATGATGATGATGTAAAAGAATTCTTAATGGCTTAGGGAAACTATTAAGATATATTGAAATTAAGTAACAAAACCACAATTCAGGATGTTCTCGGTTATTTTTTTAGGTAGATACATTATTAAGAAAAAGCTAAAAAGAAAGAAACCAGTATGTTTTCCTGAGTAACCAGTTTAGAATTTCTTCTTTGTGATTTTTGGTAGTTTCAGGTTTTCCAAGATGAACTTAGATTGCTTTTATAATATATGTTTTAGGAAAAATAAACCATTACCAAAATAAACTTCATGGCCCTGGCCAGTTTGGCTCAGCAGTTAGAGCGTCAGCCCACGGACCGAAGAGTCCCAGGTTCGGTTCCCGCTAAGGGCATGTACCTCGGTTGCAGTTTGTCCCCGGCCCTGGTTGGGGTCTTGTGGGTGGCAGCCACTCGATGTGTCTCTCTCACATCGATGTTTCTCTCCCTCCCTCTCTCCCTCCCACTCTATCTGAAGATAAATGCAAAAATGTCCTCTGGTGAGGATAAAAAATATATAAATAAATAAACTTCACGGAGCTTGCATTTGGAGCACCTTTGCCCATAAAGGAGAAACCCCGCAGTGTGCCAGGTCAGGGCGTCGGCACGGGCCCGCCAGGGGCCTGGTGCTGGGAGTGATCATGGCCCCCTGGACGAGTGTTCTCGTTTTCCGTCATGTGCCTTGTCAACCTACTCAGTTTTTCTCCATGGCCCTGAGCACGCTGATTTAAACACCAAAATTAAGCCTCATGATCGTCTGTGATTCTGAGAAGGGTCAGAAATTAAATTCCCCCATACAATTGCCTGTCTCAATAAATTAAATGCATGTGTGGCTTTTCATAACTCTCGTACTTTTGAATCCAACTGGCTTCCACAGACCTTGGAGAAGGAGTGAACAACTTTTTTTTTTTTTTCTCCCCACACAGGGTCCAATTGAGGAAAAATAAAAATGTTTATGAGCCACATTTTTCTCCCACCCAAAATAAAACTAGCTCTTTAGAATCCCATAGGGGAGAAAATCTGTTCTTATAAGCTATAAACTACATTGTTGAAAGAAGAATAGATATAATATTTGCCCTGCTTTCAGACATCTAAACTCTCCTTCCTGGGCACATGTGAAATGGAACAGCTCAGAGGCATCGTCCTAACTGTGCGCTGGGAAATTATATCATATGCTATACTGGGAAGCCAGGTGAGAAATCCGTTTCGGTAGGTGGTGAGAGAGAGAAAGCTGGGAGCAGACAGGGAATTGAGGGGTGGAGGAAGTAGGGACATAGGTAGTCTACTTCGTTGGGGTGTTTGGGGTTGAAGGGAGTAGTAAGAACTTCGGGGGAAATAGGAATAAAGTGATCAGAGGATGACAATGGGGATAGAAGCTACAGACCGATTCGGGAAGAGATTAAACTTGAGCGAAAGGAGAGAGTTTACCTTTAAAAGTGGAGAAGATGTCCTCTTCCCCCAAATGGGAGGAAGGTCAGGCAGTAAGGATGAGGGTGTTTGTCAGTGTCATGTAAGAGGGAAGGACATCTGTGGAGGGTATCGGGGGCCAGAGTAAATCTGGAGACTTGAGAAGGCTGGAGAGGAGTTAAAACAGTCGCTTATGAGGAACGGGACAGGAAGTCAACGAGCACAGCACGGTTAACCGTCCTCTGGACATGGGCCAGTTAGCTGACCATAGGGCTTTCTCCAGCAGGAGTGGAGACAGCAGGTCATTAAGCAGATTCGCAATGGGGATCGTCAGGGTGGGAATGGTGGAAGGAAGGGGCAGAATAAAGATCGAGGGTGCCAGAGTCGGGGCTGTGGACGTAATGACCACAAGGTCTGGAAGAGGTAGGTAGCCAGGACTGGAGGGGGAAGTTCACCCTCAGGATTGAGCATGCAGTGAGAAGCCTCTCGGGGCGTTCATGGTTCTTCCATCACAAGCACCTGACGACATATCCCCTGTATGCTCTCTTTTTCCATCACAGCTCCCATTCTGGTGGGTGCTGTCTCCAGCGGTCCCCATTTCAAAGTGGGAGCTGCATTCTCCAAGTCACTTCCAGCTTTCTGTCTGTTTCCCTGACTTCACTGGGTACTTCCAACTGCTCGGTGCTCCTGTTCCCCCAGCCCCGTTCCCAGCTGAGTTCTAACTTGTCATCCTTCTTTAAAAGTTAGTCTTTTTCCTGAAGGGGCGAGGTTGTAACACAGGGCTTCTCTCTGGCCATGGGAACACTGAAGCCCTGTGAACAGAAGGTATCACCTCCCGTGTGTGTGTGTGTGTGTGTGTGTGTGTGTGTGTGTGTGTGTTTGGGGGGTATCTTCCTGGGGAAGTGGCCGTTGCCAGCACCCGAGCTCCCGAGAAGCGGCACACCAGTGACTCCCGCTCCCCAGGGAGCACGCTGGGCTGGAGACTGCCTGAGGGGTCACTGAGCGCTGTGGGAACGGTTTGCTCAGGGGCAGCGTTGTGGCTCCCGTAAGGAGAGGGCACAGTGGAGTCACCTTCGGTTTCTTAACAAAGGAGAAATAAACACGCGTGTAATCAGGAACTAGCAGATCCTATCTTTGTACACGTTCAAAAGGTCTTCCACAACATTCTACACAAAGTTTACTCTAAAACACTTGAGAATCAGCCTTACGATCATCACCATTTCATAGTTTTATTTACACAGTGTACCTCCTCTTGAAGGTCCCGTGTCTGTGAACGAGCTGTGGTGAGCTGTGGTGCGGGCGCCGACCTGCGGGGGCCCTGGCCCTGCGAACAGCCGGTGCTTACTGTGGGCACAGAGCTGGTGCCAGGCCCAGCCTGCAGCTTACCCCGGAGAGCTGCACTCAGGCTCACGGTCGTGGCTGCTACTGCTAATTAGGGGAAGCTTTGAAATAAAGTACACATGGAGGGGCAGAGCTCCTCCCAGAATTAAGATACTGCCCCCCCCCCCCCCCCCACCCCGAGTCTCACAGTATTGTGTTCCGAGTGGTTTCTCCATAGCTATCACATACTTCGCACTGACTGTAAGACAGCCCTGTGCAACGCAGGCGTGTATGGGCTCACGCCAGCCCTCCGAGGAGATGTCATTAGGTGATTAGGTAATCATCTCTCTGTACAGATGAGCAAAGTGAGGCCAGGACGGACCGGACCCACGTTCCAGTCGAGGCCACGCTGACCCTAACTCAGCGTTGCCCCCGTCAGCAACGTGAAGAGCAGCAGTGGAGCTCCCTGCTTCTGTTTGCTGGGGAAGATGCCCGGCACAGGGAGAGGCCAGCCTGCCTCCCGGCTGCTCCCAGATGGGGCAGATGCTTCTCTCTCTTCGGCGCTGACCCGCGCGGCTGGCTACCTGGGTTGAGAGTGACCGTGTTCTCGTGTTCTCTGCTCTTTTCCAGCCCGCTGCTAGCTGTGTCCTTTGCCACTTGCTGTGCTGTTCCAGGAATTGCCCTTCTGACCTGGGGGGTGAACCCACTCACAGGAGCCCTGGGGCTCTTCAACATCTTCCTGTACACTTGCTGTTACACCCCACTGAAGAGGGTCAGCATTGCCAACACCTGGGTCGGAGCTGTGGTGGGGGCCATCCCCCCTGTCATGGGCTGGACGGCAGCCACTGGCAGCCTCGACGCTGGTAAGTGTCCCCCGTGTCCCCGCGTCTGCTCCCCGACACCTGGCGCCGGCGCCCCGCCCAGGAACTCAGCGGCTCTTCGGGACAGACCGCTCCTGCCCTGAACTGCAGGACTTGGTGTTTGAGTCCGTGTGATTCGGAACTGGCTCCTCGCAGTGCACAGAGGGGGCAGTCTGAAATACCGAGTGCACACCTGACGGGAGACTGGCTTCTGCTTCTCTCTCAGACTTGGAAACGTGTGAGAGAGAACAGGAAGCGAGCTGCCCCCGCCTGTAACGACAGGTGTCGGCCCTGGTGTCTCACTGGGGTGCCCCCACGGCGGGTGTCTGGTCCCGGCTCCACTCGCCTGTCGCGGACGCTCCCTCGCTGCAGGCCTGCTGCCTTGGCTCTTTCCTCCCACAGACCCGGCATTTCCCCTCTGAAAGAACAGGCCGTTTTCATTAGTTTCTAATTGATTTTTATATGATTTGCTTAAATTGTTCATGCTGTCTACAGTAAAACCATTGAGACATTTCTACATTTTTTTGGTGGTATGTCAGAACTAAATTTGCGGGGTGAAATAGCCCATTTTTACCATCTGAGAGGAAGTTCCACAGTCCAATTAGTCAAGCAATTAGAGTTTTGACCGACACTTGGGAAGGAAGTGGTGAGGCTTCCTGCAGTACATGTAAGCACATGTTTTTCACGAGAGATCAAAGGCAGTTGGCCGTAAACGCCCAGAAAGCTGCGTCTCTGACCGTCCACGAAGGCGCTCGGGCTGCGGCGTGGCGCGCACGTGGGGCTGCACCTTCGCCACGACTGTCTCCTGCCGCGGTTTTGATATTCCGTGAGTGTTGGCATCCGTGAATCTACACGCTCAGTATTCTGAAGGGCACAGGCTTGTCTGGCTTGTGCTGAGCTCCAGCGGCCATCCGTGTGGGAGGCTCTTCCCCGCAGAGCAGTGCCCGGCCGGGGCTCTGGGGCGGGTGCCGGGACAGCTGGTGCCCTTCGGAACGTGACCCCTTCGTGCTGTTCTCTCCTTACCTCCCCAAAGGGGCTCATAATGGTCCCTTCTCGTGGAGTTGTGAGGAGTGAATGAATTCTCATTAAGCATTCCTCATTTATACAGTGGGCAGATTAACACAGATCAAGAAAGGTCATCAAATTTTACTGGTACGCAAACTCGGAGTAGTAACTGTCCTTGGCTGTTGTTTGAAGACGGTGAGGTGCCTCCAGGCTCAGCGGGAAAGAGTGCTGGGGTTCATTGGTGATGTCTGTCTCGGGTGAGGGAGGTCAGGGTGGACCGCGTGGGTTTGGCATCCCTGGACTAGGTGATGTCTGAGTTTTTCCCCGGTTTACAATTTAAAGAGCACACCTGCGTACTACCAAACTCCTGGTCAAATTCCTCCTCCTCTGTTCTGCCTAGAGCCTCAACCTTGACCTGATCCAAACTCCCTCTCTCCCTGACTCCCCACACCTTTCTGGAGGGTGCCCAGCCATGCAAGGCTCTCGGCCTCCGCACCGTGTACTTATTGCTGCTGCCACTGGGTCCCCTGCTCCAGGCCACCTGCCTGTCCCCAGTCAGGAATGCCAGGACCCTGTTCAGTTTCCTCTCACCTGGCGTAAAGGAACAAGGCACCCAAAGCTGCCTGTTCTGTCTAGAGAATCCCAGGGTCAGGGTCAAGTTGCTGCAGGGATAGGCGTCACTGGAGACAGAGGAGGGCAGTCGAATCCAGGGCCTTGGAGAACTTGGTCCCCTCGGTTGTGCAGGGCCCTGGGACCTAGGTTCTTGCTGAGGGTTGATGCCCTTGTCATATTCCCAGGCAGTTTCTGTGGAGAGTTTGGGCCTCAGCATATGTCGGCCAGAGAACGAGCTTTGAGAAGTCAGCAGGAGCCCTTACTGTTCGGGGACAGTCTGGACTTGGCTAAGCTGCTGATAGACATATACTGTAAATAAAATTTGGGGTACAGCCTTTCTTTTTTTTTTTTAATCCTCACCCGAGGATATTTTTCCATTTTTTGTTCAGATAGAGTGGGAAGGTGAGAGAGGAAGAGAGAGAGAGAGAGAAACATCAATGTGAAAGGGACACATCGAGTGGCTGCCTCCCGCACGACCAACCAGGGCCAGGGACAAACTGCAACCGAGGTACGTGCCCTTAGCGGGAACCGAACCCGGGTCTCTCTGGACCGCAGGCCGACGCTCTAACTGCTGACCCAAACCGGCCAGGACGGGGTACAGTCTTTCTGTGATCCAAATTTAATCACCTATGTACAAACTCACTAATGAGGGACAGCCAAGAGCCAGGCTATACCTTGTTTAAAGTAGCAGGATGAAAACACGTATTTATCTTGAAAAATGAGACCCATCCTCTACCTGCAGTGGCCCTGGCAGAGCATTCTGAGGGGTTGTGCGACCACAGAGAGCAGTTCCTTGGCGACATTCGAGATGGATGTCTGTCACCCTTTTTCTGTAGTTTGTAAAGACACACGGTGACAACAGGGCTTACTGCCCCGGTTCTGATTCACCACAGATCACACTGTACACCTACAGCCTCGTCAAGTTTATACAGAAGGATGATGCTGCCTTACACAGTGCTTCAAACTGCTTCAAAAGAAGTTTCCAAACATTGTTGAGCAAACTTGAGATGAGCAGGAAATCTTTGTATGAATGAATGAGTGCGTAGATCCTTCCGTTTTACAGAGGACAAGACTAGGTTAATCCACAGTCAATTGCCAAATATTTGCTGAGCATCAGCTGTGCAAAGGTATCAGGAGGAAGCGATACAAAGCAGCAAGGCACCCAAAGGAATCTAAAGATTTTATTGCTGGGATTTTAGGAACTGGGTTGAATAGGATTTTATGCAGTTTTGCCTTCTTCCAGAACTGCGCTGTCTAATCAGGCATCCACTGGCCACATGCGGCTCTTCACATTTAAATTTAAACTTAAAAATTCAGGTCCCGTCCCTTTGGCCGTATTCCAAATGCCCACAGCCACACGTGGCTCATAGCTGCCACGCTGACAGCGCAGACTGGAAACAGTTGTGTCCTCAGGAAAGGTCGTTGCGACAGTGCTGCCCAGGAGGCCACGCTGATGGACCTGCTTCGTGTGCGTTCGCCCTTCAGCACCAGGGCACTGGGAGACGAGGCCTGTGGTTCTGGGCTTCAGTGCAGGTCGGATCCCGGGGGTTTTGCTGGAACGGAGCCTGGGTCCTGGCTCAGAGCTTCTCATTCCGCAGGTCTGGGCGGGGCCGAGAGCGCGCATTTCTAACAAGTTCCCAGGTGATGCTGATGCCCACGGGTGGAACCACAGAGGGCGCTAGCTGTTAGAACACCTGGGAAATGCCTGGGGATTGGGCGGAGGGCATGGCAGATGGCATTGGGAGGCACTGAGGGTGTCATTTGTATTCGCCTCAGAGGTGACAGCTCTGAGTTCTTATCTTACGGGACTTGTTTGCTTGAAAGAACCCTTCTAAGAATAAAATGGCCCAAAGTGCTTCCTTTCTTCAGTGGTATCTCCAAACCATTGTATCTTTGAACCTCCAAAGACTGATCACTTTGGAGAAGCCTGAGAGTAGAGAAGTCTTTGGAATATTGTGTTGAACTATACTGATAGTAAGGAAGAGAAGGTGGGAGGTGAGGGTGTGAGGGGGCTGGGAGATCACCCTGTCAGTGGAACAGCCTGGACTAGGAGCTGCTGGGTCACCACCTTCACACACGGCTTCATTGTGCAGGGGTCAGTTGAGGACCTACTATGTGCTGGGCACTGAGAGAGACAAATACTGCTAAAACCCAGCCCTCAGGAAACCGTGTCTCACTCAGTATCTTCAGGGAGAGGGGACTTCAGGGGGCTGCGAGCTGATCTGAGAAGGCTTTGGAGCATAGTGACTTCCGAATTGAGTCACGATGCACTTAGAGAGGGGAGCGTACTGTCCAAGAACAGGGAAGAGGTGTACATGGAGGGTTGAAGGCAGGGACCCGGAGCAGCAGTGAGGCTGGGGACCGGATCCAGAGGAGCTGCCGCCTGAGGAATGTGTACTTGAAAGGCAGAGAAGACGCCTTGGAGGTTTAAGCAGGAAGCAGCGGGTGTCCGCTTGAGGAGGATTTCACGGTGTGCACAGGTGCTGCTTCCGTGGTATTGGACATCCGGAAGCCTGCCTCTGTTGTCCCCCCAAGTTCTGTGTGTCCTCTCAGTTCCTGGCCACTCTTTCCCCTCTCCAGCAGGGCCCTACGTATCCTAGGCCTGCCCCCACCCGCCTCCCCTCCCTAGTCAAAATTTCATCCTTTGAGTAGTTCGTGAAGCATCAATCTGGTCGTCCTTTGGAAGAGCAGCTTGTGAGCACCAAGGAACCTACAGGTGGGAATGAAGGGGGGATTCCACTGAATATTCCATTCCTCTGCCCCACCTTCCCTGGCTACTCAGCCAGGACATCAAGTACCTGGCACCGTCGGTCACTTGGTCATGTGTACCTGTGCAGAAGCCCTTTCCTGGGGCTCAGGAGATGGTGGCAGGACTGGAGAGGAAGCAGCTCAGGGCGGTGTGAGATGGGCAGCTACAGCCTCAGCTGCAGGGGCCCTGCCTCGAAGGCGCTGTCCAGTTGGAGAGAGAGGGTAGATAAGCAGCTGTAGAAAATGGTGTGCATCCCTCGCCCTGGCCGTGGCTCAGCAGTTAGAATGTTGGCCCACGGACCAGAGAGTCACCGGTTCAATTCGTCAAGAGCTTGTACCTGGGTTGCAGGTTTGATCCCTGGCCCTGGTTGAGGTCATGCAGGAGGCAACCAGTTGATGTGTCTCTCTCACATCTATGTTTCTCTCTCTCTCTCTCTCTCTCTCTCTCTCTCTCTCTCTCCCCCCCCCCCTCCCTCCCACTCTATCTGAAAATTAATGGAAAAATATCCTCCGGTGAGGATCGAAAAAACAAAGAGAGAAAATGGTAGGCATCCCATTGGCTGGTGAAGTAAGGAAATGGATGTTCAGAGGTGCCTCCTCCCCGTCTTGGTGGGCAGATCTTCTGTGGTTTTAGTGGTGGCTCCTGGGCCAGTGAGGCGTCCAGAGGCCCGAGCACTGAAGAGGGTCTGCTGCCCCTTCGTAAAACATCAAATAAGGGTAGGATGGTCCTTTGGGCTCTGATTTCCCCGCCACAGCCAAATTGTTTTGATTTTTCCCATCAGTAGTGGAAACCCAGTTTCTCCTTGTGTTAGATACCCAGTGGTATGGGTCAAAGCCATGCTCCCTCCCCCGCCCCTCCGGTCCTGCAGCTCCGGGAGCAGGCAGGCTGACAGGCTAGGTGTGGGGAGTGTGCGCACTAACAGTTAGCTGCCCTGCATTTTGCTACTTTGTGGTCGCACAGAGAGCTGTGAGCGGCTGGCTCCTCTCTCCCGGTGAGCAGATCCGGCTGTCAGCAGGTTGTTCCCGGAGAGCTGGGCTGTCAGACGCTGCCCAGCCGGGAGGCACTCTTGGTGGCTGTCGTGTGGTCAAGGACGTCATTAGAATGGTACTTATTCTACCTGCCTCCATTTCCCTCCTAGGCCTTGGCTTCCCACCTGCCTACTTACGTTGCTCTTTTTTTTTTTCTTTTTTTTTAAGTTATACTGCTGTCACTAGAAAATACTAAAAATGCTTACCAAGTCAAACTCAGGAAGGCCACGAGTGGACTGCGTGCTGGTCCCTGCTCCGGCCAGCTGGTATCTCAGGACTGGAAGTGCTGGGTTTGTGTCTGCTCGCAGGCGACAGCAGGGAGGGCCGTGACCGGGCAGGGCCTGGCCACGGGGTCTGCGGGGTGCTCATAGACAAGTGTGGGCAGCCCAGACATTTCCGCTCCTAGCAGGCCGGGCCTGGCACTGGCCTCCCAGCAGTTTATCTGAGTCTGTTTGCTTCTCGGTGCTTCAGGTTCAAGTCTCCTCCCCGCTCCTTGCCGGGGCCACCTCTCTATCACCACCTTTTCTTAAAGGCTCAAGTTCTATTTTGTAATTTTCCTAAATTTGAATAAACCCCGGGTCTTGGGAGTCTATGCCCTGGACTGGGGTGACTGTCTGCAGAGCTGATTCCAATGTTGTTGTGGGGTAAACATTAATTATGTCAGACAACATTCAGTTACAAACGAGGGCTCAGAAACAGCCTCTTATCAGGAAGTGACATTTGGCAGATGGATGGTTTTAGTAACAAAGGGGAGGACTTTTTTAGCCTCAGCTGGTAAACTACAAAATGTTAAATACTGTGTCACTGTATTGCCTCCTTTAAACCAGGGTGAGACAATAGAATAGACGGTTTATTTACTCATCCAGTGGACGGATCCGTGCGGGCTGCTGAGGGCCAGCCCTGGGCACCCGGGCACTGTTACGTTCCCTTTCCGTGCCGCCCAGCTGAACTCACACTCGGGAATGAGTGTGTTCGTCTGTGTGAGACTTTTCTCATTACTAGCCTTAGAGCTTCAGATTACTTAAATGATATTTTTAAAGACAGAGTGAACGAGGAATGTTTTCGTGGGAATAGTGGCACACCAAACAGTATTTAGAGCCCTGTTCTCTTCAAAGACAAAAACCCAAAAGGCGGAAAAAGAACGTTTTGGGAAGATGTTGCTGGACCCGAGCTTGGCCATGTGACCACAGGCTGACTCGGTACCAGGCGTGCTCCTCTCGGCGGCTGTGCTGGGCTGACTGTCAGTGACAAGCGTCCAGGGATCTGGGCCGGTGCCCTCGTGAAGGAAGTGATCGCTGATGCCTCGTGTGGCAGCCTGGTGGGCACGGTGCCTGGCACAGGACATCTGCTCAGTACAAGGAACAAATGCGTATCAGGTGATAAAGATGGAAGGACTTCTGGGGTGAGCTGTGGGTGTGTTTGAATGTGCAGAGAACCCGCAGGTGCTCGAAACTGCCCCCTCAGGGATGGTGAGCAGGGAACAGTACGGGAGCACTTTTTTTAGAGTCAGGGCTTGGTGCTTCCTTTACCCTCGTCCCTCCCTTCAAATGAAACCCCAGGTGGCCGCTGGACAGCAGGGGTGTGCAGTCAGGTGAGGGAGGGCGAGCATCTGTGCCTGTTCATTATTCCCAGGCCACTTCCAAGGGCTCCTTCCAGGGCACGCGGCCATCGCCAAGCTGCCTTTCCTATTTTCAGAGCACTTTTAATCTCGCCTTTTGTGTCTCTGCAGTTGATAAACTGGCCCCACATCCTCTTCCCTTTATCTGCAGCGCCATAGAAGTCTATTGCACTGTTGAGGCCGATCTGTTTCACAAGCTCCTTTGTGTTAACCCTCAAAAGAAAGGCTTTGAGATCTGTGAGCATGAAGCTCGGGGTTTGGCTTTGCTTCCCCAGCTGGCCCCCCGTTTACATGACCATGTAACCCTGACAGCACAGATGTAACCAGTCACGGAGCAGACAAGCCGCCAGGGCCACATGGAGAGGGAGCCTATTGTCCTGGGAGGGAAGACCTCCCAAACCCAGCACCAAGGTTCACTGGAGCCGAGTTTCTTTATCCTTTCAAGGCCGGGCGTGGACAGTGAATGACAGTGACGGTTCTGGGTGGGAAGGGGTGACTGTAAGAGCCGCAGCTGAAACCAGTGAACTCAGTTCCAGAGGACTTTTTCCTGGAGGGACACATAGAGTCAGAGCTCCAACTTGGAAGTTTTTGTTGCCATTCTCTTGGGAAACCAGTGAGCTGGATTTGCCTTGGCTTTGTTCGCCTGCAGAGTGGTGGGAATGCGCCCGGGCAGCATCTCCAGGTGTGAGCAGAGGGGGCCCTGAGGGGTTCTCCCCAGGCAGTGTGGTGTGGAAGTGATGGACAGATGCCTTGAGAGTTTAGAAGTACATGTGTTTTCAAAGTCACTGGAAGACGTTGGTTAGCTGTGCCCTGCTGGTATGCCCCATGGTCCGAGCGGGGTGCCGTGAGGTTCGGGTTCTCCGGCAGCGGACACGCAGCAGAGCAGACGTGCTCTTGAACATGCAGTTTGTGCGGAGGGACGTGAATACGCCCTGGACGCCGGCATAGTCGTCTCTGGCGTTGCTTTTGAGCTGGGATTTTGGCACCGTGGCCTCAGGAAGCTGCTGTCCCCCAGAAAACCTTGCCCACAGACATGCCACCTATTTCACAGATTTTCTGTATTTTCTATATTCATAGACCAACTAATATTCCATTAAAGTAAAGGAAGCAGGCATTTCTTTCAGATACGCAGTTAGGTAGGAAAAAGAGATAATGCATTTAATAGAAGCAGAGAATGCATAGTTTGTATGAAGGCATCGAAACTCTGAGACTGTCTTCAGAGCTCAGTTTACAAACTGCTTCTTCCAGGAAGCCTTCCCTGCCTCTCCCAGGCTGACTCTGGTCTTCCTCCTGTGTGCTTCCCACATGCCCTGCACCTGGGCTGTCATCCTGCCTTGTCCTCCAGACTCGGCTGAGGGCCTCGGGAACAGACTGCTCCTTCACGTAGTGGGCGCACGAGTATTTGCTGTTACAGAAGATCGGCCCAATAAAAACAGACTGCTCTGGGGGTGAGGCTGAGGGGAGGCTTTTGAATGAGTAAACTGAGTGCTTTGTTTACCGCACAAGGAAGGTGGCTTCCACCACAGCCCCCGGACTAATTCAAGGCTTCCTGTTCTAGTTCACCTTATCTTGATGAAGAGAGTAATTTGTTTTCCATCTTGTAGATGAGCAGAGGCTGCTGCAGCCCGTCAAGTAGAACTGTGTGGGGGCGGTTTTCTGATCACAATCCATTAAGGCTAAGCTGTGATTTCTAAAGCTCTTTCACTGTGACATGAGCCAAACCCATACCCAATTTCCTCTCGCATGGAGAGCAGCGTGCTACTCTTCTGAAAACGATTTTTAAATTGTTATTTTGAGCAGAAGCATAACTGGAAAATGTGTATTGAGCAAAACAGAGTACTCCAGTTGGCACACTAAGAGGGGGGCTTTTGAGAAAGGAGGAAAATCCATCTGGGCCTGATATTTTAACCATTTCAGGTCTGTTTCCCAGCTGAGTTTGCCCTTTCACGGCCGTTTCCATCACAAAACAGATGCTAGGCTCTGACTTCTCCTGTTCCCTCCCCCACTCCTCGTTATCAGGGAGGTGGTTTCTCTCCGGGGGACACAGCTTGGTCTGGCCATTCCCCTGTGCTGAGGCTGTCACAACTGCACACCACCGTGGGCGACTGCTCGGGAGCTGGTGGCTGTTCTGCGTGCATCGTGCTCGGAGCCGCAGAGTGACCCGTGCCCTGGAATCTCTAACGGCACTTCCTCCTCAGTGCCCTCTGTGCCTTCTAATTCCCCAAGGGGACTCACTGTCAAGAGCAATGTGTGCTCTAGCATAATGTCTGAAAAAACAGTGTCCATACCTTCATGTGAAAATGCTTTATTGGCCCTGGCCAGGTGGCTCAGTTGGTCGGAGCATCGTCATGTACACCTAAAGCTTGCAGGTTCGATTCCTGGCCAGTGCACATACCTCAGTTGCAGGTTCAATCCCCAGTTGGGGCTCACATCGATGCTTCTCTCTCTCTCAAAAAATCAACAAACATATTCTCAGGTAAGAATAAATGAATAATGCTTTATTGCTAAAAATGTCAACATCATGTGTGTGTGCTGGGAAATGGTGCCAGTGGACTTGCTCAATCTGGTGTTGCCACAAACCTGAGTTGTAAAAATCGCAGTCTGTGGAGCACAGCCGAAGGAAGCATGCCTGTGACTGAAACTCACCTCCTGGTTTTAAGGCACCAGGACATTTAAACTGCAAATGCCTCTGCGTTTCCTCCTTCCAGCAAGCGCCCCTCTGCTCAGCCCAGTGGCATTGGGATCACCACCCAGCAGTCCACTATCACTGATGTGAGTCAATATGTGGCAAGTTTTCTAGAAGGGCTGGTTTACTGTGAAGAATACCCTTGGGCAAGTGAATTAATCTTCTCCTTTGCGAGGGGAGGGTGAAACTGCCCAGGGAGGTTGCTGTGAGCTTTGGAGAGCATGTGTGTAATTCCTGCACACACTGCCTGGGGCACGACAGCCACAGGCACTTAGCTGGGATGTGTCAGAAGTACAGCTTTGCGTGTCTCCACTGTGCACGCCCTCACCTGTGCGTGTCCTTGGAGTTCCCCACCTGAGTGAGTCACCAGGGCGGCCACCTTCAGCACTCCTCACTTGTCCACTGCCATTTGTTTTTAAATATGTTTTTACTGATTTTTTAGAGAGAGGGGAAAGGAGAGAGAGAGAGAAACATCAATGTGAGAGCGAAACATCAATCGGCCGCCTCCTGCACACCCCCTACTGGGGATCAAGCCCTCAACCCGGGCACGTGCCCTGACTGGGAATCAAACCAGGACCTCTCAGTCCATGGGACGACGCTCAATCCACTGAGCCACACCGGCCAGGCTCCCCTGCCATTTGTTACCCACCATCCAGGGGTGACCCGCTGTGCTGGGGGACTCTGCTTGGGGAGGGTCCCATCCTAACCCCAGCCCCATCTGGTAGCTTCCCCTCCCTCACTCCAGCCTCCACGCCCTCCCAGGAGAGGCCTGAAGTGTCTCCCAACAGGATTTGACAGTGTTCTGTTTCCAGTTAGTCGGGTCATGGCTTAAATGTCACTTTTGGGAAAGCCTTCACTGAGCAGTTGGTCTCAGGTGGTCCCCACACTGTCACCTTGTTCCGATTTTGTAAATAACACTCATCCCTGTGACTTGTGTTTGTGTCTCTCTCCCTCCCGACTGTGAGCAGGGCTTTGTCCGGTTCCCACTGCCTGTGTAGCATCCATAGCAGTGTCTGGCATGAGGTGGACACTGGTCATCTCCTTCCCAACACACAGTAGCCACCTCTATTATCATTGTCATTAAAATTGGAGCATGTGTGTGTGAACTAAGATACATCTGTATGTTATTTATAGATAGGGTTAACATGGATTTGGGGGATTTGACAACACCTCTACTAAGATAGGAACCCTAAAATCAAGTGTTGGTTATATTTCCTCCCATATTGGAAGGAACTGATTGAATTACAACAGCCCACAGGAAACCACCAGTGGGTATGAAAGTAGCCCCATCCCTCTCAGATCTTTGGCACCCGAGCAGTTGTACTCAATATGTCACACCTGCCTGATCAACTTAATTCAGAAACAGGTATGTTTCTGCCCAAAACAAGATGAATGAAATCATCTTCTTCCTGTGAGGGGACCTGGAAGCCTGGCCGCTGACACCCTGCAGGTCGCACTGTCGGAAAACAGATCAGAAGTGGGACTCGTCCCTGCTCACCCTCCTGGGCTCCTGCACAACAGCCCCTCGGGACCTTGGAGCCCAGACTTACTTTCTCAGTGGTCGAGTTATCTCAGCTGCTCAGAGGTCTGTCACAGGAGCCCCGCCCTCTTTTTCTGAGCATCCCCACAGACCAGGGCTTAAAAGCCTCATTACCTGCAATGGGCCTGTGGTTATAAATTCTCAGCCTCTCTGTGCAGGTGCGTCCTGGGGTAGATTACACAGTGGTCAGTAAGCTGTCGGGCGTCTGGTCAGGGGCCCCCAGACCCGAGTCAGGGCAGCAGAGGCTCCCGAGGCAGGAGGAGGTGGGGCGCGGACGCCGGCGTCCGGGTCTCCCAGGTCAGTGCTGGGAAGCGGTGCCCCGGCGACCGCTTGTGCCGAAGCAGTCTTTACACGTGGGCTTCCACTGCTGAGTCTGCGGCCTCGCCTGCGGCAGCATGGGCACTTTCTGTCCTCTGCCCGCAGGAGACACAGGAACGTGGACACACCTTCAGGAGTGCACATTCCAGTAGGAAACGTGGAACAACAGATCATTCATTCACGATGGGCCGCCGTGGTCCAGCAGGGGGTCCTGTCCCAGCCCAGACCTCACTGCCGTCTGGCCGCCGCCAAGGTCTCCCAGGACCCCAGGCTGGACATGCCTGAGGTCATCCCCGCCCGTCCCCATGCCCTCTCGGTGGCGTTGCCAGGGATCCCGGGCACAGGAGCTGCCCTGCCGCCGCCCTCCTCTGACCCTCCTGACCCAGGACACACATCCTCCGCCTCCGCCTCCTCGAAGGCCCACCCTCTTTCCGCCCCATTTTCTTCTCCCTGTCTCCTCGCGTCCTTCCAGACCTGCCTGGCCCTCCTCTGTGTTCTTCTGCCCTCAGGGCCCCTCGGCGCCCTGCCTGTGCACGCTCACACCGCCCACGTGCCCCCACTCCCACGCCGAGGTCCTTGCAGTGTCCTGTGCTCTGCGGGCACTGCGGTCCTCGGCCCGGCCTGCGGAGTCAGTGCGCCCCCGCCTGTTGCCGGTGCAGGGCGGCCTTCCCGGGGTCTCAGCACTCCGGCCACACGAGCCTGCCTCTCTGGTTCTGGCTTCTAAACTGACCTACAGTAAAACTGACCTTTTTATCTTTTGCTCTACAACTCTAAGAATCCTACCACATATATTAACCTTTTAATACCTGGCTTCCTGCCTCAGGCCCTTGCAGATCCTTCTCTGGGCTCCGTTACTTCTCCCTGGGAGCTCAGCTCAGACGCCCCGTCCTCAGGGAAGCCTTCCCTCCCCGGGGCTGGTCACCCTGGTGCTGGAGGCCCTCGTGGCAGGTGCTTTCCCTGCACAGCACTCAAGGGGCGATGACCGATCACTAGTGTGGCCTTGAGTGACGGCGAGCTCGGTGCCTCGGGGACACACGAGTGCCGAGCCCAGGGCTGGCCACTCCGCTGTGCTCAGGAAACATGTTTGCGTGACTGAATGCCGACTCTCCGGCTGGTAAGGGCAGGGCCCCTACTGTGGGACCTGTAGGAGGTGGCTCAGTGTCCTCCGGAGCCCGGAGACAGGCTCCTTGTGCACTTGTCCACCTCTGAAGGACGATCATCATCCGATCCATTTGTTTGATTAGAGTATGAACTTACCCTCAGCCCTACAGGCAGGACTGATGAGGTGAACTAGTCTCACACAGAGTGCTTACTCACTGGTGCTCAGGGTGCTAACATGTCCTTGTTGAAAACTGCAAAGCCACAGACAAGTCATTATTCTGCTCTGGGATCCGGGTCCTTCATGCCAGTCCGTTCATTCAGCGGACACTTTCTAGCACCTCCTGCCTGCCGCATCATGCAGGCTCTGGGCGTGGGGAGGGCAGTGTGCCAGGCACCGCCCCGGAAAGCCCCGCCATCCACAGTGAAATAGTCCGTCAGTTCACAGACAGAAGCCAGGGCGGCCCATGTGGGCCTGGTTATGGTCCTTTCTGTCGGTGCTGAGTCTGGAGCCACCAACTGCCCTGAAGAGGGGCCTTGTCCAGGGGGCCAAATGGGCGTGCACCCGCTGCTGGTGCACCCCCCCTCCGAGAGCCCAGTACACGGGGCCCAGGGGGCTAGCCCCGCCCTGAACATGTTTGCAAGTGCTGGGGGCTTCTCTTGTCCCAGTGTTGGGACACAAGGGGGTACTGGGTGGGCAGGAGCCACGGGTGCGCGAAGTCCTGCAGTAGGACAGCCCACCCCAGATGCCTGCCAGGCGGCTGTCCCTGCTGAGGTGAGAGGGGGCGCGGTTTGGAGAGCACTTGGCTCCCCACCTGCCTGTCGGAGGCCAGGCTGACTTGGGCAGGCAGAGATGAGAACAAAGCTGGCAGAGATGCCTTAGGAGCAGCAATGACTTTGTAACAACCCCTGACAACACCTGCTTACCTCTTGTCTCCTACCCTCCGCACAGGAGCCTTTCTTCTGGGAGGAATCCTCTACTCCTGGCAGTTTCCTCACTTCAACGCGCTGAGTTGGGGCCTCCGAGAGGACTACTCCCGCGGGGGCTACTGCATGATGTCCGTCACTCACCCCGCCCTGTGCCGGCGCGTCGCGCTGCGCCACTGCCTGGCCCTGATCGCACTGTCCACCGCAGCCCCCATCCTGGACGTCACCACGTGGACCTTCCCCGCCATCTCCCTCCCCATCAACCTGTACATTTCCTACCTCGGCTTCCGGTTCTACTGGGACGCGGACCGGAAGAGCTCCAGGAAGCTGTTCTTCTGCAGCCTGTGGCACCTGCCCTTGCTCCTGCTCCTCATGCTCACCTGCAAGCGGCCGCCGGGCGACAGCGACAAGGCAGAGCCACAGAGTTGAAACCACATTGGCATGTGGGAAAGAACCAAACATACAGGGAGATGCACTACTTTCCCCTTTGCTGTTAGGCAAGACTGCTGCGGTAATTCTGGAGCAGGAGAAAAGGAATCACTGGGTTTAGGACAAGGCTGGTTGTGAAACGATCCGGTGCTCAATGATCACGCAGCAGTGTTTTTAATGATGATGTCCAAAATGCTCCAAATGCTCCCCAAATGAGAAGTGGGTTGGCCCAGTAGATGAATACAGAGAGGGAATCTCTCTCTCTTTGAGGGTCTTGACATATCTCTTCCCCCAACCTCTCCCCTATTGTTTTTTTCCTCAGGTAGATGAACAAGTGCCCCCCCCCCCACACACACACACACACACACACCACCCACCTGCCAGCCGGGCGCACAGGGCAAGCACTCATACTCTGATCCCTGCAGTTCTGTGGCCTCAGGCCCCTCGAGGACCTTGTCAGGGGACATCACGCTGTAGCACCCCCTTCCCTGCGAATGAGCCAGGCCCCAGTTCCAGCTTTCTCTACCCCATACACACTCTCGGCCACATACCGCATATTCCCTCAGACGGTGCTAGAATACCAAGGATGGGCTTTGCATACCATTCGGAGGACGAATTCCAAACGGTTGCCTAGGGAATCTCAGGCTGGACTGCCAGCCCCTGCCCACCCCCATTACATGTCAGCATTTCAGAAACTCCAAGGAATCAAAGGCATCTTTATAGTTCAGTGTAAAATACAGGAGGTGTCTGAAGCATTGCTTCCTGGAAGGGCAGTACCGGAACCCCCTCCAGCTCGCTCCTGGCTGGTCTGTCCGCCCTCCTGCCCATCAGCTCCCTTTGCTGCCCAGGTGCTCAAGCCCGTATGGGAAGGGAAATCAGGAAAAGGTGAGCTGGGCTACCAGCCCACATAGCTCATGTCCCTTTAGTGAGGAACACATTTCCGTCCTGGCCTCTTCTGAATTCAGAAATTAGCCTCCACACAGGCACCGGCCTTAAGAGCCAGAACCCCAGGTGGACTTCTGGCGGGGCTGCTTCCGGTCCGAGAGCTGTGAGTTTCCCTGTAGCCAGCGTGACCTCATCACCTGCGGGTCCATCAGCCCGTCACGTCCACCCCTTGTCCACTGTCCAGTTCCATTTGCCTGAAGGTCTTGAAGCTTAACAGAGTGTTTTAATTGCTCAGTCTCCAGGGCAAGGCTGCCTGTAGGAATTCATTTGGAGAGTTTAAACGACATTTACACAGTCGTTGCAATATGCCTGTTCCCTCAAAAATTTTCTAAAGCGGTTACAGATAGCATCTGATCCTGTTTCTACTTATCTGAAATGTTAGCTCCTGGCTGTGTCCAGGTTACTCACCATGGGGAACATGGCCCCAGAGTGTCAGAAAGGACATCTACAACTTGTCACAGCCCTGAAACTTGTAAAATGCTTCCGTTCTCTCTCCACTGCAGTAAACGAGTACATAAGAACAGGAGTGTGTGCTGAGATTTTATTTAATCATCTTATTCTGAGTTTGGGTGGTTCCGGGTAACACTGAGAGCATTTGACTCACGTTCCCGAGCTAGCGAAGGACGGAAGGCAGGCTCGTTGACAGTTCTCTGCAGGTAGCAGGGGTGAGCGCCCTGGCTGTTTGATACCTGTGCACCCAGAACAGTAATGACCCACCTGCCCCCACCCTCCCTTCGCTTACAGTCATCCAGTCTTCCCTTCTTCTTCCTTCAAAACCGTCGCTGAAGAAACCTGCCCTGGGGACTCTGACCTGTCCTTCTGCTCAGAAGACACTAGTGGCCTGCTGTCCACCCAACACCGGAAGACCAAGCTTCTCAGCACTCAGACTCGACGGACTCTCCGATTTCCCCTCCACGTCACCGACTTCTCGCTGCTTCTCACACCTCTGAAGGCACCCTGTGCTCTGTGTTCCAGGGTGGAATGTGGAAGTCACACTCCCGTGACCCCAGCAGCCCCGGCCAGCACAGTCACTCGGTCACCGGGACTGGAAGTCCTGGGTCTTCATTTCCACACCCGCCCACAGGCTCTAGCTTTGCCCGCCTTTCATAGGGCCTGCACGCCCATGGGGTGAAGCGTATGTCCCCGAGACTCTTCGGGAGATAATACCTACCACAGCTGTCCTGAGGAGTCGCTAGGCACATGTATGTATAGTAAGGCCTTAGAAAGACTCAAAGTTAAAAATATAAAATCTGAGTTTCCTTACCTTGGAGTTTCCCAAACCTACTAGCCAGAACCCTTTGCCCTGTGTAACACCTCCCAGCCCTCCCGGAATTAGTGGTCAGGCGTGCAGTCTGGGAAATGTGTCTGGACCTCAGGTCTTCAGGCCTCGGCTGTGACTCGGTAGGGGCCACGCCCACAGGAGAACGAGGCTTGAGATTTGAAACAGGAATTCACTTGGAATTTGGTTATTCTAAATAAACCAAGTAATTAAAAGGTTGTACTGATCCCTTAATCAGTTTTTTATAAACATGCCTTTTAACATCGTATTTCTCTGGCGCTGGAAATACTGTATCAACTCCCTATATATGTAGTAAAACGCTGTATCAGTTAAGGATAAAACCAAATTTCACCACAGGGCCTGTCGCTGATGGAAGTGCCACTGCCTAGTCCCAGGATCAGATTTTTCCAAATATAAAAATGGGGTCTGTCTTGCCCAGTGGGAACACCTTCTTCATGGCATTTCAAATGTGCTTTGAGTACCCTGCTCCCTAATGCTGGGGGAGAAAAGTGAAATTATTGGCAACTGCTTTGCTCTGAGTATGTATAGGGTTGGATTCCCCTCTGATGGCTTATTCTTTTACTGTCCATCCTGCCCAACATCCTCACTTCCTGTTTGCTACAAAAAAAGCTGGGACTCGGCACTTGTGTGCCTGATGGCAGTGCCAGTAACAGAGCAAAGCTTTTTCTGCTTGCTGCCTCTGGTGTCATAGGGGACACTCTGAGTGGCAGCATGTGTGTAGCTGACTGCAGGAGGGACTTGGGGGAGAGGTCTTGAAAAGGCCGACACGACCCTTCTAATGACATGTTCACGTCCAAGAGCACACCTCACTGGTGGATGGAGGGCTGGGTCGGGATGTGGCCGTGGTTCTTGTCTGGAATCAGAGGCCAGTTAGTGATCACCCACAAAGTTCCTCATCCTGTCTGGTAGGACCAATGGTGTGCCAACCAGACAACCAAATAAAAAGCAAGTGGAAAACAAACAGGGCCAGCAGTGGGCTTGGACATGTGGCATGCTACCTTCGGTCTGTACCCATCAGCAGTCAAACTTTCAAACTAAGCTTCCATCTACTAATCTGCCTAGACTAGAAGTTAAGTTCCTACTTTGTTGGAAACCCAAATAGAATTGACCTCGGGCTGGACAGATTACAGTTTCCAGCAACTTTTGGCTGGTTTCCTAACCAAGTATAATATGTGGAGATGTTCTGGATCAAAGAACCTCTGACACTTCCTCCTTCAGGTTCCGTCATGTACATCACAGACCGTCTGAGAGGCCAGCCACCTGACAGCCTCCGACCACCCCGAGCTTGCATTCCGATTGGCCCCGCTGGGTCTTGCTCACTCTGCGATCCATCACCGAGACCACCAGGGTTAGCCCTCTGACCCCTGCTCACCTCATCCACTGCCACCAGCTTGGTTTAACCATCCATCTCCCATATGCCTGCAAGTCTCCCAATTTATCTTTCTCCCACTTTTGCCCCCACCTCTGGGTGTTTTTCACACAGCAGCCAGTGTGATCCTGCTAGGGTGCCAGGCAGACCATGACATTTCCCTGTTCGCCCTCAAGGGCTTCCTGCCATACTATAAACACCGTTCAAGTCCTCACCATGCCTGCCAGGCCTCCTGCAACCTGGCCCTGCGCCCTGCCCCCACCACCAGATCCTGCCCACCAGTCTCCTCGCTTTTCCTCCAACACTGGAAGTACACCCCACCTGAGCGCTCCCACCTCAGTTCCCGCTGCCTAGGGCCCTCTCCTGACTTCACTGAAGTGACACGGTCAGTCTTCTATGTCTATCCATACGTTTATCTCATTATCTATTTATTATCCGTCTCCCTGTAGAATATGCGTTCCCCGAAGGCAAGGACGTCACCTTTGCATCACCTGATCCCCAGCATCTAGAATGATGCTTGGCACAGAGTAGGTCCCAACGGTGCTTTTTGAATGAATCACCCCCCCACCCCCACCCCCACCCCCCGCCCGTCCCATGAGGCCCTGTGGTCAGAGGGACAGGGTCTGCTATCCCACAATCAAGAATGAACCGATTTGGAAAGATGTTTATAATGTGGTTACATGAGAGAAAAAACTGGCCTTTAAACCAGTTATCAACCAGCAGGCACTATCCGGGACGGCACCAACCAGCAGGCACTATCCGGGACAGCACCAGCCAGCAGGCACTATCCGGGACGGCACCATCCAGCGGGCACTATCCGGGACGGCACCAACCAGCGGGCACTGTGCGGGACGGCACCAACCAGCAGGCACTATCCCGGGACAGCACCAGCCAGCAGGCCCTATCCGGGACGGCACCAACCAGCAGGCACTATCCCGGGATGGCACCAACCAGCAGGCACTATCCGGGACGGCACCAACCAGCAGGCACTATCCGGGACGGCACCATCCAGCGGGCACTATCCGGGACGGCACCAACCAGCGGGCACTGTGCGGGACGGCACCAGCCAGCGGGCCCTATCCGGGACGGCACCAACCAGCAGGCACTATCCCGGGACGGCACCAACCAGCAGGCACTATGCGGGACGGCACCAACCAGCAGGCACTATCCGGGACGGCACCAACCAGCAGGCACTATGCGGGACGGCACCAACCAGCGGGCACTATCCCGGGACGGCACCAACCAGCAGGCACTATGCGGGACGGCACCAACCAGCAGGCACTATCCGGGACGGCACCAACCAGCAGGCACTAT
The DNA here is from genome assembly GCA_030848825.1 of Tadarida brasiliensis. Taxonomy (NCBI): domain Eukaryota; kingdom Metazoa; phylum Chordata; class Mammalia; order Chiroptera; family Molossidae; genus Tadarida; species Tadarida brasiliensis. Next base: position 13,558,186 of record CM061273.1, on the reverse strand, counting down.
CCGGGACGGCACCATCCAGCGGGCACTATCCGGGACGGCACCAACCAGCAGGCACTATCAAGGATGGCACCAACCAGCAGGCACCATCCGGGACGGCACCAACCAGCGGGCACCTCCAGGCCACCAGCCCGCAGCTTCGACCTGTTTCTGGAATTTGCCTTCTCTGTCTTCACACCACCACCCGCCCCGCCGTCGACCACAGCTGCCCGCGGGGGGCCCGCCTGCCTGGCTGCCCGTGCAGGGCGCGGAAACGGGGGTGGCCGCGGTGGGTGCGGGGCAGCGGCGGGGGAAGGGGTGTCTGTAGGGGACTGGCCAGGGGTGCGGCTGGGGAGCTGGAGGAGCTGTGGTCACAGACCAGCACGGGGTGGGGAGGTCGCCCCGCTGAGACCGGATCCAGGCTAGATGTGGCCTGTTTTGTGAAGAGAATGGCCAGAGTTGCGTCCAGATGAGTTGCTGTTATTTCCTCCTGAGTTTACTCCGTCTTGGTTTTCCAACGTGTGGCGAATGTTCACCGTTTTCTCCATCTGCAGGGCTCGTGGCCGCACTGCTCGGCAGCGGAGCCCTTGGTCAGGCTGGCTTCTGTCCCCCCCCCCCCCACTCTCCCCCTTTTCAGGTACATCAGCAGGAACCTGGCAGTGCCCCATCTCCGTCCCAGTCACCCTCCACTAAGTCATCGTCTCCACTCATCCCCGCCGACTGAGCTCAGTGTTTCCTCCGGGGTGAGAGCCCCCCAGTGCGTCACCCCAGCCCGCTTCACCAGGCAGGGGCCCGCCTCGGAAGGGAACCCAAGAGGGGCCCATGTGCAGTCGAGGTGGAGGAGGCCGCTGGCCCCGTGGGGTGAAGATGGCGGCCCAGGGTCTTGGTGAAAGCCCGTCTGTCCTCCGAACGGCAGCCAGAGGGCGCTGCAGGCTGGGGCGCTTCCTGAGCCTGCCCTTGGCCACTGTCCGGTCACTAAAGCAAAGCAGGAACAGAGCCCCAGACCTGCTGGGGAGGGCGGGGGGTACCCGGGAAACTTCAGAGGAGGCAAACCCCTCCCTACCCCGAACATCCGTGGAAGGAGGGCAAGGTGACCCGGGCAGCAGGGAGAGCATCCGCCAGGCCCAGCCCTCCCACCTCCAACAACCAACCAACAGGAACCCCAGTGAGGCCGGTGAGAGCAGAGGCCCCTTCCCTCTGGGGGCGGTTAACCCAGCAGCCCCTTACTCTCTTCCCTGCTGAGCAGGTAATTACCCCAGGGTGCTTTGTGCTCAGCCTTGTGTGTGACAGAGAAGACCCCCGACAGAGCCCTGAGCCGAGGAGCCCACTCTGAGATGTCCTGGGGACAGTGCGGCAGCCAGGGCTGGGAGCAGAGGAGGCCCCGTCCTGGCCGCACTGCTGGGCCCTGGCTGCCTTTGCTCAGCCTCGCGGTGCCTTCTCAGCATCGGCCTCTCCATGGTCCTGCTTCTGTGTCTCTTGAGCTGGCCCTTTGCTCGGGCTGCATCCCCATCGCAAGGCTCTTCTGGCTGCAGGCTGTCCCTCTCTAAGGACACCAGAGCCACACTGAATCCAGCCCAGCCCACAACTCCCTGCTGCACACGCACCCCTTTTCTTTACAGAGCATCTAGAGCCTGCATCGTGGAACCGAGTTTTTGTGATCGATATAGACGGTTGGTCATCAGGCCAAACATGAGGGGAGAAGGCATTGCAGATAGAGGGACCAGGCGGACAGAGGTCGGCGTGAAGTTGCGTGGAGTGTCTGGGAGCGTGTAAGCAGTTCTTCACGGCTGGAGTACGGGAGCAAGGGGGGGCCGGGGACGAGGCTGAAGGGAGCAGCCTGGGAGTAGATATGGACTACTTCATGTACCCTAATAAGTAGTCTGTCTCTACCCTCAGGGAGTGGGGAGCACTGGAGGATCAAACAGGAAGGTAGAGTGGCAAGGTTTGTGCTTTAGAAAGAAAGTTCAGGCATCAAGCGGAAGGCAGAGTGGGGGAGCTGGAGAGACCACAGAGGAGTGACGGAGGGTCTGAGTCTGGGCGGATGACGAGAGGGAGCAAAGGGGGCAGAGGGAAATCCATAGGCCTGGGCAGGGGCACTGACAGAAAGAAGATTCTGGGAGCTTCCGGGGTCCGGGCTTAGAGACAAGGTGGTGCGTTCACTGAGGTAACTCGTCTTCCTTTGCTCCTGCCCCCTTCTCTTCCTTTGCCTGTGGTGGCTGATGGCCTCCATTGCTGGTCCCACCCCCTGCCCTGCCGTACACCTAGGCTGCCTCAGCCTGTCGCCCACCCCCTTGTGCACACAGAACCCTGCCTCCCGCAGAATGTGCTCCCCACTGCCTGGCCAGGCCTAGCTGCAGTCATGTGACATGGTGCCCTGTGCTCTAAGAACCAGCTTGCTCGAAACAGTGTGCATTGCCTTTGGGTTGACAGCAGGGCCCCAGGGCCCCAGTCAGTCCAGTGCCTCTGCCCACAATGCTCAGAGCAGGAATTTATTCTCACCCCTCCCATCCGGCTCCCCACTGACCTGAGTCTCTCCATTCTGAGTAACGCCTATTCAACTAGAGAATTTGAATTCACTTTCCATATAAGAATGGGATTGTTTACCCTAAAACCAACCCAAATGGTGGCTAACATTCATTCCAGTCCCTCAGGGTGCCACTTGCACTCATTCACCTCTAAAATATAGATGATCTACCCAGAACTGGACTAGGAAAGAAAGTAACCGATGATCTCATAGCACAGTGTGTCCTCATTAATTAACCAGCAACCAACCCTCCTGGATCAGTTGGGACTCATAATTGCAAGTGACAGAAATCTCGGCTGAAACTGGCGTAATCAAGAGAAGAAATGTATTGGTTCATATAGTTGAAAGGCCCATAAGCACACTGGCTTCAGGCATGGCTTGATCCAGGAGGCAGGTTGTTCTCTCCACTTGTTGTTGGCACCATTTTGGCTGGCTCTCTCCCCTTATGATGTAGAAACCCCCCTTACAATTATTTATTTTTTATTCACAAATATTTATTGACTACTTACCTGGTGCCAGGTGCTGGGGATGCAGCTGTGAACAAAACACTCGAGCATCTCTGCCCACACACCTAAAATATCTCTAGAAGAAAATGTCAAAAACCAGGCAACTTTGGGTGCTTCTGAAGTGGGGACTCCGGTGGCTGGGAGACAGTGTCTTATTCCAACCTGGTGAGAAAGGAAGTCTTGGAGTTGAGACGCTGGCCCTGAGTGTCCTGAGAGGGTGTGCACACATTTCTGAGCAGCCCAGCCTGTCCGAGTCTATCAGAGCCCTCGTGCAGAAGGCAGGCATCCCCTCCCATGAAGAAGGTTTGGGAAATTTGGTCGGAAGTGGGTGGGAGAAGGGGAAACACCCTCCAGTTTGGTCCTCAGAGAGGCTTTGAAGTTGAGGCTCTGGAGAAGTGGGTCCACAGCTGGAGCCCCTGGAAAGAGCCTGAGGCTTTGGGAAGCATCCCAGCAAAGGTAGAGCCAACTGCTATGCAGACCCACAGACCCTCCTACCCATAACCCAGATGACAAGCCAGAGGTTTAGGCCCTGACAACGCTGTCCTGACCATATGACCCCTGTGGTCCCCGACTCATTGTAAGAAAAGACCCCATTTATCTACAGGCCCAGGTAAAGGTCAGTTTATTACAAGGCCATTCACAAGATGAAAAGCCAGGGCATTTCACTTCTGCTCTTTCTAGGACTCAGCCATCGCCCCTGGGACTTCCTTCCAAGCCAGCACCCTTAACCTGCAGCAGGCTTCTTCTCCAAATAACATGTTTCTTGGAAGACACTTGCACTTTCTTAGGAGTCATGTAGGGAATGCGCTTCTGGATCGAAGAGCCAGAAATGAGCCAGCAAAGTCCATTGTTCACAGTGCCCTGGACCCTGGGTTTCTGTGGGCAGCAGAGGGTGAGGCTTCTCCACTCCTGACTCAGTGCTGCCCAGGTGTCAGCCTGCTGGGAACCCCTGGTGCCCAGACACTTAGGGAAAGAGGAAACCGTCCCCACCAGCAGTGCCTGCCCCCAGACAGTGGTCCTCTCCCTCAGAATTGTCCCTGCTCCCTCACCTAGAAAGGACACTTGGCATTCGCTGCGAGGTATTTTAATGCTAATCTGTTTAGTCCCAAAGAGGAGCCCAAACAGATGTGGGCCATTTGGCGGGGATGTAGTTCATTTGTTAGCAAGTGCAAAAGGCTCGTTGGCAGGATATTAAATATTACCTTGGCTATTCACAAACACTTCATATTTCAAGAAAGGAAGGGAGGCAACGGCTGCATCCTATAAATCAGCCTTTCAAAGAGGCAGAGAGAGGCAAACATGTGATAGATCCATGTCATTGTGCTCAGAGATCAGAGGCCCTAACATATGTATCTGTGCATCCCGCGTTCCAGCAGACAGCTATGACAAACGGAGGCCTGGGACGGCCTGCGAAGGCGGGAGTGAGCCGGCTCGTCTGTGCTGAGCTGGGCTTCGGGAGAGGAGGCTGTTCTCAGGCTGGCTGCAGTGGTGGGAGAGGTGGAGGGCCGGAGGTGGGAAGGGGCTCTGTCCACTCAGCTGATTGTGACGATGGTGCCATCTGGTCCCTGCGCCTGCTCCTAGACGAAACCCACTTTGAGACACGTCTGATTAGTGATCAGACCCCAACATCAAAAAGAGCACAGCAGGAGGCCAGGGTGGCCAGTCAGCCCAGCTCTCTCTGCGTCTCCTGCTGCCCCTCCCACCGAGGGCCCCAGCTCCTCTTCCTGTTTCTCCACCTCGTCCACAGCCCCATCTCTTTCCTTGCCCTTCTATTCACGTTGCCTTCTCCCAGCTTGTCTGTTCCATGGGTCAGTCATTCTCATAAGTTGGGACACCTGTGTCACTTGAAAGGCCCTGATAGCCCCATCGTCCGGTAGCTCCAGGGGCTAAGGTGTCCACCACCACAGTCAGCACTTGAGCGCGGACCTGCTCCCCGGGTGGCCTCCAGTAAAGGGCTGACCTGTTCTTGGGCAGAAAAGTACATTCAGCTTCAGCAGAGGGTGCGCTGCGCTGAGCGGAGGTTCGCTGGTCTGTTCAGCCAGGAAGCTGGGAAACACTAACTTCAAATCAGAGCAGACCCCACACAGCGGGAGGTGCTGGGTGCAGGCCGGGCTTCCTGGTTTCACGTCAAGGGCATGGTGCCCCCTCCTTGCCTGGTTCATACCCGGCCTAATTGTTGCCTGCAGCCAGTCCTGCCTGCACCCTGCCCCTGCCCCTCCCACTTCTCAGGCTCCCTTGGCCAAAACCTGCACCTGACCAGCCACCGGGGGCCACCCTCACTGCAGCTCACAATCAAGGGCTTCAGTGTGGCCTCCGTGCCCCCAGCTCCCTCCCTCCCATCTTAGCCACAGCTTTCCACACATTCTGACTCTCAGAGCCCACACTCCTCCTCTCCCCTCTCAGCTGGTGGCCCTGCTGTCCTGAGAAGGGGAAGCGGTCAACACGGAATTCCAGACCTGCACACAGCTCCCTGCCGTCCACTGTCGTTCCCAGAGGTCTGCTCGCCTGTCCCTGCGAGCTGTCCCCGCTGGGACCTAACACCAGACCCTCTACATGAGCCTTTGATCCGTCTCCTCTCATCTGCTCAGAGACGTTGCTCTAGAAACTTCGCTGTCTTTCCTACAACACTGACTTCTTATTTTCTGAATAAGAAACTGAATCTTTCCCACAAATATACAAAAACGCTGTTTCCCATTTAAAAAGAAAAGAGACAAACAACAAACCCTTGACTCCACTTCCTCGGCTGGCTGCGATCGTTTTCATTCCCTGGCAGCGGAGTCGGTGCCACCGTCTGCTCGTGCTGAGCGCGTGCTCCTCCACTGCTCGCCCTCCTCATCCGGGCGTGCCCACTGCCACGCGGCGCGTGTCCGGGTCACTCGTGGCTCTCACTTTGCTAAACCCAGGGACAGTTCTCCGTTCCCACCTTACTTGGCTTCCCGGAGGCGTGTGACCCAGCCGTGTGCTTCCTGTCCCCAGGTCACGCCTTCCCGGCTCCGGTTCACCACGCCCGGTTCTCTCCCTGCTTCGCGGGTTGCTCGCTGTCTGTTTTGCCGGTTCTTTCTCTTCTCCGTCAGTCTCTAATGTGGGAGGTCTCCAGAGCTCAGTCCTTGATCCTCTTCCGTCTCTGCTCAGCCCCTTGGTGATCCCATCCAGTCCACCGCTCAACACCGCCTAGGTGCTGGCAATTTCCAAACAGGTCTCTCCAGCTTAGACGGCTCTAGCTAATCCAGACATGTCCCTCCAGCATTGCCATTTAGCCCTCTACCGGACATCGCCCCAACTCGGCTCCTGATCTGCCCCCGATCTTCTCTACCCAGAGCCTTCCACAGCTCGGTTGATAGCAACTTCATTTTTCCATTTGCTCAGCCAGCATCTTTGTCCCTTCCCTTTCCCCCCTACCCCATGTCCAATTTTTCAGAAAATCCTGCTGACTCTTCTTTCAGGATGTGTCTAGATCTGACAACCACCATCACCTCTTACCTGGCTGGTCCAGTCATTCTCTTTACTTCCAACCCTGCTCCCCACAGTCTATTTTACCACCACCCCTGGAGGGGACATTTTAAATCACAAGTCAGATCACAGGACTCTTTCGCTGTGCCCTCAGTGGTTCCTCGGCTCACTCAGAGCGAATGGCCTACAAAGCCCTACAAGGCTAACACCCCGTCACTATCTGACCCCCACCCCCACCCTGCTGTCTCCACTTCACCCCTCAGGGGCCTTGCTCTTCCGCACCCTTGGGCCTGGCGTCTGCTAGACTGGCTCTCTACCTGAACCTCCCCGTCTCCAGATGGCCTCACGACTAACTCCCTCTCCTCTAGACATGACCATCCCTGAGTTCCGCAGCCCAGCCCTGCCCCCCATCCCACCCCCACGATCCCCACAGCACTCACAACCCACTGAAAAATGTCTCAGTGTAATTTCTGTAATTTGTAGCACTTTCTAGCATGATGCATGATTTATTTATTTATTTATTATTTATTTATTTTTTTTTAGGTTATCTTTTTTTTATTAAGTTCTTTTTGTTACAGATGTTTCTCCTTTTTTCCCCATTGACACCCTCCTCCCCACCCCCCACCCCGTCCCCAGCTTTGTTGTCCATGTCCATCACTTATGCATACGTGCTCGTAAGTTCTGTGGTTTATCTCTTCCCTCCCCCCCCACTCCCTCTTCTGAGGGGTGTCAGTCTGTACCCTACTTCCACATCTCTGGGTCTACCCTGTTCCTCAGACTGTTATGTTCATTATATTCCACAAATAAGTGAGATCACGTGATATTTGTCTTTCTCTGCTTGGCTTGTTTCGCTTAGGATAATACTCTCGAGGTCCCTCCATGTCGTCTCAAAGGATAAGAGATCTTTCTTTCTTGCATAGTACTCCATTGTGTATATGTACCACAGCTTTTTTATCCATTCATTCACTGATGGACACTTGGGCTGTTTCCAGATCTTAGCTACTGTAAATAGTGCTGCTATGAACATGGGGGTACATGTATTCTTTCTGGTTGGTGTTTCAGGCTTCTTATGGTATATTCCTAGAAGTGGGATCACTGGGTCAAATGGCAATTCAATTTTTAATTTTTTGAGGTAACACCATAGTGTTTTCCACAGTGGCTGCACCAGTCTGCATTCCCACCAGCAGTGTACTAGAGTCCCCTTTTCTCCACACCCTCAACAACACTTGTTGTTTGATGATTTGTTGATGGCGGCCATTCTGACAGGTGTGAGGTGATACCTCATTGTTGTTGTATTTTTAATTCATTTACATTAGTATGTTCGTGGTTGTCTGCCTCCCCAAGCCCCCCTTCCCTCGCTGGACTGTCAGTGCATTAGGGCACGTGTCTCTGTCTGTCTGGATCAGTTTTTATCCCAAGTTCCTAACCAATGCCAGGCCGGTGGTATTCTGAGGGACCTACAGCGGTCGGTGCTCAATAATATGGCATTGAATGAATTATGCGCAGAGGGTGGGGAATCTTCTGACTAGAAAATATTTTCATACTTTGTCAGTCTGTTGCCTCCTGACACAGTACCGCACACTTGCGTCTTAAAGCCACAGGCATTAATGACCTCACACTCGCTGTGGGCAGGAGTCCAGGCGGTGGGCTGCCACTTCTCCTGTCTTCCTCTTCCAAATGACTTCCCTGCAGCATTTGACCCCCAGTAGAATCCCTTTCAAAACTGGAGTCAGCCCTCTCAAACCCTGACCCTGCTTTATCAACTAAGTTCATGTAATATTCTAAATCCTTCATTATCGTTTCAACAATCTTCACAGCGTCTTCACCAGGAGTAGATTCCATCTCAAGAAACCACTTTCTTTGCTCATCCGTAGGAAACGACTCCTCGCCATTGAAGTTCCATCATGAGATTGCAGCAATTCAGTCACATCTTCAGGCTCCACTTCTAATTCTAGTTCTCTTGCTATTCCCACCACATCTGCAGTTACTCCTCTGAAGTCTTGAACCCCTCCAAGTCGCCCATGAGGGTTGGAATCAAACTCCAGTTAATGTTGATCATTTTGACCTCTTCCCATGCATCACAAATGTTTTTGTTTTTGTTTTTTTAAATCCTCACCTGAGGATACTTTTCTGTTTATCTTCAGACAGAGTAGGGGGAGGAGAGAAACATCGATTTATTGCTTTCCACATGACCCCAACAAGGGCTGAGGGCTGGGGACCAAACCACAACCGAGGCACATACCCTTGACTGGAATCGAACCTGTGATTCTTTGATCCACAGGCCAATGCTCTAACCACTGAACCAAATGGGGCCCAAATGTTTTTAATGTCACCTAGAATGGTGAGTCCTTGCCAAAGGTTTTCAATTCACTTTGTCCAGATCCATCAGGGGAATCACTGTTTATGGCAGCTAGAGCCTTACAAAATGTATTTCTTTTTTTTTTTTTTATTGGTACGTGCCCTTAGCGGGAACCGAACCCGAGACTCTCTGGTCTGCAGGCCGACTCTCCAACTGCTGAGCCAAACTGGCCAGGGCACAAAATGTATTTCTTAAGTAATAAGGCTTGAAAGCCAAAATTGCTCCTTGATCTATGGGCTGGGTGTTGTGTTAGCAGTCATGAAAACAACACTAATCTCACTGTACATCTCCATGAGAGCTCTTGGGTGTCCAGGTGCACTGTCAGTGAGCAGTAATATTTTGGAAGGAATCTTTTTTTCTGAGCAGTTGATGTCAACAGTGGATTTAAAATATTCAGTAAACCGCCCAGCTGGTGTGGCTCAGTGGATTGAGCTTCATCCCATGGACTGAGAGGTTCCAGTTCAATTCCTGGTCATGGCACATGCCTGGGTTTCAGGCTCCATCCCCAGGAGGGGGCATGCAGGAGTTAGCCAATCAATGTTTCTCTCACCTCAATGTTTCTATCTCTCTCTCCCTTCCTCTCTCTCTCTTAAAAAAAAAAAAAAAAAAAAAAAATATATATATATATATATATATATATATATATATATATATATATATATATATATATTCAGACTTTGTTGTTCCATTTACAGACAGAGTAGATTTAACATAATTCTTAAGGGCTCCAGGAGTTTTGGATAGAAAATGAGCACTGGCTTCAACTTAAAGTTACCAGCTGCATTAGCCCCTAACAAGAGAGTCAGCCTGTCCTTTGAAGCTTTGAAGCCAGGCACTGACTTCTCCTCTGTAGCTATGAAAGTCCTAGATGTCATCTTCTTCCAATCTAAGGCTGTTTTGTGTACACTAAAAATCAGTTGTTTAGTGTAGCCACCTTCATTAATGATCTTAGCTAGATCTTCGGGTAACTTGCCACGCTGACTACATCAGCACTTGCTGCTTCACCTTGCACTCTTATGTTATGGAGATGGCTTCTTTCCTTCAACCTCATGAACCAACCTCTGCTAGCTCCCAACTTTCCTTCTGCAGCGTCTTCATCTTTCCCAGCCTTCATAGAACTGAAGAGGGTTGGAAGCTTGCCCTGGGTTACGGTTAGGCTTTGGCTTAAGGGAATGTTGTGGCTGGTTTGCTTTTCTCTCCAGACCACCAAACCTTTCTCCATGTCAGCAACAAGCTGTTTTGCTTTCTTATCATTCATGTGTCCACTAGAGTAGCACTTTTAATTTCCTTCAAGAACTTTTCCTTTGCCTTCACAGCATGGCTGACTGTGTGGCACAAGAGGCCCAGCTTTCAGCCTATCTCGGCTTTTGACATGCCTTCCTCATTAAGCTAAACGTTTCTAGCTTTTAACTTAAGGTGAGAGATGTGTGGCTCTTCCTTTCACTTACACACTCATAAGGCCAGTGTAGGGTTATTCATTGGCCTAATTTCAATATTGCCATGTCTCCGGGAATAGGGAGACCCAAGAAGAAGGAGAGAGATGGGGAGCATCCAGTGAGTGGAGCAGTCAGAACACAGACAGCCATTGATTAAGTTCACTGCCTTATATGGGAGTGGTTTGTGGCACCCCAAGATCATCACAGTGGTAACATCAAAGATCACCAGTCACAGATCACCATAACAAATACAACAACAATAATAAAACTAGAAATACTGTGAGAATGACCAAAATGTGACACAGAGACACAAAGTGAGCAGATGCTGTTGAAAAAATGTTGATAGACTTACCCGATGCAGGGTTGGCACAAACCTGCAATTTGTGAAACATGCAGCATCTGTGAAGCACAGTGAACGAAGCTCAGTAAAGGAGGCATGCCTGTGATCAGGGTTAGAGCTGGGTTAGTCAGTGATTGGTAACACTGAAGAATTAATACAGGATACCCGGCTGTACCAAAATGGGCATGCTTCTTCTTTGGGGCTATTGTTTTACACTTGTGTTTGCATTTTTTTTTTAACTTACTACAAATATCAAAACTTTTAGCTTCCAAAGTATCTTGCTACATGATTTCCTTAATACACTTTCAACGCCCCTGAAGAAGGCAATACACAACTGGAATGCAATATTACAAATGGCAATCCCTAAAATGTGGAATCATCTCAAAGTGAGCAGGAGTCCTTCCATCTCTGGTCAGGACACTGGAAGTTTTTGTTACATTATAGTGCAGGGGTTAGTTAAATGCCACCTTTGGTATCTTGGAATTCAGCCCATAGGTTTATAGAAACTAAGAGTTTTTGGGCTACTTTCCAGAGACTTGCTGGGCAGATAAAAACACAGGTACATCTGATACAAAATCTAAAATTCCTTTTAACTCTGATATTCTCAAATATTCTACTTATGTCCATCCTTGAGGAATTCTCTAATACATCACCATCAAGAGAAATGCCTGTTTACCCCCCACCTTGTGAATTGCTCTAAGCTAGTTCTTTATTCATAACCAAATATTGCGCCAATCCCACTGTGATTCAAACTTATGAATTGTCTCGGACAAGATTCAACAATAACCTGGTTGTTGGCTATAACCCCGACTCTACTACTAACATGCTAGGGAGGGCAACTTGGGTTTGCCAAGAGTCCTATGTGCCTTCCACAGAATGGGCTCAGTGGTCCCCTGGGGACACCCTACACCCCTTCTGCTCCAAGTGATCAGGCTCCTGACACAAACCAGGTGATCCCTTTCCATTCACAAGGAATTGGTTTAGGAATGAGCATGTGACCTGATCCTGGCCAATGAGACATGAGGGGGTGTGCTAGGTGGCTTCTGGGAAAGGGCTTTTCGTTTGTAAGAAATGGGGCCCCTCCTCTTGCCTTGGGCGTGTGGTGCCTGTCACTGTTGGATGCCTGTCACTGCTGCAGGGAGCGCAGAGCCTGGAGACACACAGGAATTAAAACTAGGATCCGGGATTTACTGTTATTTGAAATAATAAATTGCCTACTGCTTACAACAATTTGAGGAGGGCTTTCAGTCATTAGCAGCCAGAAACGTCCTAACTGACAACATGAAGGGGAAGTGCACGGTCCTTTCCCGGCTCCCTGCGGTGCGCGTCATTCCACCGCAGCACCCTGGGTGTCTCCCTGCGGTGCGCGTCATTCCACCGCAGCACCCTGGGTGTCTCCCTGCGGTGCGCGTCATTCCACCGCAGCACCCTCGGTCTCTCCCTGCGGTGCGCGTCATTCCACCGCAGCACCCTGGGTGTCTCCCTGCGGTGAGCGTCATTCCACCGCAGCACCCTGGGTGTCTCCCTGCGGTGCGCGTCATTCCACCGCAGCACCCTCGGTCTCTCCCTGCGGTGCGCGTCATTCCACCGCAGCACCCTGGGTGTCTCCCTGCGGTGAGCGTCATTCCACCGCAGCACCCTGGGTGTCTCCCTGCGGTGAGCGTCATTCCACCGCAGCACCCTGGGTGCCTCCCTGCGGTGAGCGTCATTCCACCGCAGCACCCTCGGTGTCTCCCTGCGGTGCGCGTCATTCCACGGCAGCACCCTCGGTGTTTCCCTGCGGTGCGTGTCATTCCACCGCAGCACCCTTGGAAGCCCCAAGGAATGTGCTCCAGAGGCTCTGACCCTGGTGCCATTCTTACAGCCCACGGGAACACAAGGACAGTAAGTGCAGGGGGGTGGGCAGCCTCCTCCAAGCTCTGTGATAGAATTGATAGAATACACTGAGCCACTTGGCTGATCTTCACCAAGAGCACAGGCCAAAGCTCACCATCTGCTCTCCTAACTGTTGCCCATAATCTTGATTTATAAGATGTCCACTGTGACTTCTCCACCTAATGACTTTGAATCTAATGTGGCCAGGTCAGTGCTCACAATCCCTGATACACAGATGGAATGGGCTGGAAAGTTAAAGTGAAAGAAGCAGGGAAGGATCTGGGGCCTCCTTCCCCTCTCGAAGGCCAACAGGTATTCATAAACTGCAAGGGCATGAACATGCTCAGCGTACATGGACAGAAGTCTCCTCCTCTTTCTGATGACACGGGTCACAACGTGCACGGCTGCATTCTAGGTCTCAGAATAGGGTGTCTCATCCTCAGCACTATTGACATTTTGAGCTAAATAATTCTTTGCTGTGGGGTCGTCCTGTATATCGTAAGATGTTAGCAGCACCCTGCCCTCAGCCCACTGGGTGCCTGTAGCACCACCTAGTTGTGAAAACCTAAGCTGTTTGCACACATTGCAAATCCCACCCACCGCCAGCACTGAGAACCACTGTCTTAGAATTTCTCTCAAATACCCACAGATAATTTTTTTAAATCTATGTAGTGGACACACTATTTTCACCACCGAGCCATCATTCACTTTCATTCCGTTAATGGCAGCCTGACTTTCCAGGGCAGAACTACCCCCTTCTGCTCTCAGCCCACTATAACCAGGTACCACTAGTGACATGTTCCCTGGCTTTGATCAGTGGGAGTTCAGCATCCCCTTGACCACAGTGATCTGTTCAGGATGGTTCGTGTGGTCCAGTTCAGGTCTAGGGCTCTGAATTGAACTGTTGGACTTACACATGTGAGAATATGAACCTGGAATTGCTGGCGGCCGTCTTGTCACTCCTAAGAGAGTGACCCCCTGAGAAGGCAGCCTCCGCAGGTGAGAGTAGAGCAGAGAGAAGGGGATGGGCTAAATCCTGACGACGGAATTTGAACCCCTAAATCCAGCGACCTCTGAAGCTAGGCGTTTCTTCTGGACTTTGCGTTTGTGTGTGCCAACTGATTGTTTTTTTGCCCTTAAAAAGCGGTGTGTTTTCTCTCACTTGCAAAGAATCCTTACTGTGGTAGTTGATCAGGTTTGATCTGCTTGCAATCTATTATATGATCTGGTTTCCCTTTCCCAATATCCACAGCCTTTCTGGCACAAGCGTTACAGATTACCTGGAAGATTAAAATGTTATTTTTGCTGGTTTCCCTACCTTTAGGGAGATCTAAGGATGCTTGGGGGTTGAAGGCCGAGGATGAGGACAAGGAGAGGATTTCGCATTAGAGGACCTCGAGAGCAGGTTAAACTGATGAGGAAAGAGACAGATGCCGTGATGGTTAATTTTATGTGTCAACTTGACTGGGCCATGGGGATTCCCGGAGATCTGGTTAAACATTATTCTGGGTGTGCCCGTGAGGGCGTTTCCAGCTGAAATGAGCGTCTGAATGAGCAGACTCAGTAAAGCGGATTGCCCCTGATATGGTGAGCTTCATCCAACCTGTGGAAGGCCTGAACGGAACAAAGGTGGAGGGATGGAGAATTTGCTCTCTTCACCTCGCTGTCTTCAGACGGGGACGTGAGTCTTCTCCTGCCTTTGGACTTAAACTGGGACGGGAACTCACACCGTCTGCTGTCCTGCTCCTCAGGCCTTCAGACTCAGGCTGACGACACCCTCAGCTCCCGGGTCTTTAGCTGGCCGACTGCAGGTCTTGGACTTCTTCTTCTCCGTAACTGTGGGGGCCAATTCTTCACACTCCATCATCCATCCATCAATCCTATTGGTTCTGTTTCTCGGGGGAACCCAGACTAACACAGATAGGTTTGGACAGAACAAATGGGTCAGGAGGAAACGCATGCCTTCCTCTGGCCCAAGCTTTGTCTCCCTTACTTATTTGGACTTCTCTGACATACAGGAGGTTGCCCTGGGAATTCACCTTTGCCACTACACTGAGATCTGAGTGGGTATGTGCCAGTAAAATGAGGAGGGCATGTAGACACGAGGCTTCCAAGAATTTTAATAAAGTTGGGGATGACTTGGTAACTTCTGGGTTTGCTTTCCAGGGGTACCTCATATCTTTTTTTTTTTTTTAAGATTTTTATTTGTTTTTCTTAGACAGAGAGGAAAGAAGAGGGGGCGAGAGAGAAACATTGATTGGCTGCCTCCCGACTGGGCATCGAGCCCGCAGCCTGGGCATGTGCTCTGACTGGGAATGGAACATGTGACCTTTCAGTGCACAGGGTGAGGCTCAACTAACTGAGCCACACTGACCAGGGCTCATATCTTTTTTTTTTAAATATGTTTTTATTGATTTTTTAGAGAGAAAGGAAGGGAGAGAGAGAGAGAAATATCAATGTGCGAGAGATACGTTGATCAGCTGCCTCCTGCACGCCCCCTACTGGGAATCGAGCCGGAAACCCCGGCAGGTGCCCTGACCAGGAATTGAAACGCGACCTCTCAGTCCCTGGGACGACGCTCAGTCCACTGAGCACACCGGCCGGGCCAGGGCTCATAGCTTTATCTCACACCTTCATGTAACCAGAGCTGCCTGGGCAGAAGTGCCCAACTGGAAACAAACAAATATCTTTACGTGTAAATGCTATAGATTCCTTTCAAAGCACTGTCTTTACCTGTGGATTACAGGCAGCTAGCAGTATATTTTAAAGACGGTTTCTCATAAAACCTGACACGGTTTCCTATGTGTAGAGCAGGAAGATTAATGTCAAGGTCCTTGCCACCTAACAAATGAATACTGTATATTCCTCTACGACTTTGCAAACCATTTCAGAGGGTCCGTGGATTCCCTAAGAAATCAGGCTGTGGGGAGAAATCAGGCTGTGAGGGGCCTTCTACTTTAATTTTTTTTCTTTATTGATTTTATAGGGAAAGGGAGAGAGAGGGAGAGAGAGATGGAAACATCGATGAGCGAGAACATCGATTGGCTGCCTCCTGCGTGCCCCCCACTGGGGATCGGGCCCACAACCTGGGCATGTGCCCTGACCGGGAATCGAACTGGCGACCTCTTGGTTCATGGTCGACGCTCAACCACTGAGCCACACCGGCCGGGCACTGTGAGGGGCTTTCTTAACTGATTTTTGCCCTAGTCTTGTCAAGTGTCTTAGTTCCCCCACACATGTTTTAGCTCAGGCAAACAGCTTCAGAAGTTTCCAGGAGCCACATTGGTTCAGCCCCTAGATCTGAATTCGCGTTCTGGTCTTTGCTCAGCTGTGTGACTGCGCGCTCCGGCCTCTGCCCACCCAGCCTGCCTGCCGTCTGCGGTGATACACCACCGGCCGTCTCGGAAGAAGGGGGAGGCACTGAAGGAAAGAATTCATATTCTCTGCTCTTTACTGTGCTGCCTTGCCGAACTTGTAGTCTGACTAATGATTTTACTGAATTGCCCAATTGTTTTGGCTTCATGTGGACACACCCGGCAGCGGTGAAGTAGAACAAGACTGAGAACGAATCAGAACCGCTGGGAGGGTAGGCTGCAGGCGTGTGCATGTTCGCGTCTGGCCAGGTTTCCTTGTTTGCGTTACCCACTCGTTCCAGGCAACTGGTCCTCTCTGTTCCCTCGAGGTGCTCAGTTTGTGATTCACACCCCTCCCATCACACACACTCTGCTTCTATCTGCACACAACAATGCCTCCTAAACAGGCCGCAAATCTTCCACTCACCTGTCTCCTCCTACGGGTGCGTCGGGGCGTTCAGTCCATCGTGTCTCTGTCCTGGTTTTCAAGGTCAAGCATCTGCCCTCAGGGGCATGTCACAGGGCCGGCATAGCACAGTGATGGAGTCGGATCCTCATCTCTCCACTGTCCTTGTCTCTGCACACACCCCGAATTCTCCTGGCTTCTCCTCCCGGCGGCACCTCGTCCTCCTGCTTCCCCCTCCCCCGTATGTGCTAGCGTCCCAGGGCTGCTGTGACACATTAGCACAAACTGGGGGCCTAAAACAACCCAGATTTGCTCCCTCACTTTCTGAAGGTCGGAAGTCCGCAGCTGGTATCAGTCACCGGGCTGAAATCAAGGCGTCAGCAGGAAAGTGGTCCCTCAGGAGATCCTTCCTGCTGCTTTCAGCTGCTCCATGCCTTGGTTTATGGCTTATGGCCATGTCACCACGAACTCCACCTGCTTTGTCGCATTGCCGTCTCCCGCGTGTGTGTGTGTGTGTGTGTGTGTGTGTGCGCGCGCGCGTGTGTGTGTGTGCGCGCACGGTCGTGGATTCTCCCTCCGCCTCTCTCATCTAAGGACACGTATCCTTGGTTAGAACCCACCCGGGTAATCCAGGGTAATCGCCCATCTCAAAATCCTTAATCTAATCACATCTGTTGCTGTATAAGGTAATATTCAATGTCTGGGGGTTAGGGCCTGATGTCTTGGGTGACGTTGTTCAGCCTACCACATCACGGGCGGCACCACTGATGGGGTGTGCCCAGGTGGCCCTGTTTATTCCTGGTGACCCACCAACCCGGTCAGTGACCCTATCGATGACCGGGTGGGAGTGGAGAACAGTCTACAGGCTGCATGGAGCCCATCTGCTCGGGCGTCAGGGCTCAGAGTCAAGTTCTTAGGAAGGCATGTCCATCGGCGATAGGACTCATTCATTAACATAGTGACCAGAGGTCAGGAGGCAGCATGCAGGGTGGCAAGCCATATCCAGCCGGCGGGGGACAAGCTAAAGGGAGGACAGCAGGCGGCGCAGGGGCTGAGCTGACAGGAGAGGAGACTGCAGGAAATGCCCGGGCAGTTCAGACACCATGGCCGCCGTTCAGCCCCTGGGAAGGCAAGGCCTCTGGTTACAGCTCCGGTGTGACCAGCCCGCTTTCCTTTCTTACCCCTGCACATCCGTGAAGTTAGCTCTTGCATCCTTAAATAGAAAAAATCCCACTCTATGTAAAGCCAAAGTTAGCTGCTGTTCTTGGCAATCATTAGACCCCCTCAACTCGGACACTCTGCCCCTCTTCCTCAGGCCTTGGCGGGGCCCCCAGTGCTGCCAGGGCTAATCTCTCATCCTAACCTCTCTCTACTCCCCCTAGCTTGTCACCCTAACTGAGACATCTCCGGTGGCATCTACCCACCAGTCACACGGACACCCTCTCCCGGCCTCTCCACACCCAGGTCAGTCCCCCTCGCCAGTGTCCCCTTATTATCACCCAAAATGCAAGACACTCACCTGTTCAGTTCTTGCGACATCATCACTGCTGACAGCCCCTTTGCACCAGGGCTCATCCCCACCTCTTAGCTCATTTCAACCCTGTATTTATCCATTTATCCTTCTTTTTCTCTTTACATCCCCTGCCGTAATCCTCATTGACAACAACATCCATTTTTAATGAACCAGTAACTCCCTTTGATCTCCCAGCTCTCAGCCTCCCAGCCTTACTTGATTCCTCGCTTCACTCCCATCTGCCACCCAGGCAGGGCTGCACCCTGAGAGCTCATTGCTCCCCCATCCAGGTCTGCAAGAGGAGCTGGACTGTGCACGCATTGTGCTCGCCTCAAATCTCCTTGGCTGCCCTCTTTCCCCTCTTCGTGGACAGCCCCATGGGTGCCTACCCACCCCTCGCATCAGTTTCCTGGGCCTGCCGTAACAGATTGCCACAAGTCCAGACTTGGTGGCTTAAAACAGCCAAGGTTCTTCTCGCACAGTGTAGAGGGCAGACGTGTGAAATGAAGGAGCGGGCCGGGCCTCGGGGGAGAACCCGTCCTTGCCCCGTTTAGCTTCTGGTGATTCCAGGCGGTCCTTGGCTCGCGGCCACATTGCCTCCATCTCTGTCTGTCTTCAAATGGCTTCTCCTCTGTGTCTCCTCCCCTTCTCTCATAAGGACACTTGTCACTGGACTTATGGCCCACCCTAAGGCAGGGATGAGCTCATCTCAAGATCCTTAACTTAATTACATCTGCAAAGACCCTTCTTGCAAATAGTTATATTCACGGGTTCCAGGTGGACCTATCTTTTGGGAGACCGCCATTCAAACCACTGCAGCTGTCCAATTACAAGTGTGGAAAACGCCCCTCACTGTGGGGCCTGGGATCTGGCTTCCCACAGCCAACAGAGGGACGGGTGATGTAATTTGGAAGCCTGAGGAAATAACTCCCAACTGATGGGCCTTGACAAAGGAGAAACCAGAGAACGAAGAAACCGGGTAGATAAACCCCAGCCCCTCCTGTGGACCTCCTTCAGTACTTCTGAAAAAGGCTGTGAGCAAGCCTGCCCCCCACCCACCCACTCCTTCCAGGCTCTTCAGGATCGCCCACGAAGGAACACCTCTCCTCTCCTTCCCGCACCTCCCTTCCCATGGCCACTGTCCGCAGCTCCCTGGGCTCGTGCCTCTCGCTTACACGGTCAGCACCTGACTCCCTTTGTTCTCCGGAGGAATCCAGCTCCCACTCCGCCTGCTGAGCCCTGGGTTTCCAGGGAAGCGGCACAGGCCTTCTCCTCGGACAAGGTGCTTGCGTCTGTGCCAGCAGAGCACAGCGGGTGGAAGGAGAGAGCCACCCTAGGCTGCCCAGCGTCCTGCAAGGGGCCTGGGGCTGCAGCTCCGGCAGGGCCCGGCTGGCCCGGCGCGAGCACCTGGAGCGGTCACGGCGGCAGCTGCGCGGAGCTGGGGGACAGCAGGAGGAGCCGAGAGGGGGAGCAGGCGGCCGCAGAGAGGGGTGCTGACGGGCAGACCGGAGGAGGGCGCCTGGGTGCTCACTCCTGCTCGGTGGCAAGAGGAACAGGGTGCACACTTCCATGAGGCCTGATTGGGCAGCTATGAGACGTGTTGGTGTGGCTGTGAAGAGGGCTTCTTGTGCGTCCTCTTCTCTAACGGTTCTCACGGTAAACGCCTGTCCCCTGAGCTAATGAGGGCATCCTGCCCCCTTGCAGCCAAGGAGAGCTCAATTAAAACAACACCCTTGGCCCTTAACCTCCCTGAAGGCCCTGCTCAGTGTACCGTTGGCACCACCAGGGGTTTGCCCGTTACAGCGTGGCACTGTTCCCCAAACCGGCCACTTGCACTTCCCTCTCTCACCACTTCCTGCCACCAACGCTGCCGCCCGAGGCGTTCCTGTTCTCCCTGCCTTCTGTGTCACTCAGTCACGGGCTCATAAACATCTTCTTCCCTTTACTTCTTTTTTGCTGTGTATGCGTAACATAAAATTCACCCTTCAGTGTACAGTCAATGGCACTGAGCACATTCACAAAGCTGTGTAACCACCACCACCGCCTGTTCTAAACCTTGTGCCGCCCCAAACAGAAACTCTGTCCCCAGTAAGTGATGGGTGCCCGTGCCTTCCTACTGCAGCCTCTGGTAACCTCCGTTCTGCCGTCTGTCTCCATGAACTTGTCTGCTCTGGAGAGTCCGTCTAAGTGGAACTGTCCTCTGGGATCTGCTTATTGAACTTAGCATATTGTTTGAAGGTTCATCTTTGTTGTGACATTTGTCAAAACTTCATTCTTTTTTATGGCTGAATACTATTCCATTGTGTGTATATATCACATTTTGTCTGTTCATTCATTTGTTGATAGACCCTCGGGTTGTTTCCACCTTTTGGTTATTGTGAATAATGCTGCTACGAACACTGATGCACAAGTATCGGCTAAAGTCCCTGCTTTCAGTTCTTTGGGGCAGACACCTAGGAGTGGAATTGCTAAATCACAAGGGAAATCTAAGTTTAATTTTGTAGGAACCTGCCAAAATGTTTACCCAAGCAGATGTACCACTTTACATTCCCACCAGCAATGCACAGGGGTTCCTAATTCTCCACATTTTTACCAACACTTGGTATTTTCTGTTTTGTTTTTGTTTTATAATATCCATTGTAATATGTGTGAAGTGGTGTCTCATTATGGTTTTGATTTATATTTCCTAAGTGATTAATGATGCTGAACATCTTTTTACGTGCTTCTTAGCCATTTGTATATCCTCTTTGGAGGGATTCTTGAGTTGTAGAAGTTCTTTATATATTTGGGATATTAATTCTTATCAGATACATGATTTGCAAATATTTTCTCCCATCTTCTGAGTTGTCTTCATTCTCTTCGTAGTGTCTTTAGATGTACAATTTTTTTAAAAATGTGATGAAGTCTAATTTATCTATTTTTTCTTTTATTGTCTATGCTTCTGGTATCATATCCAAGAAATCATTGCCAAATCCAAAATCATGAAGATTTCCCCCTCTGTTTGATTCTAAGAGTTTGATAGTTTTAGCCCTTTGCTTAGGGCTTTCATCTATTTTGAGTTCATTTTTACATATGTAAGGGGAGGGTCCAATATCACTCTTTTGTGGTTATCCCTTTTCCAAGAACTATTTGTTGAAAACACTGTCCTTTCCCACTAAAGATTTGGAACCCGTGTTGGAAATCAATTGATCATACATGAGAGGGTTTATTTCTGGGTCTCTAGCCTATTCCATTCGTCCATATGTCTGTTTGTATGCCAGTATCACACTGTTTTGATTACTGAGCTTTTCACCTCCTCAAACTAATTTTCAAGGAAGCCAAGTACGGGGCAGCTCTGAGTTTTATAAGCCAAGCCTGTTGAGGGTGGATTCACACTGTGCGTTTGTGCCTACCAGATGGACATGGAGTCGCCAGTCAGACCACGGCCTCTGGAAGTTCAAAGGTGGTGGCACACCCTGGAGACACAGCCCGCCAGTCAGTCACAAAAATGTCATGGATGGCTCATGAGAGTCAGCACCGTTATTATGTCCTCACACTCCTACCTCACAAAAGTACCAGGCATCCCTACTGCAAATGGGTTTCCCAAAAGCTGAAAGTTGAGGAAGTCATAACGTGCTAATGGGTTCACAGGAAAGTAATCTTTCTGGAACTCCAGTTTTTCCTTACAGCACTGGGCAAAGCGAGGGAGACGGGGACAGCACTTATGATGACAAGAAACTCGCTTGTCTCTGACTCCGGTCTGTTTGGTGACTGGTGGGAATTGAGAATGAAGACCAGGTAACAGAGGTGACTTCCAGAGGGAGAAGGAGTGGAGGTGGGAAGGAAGGGTCAGCAGTGGGGAGAGCATCACCGCTGAGTGTGTGTGGAGGGACAATCAGGGAAGCGACGCCCTGGAAGCAGCAGCCCTGTGGGTGGGAAACGAAGCCAGGGCGGTGTGCACTTCCATGTATTAGAAGCGAATTGGAGAACTGGCGACTCTGCTCGAAAACAGGGTAGCAAGGAAAGTACCAGGGTGAACACGTTTCAAAATTTAGAAGGGATCACAGGTGATATCCCAATGGGTTTGGTTTGAAAAAAATCCTATGTGACTTTAGCAAGTCTGTGGCTGCAGACCAACAGGACACTATGGCCAATCCCATCTTGCTGCTTTAAGAGGCGTCGGGCTGAAATATCTGCTCTGTGTCTGCAGACCTTTGGGAGACGGGTCTAAGAACCACTGGACCGCCACCACCATGGTACCACAGCAGCAGGGACTGAGCCCTCAAGTGGCTGTGAAAAGAGAACATGGCCGGGGGACCCAGCTGGAGGAACAAGAGACCCCAGCACAATGAAGCCACTGGGCAGACAGCTGGACGACAGGAGGAGAGTGGTTTAGGACATCTGAGTGCAGCACAATCAGCCAGTGTGGGTTTTTAAACCTATGATTTTGATCTAAAAATTTAGTAGATGAAGGAGCAAATGGAAACTGGTGAGTCCCAAACAAGTTGCTGTGATGAGCAAGTGAAAGAACTATCTCAGGGAATAAGACAGAACTCCAAAGGAAAAGGTAGGGGACATGGAGTTCGAGCCAGGAGTCCAAAGGGAGTAAACCAAACGGAAGGAGAGAGACGTCTACAATCCCAGAAATAAAGACAAACACCCACAGGTTTCTAGATAACATGGTCACGTGGATGGAAGGGAAAAATCAAAGGCACATAAGCGACAAGATTGTGAAAACTCATCGACAGAAAACTGACCTTTTGAAAAACTTGTTTGTTGCACATGTCCATAGCAAGCGTAAAGATATCTATGGTTTCTGTTATCAGCTCCCACATAACAAACCAGCCCAAAAGCTAGTGACTTAAAATGACATTTTGTTGTTTCCTGCGAATCTGTTGGTCACCGGGTAGTGTCTGTGTCGCCGCGCGCAGATGACTCGTGTTAACCGTACAGTTGATCCTTGAACAGCACGGGTTTGACCTGCACATTTTCACTTACATGTGGATTTTTTTTCAATAAATACTGTAAGTGTATTTCTCTTTGTTAAGAGTTTTGTAATTACGTTTTTTTCCTCTAGCTTACTTTATTGTAAGAATACAGTATATAATACATATAACATAAAAAAATGTGTCAATCAACAGTTTGTATTATTGGTAAAGCTTCTGGTCAACAGTAAGCTATTAGTAGTTAAATTTTAGGGGAGTCAAAAGTTAAGCAAGGGTTTTCAGCTGTGGGTGGGTTGGGGTCCCTACACCCTCGTTGTTAAGGGTCAACAGTAGCTTCTGTTTTCTGGGTTCTTGATACTCTCGCATCCAGGGCCTCGCTAAGCTCAGTGAGGAGAGTGCTCCTCTGTGAGTAGCCAGTTCTTAGACATAAAAAATAATTTGCCCAGGACGGTGCCTTTCACATGCAAACCAACCAATCTCGAGCAGAGTCCTAACCACCTCCCCTAACTGGCTCTTACATTCCAGGAGGCAATATTCCTCTGTCCTAATCTCCCAAGCCCAGGTACTGGACAACTAGAGACGTCCCTATACTCCAGAGCCCACTGAGATTATTCAACTAGTCATTCCTGCTCACCCTGCCTTGCATGGCCTTCCTGCAGAGACCATAATAAAGGCTCTTGCCCATGCTTTCTTCCCCTCATGCCCTCTGTGTTCTGACCAACCCTGGCACTGCCCCATGTGGGCCCACTTGGTGGGCCATGCCTTCTTGGTCTAGGGAACTGGCGGTCATTTCCATGTCTGCATGTCTTACCGTGTCTGATTAAGATAAATCCCAAGTACACTTGAAAACATGGCTGCATTCAGCTGCAGGGTCAGCGGGAGGCTGAGCTCAGTGGAGTCTCAGGCAGATGGGATCGTTGGATCTCTCCTGTGTGTGATCTTCCCTCATCGGGAAGGTGATGCCAACACTCCAGCATGCCCTACTGTACAGTGCTTCTTAAACCTCTGTCTTCATGTTTGCTGATGTCTCGTTAGTCAAAACAAGTCATGTGGCCAAACCCAGCATCAGTACAGGAGAGGACTATACAAGGGCAGGGATTCCAAGTGGGATGCTTCATGGAGGATCATAAACGCAGCAGTCAACCACTGCCATCAAAAGAATATAAGAATAACACATCCACACAATGGAACAGTCTTCAGCCATAAAACACAATGAAGTGCTGAAACATGTTACAAATCAAAGCAGCTCAAAAACATGCCAAGCAAGGCCCAGCCAGTGTGGCTCAGTGGGTTGAGTATCATCCTATGGACTGAGAGGTCCTGGTTCGATTCCTGGTCAGGGCACATGCCTGGGTTGTGGGCTAGATCCCCAGTAGGGGGCGTGCAGGAGGCAGCTGATCGATGCTTGTCTCTCACATCGATGTTTCTCCCTTCCTCTCTCTCTAAAAAAATCATTAAAAACATATTTAAAAAACATAAACATGCCAAGTGAAAAAAGCCATCCATAAAAGGACAAATACTGTATGATGCCACTTACATGAAATATCCAGAATAGAAAAACCAACAAAACCCGAAATGTGATTATTTGTTGACAGGGGATTTGGGAAAGGAATGGGAGGAGCAAGTAACGTATGTGGGGTTTGTCTTTGTGGTGATGGAAATGTCCTAGAAAAAGATGTTTGTGATGGTTGTAAAACAGTGTGAATATGAAAAACCACTGAATGAACACTTTAAAAGAGTGAATTTTATGTTATGCAAATTATATCTCAATAAAAAAATATTGCAAATAAAAAAGAATATAAGAATATATAGTCAGTCTATAATTTCAAAATCAGTAAAGGATAGGGAAGGAAATATCAAAAATCCAGTTCAACAGAAGATAACAAAGGAAATAAAAGAAGCAAA
This sequence comes from Tadarida brasiliensis, assembly GCA_030848825.1. NCBI lineage: Eukaryota > Metazoa > Chordata > Mammalia > Chiroptera > Molossidae > Tadarida > Tadarida brasiliensis. The sequence goes on along the minus strand of CM061273.1, from coordinate 13,533,618 downwards.
GACAAAGAATGGTAAGTAGAATCTAAAGTAAAGTAAAGTAAAAAAAGAGAAATTAAAAGGGAGGGCTCTGAGGACCAAAGAGTCATGGGTTCGATTCCAGTCAAGGTCACGTCGTACTTCAGTTGTAGTTCGATCCTTGGCCCTGGTCCTGGTCGTGCAGGAGGTAGCCAGTCGCTGTGTCTCTCTCATGTCGATGTTTCTCTCTCTCTCTTTTTCTCTTCTCCCTCCCTCCCACTCTGTCTGAAGATAAAGGGAAAAATAGCCTTGGGTGAGGATTAAAAAAGGGGGAGGGGCTCAATTATCTCTAATATTTTATTTAAAAAAATAAATTATGCTAAAATATCTGTATCATGGAGTCAAAGATCTTTCTTATATTATTATTATTATTATTATTTTTATTTTTTTTTGCTTTTCTATACATCGGAGATGTTTCCTAGTTTTAAAATATATGTTTAAAGCGGAGTAAAAGAAAAAAGCATATCTCACAAGAGGAATTTTGATATTGTATTAAGAAGTGAGGGGTAGATAAGACCAAACGCTGGCAAGACGGCAGAGCAACAAGAACTCTCATTCGTTGCTGGTGGGAATACAAAATGGCACAACCACTTTGGAAGACAGAATGGCAGTGTCCTACGAAATAAACATTCTCTTGCCATATGACCCAGCCATTGCACTGCTTGGTAGTCATCAAACTGAGGTGCAAAGTTATGTCACAAAAAATCCTGGGCACAAATGTGTATGGCAGTTTTATTTATAATTGCCAAAACCTGTAATCAACCAAGTGTCCTTCAGTAGGTGACTGGATAAACAAACTGTGATCCATCCAGACAATATAATATTATTCAGCAATAAAAAGAAAGGAGCTATCAAGCAATTGAAAGATGTGGAAGAAGCTTAAATGCATATTACTAACGAAAGAAGCCAATCGAAACAGGTTACACATTGTATGATTTCAACTACAGGTCCCCTTCCCCCAACTGAAAGTAGAGCGTGCCTATGACACCTTTCCTAATGGGGTAAAGGGAAGAATCGATTGCCGTTAATTTTTTTTTCTTTATTGATTTTAGAGAGAGAGGAAGGGGGAAGGAGAGAGAGAGACATATCGATGAGAGAGAATATCGATTGGCCGTCTCCCGCATGCCCCCCAGTAGGGATCGGGCCCACAACCTGGGCATGTGTCCTGACCGGGCATGGAACTGGCGACCTCTTGGTGCATGGGTCGACGCTCAACCACTGAGCCACACCGGCTGGGCCAAGCCATTCATTTTTCAGTCTTTATTTTGCTTACCATGACTGAAACAATTATGTCCAGTTTTATGCTAGGTGTAACACCCCTACGAGCTCTTTTTGGCTTTTCTGATACCTCAGGACATATTGCTAGTGGATGTGCAGAGTGCACTGGACAAAGCACAGCCGCTCACAGATGGCACAGCTTGATGCTGAGCTGCCGAGCGCAGGTCCGCCAGGCGCAGCCGCTTCTGCGATCGCCGCTCGCCGCCCAGCAAGCACTGGGCGCTCACTCTTCGCTGCGTTTCATGAACGTGCAAGTGCTCTTCGGATGCCTTCGCTTAGTGAAAACCGGTGCTAATGTAGGTCTTTGGTAAAAGCAAAGCGGCCTACGGCCAGGGGATGCTTATACAGGAGTGGGCAAAAGTAAGTTTACGGTTATTCCTTAAATTACCAGCCATCACTACCTAAAAGACAAATCACTAAGTAAGGATAGGAAATAATAACAATAATAAGAAGAAGACAAATAATACAAATAAATAATACAATAATTAAATAAAGAATAGTACAAGAATAAACTCTGAGTTTCATGCACTCACAATGGTAAACTGTTGCCGACCCTTGTATTAATGTATGCCATTCTGGAAAAGGCAAAAGTGTGAAGATAATGCAAAGATCAGTGGTCGCCAGGTGCTGGGGGAAGGGAGGGTTAACAGATGGATATGTTGAGGGCAGAGAAGCTATTCTGTATGGTAGTGTAATGGTGGATACATGTCGTTATACGTTTGTGAAAACTCAATGTATAACCAGAGTGAACTCTAATGTAAACTATGGACTTTAGCTAATAATAATTTATCAATATCGGCTGATCTCTTGTAACAAATGTGCTACACGAATGCAAGGGGAACCTGTGTACCAGGGTGCTGTTGACAGGATATACAGGTCTCTCTGTATTTCCACCCAATTTTTCTATAAACCCAAAACTTCTCTCAAAAAATAAACCCTGTTAACTAAACAAAAAACATAAGGAGTAAGAATAATAATTCTCTGAACTCTTAGAGAATTAAAACTAATACAATCCTTCTGAAGAACAAATGAGTTCAAAGAATAGATCGAATGTTTCAAATAAAATGCCTTCAAACAACAGAAAAAAGCAAAGCAGGCTGCTAACAGATCAGAAAAGACTGAAAGAGAAGAACAAAAAGAAATAACAAGAAATGAAAACAATTGAATTTATTTTTAAAGATCTAGTAGACAGGCTGAAGGAAATTATACACACATACCACTTGGAAAAGAAGATTTAAAATCATTATAGAGAAAATTATAGGTATGAGAGACAAAGCAGATATAATGTATATACAATTAGTATTGTTGAAAAATAGAACAAAATAGCAGAATAAAAAGAATGCTCAGTGTTATAAAATAAAAATCTGTTCCTGAAAAGGTGAAACAAACCATAAAACTGGAAAGGTATGTTCTGTTTCCATTAAAATTGATACAGAAAAGCTATATTGAGATGTAGGCTAGTGAAGTTTTTCAACTAAAAAAAACAATTTTTTTTTTTTAAATCCTCACCTGAGGACATTTTTCCATTTATCTTCAGAAGAGTGGGAGATAGCGAGAGAGTGAGAGGGAGGGAGGGAGGGAGAGAGAGAGAGAGAGAGAGAGAGAGAGAGAGAGAGAGAGAGAGAAACATCGATTGGCTGTCTCCTGCATGACCCCGACCAGGGCCAGGGACCAAACTGCAACCCAGGTACGTGCCCTTGACTGGAATCAAACCTGCAACTCTTCATTCTGCAGCCTGACGCTCTAACCGCAGAGCCAAACCAGCCAGGGCAAGTTATTCAACTTTAAATGTAGTGAATAATCTGAGTCAACATTTTAGGTACACATGTGTCGTGCTGTAGACTCCCTCCCTTGAACAGAGCCTTGATAATGCCACAGAAGCAACAGAGTGCAGAAGGAAGGTGGAGGAGATGTGAGACAGCCTCAGGAAGGTGGAAGGCTCTTCTGTCTCACTGTGGGGGAGGAACATGGTGGAAGACGGACAGGGGCTACGAATGGGAAATGGGCTGGGAGGCACATCGTCTCGTGTCTGTCTCTTACCACCTTCCTTGGCATATAATACATTTTAGGCAAGCAACACAGAAATAATAGTATCCTGAGCTCAGATATTTGCAGTTACCCTGAGAGGTGGGGTCAACTGCAGCTGGGAGGGCAAGAGGCTAAACAGGCAGTAGTTGAACCCTGTTTGTGACACCAGAGTTTCCCTCCCACCCTGATAAACACATGGAGAAGCATAGGCGGGGGCCTGGTGTCCTGTCCTTCTCCAGCTACACACGATCAGCTGAGAGCATCAACTTTTGAGAAAAATCATGCAATTGAGGCATGCAAACAAGCAGTTTAAAAAAATTGCCGTATCAGGTTGAAACAATGTACAGTTGACCCATGCACAATGCGGGAGTTAGGGGCACTGACTCCCTGCACAGGACAAAAATCCAGCCATAATTTAAATACTTAACCCCCAAATTTAACTACTAAAAGCCTACTGTTGACTAGAAGCCTTACCTATAACATCAATAGTCGATGAACACATTTTATGTTATATGTGTTACATACTGTATTCTTAAAACAGAGTAAATTGGAGAAAAGAAAATGTTAAGAAAATCATAAGAAAGAGAAAATACATTTACAGTATTTATTGAAAAAATCTGCATATATGTGGACCTGCACAGTTCAAACTCATGTTGTTTGAGGGTCAAATGTACTGAGTAAATGTGTTGAATTGCAGAGTAGGCACCACTGAAAGAATAAACTAGCAACATTCTATGCCAGGATAAAGCAGAACAAATTTCACAAAATTCTAAATGGAAAAATGTGTAACCAAGAATTTTATACCCAGCCAAAATTTTTCTTCAAGTCTAAAAGGGCAATAGAAAGACATTCTCAAGATTTCAAGTGTTACAGTATCTAGAAACATTTATCAAAACATCAACAATAACCATTTATTCTATGAATTCCAGCTAACTATATTACATATAAAAAATGAAGCTCTCAGATTTTTTGGCTTTCTTGAGTCACATAAAAATAAAACTAAGAGTAAACAACTCATGGAATTGTGGTTAAGAGTGTAAATACAACTTTGATAAAGTAAAATTAAATATATACTAGTTAATTTTTTTAAAGTTGGAGAGGTAAAAAGAAGTGTAATAAGTGTGCTAATTAGCCATTTTTCAAATGAGTTAATAAATACTGTCTATAAGTACAAATATGTTTTTATTTTTATTTTTAAGAATGACTTCAAATGCGTGCATTTTATTTTCTTAAGTTTAGAAGTACCTTTCAGGAAAATATACTCCCAGGGATAGAGACATATCATCACTTCAATGATTCCTTTATTTTAAAATTGAAGTCATCTATAATTGGCATTTTTAAACACACTGACATACTGATATGGAATGATCACCCATATCATGGTGGAACCTTACTATTTAAGGCTCCCATTTGAAAAAAATTAATAGGCAGGGTAATATATACTTGTTTGCTTGTATTTTCATAAAATATTTAGCAAGAGTGTTTACCTGTGAAGAGACACTTGGGGTTTGGGGTCAGAGAGTCATATTTACTTTATTTCTTACAAATTTGATTTTTTCAGAGTTTGTCTGAATGCTTCCATCATTAAAGATAATGAAGAAAAACTAGCATAATAAAGAGGAAATAAGAGGCGAGAAAGTAGAAACTGTACTACATGTATTTGACTATGAAGAGGAACAAAAAAAATGGAAGTGCCTTCGGTGCTGATGTGAACCATACCACAGAGGGAAGGGAAACGGGGTGGGTTCCCTGGAGAGTGAACACCATGTTTACTGGGAAGTGCCCTTGGGACCAACACCTGCAGAAGGGAGGAGGAGGCAGAGGGCTTGGGAAGGGGAGAAACACAGCTGTGATGCAGGCCCACCACTCATGGCCCAGCCCACAGGAAGCTCTGGAGTGGGCTTGGCCTTCAGAAATGTCTGGGGTTGGCTGGGATGACCAGGTCTTCCCCCTGCGGATGGGGGCCACCTGGGGAAGGAGGAACGTCAGCCCCTGCAGTCCGGAAGGGCTGACAGCTGGAGGCTGAGTGCTGACAGCACACCAGCAGCTGAGGCAGCTTGACCTTCACGAAGGGGTCTGGGTGTCACATCATTGTCCACCACAGGGAGAGACTATGACTCAGAATCAAGGAGGTAGGAAAAGAGATGTCCTTGAGGCGAGAAGGGCTGAAATCCTGAGCACTAATAATGGGGTCACGATGTGTCCAGCTGGCCTGCAACTTCCTGCATTGTGACAAGAGGGCAGGAGGGGGGAGAGGGGTAGGTGCTAATCAGCATGGAGGTTTGGTGGAGGAAAGGTGTAGACAAACCCGTCAGCATCTGTGTCCTCAAAGAAGCTTTGAGAAATGTTATCTCTTGTGGGAGGGAAGGTATGAAATATTTATCTCTTCGATTGAGAAAGTGGGCCTCCTGGAGACATTTAAGAGAGTTGCAGGGCACTTTTATTTGCCTATAGGAAGTTTGTGGTGTAAAAATTAAAGCAGGACCAGTCTTTTCTACAGCAGAACTTCCTCCAGCCACTCAGCAGCTCAAGCCAGGAAGGTGAAAGACAGGATTGGCCTTGGAAGATTTTCATTGCCAGGAGAGTATAATAGAGGAAAAGAGGAGCTGAAGGCATCTGTAGGAGAGGAGTACAGTAATAGACAGTGGTACTGAGGATCAGAAGGGTTGTGTAACTAACTCAATGTCACACAGCCAGTAAGTAGTTGGGAACCAGATCCAGAAAAGTAATGCAGCCCTGGTGTATCACATGCCAGGGTCCTGGCAGGAAAGACATGGCGCACTCCCACTGGGTAATTTGAGGAGTGTATGCAATAGAAGAACTACTTACAAAAGTGCTAGTGGAGGAGAGATCACAGGGGAACATCACAGTGCCTTGGCCGGTGGGAAGTCCAGCTGTCTTCACCATCTTGGGCCTGAAGAGGTGAGGGGGACAGCCATTGCAGAACCTGGTGACACAAGGCTGTGTGGAGAAGACATCCTGGGGAGGGCAGCAGCCAGCCTTTGATGACTCAGCCAGGATGGAGCCTGGGGCATAAATTCTTCTACCTCAGTCTCCCCGTCATTTCCTGGGGTACAGGAATCTCTGGCCCAGAGCAGGGGTGCCATGTGGAGGAGGGATTTGGAATCAGCCCAGGACCCTGACTCGTCAGGACACAAGTCACCAAACCAATCTGGGCATCAAACTGCTGTGTTTCTTCTCTGCGATTTGCAGAGGGCTCCTCATACTTGACAGCACTTACTGCAATGTCCCGCTGCATGTACACACGTGGGGCTGTGGGTGCAACTGAGGCTGGTGGGTCCTCATTCCCCTAGGCACAGCTGGGGCTCAGCTGGGAAGCGTTTCTTTCCTCTCGGCGGAGCCCTCCAGCCATTCTTACAAGGATTTTCTAAGCCCTGCGGTGTGTTTGGCCAGGCGGGGCTAGGCAAATGCCCATCTCTGGCCCAGTGGCTCCCAGCTCACTGAGGGGCCCCCTCAACCTCCGCGAGGCACCGTGACCAACTAGGCATTCCAGAAACCTGGGCGGCCGTAGGGGTCCCCAAACACGCGGGGGGTGGGGAGGCGCTGTAGAAGCCCAAGGGGAGGGGCAACTCCTTCCCAGTACCTGTAGGCTGCGGTAAACTGCTGGCCCTGGCAGTCTCCATCTCCGCTTTCCGCCTCCCGGCAGCTCCAGAGCGCCCCCTTGCGGGCGGGCATGGAGCCGCGGCCGGAGGTAGGAGCCAGCTGGCAGCGCGAACCAGCCAGGGGCCGCCTGGCTGTGGAAGGAGGATGGGGTGGGTGGAGGTTGTACCGTGACAGGAACTGGAGCACCCGACCACCGGCTCTGGCAGCCCCAGGAGATGAAAGGACTAGTGGTGGGGCACGGACCAGGGACGCAGTGGGTCACCCTGCGGGGCTGGCGGGGGCCGCGAGCAACTGCGCGCCTCCGCTCCGGAGCCCACAATCAGAAACTCTGGGCGGAAAACATCGCCGGCATTATTTGGCTCAAGTCTCCTCTTTTACGCATGGGGAGTTTCAGGGTCAGAGAGTGCCGCGCCCGGGAGAAGAGTAAAAGATGATCCCCTGAGGCGGCCTTGGCCCTTTCTAAAGGAGCGGGGCTGCCTGCAGGATTAGAACCCCCAGAGGCTGCAGGTGAGCAACCCCATTAGCTAATCCCAAACACACCAACCACACTAAAACATAAACCTTGCAGGTGTGCTCATTTCTAGATTTTCAGAGTGCAAAATTTTTAAATAAGTTTATCAAAGATAAAACTTGCTTCGGGTTTGGGTGGCCTGGCTCGGGCGTGGGAGAACCCTGTACTACAGAGCAGAGATTCAAATTGGGTTCGCCGTCAACTTCGCCACCAGCTCTGTCCAGGGTAGAGCCTCGGGTTCCGTATCTGCAAGAATGGGACGAAGGGAGGGATGGTTTTTGCCAAAGGCAGAGCCTGTAGCGTCAGCCGCGCGTGGGTATTTCTAGGCTCAAATTGGGGCTCCAGAGCTCAGCGGGCGGACTAGCCAAGTGGGCTGATGGGCCAAAGCGTCGGGTAGTGGCCCAGGTCCTGCTCCGCTGCCGCTTTACACTCCGCCGGGTGCGGCTCAAACCCCAGATGACCCGCCGACCTTGGTGGGCAGAAACCCCTGGGCACTTCGAGCGCCGGGAGCTCCTCCATTGTTCTCGCTGGTGGGGACCGAATGCGCAATGGGTGGACGCAGGCGGCGACTTGGCTCTGAGGTGCTGGCTCTGCGGAACGCTGCGGGCCATTTCCGATGCCCACGTCTTTGTTTCCACTCCTTCCGTCCCTTCACTCCCGGAGAAAAAATACCCCGAATATATCCGGCGCCCTCCATTTGTAATTGCTTACTCCCCCGCCCAACCCCCCTTTACAGGAAACTTTGTTAATCCTCAAGACAGAGACCATTTTTATTAGGATTATCAAAATATTTTAAAAAACGGTAAGATTCACACCCATCCAGGCCTGAAGTTAGCCACATGGGAGCTACGATTCTCTCCTGAACACAAATTATAAACCACAACTACCCTCCCCCCAAAACCCACAAATGTCAGTAAACTCACAGCCGCCTAAAGATGGAAGACAGTCACTTAATTTTCCACAGAAATAACGTCATTTTTAAGACACACTCTTCGGAGACACTAACGTTTCCCTATCATATTTCCAAAATAAAGAGTTGGGCTAATGCTCAGAAACATATTCTCATGTTTCATGTTATAAATACACACATACAAACAAAAGGGGGAGGGGATAAATTACTTCTCCCAAAGAACAAACACAACATCCCAACGGCAGGGGAAAGGAAAAGCTGGAAAGAAATTCCCTCTGCGCGTATAAAAGGGGGAGGAAAATCCTTTATCTGAATTATTTCTCCCTCAACAGTTTTGTAGGAAAACATCTTGGCCTTAAGGTAGTTACAAAGAGGTCACGCGTAGCACAGCCCGGCGCGTCGGTCCCTTAGGTGACCGCTGGGTTATCTGAACCTTCCCGGGTCATCGCCGCCGCTCTCCGGCACATTTTCGAACCTGAGGTTCTTAACGGCCTACTACTTACTACTGGCTTTCTCAGTGTGCTCCCAGCGGAGTAGGGCTTAGGGGACTTGGGATTCTTGGGGACATTTACTTAGGAAAAAAGCAAGAGAGTGCCGGGCTGGCAGCCCGAGGCTAGCCTGGGACAGCGCGGTAGAGGGACCGGCGGTCAGGTCAGTTCCGCCGCATACGCTGGCGCGGATGGTGAAATGCAACGTGGGTGGCGGCTCTCGGAGAGTTACCTCGTGGGCTACACTTAACCCCGGTTTCGGAGCTGGGGTAGGAATCAGAAGGAACGTTCTGTCCCGGAAAGGCGCGCAGCCGGGCGTTGGATGCCCGCCAAACCCCCCGGGGCCAGGTTGAAGGCGTCGAAAACTTTCTGAACAGCACCGGGATGAACTTGAGCATCCTGTGCCTCCGAATCCCAAGCTCCTGGGCAAGAATGCAACAGCGTGCTGCACCCCTAGCCCGAGCTTCCCCCAGCAACTGGTTACAGTTCCTCCCAAGCTCAGCTCGGTCCCCGCCCCCGCCCCCCGGAGGGTATTTTTCGGAAGAGAACAGGGAGAGCTGCTCCGAGTGGACTTTGACTATTAAGTAAATGCAACCCAGTGGTCGATTTTTAAAGTTTGACTTTAAAAAATGGTGAGAAAAAGCAACACCTAATAATGAGTGTAACAGGTCAGCAAACCAAACTGTTTTAAATGAAAGCGAATGTTGGCTTTATTATTTATTCAGGGAAAAGGGAGGATTGAACATTTTCTTCAACTTGACGTCCCCAACAAACTCATACCCGGACAAAACTTTCTACACGTGACTTTCACACTCACTTTTCCACCTGGAAACATTTTTACCAGCCTTTATCTCCCTGTTAATTTCTCCCTCCCTCTTCACCATCATCTTTCTCCAGCAGTTTGGGAAACTGGGAAAAATGTTTTCCTGAGGACAGTTTGTACCGATCTCCGCTAACCGGCGGACCTAAAGAGATCAACTCCTGGCAAAGAATAAGAAGGAAAGACATTAAAAAAAAAAAAAGTTGACAGCAATATCCAAACACGCTTTCCACTTTAACTTCCTAAACCGGTTTTCCCCCTCTGAGTCCCTGGATGGTTTGGGGGCTGCGTGCATGTACCGCCTGACTCTCGCTTCTCCAGGCCCCTCCCTACTTAACACACACATCACCAGCCCGTCCGAGAAACATCTGGATGGGGACTCGCGTCCCGATACATGGGCAACTACAGTCAAGGCTGACTCCCGGGGAGCAAGTGCGAAAATGTGCGCGGGTGCCGAAGTGCACCACTCGGTGGGGTCTGTCCTCTTCCAGCGCTGGGTCATGCCAGCATCCTTCCTTCTATCTGCTCCTGTCACCAGTCCCTGACTCCGCCCTTCTGATCCCGCAGCCAATAGAAACCCCTGATCACTCTCCTCCGCCCAAACCCTTTCCACACCCCCACGTTCCGGAAGCTGGTTGGCTGCTGAATCCTAAGCGAAGCGGCAGTATTTGCATGGTGGTCCGGGTTTCTGGTAAGTGGAGCGACCTGTCACTCCCGGTGGCCGGGCCCGCCCACTCCACCTCCGTCTCGGACTCTTCCTGCGCAGTTCTCTTCGCAGTCTCTGCGAGGAAGTGCCGGGGCTGCTCTCAGGCTCAGTTCACAGGGCATCGCAGAGGCAGCCCCGGCCAGCAGCAGTACGCACCGTCCGGAGTGGCCAGGGCGCGAGAGTGCAGCAGAATCTCTTGGCCCAGAGCTGGGCGTCGCTCCGCAGGAGCCGTCCCCAGGCCAACAGTTGCCGCCACCGACTTTCCTTCCAGTTGCGGCTCCTCCCGGGCAACATGTCAAAAGCCGCGGCTGCTGCAGCTGCCGCCGCCACCTGGGGAAGAGCAGCAGGAGCAGCAGCGGTGACACCGGGCGCGCGGGTGCAATAAACCCCATCACCGGGCGTCCAGAGGGCCAAGGAACCCTCTCCGCGCTCAAGGCTCCGGCGGGACCAGCGCCATGTGCTGAGCCATGTCCCTCGCCGCGCCCGCGGGCAGCGCATGGGGCAGCGCCTGAGCGGCATCCGATCCTGCCTCCATGTCCCCAGCCGGTTTCTGCCGCAGCCGCAGGCGCCCCCGCCACCGGTGAGGAGGAAGATCGCGCTGCTCTTCGCCATGCTTTGCATCTGGCTCTACATGTTCCTGTACTCGTGCGCCGGCTCGTGCGCCGCCGCGCCGGGGCTGCTGCTGCTGGGCTCCGGGTCCCGCGCCGTCCACGACCCGCCAGCCTTGGCCACGGGTCCCGACGGGGCTTTCCCCAGGCTGCCATTCCAGGCGGCGCCAGCCACCCAGTTGGCTGCGGGCAAGGAGAAGGCCGATGGCGCCGTGAGCCAAGAGGAGCAGAGTCCCGAGGCGCCGGACTCCCCCAGTCCCATCTCCAGCTTCTTTACTGGGTCCGGGAGCAAGCAGCTGCCGCAGGCCATCATCATCGGCGTGAAGAAGGGCGGCACGCGGGCGCTGCTTGAGTTCCTGCGCGTGCACCCCGACGTGCGCGCCGTAGGCGCCGAGCCCCACTTCTTCGACCGCAGCTACGACAAGGGCCTCGCCTGGTACCGGTGAGTCTCCCCAGGGCCAGCGGCAGAGGCGCCAGCTGCTACCCAGAACGAGAGAGGAGGGAGATGTGGCTTCTGCTGGGGAAGTGACAGGGGTACCGTCTCGGACCACCTGGGGCGGGTAGCAGCAGAGAACAAATGCGCTGTGTTGGCCCGCAGCGCTGAGAATCCCGCCCCAGCGCGGTACCGAGAGTGCAGAGGGGGTGGGGAGGTTCTTGCTACAACCCATAGAAACTTCTCGAGGAGCTCTGGCAGCTCAGTGGCCCACGGTACCCTAGATCTAATCAGGAGAGCTCACCGCAAAGAAGGGGAGACAGCGACTGAGATGGCGCTCTGGGAAGCACGCAACCCTCTAACGGTGGCCATGTCCCAAAGGAATCAATCAGGGCTGCTCGTATTTTATTCTCGGAGCCCGGGACGTTCTGCGCCCCGCGGCCCGCTGTCTCCGCCCTACACCAACTTCTAGAACAGCTTCTGCTCCCCAGATGGGGATGTGGGGGTGGGAGTGACAGTGTCCTGTTCAGGCCGCGTGGAGTCTAGTCACGTTTTTTGTCACAGTTCTCCTTGCTGGAACCCGAACCCAAAGAGGGTCAAACTCACTTCGCTGGAGAGCAGCTCGAGCTGGGAGAGTGAGCTGGGAGGGTGGCCCGGCGCCTCCGCCTGGCGGACGGGTGGGCAGCTGGCGGCGCGCGGCACGCGGATTGTGGAGCGGTGCTGGTCCCTGTTGGGCAAAGGAGCGCACTGCAGCGGGCCAGAGCGGCGCGCAGCTTGGAAGGCATCCCGGCGCCCCAGGCACGGCCAGCCCGTTTCCGCCTCCCCGGCTGGGGTGTTGGGAGCACAGAGCAGGAACGCGAGTCTCCGCTGGCCCTTTACACGTCGAGGCGCAAAGAATATTGGGGGCCCATTGATTAAGAAATGTGGGTTGCCCGGAGGTTGGGGCTTCCGGAGACTCGGTTTTGGAGTAAGGCTGTGGGTCCGGTTCCAAAGGTAACCACGACCTCTGCCTAGCGCTTCCTGCAGCCTCCTGTCTTTGGGGTGAGCGGTTGGGTTGGTCGAGCTTCCGGTAAGGCGCGGTGAGCTCAGGGTCCAGACTCCCGCCTTCGGAAACCTGGTCGCCAACCAGGGGCCTGGCCACTGGCCCCCACCCCTTCTATCTAGTCACCCTCTCCGCCCCCCAACCCCCACCCGTCACAAGCATGACTCAATCGACTCCCAGGCACCCCTCCAGGCCCTATGAACCTCCAAGAGGCTCGAGACTTCTGAAAACCAAAGGGGAGAGTCGAACCGAACTTCACTCCCTACCCCCCCCACCCCCCTTTCGGCTTCAGGAGAGGATAGGAGATAAAAGGGGGCTGACCCAAAGGATTAAAACCGCTCAGTTCCCAGCCTCGCCCTCCCCCTCCCTTTTGTCCTTGATGTTTTTATTGTCAGCAGTTGCCCAAGTCTCGAGGTTTAGCCAGCCGTGACAGTCACCCTTCCCACCATTCCTGGGTCGTGGACACCGGCTGTTAAGAATAGGCGCTCCGCAGTCGAACGCCTGGACTCTCGTCCTGGCTCTGGCAGGTCGCTAAGGCGGGCCGAGCCTCAGTGCTCTCCTAGGTGCAGTGAGATCCTGTGGTTCTCCGCTGGGCGGGGAGGGAGGGTGCGTTGGTGCGGTCAGGTGCCGGGCTGGCACGTGGGGTCTCTCTAATTGTTACCTATTGTCATCGATCGTATTGTTACTTCTACCACCACCACTCCTGCTCCTCCTGGGATGCCGATCCCGGGGCCCGGGTGGCAGGCGAACACTCGCTCCCTTCCAGATGGAACCCACCGGAGGACAGAGGCAGCCCGGAGTTTTCTGAGATCAGATACACGGCGGGGGGTGGGGGTGGGGGCTGAGAGGAACTGGCAGGGAACTAACTGAATCTTCCACGTCAGGCGGTTTTTAAAGCACCTGGGGCAGGCTGTGGAAATCCCCACAGGAAGATTCACGCAATCTCTTAGGCTGCTGCCCTCCACCTGCTACGTTCCTTTTGATTGACTCAAAAACAAGGAATAAAGAACCAAGTTGCTCTGGAAACCCTCACCGCGCGCCAGCAGCGCGGAGCGCAGCCGGGAGTCTGGGGCGAGACCGGCGCCTCGGGGCCGCTCAGCGAGCGGCCGCGCGAGGCGGCCGGACCTGGGGGCCTCGCGGGCTGGGCCGGGACGCCGGAGGCGGGAGGTTCCTTAGCCTCCCGAGACATGTCCCTAAACTGATGAGCCGGGCTGTTCTGACCTGGCGGCCCAAGGCCCGCGGCAGTGACCCCGGACGGCTCGGCGGGAGGAGCAAACTGCAAGCGAAGCTACTCCCCCCAAACTCGGCGTTCCCGGCTGCTCCAGCAGAACACGGTGTGGCCGCAGGGTTAGTGCATTTTTTTTTTTAAAGGAAAACAAAAAACTATTTTAAATGCCCCTTGTTTAATTAACATATTTTTATTAACGAATACTTTTCTGGATGTCTGGGCAAATGTGTAGACTTAAAATTATTTTGAAAGCGGCCGTTTTAACTTTAAATAACTACACCGAAGGAGACGTCCGACCTAGGACGCTTTTACTAAAAGCCGGTGCCAGGGAGCACCCTTCGCACCCGCTGGAGTCTCCCCGCCGGGCAAGCCCCGATGCTCGCCGGAGGCGCGTCTTCTCGTGTCTCCCCGCGGTCCGTACAGGCAGGCAGCAGATTGGAGACGAGTACAAATAGTAATTAACCAGAGAGAGTTGCAGTTCAGACACGTGGTTAAACAAGTTCTCATAACTAGAAAGTGGGAGAGAGGGGAGACATTTTGAAGGCATTAAAGAACTTTGGGTGTGGAGGGTTGAACCCCAGTGTCAGCATCATAATCCACAGGAGAAGGAGATCTTGGCTCTGTCTGTGCGAGTCGTTAATGGGGTTAATCAGTTGGTACACAGTCCTGCTAGTTGCCTAACCAGTAGCCCTGGGCCTGGCGGATTTGCTTGAAGTCTCAGAAATTGATTGTAGTTCCTTGCCCTCACCGTCAGCCAGAACAGGAGGGATTGTGGTGGGATGGAGTCCACCGTGGTAGCGATTCGGAGCGGAGCTGACTTTGCCACGGGCCAGAGAGCAGAAGCTTTTCCTCTGCCCTCTCTGCTGCAAAAATCAAACGCGCCGGTTCGCGCGGGGCCGTCTGCCCTGGAACCTGAGTATGTTTTAGTCTGAGATGAAGACTTGTGGGTTTGGTTTGCCAGTTTATTATCCAGCTCTCTTTCTCAGTCAAGCCTCCCAAACTTAGTATGTGCTGGGGAGCTCCACATGGAGTGACATACCAGGCCTTTACCTTCTCTTTCAGGTTGTGATTGTGTTTGAGAACTCTGGGGCCAGGGTTCAGGAGAACCTCACATATGCCAGGGTGGGGAAAGGACACACCCTACACATTTAGGTTTTGAATATTGATTTAAACTTAAATAGCTACATTCTTTAATAAATTTCTTTTTGATTTGGTGTAAGTTTGGTAGATTTTCACAAACTTTAATGATCTCAGTTTGGGAATTAAGTTAGCCAAATAGTGTGATTATTAATTTTTATAGAGAAATATGCCTTAGACTTTACAGAGCAGAAACTCATTCCCCATTTTTGATTGCAAAATAACCTGACCACTCTAATAACGTGGCCACATTAAAAAAAAAATAGTGTATGTGTGTGTGTGTGTTTTAATAATTTTGGTAGCTAGCATTTCTGCATGTTTTCCCAATGGGCCAGGTACTGTTTCAAACTTTACAGGATTAGCAGATTTAATCCTTATTACAATCCTATGAAGTAGGTACTTTTATAGATGAAAAAACACAGGCACAGATAGGTTAAGCAACTTGCTCAAGGAGTCTCAGCTAGAAGGTGGCAAAGCTAATATACTATCCCAGGCAGTCCTGCTCAGGAGGTCACTCTGTGCCATGCTCCCTTGCTTAGGTCACCAAAAACATGATGGTGGTCATATATGATGAGTTCAAAACTGGGTTTGCTTTAAAAAGAAGCGTGAGTTTTTTGATGCACTCAGTGACCTCAGTGTGGATTGCTCACTTTACCATTCACTTTAAAGGAATATCAGCTCCAGAACAGGCTAGTTGCTATGACCAAAGTTGGTTTATAACTAAAGTGAGGATAATTACATCACTGTGGCAGTTTCATTTCCCTGCCTGGACTGGACAGTTAGAGTCAAAGGAGTCATTAAAATGACAAACATATCCCTCAATATAAAGGCTGAGAAAACAGTGAATGTCCCTAGTAAGAATAGATTTATTCTTTTCTATTTGCTGCCTTTTAAGGCTGGGGCATGTGGAGGACATAGGGTTAAAAGAGATGTTCTAAACTTCTGGAAATGAATTTATTCATTTAAAAGAAGTACAGTGCCCCAAGTCAAGACTGAAAACATATTTAAGTAGAAGACACTTGTAACTAAAACTTTGAGTAGATTTCTTTAGAATTAGATTTGGAAATCCAGTAACTTCAGAAAATCTCCTTCCTGAAAACTAGTAGCTGAAAATAGCTACCTTTCCTACATTTTTAATTTAATAAATATGGAGAAATCTAATTTCTCCTCTATTTTTCTAGTCTATTTCTAAAAATTTGTCCAGAGACTGCTTTTTTCTTCACTAAGGGAAATTTGAGATAAGATCTGATTGGGGATAATCCTTTTTGAAGTAATTGTATTTTCTCAGTCCTGGAGCTTAAACCAAGTATGTAACTCACTTCAAGCTTCTGGGTGAAGATCAAAATTCTACATTTATATGCAACAATTTGAAATACGAACCGTCATATTACAAAGCTGTCAAGATTTATTAGCAAGACGGTGTAGCATGTGTTGAACTCTGTTTTTAATTAGGCACCTAAATTAGACCATAAAATGGTTGATTAATCTTTTACAAGTTGAGGGGGAAATATAACATAAATTAACCTAATCATAAGTGTTTTCCCAGATGCTCTCAGTTAATAAAATAGTCAATATTTAATAGGAACCTATTTGTTTTAAATAAATAAAATTCTGAAATGAATTTAAATTACACTTATTGTCTTCCAAATGATATGTTGTTATTGAACAGGTCTCTAAAAATCAGGCTGTGCCCATGTCTTAAAAAATATTTATTAAAATAGAATACTACAATTTGACTAAGCTGACTAGGGTAGATTTTGTCCTTTTAATGGAGCCTGATTATTGAAAAGTTACAGTTTACTACAGACTAATATTTGTAAGAGACATTTCCAGCTAAAGTTTTGTTATTTGAAATTTTAAAGTGACCTGTCACAGCTTCTGTTTTTCTAGTTTGGTGTTTTATTTTTGTTTGAAGAAAAACTTTTAGCTATTTTGAAAAATCAGTATGTCACAAAACCTCATTCCAAATACGTATGCCGATTTATCTTTTTGTTTAAAACATGTGGGACATACGGTTTTCTGATTATATAAGATGACCCTTTGAATCACTAAAATTATTTAGAATTAAAAGTGCACCAAGAATTAAAAAAAACAAACCCATCAGTCAGCTAGTGCTATGAGCCAGGGACTTGGCATTTATTTAAAGCTCAGAACTGAAATGCAACTTGACTAGACTGTCTACTGCTTTCTGGCAGTAGTTTCTGAATACTTTATGTTCTCACTCTATGAACATGGAAATTAAGTTGATTGACAGATGCACAAAATGTCCACTTTAAAGGCAGAGCATAATGAACATTTCTTTTGCTGTGAATAGAGTTAGTTTTCAAATAGGGTGCTATCTCTCTCATTTAGCAGTCTGTGATTTCACACAGTAAGGGACATTTCATCCTAGGCTGTTGGGATAGTCAGGAATCCCAGCAAAATGAATTCCCCAAGTATGTGGCACATTTTCAAGGGTAATGGATACAATATGCTGCCTACCTCAAATGAAAACATTTCCCATGATCGAAAAGAAATGAGATACGGGTATCTTTGAAAACTACTTGTAAGTAGAGCATGAAACTTTAAAATATAGTTTAAACATTACCTACTAGAATTTTCATATTCCTTTCAAACAGTACCAAAATAAAACTAACAAATAAAACTGATGTTAGTGTATATTAATTTTTCTTTCTGATTTTAGATTAGGGGGAAAGTTTAGGATATGAGGAGCAATTACCAGCTTAATGACGATAATAAATAATTTTCACTGCAGCCAAGAGGCTCTGTGTTAAAATACTGCCAATGCTAATAACACCCCCATTAATTTTTTTTGTATATAGATAAGTGTGATACTAATTTCCTATAAGTTATGTCTGTATATTAAATTCTTCCTTTAAATGTCCACTTCTGTGACTTCAAATATATTAAAAATAGCATAAGTTCCTAGGTCATTAAAAAAATTTACTTCAGTGTGTCATGGATGAAACATGTTGAAATAGCAAAGCCGTACTAACAGAATTTGTTTGCCTCCTGAAGGAGATGCTTTAAAAAATTATTTGTGCGGGATCTGTGCAGAGTTGGTTAAAGAGTACTGCCAGAGAGGAATTTATGTTTTCTACAGTCATTATAAAATTATGTACGTGTATACACCACATACATTCACTGTGACTTTAAATTGATAAATTAGTTATAGAACAGATAAGCTCTTGGAATAAAATATTTTTCTTCTAAATACAGCAAATGGGCTAAAATAAGACTGGTTTCGCATCAAGTTGATTGTATGTAAGCCTAGGCTAGACTCTTTTTTGAGGTCAGTACTTTTAAACACGTTTGGCCAGAAAGTGAATGCTTCCATGTGCCTTCATGAAGGAACTTGGGGGTGTGGGGGGGGGGGCGATGATGCACAATACCTTTCTCCCGGAATCCTTGTCCCACACTTCTTAACTGGTGACACTTGCTTAGAAAGCCATAAAACACTGCAAGATTGTTCTGGGCAAAGGAGGCTTAGGCAACAAATGGAGAGTGAAAAAAAACATTGGGAAGGGAAGTGAGAAGCAGCAGATTTTTCACGCATGCTCTAGATTTGATGAATGGAGGGCAGGAGAAAAGGTGTGGTGACAGAAGTGTCCAACATGGCCCAGGCAGGCCTCTGACGTTGCCACGTGTCTTGCTTCCCGGCAGTTGGAGGAGCGTTCGCTTGCACCTCGGGGTCTGGAGGTGGCCGAGCGCGCAGCCAACAGCGGAGAAAATGGCTTCGGCCGGCCAGCCCCGGGGTCGGCAGCACAGCCGGTGCCGCCTGGGATCGCTGAGCCCCGGGGACAGATGGTCGCGCGTCCTCGCGTTGGGGGCGGGGCCGGCGACCTGGCCTGGGGCTGCCCCTCGGTCCCCCGGGTCGAGCCACGTGACCAGCCCAGGCCCGGCGCTCCGGCCTCACCTGTTGGGCTGAGCCTGTTGTAGCGGCCCGCGCTCGCAGTGGGCGGGGCCGGTGGCCCCTGGCGTGCACTGATTGGCCCGTGGGTTGCTGGTAAACCAATGGCGTCCCGCCTTCTCGATAGCCCTGCCCAGAGGGGCGGACGGAGCAGGCGCGTCCTGTCCTGGCCAGAACCGACTTCCCGGGCTGCTCCAGTACAGAGGTCGGAGCTGAATTGTCCCTCGACCACTGTCGCCTTCAGAGCCGAGCTTATCAGCTGATCTATTGTGCTTCCTTCTTTTCTTTCCTCTCCGTCTTTTTTAAACCCTCCTGCACAAATGTCCCTCCTTGTGGAGGGGAGGCGTCTCTTGTCTGGAAATTTGCTTCTGTTGGGCGGAACAGTGAGGACTGGAGTTCCCTTCCGATTTGGAATCCCCACTGCACAGACTCTGGCCATTTCTCCTCCGCAGCACTTCTGGTCCGCTTCCCAAGTGTCCCTCCAGGGCACACAGCCCCTGGGGGCTCTCCTTCCCTCTGCCCTGTGCCCAGCCTGCAGCTGCCCCCTATTCAGAGGGGGAAGGAATGGCTCCCCGTTGGGCAACTTGGAAGCCCTTTTCTGCGTTCCCAGCCTGGAGGGTGGGCAGGAAGCCTTCTCTGGGTATTGACAAGCTCAACCTTCTCTAGTCCTGTCAAGGAGGAAGGACAGGCTGAAAAATGCCTCTAGTGAGACTGCGGTTTACAGGATGGCACTGAGAATTAATTTTCTTGTTGATTTGCATGAGGCAGTCTTGTTCTCTGGAAGGTTTTGCAGAAGTGCAGGAGATGACCTGTACTTAAAAGGGCAGGAAGCTTCCATAGAACACTGCTTATTGCTGCAGGAGATGTTGAAACAATGCAGGATTGGTCCACATATCCATTAAAGTAGTCTCCCCCAGGAGACGACACACTGAGCCAACAATTAGAGAACAGTAATTCACTGCCAGATCACTCCTGGTGCCTTCCCCTAGCTGAAAGGACTCTCCTTCCCCCTCCTTGTCTCTCTGGCTGCAACTCATCCTGACTCCCCCGACACTGTCTTGATGTGTGCTGTTCATTGGGTCCCTGGTGCCCTCCTGTCTGATTGTTTCAGAGTCTCCCCGGCACTTAGCATATGCTAGTGCTGCCAGTTAACACAGATACACAAAAAAGTAAACATCCTGTTCCCAGCCAACAGGAGACCCAAGCAAGTGAGCGGGTGTGTGTGAGAGAGGGGCTGAGAGAGTAAGGTAGGGAAACTGATTATTACTGTGTTATTGACCTGAAATACTTAATGGAGGAAGCAAAAGGTGACCATTTGACATCTTTTTATATCGGCAATGAATAATACATTCTTATAAATCACGTTGACCTACTTTTTCACTTATCTAACAAAGATTTATTAGTACTTAGTTTTAAAAATATATAGACTTTATTTTTTAGAGTTGTTTCAAGTTCACAGCAAAAGTGAGTGAAAACAGTTCCCATATATGCCCTGCCCTCACAGATGCACAGCTGCCTCCCCCACTATCAACATGCAGGATCGGAGTGGTGCATTTGTTACCATCGATAAACTTACGGTGACATGTCATTATCATCAAAAGTCCATAGTTTACATTAGGGTTCACTCTTGATGTTGCACATGTTACTGCTTTTGACAAATGTATAATGGTGAGTATCCATCATGATAGTCTCACCCAGGACAGTTTCACTGTCCTCAACGTGCCCTGTTTGAGCACTTTTATCATGTACTATTGCAGGCAGCACTTGAAGTACTAAGGAAGTACAAGAGACATGAACTTGTCCTTCAGGGGCCTGTTTTAGTGAGCTAAAATCTACAGGCTCAAAGAGATCTCAACGCAGTTTAAACACTGATAAATCTAATGACCATTTGAAGAAGAGGAAGCATGTGATAAAATGATAAAATGGTACACATAAGAAGTGACTTTATATTTTACTTTTCCGGGAGTTTCCAAAGAGAGCTAAGGAGGTAAGAAGGAGAGGGGATGCCGGTCACTCTGTGATGCAGTAGAAAAGTGAGAGCCTGCTGTGTGCAGGCTGATGGCTGGTACTTATGGCGTCTTAACTGTGGTCTTTTCTGTGCGATTTCCCCTCTTTTGCAGAAGAGCAAAGAGAAGCTCACAGAGGTTGCCTAGGGCCATACAGCTGTATCTACAGGTGTTGCAGCCTCTTGAACCCTAATAACTCCCCAACAGCCCTTCTAACTCCACAACTCAGCATAAAAGGATTCCCAAGATTATATTTTTTCTCTCTTTTTCTGTCATTTCTTTTACTTCCCCACAGTCAGTCAGTCCTCAGCCCCCTCTGTTGCTGTGGCATCTGCATTGATGGTGCCAGCCTTCATGCATGTCATCCATGCACCAACCTGTCACTTTGGCATCATCCCTGTTCCCCGTGCTTCAAAGATAAGATCTGTACATCTGACACCCCTTGGTGACCACACCCACCTCTCATTTTTCTCATTTGCCAGCCCATCGCTTCTCTTTCACCTGTTCCTTGAAGCTGCCCACCATGCCCCTGCCGCCCAGATCTCAGGATCACAATGAAACCCTCAGCACTCACCCCATGTGGCTCATCGCTTCCTTAGCTGACCCCTAAACACCCTTGCCCCACCTGCGGAGATACCCTGCTTTGTACCATGCGAGCAGGAGCAGGTCTTGCCGTGGAGTACACCTGGCCCACCCCAAGCTATATCCGTGCCCAAGAACTCGGGCCTTACTCTGCAACTTAACCCAGCTGGTCACCACCCTTCCCTATGCCAGGCCCCACAGTGTACACTGGCCCCCTGGGTGGTGCCCTCTGCCTTCAAGCACTGGTTCGTAGAACTCCCTCCACACAGGGAGAAACTTGGGCAAGATCCGGCATCTGTAAGAATACCCCTCTCTTAACCACTTCTTCTCAACATGGCCTTATTGCTATTTTCCCAAGACTGTCCTCCATCATTTCTAAGAAGTATTGTGTTCTCCCTTTTCTGTATTATTTGAAGAAAATCCCAGACATCATATTTTACTTAAAAATCCGCCCTGTGGGTTTTTAGTCAAATTTATATTCACATAACTGTGAAAAGTGTACAAATCAGAAGTGTGCAACCTGATGAATTTCACAAAGTGAACACACCCATTAAGAGCCATTCAAGAACCCCAAGGCCACCCTCATATTCCCTTCCAGTTACTGTCCCTGTCCCAAGGATAACCACTCTCTTAGTTTTTACCACCACAGATTAGTTATGACTGTCTGAACTTATTTTAAAGGAAATTCTAGAGTGAATATTTGTAGGTTTTCAAAAACATGTAAATTCATTGCCAATATTGACATATTAAGAGATTTCACAAATGCAGATTTTCTGCTTCTTTTATAAAGGAGCTGACAGTACAAAGCTTGCCTTTCTCAAGGCAACAACTGGCTGGAGCTGGAGAGCAGCAGTGACAGTGAATGGGGCATGTTCTCTTCTGTTTGCCATAGTCTCCACTGCTCCTTATTGCCTCACACCTAACAGGCTTCACTCACTGTTACCTGCCTAGTCCCAGGTCTGGGTCAGTGCCAGACAGGGTGGGAGTTACAAACTATCCCCTTCCCCATTTTTTAAGGTATGCACTATTTCAGGATTGAATTCCCATTTACCACGGACGTCCTTATTAGCTTTTGGAATTCGTTATTTTTCTATTTGACTTAGTTTTCATTTTAGCACTCTGTAGAGATCCTGGGAGAGGCTGCACGGAGTTCTGCTAGCTTGATGCCAGTTAAAATTAGAATCACTGTCTTATAATCATTTTAAATAACATGCTTCTTCTATTTTTTATTTTGTTCTTTAAACTGGCTCTTCTTCCATGTGGCCCCCAGTTGGAGTCAGTCTTTGGCTAGGGACACTTTGTGACCTGGAGCAGGTCACTTTATCTTTTTGGTGTCAGCATCCTCAAGTGTACGGAGGAGACGAGCCATCAGTTCTTCCTAAACCAGTGCTCAGCGAACTCCGAGCCAGGACCACACTTCCCTCAGCCCACTGTGGACCAATATGTTGTCCTGCTGTGGGTGACTGGTGCACTCCTTGTGCCTTGTGCCTCCTGCCACACATTGTGCGACACCACACTCATCTGTCCTAGTCTAATGAGTTCACTGATCGGAGGCTTGGATGTTGGAACGATGTCAGATTAGTTTGGTGGCCTTCACTCTCAGGTTTTGTGTGGATCTCCTTGAAGACAGTTTGCGGGCAGTCTGCTGGCCACACCTGGAGAAGCACTGTCTCAAGTTTCTTCAGTGAACAAAAGTTCTAAAAAAATTAGTAAATGATTTGTTTTTTTTAAAAAAAAATGGTTTCGTATTAGCATATTAAAGGCCCTGAGAAGTATTACAGCTCAAAACAAAAATCTGTTTATTTTGTTAAAGTTTCCCTGGAGTACAAAATCCTGTTTTCATTTGGTACCTGCTGGTAACCTAGGGGGTTGTGTCTGTCCAGATGCCAACGTGGGCAGTTAGCGGAGCTGGTCCCCAAGGTTTCCTGCGGTTCGAAGGGTCTGACCTCTGGCCCTGTGCTCTCTCTGTCCGGCCTTGGAACGGGATTAGACGCCGTACTTCTCCCACTCGAGACATCATCTCAAACGCAGTGTGTCCACACCCGCTCGGGCCCGGGGTGACTGTGCAGAGCATCGGGCCCCTGGGCGCAGCCGCCCCAGCCCGGGCTTGCTGCAGGCTTCTCCGGAGGCTTCTGCTTGCCCTTCTGCCCTGAGCGGGCTACCTGCCAGGTCAGCTCTCCTCCAAGAAACGGATGCCTGTTTTTAAAGGTGAGTGCTCCGTCTCCAAGCTCTTTGCAGAGCAAGATGTCTGGTGTGTTGGGAAAGGGCGAGGCCTTTTCCCCACCCTGCCTGTCACGGTGTAGCCCTGTGGTCAGTGCGTGTTTGATCGCAGAACCAAAGGGCTGCTCACCTGGACACCACGCGAGGTCCCCGTGCCCTGACTGCCGCATTCACATCCTCAGCCTGGAGCTGCAAACCCACACCAAGACAATCACCTTTCTTTTAGACGTGCACTTTCCTTTTTGTGTCTGGGGCCAAGGGGACACTTACAGTGTTCTTCAGTCACACAGCACCGGAAACGGAGGGAACTTTCGTATTAGGTGTCACTGGGAAAGGAGGCAAGTGGAACCTTTGGTGGAGAGATAGGGGATTCGTTTACCTATTTGTACAAAACTTAAGTTACAAGAGTATCTGGGTTTCCCTTCCAAGCACTCTAAACTTGCTATACTGATCTTACGATCTCCTGATACACTTACCATCAACTCCTCATGTTTGGTGAAATTCTAACACCTGTTTGGATGCCCCTCACCTCTGCCCTGCGCCCTGCAGACGGGGGAGGTGTTTGGCCGGGGCGTTTCACACGGTGTGGAAGGGAACAGTTTCACACCAGAGTGGGGTCCTCTATGGCGTGTACTTGACTGGCTTTTCTTTCTTATCACACTTCCCTTCCTATAAAGTTACGTATCTTTTAACGGGATATTTAATACGTACCCTCTCTTTCTCTGGGCCTTGTGAAAGTCAGGCAATAACGACACAGTCTTATTGCCAAGTCATGACCAGAGCATCTAGTTGGCGCTCCTCGTGGAATAATGCCGAGCCTACCATTCATTCATTCATTCATTCATTCATTCATTCATTCATTCATGATTTAATTTCATCTACTACACAGTTTTGGAGCACCTAGAATGGGTCAAAGTGGATTAAAGCACTTGGAAAATCAGATGTCAAGCAGTTGTCAGAAGCCTCAAGGAGATCACTATCTTGGTTAAGGGGCCATGGTGAGAAATAATATAGAACAAAGTCAGAAATGCTGTGGGAGCCAAGAGAAGGGGCCTCAAAGGAGAGGCTACCACTGAGCTGGGCTTTGAAGTATGGATAGGAGTTTGTCAGCTGACTGTCCCAGAAAGCAAATGGTGTTCAGGACAGCACTGGGGGAAAGGCCTAGAGAGAGGCATGGTAGAGCATGGGGGCTGGTGGGAGAGAGGGGGTGCGGGGGAGTAAGGGGGATGGGACAGGAGGCTGGCTCAGAGGGCAGTGTTATGGGTAGGGAGGGTCTTCATCTCACCGGCCAAAGGAAATTTTTCAGGCCAGCACTGTTTCCTATACCAAAGAAATTCACAGACTCTACATGAATTATGCATTTGAATTCTTTCATGTATTTTTGAGAAAAATGGAATATAGTTTGGTGTTTCAAGGTAGAGAAAGCGAGAAGACATATAGCGGGTTTTCTGGGAGGTACAGCACAGCCCCGCTGGGTGGTCTGTATGTGGCCGTCCGAGTTCCAGAAGGATCATTTGTCCCGAGGGTGCTCACACAAAGGCGCAGACATACTTCCTCCCTCATCACAGAACCCACGCAGCCCTCTCCCTGTTGCCTCTTTGGGTACCTTGGATGATATCCCAGAGGACACAGACTGTCCCTCTGGAGTTTGAAGTTTTGGGGAAAAGACAACTATTCTACCCCAACTCCCCACGAAGCTCTGAAGGCCAATTTCCCAGCCCAGTGCCACGACGAAACAGACGGCCGAAAGCCTGCAGGCTGCGCCCTGCCAGCTTCCTCCTCTCCTAACCCTCCCCCCACACTGGGGGAGGAACCCTACCATTCCTTGGGGGGGGGGGCTTCTGACCAGCAGAGGAAGCAAGGTGGAGAGGGGACGTTCCTGGCCCAGCTGGACAGGGCTGGAGCAGACCTTCCCCCCTTGTCTCAGCATCTGAGCAGTAGAGAGAGGCCATGTTTGGTCCACGGTCGCCAGCCTCCCCAGCGGGATCTAGTTTTCCCACCATTCACTGTAGAGGAACTCGGATCAGTGTGGGAGCCTTCCGTGTTAGCATTGTAAAAGGGATTGGCCTCATGGCTGAAGTCTGGCTGAGAACGGCATCACCCTGATCCAGAACCTACTTCTTTTGAGAAGAGACAGAGACAAGAGGCCAGGAGGTGTTGGGCTCAGGAGAGAACAGCTGGGGGGATCCTGGTTGTGGGGCAGGCCCTGCCCTGTCCCCGTCTCCTCCCCACTCTCCTCTAGTGGAACGTCCGTCCTGTCACTCACAGTTATTTTTAGGGGTGTGTTTTCTTCTAGTCTCAGCTGGAGGGAGAAGTACAGAATGGTCTCGCGGCCCTTCCTGTGTTCTGTAAAAAGAGCGTTTGCGGGTTTGCAGGGGAGCACCTTCCAGCTTCCTGCAGACTTAAGTTTTCATCCATTCTGAGTGCTTTGATCAAAGCCACCTTATCTTGCCCAAATGGTGTCTTTTGGGGATGTCACTTTTGGGGCGTGGGGAGCACAAAAGCTTGTCACTTACTGGTGTGTGTCCTCTGTGGTTGCTCAGCCCCCAGATGTGGCAAGCAGGTTGTAGGTCCCAGAAGCTCAAGGTGTGGGTGGAGCACCAGCAGACAGCTGTGGTCCGGGCTGCAGGTAAAGGCACTTCCCAAGTGAGTGCACCAGCCAAGTTTAGGTCCTAAAGCTTGGCCGCACTCATGTTCAACACGTGAACCCCACAAAGAATTTTCCAGCTGCTGGTTGCTTGTCAGTTACATTAGAATTGGGATTTGGTGCTGTTTTGTCTCGATTTTAAAATTATTTGGCTTTGTTCTACTCAGTGGAGTGTATTGAGAGGAAAATCTGGAGGAAACTGGCATTAGGGACCTCGGGGATTACAGTGTCCTCTGGAATTCAGCAACAGGGACAGAGGACTGGGGGGGAATCCAGTTGGTTCATTTTAGCTCTTGGTGTCCCAGTGTTAGAATGTCCCCCAGTATCAGTGTTGTTTCTTATGGCTGCATATTGATTTTATTAATTCATTGAGTATCTATTCTGTGCCAGGCTCTGCGGATGCAAA
This sequence comes from Tadarida brasiliensis, assembly GCA_030848825.1. NCBI lineage: Eukaryota > Metazoa > Chordata > Mammalia > Chiroptera > Molossidae > Tadarida > Tadarida brasiliensis. Next base: position 13,507,019 of record CM061273.1, on the reverse strand, counting down.
GATTTATTCATTTCACAAACAAGATTGCCTATTTTATTAGCACTGACCCTGCCCGCATGCTGCTTACACTCTACTAAGTAGATGGGCAGGAAACAAATAACCAAGTAAGCAAATAATAATAGAAGCTCTCACCCAGCGATGAGCACCGTGACCAGAAGTAAAACAGAGGGCAGGGATAGAGAGTTATGGGAGAGAGGGTGACAGGAGACAGGACTGTTACATCACCTTTGAAAAGAGGTGATGTTGAGCAGAAGCCCGAGGATGAGAAGGGATATAGAAGGGTCTAGTGAGTAAGAGCATGTTTCTGTGAGATGACACTGTAACCAGAAGAAGATGTCAAAGGAAGAGGGGCAGAGAGGCTGGGCTGTGTGTTCTTAGTGTGAGATGGCTAAGTACAGGAGGGCATGCCACACACAAAAACAGAGGGAGTTCAAGGCATAGACATATTGCAGAGGAAGGAGTGATTAATGTCTAGGTGGGGGAGCATCTCCCTTGGGAAAATTTCAGGGAGGAGGTGACACCGAAGCAAGGTTTTGACAGATGAATAGGAGTTCATGTGAAGACCACATGAAAAGGCAAGGAGGTGTACACGAAAAAGTGTGGTGGATGCCGGGGAGGACCAGCAGAGGAAAACGAAGGCAAGGCTGGGCGGCACCCACGGGGATGGGTGCCTTTTGTGAGTGAGCTGTGACATCATGACTTCGGAGGGAACAGTTTATCCTGCACCTTTTTTCTCTCAAGTATTTCAACTTGGAAGTGGGATTTACAAGATGCCATTGAATAGTGTTCAACAGGAATTGCTTTTGCTGGTGATCAGAAAAGATGCCACCCAGAAAAAAGGCGGGTGCTGGAGATCCTGTCCGGATGTGTTCCGGGACCCACGTCCTCTAAGCTGGTTGCTTTCGGCTTGCCTGGATGGAGCCTTTCATTAGGGTGAAGCCTAAAGCCATGTAATTAGAAATTCCACTTCTCAGCTCTTCGGACCTACAACAAGAAACAGCCCCGTGGACGCTCAGTTTCAGCATTCTTAGAAGCTGAGCAGGGCCAGGCTGCCGGTGCCAAGATGCCAAACCTGGTAATTAAGAGGTGGCGTTGCAGGCACACACCTGTTCTGAATGTGCAATTAGTGCCTGCTGCCCTTCTTACTGGGGCTTATCCTTCTGTGCAGACCTTTCGCAGGGATGGTGTGTGTGTGTGTGTGTGTGTGTGTGTGTGTGTGTGTGTCCCTCCCCTTCTCTTATTGTCCAGAAGAGGAACTGCAAAGAAGGGGCCCATGTGGAGGACCGGAGGATGGCCCTTGAGAGGGTGCGGAGTTTTTCCCCAGGACTGCTCATCAGATACTTTCCACTCTGCGTTCCTGGTTTATAGCCAGGCTAATTTAATTCCCAGCTGCGAGGCTACTCCCGCATGATGGTAATCTCAAACGGTTAATGAGCTGGAAGAGGAGGCAGCCTGTTGCATTGATGCTGGGGGCTCGGCTCAGTGGCTTCCCACTGCTGATTTATCAGCCTGTTTGTTTTTTGGTTGGAGAGACTTGTTCAGCCTGGCACATCTTCATGAATCTCGCCTCTTTCAAAGATGGATTGAGCTGTGACTTCTGGCCTCTGGAAATGGAAAACCAGCTCGCTGTTCCTTCCATACACCTGGTTGATTTAAAGGGGAGAGGGACAGCCGAGGGGGCAGCAGCGTGGCAGCTATCTGTCCACGAACCTGTATGCACACGGTGAGAAGTCTGAGTCTATCCTTCACTCCAGCTGGGGTGTGTCACCAGCAGGTACACGCTGGGCGGGCTGCATTGAACAAGGCTGGTCTGTCACATTGATCTTGGGTTTGGGAGCAAGCGTTTCCTCCTGCAGAAGACTGGCCTGCTGGAGAAATAGGGGCGAATGTGTGCAGCACGAGTAGGACTAGTGACGGAGGAATTAGGGCCATGGTTGGGGAGGGCTGATCTGATTATGTCCGCTCTGTGATCCTGTTTCAGTGGGGTTGAGTGGAAACGGAGCTGAACTGAAGGCATGAGGACACAAGTGCAGAGACAGTGAGAGATTCAGTGCCCACGTTCTAAGTTAAACTCTCTCCACGTATATGTTTATATGATATTTATAAGTATGTTTATGTCAATATAATTATACTCCATATAATCCCCCAAATTAATTAAAAACCAAACTTTTTTTTTTTTTGTCAGAAAGGGAGGGAAGGTGGAAGTCCTGTTACAGTGAGCCAGCGAGATCATGGATGTTCAGGACTTTCTTGTGGATAAAATGCTAGAAAGATCTTAGAATGGATGTCATTCTGCTCAAAGAAGAGAGCAGACCACCTTTCAATACGAGGGGAACCCACTGAGTCTTTACCAGAGGGAGCTCTGTTCCTGTGCAATGGACTTGGAGTACGCAGCAGGGAGGGTCCTTGTGGCTTAGCCAGACCAGATGCAGACCATCACTGAGTCTGTGCATTACTTCAGGGCTTACAGCAACGGAGCAGAGTGTCCTGTTCACAGGTGGAGCAGGCAAATCACTTATTTGTTGGTGAGCAGAGCTCAAGGGGCCTAAACGTGATGCTGCCCTCCTCTGTGGGTGGAGAATGCCTGGTTGCTCTGCTCTGACCTCCTAAGGACCCATCATGGCCAGGACACCCTGATACCGAGGGGGTCAGAGCGTTGCTGGGCTGTGGGTGAGCTTGCGGCACCGAGCCTCCCAGCCCCAATGCCAACCCCAACTCCAACTCTAACCCTAACGCCAACGCCAACCAAAACACTAACCCAACTCGAAACCTAACCCTAACCCTAACCCTAACCCTAACCCCAACCCAACCCTAACCCTAACCCTAACCCTAACCCTAACCCAACCACAACACTAACCCAACTCAAAACCTAACCCTAACCCTAACCCTAACCCCAACCCAACCCCAACCCAACCCTAACCCAATCCCAATCCTAACCCCAACCCTACACCAACCAAATCCTAACCCCAACCCTAACCCTAAACACAACCCAACCTTAACCCAACCCTAACCCCAACCCCAACCCTAACGCAACCCCAACCCCAACCCTAACCCAACCCCAAACCAAAACCTAACCCTAACCCCAACCCAACCCTAACCCCAACCCCAATCCAATCCCGATCCTAACCCCAACCCCAACCTTAACCCTGACCCTAACCCCAACCTCAACCCCAACACTGACCCTAACCCTAACCCCAACCCCAACCCTAACCCCAACCCCAGCCCTAACCCCAACCCAACCCCAACCCAACCCCAACCCTAAACCTAACTCTGTGCCCTCCTCTCAGATTCTCCGCTGTCCCTAAAAGCAGAAGGGCACCACTCTGCTCTGTGATGGGATTTCATGCCTGTTTTGCAGTCAGCGGGGGTAACAGTCTGTTGTGATATTTAACCAGTCTCATTTCTATTCTGAATATGAGGAGAACTGTCTCTCCTCAGAGAAAGAGGGGACCCAGGGAGGGGGTCTTTCCTTGGACAGACACGAATTTGTCTCAGAGAGAGAAGTCTCTTGGAATTCCAGATGCGTTCATGGAGACATCCTGAGATCATTTGGACACTAGATTCACAACGTCTCCAATGGCCAATCGATTGCATTCCTGTTTGTTACCTGGTTGTCCTGCCTGCCTCACCTGACAGTTGCATCTGTGTGACCAGACTCAGGAAAACTGTCCTGCAGGGTCGGAGCGATTTCCCCAGCCTGCTGCCGGGGCAGCGGAGAGGCAGCCCTTGTTCTCTCCTTTGCAAGCTGTTTGCTCAGGGGCTTAGGGCTGTGTGTTCCCAGCCCCAGGACTTGGGAGTGGACTCATTTGGGGAAGTAGCAGCTTAAGATCTTTATTTGTCTTTGTCAGTGAGTGGAGAATGCCCACCGAGTATCTGAGGGAGAGGCAGACATTCTTCTTGGCACCCTGCCTCTGGTGGCCTCCCTCCCCACCCCCAGGCTGACCCCGAATTGGCTTTTCCAGCCCAGGGAACCTTTTCTCACCGAGGATCTGGTGCTCCCATTCCTTCAGTTTCTGTTTGCACACACGGACACCGAAACCGCAATCCCCATGTGTTTCCATCATCTCTTGGATGAGCACCTAAATCCTGCTGCTGACCTCCACCCTGGAAACTGGACCGCCACTAGAACGTATGTGGCCCATTTCAGAACACATTAGTGTCACGCCCGCAATCCACCTGGCTGAGAAGCGGAAGGTGGTCCCTGCTCCTGCATCTGTCCCTCTATCTAACCTGTTATCAGCAGTGTTTTCTCCCTTCCTTTGAAATGTTTTTAAAACTAGCCATTCAGTCATTGTCCCTCCTAGTCACATCTCCAGATGGCACTGATTTTGTAGCCACCTTTTTGAAAAGGTACCTAGAGTGGTTTTTAAATGATACCCAACGGGCCACAAACATCAAATGTGAGTGTCAAAGAAGACAGTGGAGAGTGGCACCGTAAGCTGGAGCCAGGGGTTGGCCTGAAGACGGCTCGCACGTGGCTGGCCACGACCCTGAGCTTCCCGGCAGCCTTCACAAAAAGACAAGCCTCAATTACACATCAAGGACACACTGCTCCCATGAAAGCGTCGTGGCTCTGATTCTAAGGTGGAGGGTTTGCAGAGAGAGGGTACCCTGGGCTGATGCCCCTGCATGGAGAACGCCCTTCCAGGAACCACGCGGTCAATCCAGCCTTTTTGGTAAAGAATCATTTTCCAAAAACAGTAAAATTAAGACTCTCATCCTGATATGATGGCAAGGATTGTATTTCCTTAATGAGCATGTCAGGGATTTTATTTCACTCATTGTTAATGAGAGAACCATTGGTTCAAAGGAGAAGTCAGAACAAAACACAAGTTTACGTGGAATAAAGGAATGCCGAGATGAACATAAAGATAGGCAGGGAGCATGTGATGGGAGGTGGAGAGCTAAATCGACAGCATTTCTACCCAAAAGCATTTATTTGCATGCCTCTGGTCAAGAATGTTATTGCATTTGCTACATTATCTATAATTTACAGAGTTCCAAAATATCTCAGAGGCAATAAAAGGCTAGAGTCAGATAACCAGAAGGGTCTGCTTTCCACAACGCATGGGTTTCCGCTGGAGACACCTAGTAAATTTCTTTGTATTTTCTTACATCGGTCTTCAGTAGGCTCATGAAGTTTATAATCAGCTAAAAGCCCAAATCTGTTTCGTCTATGCCGCTGGGAAGCACTGTCTCCCCAACCCCTAATACGTTTCATGCCGTTCACTTCTTCCATTCAAATGTGCATCTCATTGCCTCTGAGACCACATTCAAAGTGTCTTGCATTTGTTCATTTATTCATTCACCCTGTATTCATCTAGCAAGCATTTATTTTTGCCACAGTGCAAATAAGACACAATCCAGTCCTCAAAGTGTAACAGCAGATAGATAAAGGTAGTGCTAACGCTGTGTGTGTGTGTGTGTGTGTGTGTGTGTGTGTGTGCTCGCGCGCGCGCACAGGGAGAATGGTAAAGGGTGGTGGCCGTGAGAAGGGAGCAAGGACTGCTAACCCAGACTGAGAAGGGGCAGAGTGTCGGAGACGTTTGTTAGGTGGAGGGCTGGAAGGAATGTACAGCAGGGAAGTCCACGGGGGGCAGGCAGCTCCATGGCCCATTGGAGGAGGTGCAGGAACCTGTCCACAGCTGGGTGAAGCCGAGCAGGTGGAGTGGTGAGAAAGGAGGGGGGGCTTAGCATTCACGTCAGCGGCATGCTCAGCATTGTGAGAGGTGGTGAAGATTTGGCTTTTAGATGTCGCTTTTGGAAGGATGTCTGGGGAAGCAGTGGGTGGAGGGCGGGGCAGGGTGGCTAGGGGGCAACCCCATCTTGTTTTCTGATCTTTCCAATATTGCCCACCACTTCTTTAAAAAACAGCCAACAAACTTTAGCTCAATCATTGCCTTATATTTCTAAACTGCGGTCTATTTTGTCCTTGACTTTTTCATTTCCACCTATCCTTAGCACTAGCTCAAGGAGGCGTCGATGGTCTCAGAGGACATACCTTCCAGGTGCTTCTTTTTCACAGATCTCATTTTGGACCAAGTATACACTATCTATTGGTAAACCTTCTGTGTGTGGAATTTCTTTCTAAATACACAGTATGACCCTGGAGGGCAAGAATTATCCCTGTACCAACACCTACCTGTCATATCACTGATTCCTTGCTCATTCCTGACGAATGTTGCATTTGCATTTCTAGTCAGCCTTCCTCTTGCTCCCTGTGAGAGAGGCTTGGGCGTATCTTAACCCATCATCACTTGATGGATGCCTGGGAATGCAAATAAATTTTAATAATAATTACAGCAAAATAAAAACTAAAATAACAATTAATATAAATCAGCTAATTAAAGTCATTTTCTCATTATTATTAACTGCAACCACTTATTAGTTTGAATGGAGGGGATGGTTTATTACTGGCCACCAGAGGTGGGGCTGTCAAGGTTCACGAGTGAGCGACATCACAGCTTGCTCCTGTCCCACAGGAGAAATAAGGAACATTGGTCTGTGCCCTGCTTGTTCTTTGCTTTAACTTCGAATTCAAGTTCAAGACCTTCTTTATGGGCAGGGCCTCCTAATGTAATTGTTTCACTTAGTGTAATGGGTATGATGATACATAAATGTTGCTGTAGAATTAACTTGTTTGGGCGTCGGGATACTGAGATCATCGCTATTTTCAAACCCGGCCTGAATGGCAATTTATTGTTCCAGGCTGCCCCCAATTCTCTTTACATAGTTGCACTGTGACCTCTAGTCATTAGCGCTGAGAGCTGCTCCCTCGTTCCTTTCATTCACTCCGTTATGTCTTGATTCAGCACATATTTTCAAGTGCTTCCTATGCTTGCTGTTTTGCTGTTTTTATTGTATTTCTTCTGAAGATAAAAATCTTTAAAATTCACAGTGCAAACAAATAGAAAACAAAACACAGGAGGCAGTACCTTTCAACCAAACATTTTGTTCTTAGAAGCAGTCATTAGGCTTAAAAATAGTTACAGGGTTAGTTTTTCATTGGGGCTAATACAGGGTAAAAAGCTAATCTCACTTGTAATTCTTAGCAGCTCTCTGGCTGACCATTTAGTTATCTGATCCCCTTGGTGCCTACAGTTTTGTTCCCTTGTGGGAGTTGTGGGCGGGGAGGGAACGCTTTGTCTAAAGCATGGAAAAATTGCTAGAAATTGTAAGTCTCGCCAGTCGGGTAGCATCATCTCCCGAAGAGTTCTCACAGCAGGTAAGGAATGATGACGGATGTCCTCAAATAATACAGAACATCTGACCATTGCTTCAGCCTCCAACACTTTCTATCTCTTCTGTCTTTGGACATGAGATACACAAGTCAAGTAGTACTCTGTGAAATAATCTGGTGCAAATTTATTGTTTTTCTAAAAAATGCTTGACCATACAATGAATGAATGAGAATTTGGGGAAGTTAGACTTACGTTTCTCTTGCTGAAAATGGACTCTGAGAAGCTTCCATTACTTCCCAAGCTGAGAATTCCAAAAAGGGTTAGTGGGGGGTGACTTTGATGGATGTCCTTAGCGTTTCCATTGGCATCACGGTGTCGCTTATTTTCTTAAGACACCTTTTGGTCAGCTTCAAACACTAGGTCAAGCCAACTGGGAAGAAGTAAGTGCCGATGAAGAAAGGGATGCAAGGTAAGAAGCAGCGTTTTTCCTCCTCGCAGTGTCTCCACACTCATATACTCCCTTGGGCGTTCTTTCTGGGTGGAAGGTGCTTCTTTTCTTCTTTAAATGTTCCTGAACTGTTTAAAGTGTGATAAGAGAGGCTTATTTGCACTCATTTCCCTTTGTTTTAGCTTAAGTCAAACTTCTGCCTCAAGATTTTTATTGACCTAATTTACTTTATGCTGTTTTCAGTTGATAACCATAAAACGGTGTTCTGTTTGTCGGGGAGAAGGGAAGTGGGGAGCAGGATGGAGCCATCATCTTGGACTGAAGTCAAGAGTAGACTGCGATTTTCCTTTTCCCAAACCGCTGGCCCCGCAGTCGGGAGTCAGGAAGGCGGACGCTGTCAGGGCTTCACGGTGTGGGTCTGGTTTCAGCAGTTGCGTTGTCTCTTTTCATCAGCCCAGGGCGGACCTCTTCCCCCAACGGGGGCCGGTCTGCTCCTTGTAAAACCGTTCTGCTCTCTGCCATGTTAAAAAGGAAAGAACCCTCCCGAGTAGGCTGTCTGTGTTCAAGACTGCCTCATTCCCCTTTCTCCTGGCTTGTAAAGGGGACCAGAGTTTTATAGCCCCCAAACTGTGCCTGTTGGGGTGTTGATTTCTAAGCTGGTTATTAAGAAACAAAACACTCAGAAAGAACCTTTAACAACCCCCCCCCACTTCTGCCCAAGAGATTCAGCTCCCCACCCCCACTCCATCCCCACCACATAACCCTCCACCCACTGTGTCCCCTTGTTTCTGGTTTGCCTAGCAAGAATTTGCCTGCCACGCGTGTTCTCTTCTTCTTAGCTACCTGGAAATTTCCTTCCCTTCTGAAACCCCATCACTGTCCCCCTTCTCCTTTGTCCAGATGGCATGTTAAACCGAAACTGCCTCTCTGGGTCTCATGTCCTATGACACCCCTGGCATGTACTTCTGTAATAAGCTTTGTGCATTTTCCTGTGTTACTCTGTCTCTGTAAATTTGATTATTAGCCCAGCCAGAACTCAGAAGGTGTGAGGGGAAGTATTTTTACTCAGCCCCTGTACTTGGATCATCACATTCATTCGGTGATGCCCCCAGGAAAGCAGTTCAGGTTTCTGTGTCGCCAGTGTCCTGCCAGGGTACTAAGAAGAAAGGTCTAAATATGGGATTCTTCACAGCACAAGTGAAGAATTTCAGGAGACCAAGACTCTTTCGGATACTTGTTTTCGCATGAGACTTTGAATTCACGAACCATTTGGTGTGGCTTTTCCCTCAGCAGTGCTTCCCTAGAAATACTCCCAGTGTCCAGAGCCGTATGTCAAAGGAGGTAATGGAAGGGACGTCAGGGGATTCATTCCACCTTGCTCTTACGTAGGGTTTTGCTGTACTCACCTTCAAATGACATTTGAGTCTCAATTTTTTTTTTTTTTTTGTAAAACAGGACAAATTATTTCCATTCTGCAGATGAGGAAAGACAGCTCACAGAGGTTAGGCAACTTGTCCAAGGCCACACAGATTGACCTACCCACTTTTCTTTCTATCCACCAAATGGGTGTGTGGTTCTAGGGTACACTGGACATTGATCTGTGTCTGAAATGTCTTGGGGTTGGTCTGTACCAATGCCCTTGAGATACCGTTTGTACATATTCAATCTTTAAATATTTATAGACGTTCTACTTAAATCTGCCAACTAGTGCCAGACTCCTGCCGGCTGAAGGAGGAGGGGCAAGGGTCGGGGGGGGGGGGAGGGTGGAGAGTGTAAAGGTCATCTTACAGAATTTTAGAGCCGAAGAACACCCTTTTAAACCAATACATGAATTTTTTTACGCAGGGAAACCGAGTTCAAAGCTTTGAGTGTTTGTCACAGTCTCAGGCTCTTGTCAGAGGCAGGCCAGGAACCAGAACCCACCACTTCCCTGCTCAGCGCCCAGTGGGCTTGCACGGACCCCCAGCAAGCGCCTCCACCCCTCCCTGGCTTCCCAGTAGTGGTTTCCATTCACTCAGCGTTGACTGGCTGTGCTGAGTGGTTCAGCAGCTCTTGGGTAAAGGCCTGTTTACAAACATTTGCACTGAGTTACCCAGGGCACTGGAGAGAAGGCAGCTTTTCTTGGGATGGAGCTGGAGCTGGGAGAAAACTACAGGAGCACACGAAACATGCAGACTGCAGCTGTGGAGGGGGAGGGGCTGACCCTTTTCTGCCAGGGAAGTAACCTGCGCGGAGCTGGGGCTCCACCATCCCCAGGGAAAAGGAGCCTGTTCTGAGGGGCAGCCAGCACTGAGCAGGGACCGAGGGGCTGGTCCACAAAGCAGGAGCAGAACTGCCGGGCGTCAGCCCCTCTGCGGGTTTGATGCCCATTCTCCTTATTCCTGGGTCCTCTGCCCCACCCCCTCTGCCCAATGGCAGGGCTGATTTTACTTTCTAAAGTCAGCTTCTCAGAAAACCTTTTTCTTTCTTTTTTTTCTTATGATCAAAAAAAATTTTTTTTTCAGGAAGCGGACACAGATTACTCTGATTTCACTGATTTGTCCTGGCACACAGTGATGTTCAATAAACATGAGCAATGCCCCAGAGAGCTCACACACAAAAGGCTATTAGCTTTTAATTGAAACCCTCCCTCCATCCTGCCCCCCCACCCCTCCCCCTAGCCCCTTCCAGGAACAGGAACTCAGGCCTTTGTGAAGCAGGGTCTATAACAGAGGATTCTGCCAAAATGAAAGGAATCTTGAGTTGACCCAGAGGAGCAAGATGCTCTTTTGTGCCCCACCCCCTTATGGCATTCAAAGGCTTTTCATTTTCTGAGCAGTATTGAAATTCTGGGACAATGGAGGCCAAATCCTTGTGTTGGAGTTTGGGGGCTGGGAGTGGAGAAAGAAGGGAGGGTTGGAAGAGGAGGAGGCCTGGGGGAACCCATCTTTTGTTATTTTTCTTCATTCCTACCCATTACCTTAAAAAAGGGGTGGGGGGACCCTGTAAAGTTTTCATGAATGATGACATCACTTCCGGTAGCCCCACTATTCCAGCTTCAAGACCAGAGAGATGTTGAGAAGACTATTTATAATTTCATTTTAAATTATTTTAAGCCCTCCCAAAGGAGTTCTTTGATATGCAAACATCTCCCCCAAATGGAGATAATTATTGATGGAGATGTAGCCCTTTGAAGAGGAGCTCAGAACTGGGCAGATCTGAGCCTTCCTACAAAGGAAGGAGGTTCCAGATAAGAAGGGCTGCGCTGATACCTCTTCCTCCCTCCCCCTCCGGCCTCCCTGGGGAGAAAGCTGCTTTAAAGAAGAAACTTCCCAGGGTTACAACTTACTGTTCCAGTTCCAGCTCTCGGAACGGGCTGTGGCTTCTGCCTTGTCTACGGTCATGTTTCCCAGGAAGAGTTTCTTTCTTGTCCCTGGGAGTCTCATCCTGTAGGAGAAGGAGAGAGAACAGGCTGTAGCTTTTGTCTTTTTGACTCCTGAAGGCCACTGTCATTTACAAAGTCATGAGGTAGAGCCACACCAAGGAGTTCTGGGGGCTGCAGACTGGGGTGGACATTTAGGGCTGGTAACTGGCCTTCACAGAAGGTAAGGATAGGCTAGCCCGCTCTCTTTTCCTCCGGAATTTTCTTTTGAAAATGCTCTAACTCAGGCCTGGAGTGCCCACTGACACCTGGAGGAGACGCCCTCCCACAACCTGCCTGTCTCGCTCTCTAGGAGCGTCTGGCAGCTGCGGAGTTCTCTTGGAAGCATCACCTCCCCTTCATGTCACTTCTGCTCCGTGTCACCTTCTTTCTGCGTCCCCCAGCTTCTCTTTCCACCCTTTCACATGTCCACATAAGAAGCGTCCAGACCTGTAGAGAATTTTCATGGGTTTATTTGAGCCAAGCTCATGACAATTGCCGGGAAGCAAAATCCCAGTGGGTTGAGAAAATGCTCCCGAGCATGGCAGTTTTGCAGCTTATTCTATACATTACAATCAGAGGACGAGGCATGAGGACAGTTACGTGGAATTCATTGTGGTAGATTAGGGAGGCAGGAGAGAGCAAGACGGGGAAGTCTCTGAGATTGGATAAAGAGGAAAATGGAGAGACACATTGGTGGGTACAGGACAGTTAACCACAAACATTTACAGCTCATGGAGATGGTATTTGGGCAACAAGATAACGAGGGGTTCTCGGTCCCCTGCTCTGGTGGGAAATAGTGTCCTGAGGGGTCTGGAAAAAAGGGGATTACTCTGACATTCCAAAGGCATGTTATCGTAGATGCAAAAATACATAGACTCAGTGAAGGTACATATTGATCTTTGCCAAGGAACATACTAGCCTAGGACATAGCTACCCACCTGTCAGGCTTTTAGTTAGAATGTTTTCATTTCAGACCATCCTGCGTCATTACTTTAGGTCTCTGAGTTTGCAAGGCCGCCAGGTAGGCCTCCCTGAGCTTGTCAGGTTACCATGTGGCCCCTTTTTTGTCCACACAAGTTAGCCAGCTGAGTGGGTTTCCTTGACCTCCCTGTGCTGGGGAGACTGAGGCACACAGCTACTGAGGAGCCTACAGCAAAGCCCTGGCTTCTATCCCCTGGTGATCACTTCCTCCCGGAGGGACTGGCAGGGTGCCTCTTGAGGCCTTTGTGCCCAGGAAGGGAGGCTGAGGGAGGGGCATGGGTGGCCCCAATCCTGCCAGGTAGTCAGCTGGCTAACTCAAGGGTGTCCTTTCATCAAATAAGGCTTTTTTTTTTTTTTTACATTTTCAAGCAGAAAGTTTGATATTTTGTCCCTTGTCCTGCATGTCTCAGGTTAAGACATGCTACCTTTACAAATTCCACTTTCCCTGGGAGGGAAGACTCCTCTTTCTGTGAGTGGGGGGGAAGGACCCCTGTGGGGCGGAGCTGCTGAGTGGGGGGGGAGGACCCCTGTGGGGCGGAGCTGCTGAGTGGGGGGGAGGACCCCTGTGGGGCGGAGCTGCTGAGTGGGGGGAGGACCCCTGTGGGGCGGAGCTGCTGAGTGGGGGGGAGGACCCCTGTGGGGCGGAGCTGCTGAGTGGGGGGGGGGACCTCTGTGGGGCGGAGCTGCTGAGTGGGGGGCGGGGGAAGGACCCCTGTGGGGCGGAGCTGCTGAGTGGGGGGGGAGGACCCCTGTGGGGCGGAGCTGCTGAGTGGGGGGGAGGACCCCTGTGGGGCGGAGCTGCTGAGTGGGGGGGAGGACCCCTGTGGGGCGGAGCTGCTGAGCCGTGGGAAGCTGAGTGAAGAGCTGAGGAATGAGAATGGTGCACTGCTGGTGGTGGCGGTGGCTGAGGGTGTGAGGACGTGAGACGTCATTCTCCCCAAGGAGAAATCGAGTTCGTAGGAAAGGTTTTATATTTTAGAGTAGTTTAAGTTCACAGCAAAATCGAGCAGAAAGGACAGGTTTCCCAGGTGCCCGCTGCCCCTGCACAAGCTCGGCCTCCCACATCCGCGCCCCGCCAGAGTGGACATCTGTTATAATGCAGCACGGACGTTCACACACCCAGAGTCGCCAGTGCGCATCAGGGTTCACTCCTGCTGCGTTCTGTGTGATGACATGTGTGGCGACACGTGTCCACACTTACAGCACAGAGCAGTCTCACTGCCCCAAAGCCCGCTGTGCTCTGCCTGTTTGTCTCTCCCTCTCCTGATCCCTGGGGATTCCAGTATTTGAGTTTTGCTGACGATACTTGTTTTATCAGGTTGATAGGATTCTTTAAAAAAAAGCACTTTCTTTGTTTTTACCCATTTTAAGGGGCGTGCTTATTTCTTAAACCCGTGTGGGACTGGATGCTAGGAATACGTTTGGTGGCTTTGTTCGTTTGTCTGTGTGTGCGGGTGGGGAGAGACGTAACCCCCTAGACTCCCCGATTCTGCTGCGTGTGAAGATGCTCCCCGTGGCCCTAGCTGCTGGCATTCTCCGACGGGACGTGGGCTCTGCGCAGGCACCGCTCTGTCCTGGCCTGGGCAGCCCGCTGCAATGGGCAGAGCTTGGCACCCTCCCCTGCCCAGCTACGGGCCGGATCTGAGGCCTAGAAAGTCCGGGATGTGGCCAAGGGATCACGCCCAGGAGAAGCAGAACTGGAAGCCGGGGACGAACAGAGACTATCAGGAAAACAACTTGTCCTTCTGTTTTCACGCAACAGTCAATCATTCTATGTCAAAATTTCTAAGTCTCTATTGATCGTTTTTCTCATTTCAATCAATATTTTCCTCAAAACAGCCTGAAAACGAGGACTTGGGCGGCCTCCAGCTATTTGTAAGGAGCCTGGTCCTGTGAAAATAGCTCAGTTGAAGCCCTTTGTGGGAGTAGCCCAAGGGAGAGGTTGGGACTGGTGGGACCGTGTCTGACTGTGGCAGTCGGTCACACAGGTCGGTGTACTTGTCAAAATCCATAGAACTGCATACCAAACACCATCATTTACTATAGTAGTATGTTAGGTTAAAAATTAGATTTTTAAAGAGAAAAAAATCTTTGTAGTCCAGAAAATATGGGGTATTTCTGTTACCGAGCAAAGAAGTCGTTCTCCCAAAGTGGGAGGGGAAGGGGCAGGCCAGGGTTCCTGGGCTCTGTTCAGTTTTCCCCTTGTGGCTGGCAGCTCTCTCCTCTCTGCAGGTCATCCCATGCAGCATCTGTTCTGTGTAAATGTCTCAGCATCTGTTTGGCTGTGGTGAGCTAGGCTGTACCCATCTCAGGGGTCTTCCTTGTTCCTGTCTGTGATTCGCCAGTTCAGAATAGTAAGGTCACCTGCGGGACCATGGGAGCAGGCATGCCACCCAGGGAAAGAAAGAAGCAGAAAGAGAGAATTAGGGCAACATTTACTACCGGAGAACATCAGAATCACAGGACTTTTTACATCTTCTCTGATTCATTTGAATTTCCTACTCATTTAGGCCTGAGGTTTGTATTTAATATTCTGCTTCCAGCGGTCACACATAAGGGCCCTGGAGACTTGGGAAGTTCAGTTGTAAACTGTGCTTCTCCGAAGCCCTGTGACAGCCAGTCCCCAGAGGGACGTTTGACTCCACAGGTCATGGGCTCACTTCCTGCACTAACTTCTCCAGTTTGGCAAAGGCACAGAGAGGGAGGTGCACTCTGGGACCTACAGTTAGAGATTCCAAATTCTCTGACCTGGTTCTGGCTGTTCTCCTTATCCACCCTGCCTCAAGATGAGAACAGGGAAAAAAGCCCAATGATCATTTTCAACATCAATTCATCTTAATTTCATAGGGTCTTTTAAAATTTTATTTATTTAGTTTTTAATCCTCACTGAAGGATATTTTTCTATTGATTTTTTTTTTTAGAGGGGAAGGAGGGAGAGAGAGGGAAACATCGATGTGAGGGAGCAACATTGATTGGCTGCCTCCTGCACGCCCCCTACTGGGGATTGAGCCCGCAACCCAGGCATGTGCCCTGACTGGGAATGGAACTGGGACCTCTCAGTCCATGGGCTGACGCTCAGTCCACTGAGCCACACTGTCCAGGCTCATGGGTTCTTTTAAACAATGAATTTAGTTTTATTTTAAGCCACAGACCTTGGCAGAAGCATCAATCAGATAATCTAGAGCTAACACTACTCGTCATCTTGTGTTTTCCGTTCTTCTGTTTATGTTGATGTTATCTCACTTTTGATGATGAAAGAATTGGATGCATCTGTGAACCTTCCATTATCACGAAAGTACAGATGGCCTTATCTTTCTTCAGGTTCCTTCAGTTTGCCTCATTGCGTTTCGCTGGTAGCTCGATTTGTATTTGATAGCTGTGTGTGTGTGTGTGTGTGTGTGTGTGTGTTCGTGTTCGTGTGTTTGCACGCATGCGCCCACACTCGCGTTTAAGAGACAAGCACCCTTTTCTTCTCCACACGTTAAACTGACTGCATTTGGTTTGTGTGGTTGTGTTACTGGCTCTCTGTCGTCTGTGGACCCCTGGGCATCCCCCTCACTCACTGTGGGACCTGGTCTGCTTTCAGCTGAGAGAGTATGATCTTTACTTTCTAGACTTAACTCATCCTTTGACTCAAATAAGTCTTGGATTAGCTGAACAACTTTTGGTTTCATTCATAATATTGTTTTCTCAATTATTTCCCGATGATGGGCTCTTAGTGGCCGTGGATATCAGCGGAATAAATGACTGAAGTACCTGGGAGATCCCGCAGAATAATGATTCCCAACCCCAGCTGCACATCCGAATCCTCTAGGAGAATCTGTACTGGGGTCTCATGCACACAGGCCTGTCTCGGTTGGTCTGGGGCGAGGCCCAAGCACGCAGTTCAAACGCCCTGTGATTCCAGTGTGCAAGCAGGGGTGCGGCCCACGGCCACAGAGGGGCCACCACTTTTGTGTGAGTATCCTCGAACACTGACAGCCTGAGCACCCCTCCAAACCCTCGTGGTTCTCAGGTGCCCGCTCTGTGGCCCAGCTCTTTGAGATCTGTGCTCCTGGAAGTTCACAGGGCTTGTCATCCCCAGGCCCAAGTGGGAGGACAGACCTGCCTCCCCATAGGGCTCACTGAAGAAGGGGGAGCTTTTTGCTTTCCGTCACGGGTGTCACCTGCCCGCTGGTTAGTATTTCCTAGGCTTGTCCTAGGGATGCTTCTCACGGAGGAGCATATGTCTTCCTTGGGCTTGCACTGGAGATGCTGTCCAGCCCCATCAGCTTCACAAGCACCCATTGGTCATCTGTGCCAGGTACCAAACAGGCGTCCCTTCCTGCGCACCTGGTAGAGAGGGAGGAGGCCGAGGCCAGGGCGCAGGAAGGGAGGGCCGTTGCAGGGAGTGCTGGTTCCAGGCCCCATAGAACACGAACCTGAGTGTGTGAACCTAAGAGGTCTATTGTTCTGGGTCTGACTCAGTTTTGAACAATTATGATCGCAGTCATCTGATTCTAGCACCGAAATACCTATTATTTAGGTCCTACTCTACGAACAAGAGAAAAAAATAGAGGCATCTATTTCAAGAGAGGACAGGTGTGTGGTGCTGTGTGCTCTTCCTCATATTAAGAAGAAACACAGGAGGTTGAGGGCAGGGGTCATGGCAAAGGGGAGGGGAAGCATCCCACAGGCTGACTGTAAGCCCCAGCTGTTGCCAAGCAGGCCAGTGACCTCCTCTGACCAAGTCACTCTCTTCGTTAGCCTCAGCTTCTTCATGAGTAAGTGGGGCTGCAGCACCAACCTCAAAGGCTTGTTGGGAGGGACTGAATCAGATATTGTCTGTCAAAAGTCCTCTGCAAGCTCTAAGCACTAGATAGTTATTAGGTACGGCTATCGGTTTGAGCAATTGGCTTTCATAATGAGCAGCTCAATTAACCTGCGGCCTCCCTGGGGCTGAGAGGGGCATGCCAGGGCCACGGGCATGGTCTCGCCCTCGGCCACATCCTCAGACTTTCTTCTCTGAGTCACTGTTGTGTCAGATTTTGAGTATGAAGACAGGAGAGTGTGGCCAGTGAAGGGAGGGGAAAAGGAAGTGGACCTGGGAAGCAAATAAAAAGGAGTTTGCTCCAGGACCAGGGTCAGGGCTGGGGATGTTGGGAGAAGAGCTGCTGACCAGGAGGAAGGGGGCTTGCCTATGACTGTCCAGAAGGTTCTATGCCAGGAGCTGTCCACACACTCCTCAGTCTGTTCTGTGTTCCCACAGGGTGTGCTGGGGAGATGCCTGCTCCATCTGAGCCTCGGGCCTGTGTAGGGGAGGAAAATAATTTTCCCTCTACCCTTCTGGGTTCCTGGCTGAGATGCTGGGTAATAAAAGAAAGATGAACAGAGGAAGCAGAAATAGAAGTTTATTAACATGTATACCTCCTGTACACATGGGAGAGACCCAGGGAAACTGAGCAACTCCCCGAAATGGCCAATCCACCAAGTTAAATACCATCTCTGGCTAAAGACAAAGGAAAGATGTTGGGGCGAGCGAGGAGCCCAGTTATGGGCAGTGACCAGGAAAAAGACAGTAAGCAAGGGTACGATTGTCAGTGCAGATTTCAGTCCACGTCTTTTCCACTGAGGACATTCCTAAAGATGTACTCATGTGTTCTTCCTGGTCCAGAGAGAAGGGCACCCTTACCAGTGGACGTTTCCCCTGTAAAGGATAACTTCTCCTTGGGTTTTCAGAGCTTCTCTCATGTCTGTTATTTCTTAAACATAACCAGCCTAAAATGATCCTTATGCCAAAGAAGCCTGTTTTGGGGTGGTATATTCTGTTCCACCTCACCTGCCACAGAAGCACCCTGGAAGCCAGCAGAGAAGGCTCAGGGGGCATTTGCTGAAATGAGGGAAAACCTAGTTGTGTGTCTCACTCATCAGCCGCTCATTGTCTGCAACCAAGCGTGCACACGGGACAGTGGCGTGGGGCCTGCAGTGGACAAGGGCAGAGAAGCCTTCGTGTCACAGCAGTGACTCCTTGGCTGTTAGTATGATAATAAGGAAAAGTCCTGAGGTCCCTGAGTGCTTTTGGATATATGTATGCAAACGCAGACCGTCCTGGGGAGAGGGGTCCCCTGGAGCTGGCACCCAGAATGGCTTGGGTGGCCAGCAGGCAGTCAAGCACAGAAGATCTGTCCACAGCTCAGAGAGTCTTGGTTTATGGCTGAGGAAGCTTTGCCTTCAGAATGGAGGCTAGTGAGGCTCTCCCACGTCCTTGGACCAATCCTCTGATGTGGTTTCTTACTCACAATTGCCCACGTAGCCATTTTGTGCAGCCCCCGCCGGGCTTTTCCTTAACGCTGCTGAGGAGAGGCAGGCAGAGGTTCTGAGGTGGTTCCGGAGCCCAGGCGGGCTGAGGGCAGAGCCTGGTGTCCTGCACCTTTGCCTCGCCATTGCCCGTCTGCAGGGCAGAGCCGCGTGAGGGACCTGTGCGTGAACCTTGCTTCCTTGCTTTCCTGCCAAGATCCTGTCAACAGGAGATCGTTGAGAACATTTTCTAGCACCAACTAGCTACTGGGCTTGGTACCAAGGTTAGGGTCACAGTCCTATTGAAAACACTTCCTGGTGGGACACTATGATTTTTCTCATGGTTCCGATGAAAAATTGAGACATGGGCAGGATTATGATCTGTGACCTAGGCAGGGTCACACACCTTAATCAATGCTGTGAGTCAAAACGTTGGCTTCCAAAGTCCATGCTGGGTCAGATGGACCCTCTGAGGATAGACCAAAACCCACCCCCCAGCAATGGCTCTGAACAGCTTAGGGGGCTGGGTTTCCTTCAGGGTGCTGGTAGCACTTCAATTCTGAATATTAAACTCTGTAGACTGTGCAGTTGCGGGTGGCTTAACATGGGGAAAAACACTTGGACTTGATCTGAATTGACCTGCTTTTGAGTGAAATGCGAAATAAGTCGAGAGTCTGGACTCTCTGTAATCCTCCCATCACATTAGCCTGATGACACTGCTGCATTAATCTAAGTGGTTAATGGGCAAAGTGGGTCAATCCAGTTTAAGCCAAAGCCAGGGCCGGCCCAGGCAGACTTCCTTGGGGAAAGCACCTTCCCCCACCGGCCGAGGAACGAGTGCTGTCCGGGGAGTCGCCCAGCTGGTGGGTGCGAAGTGTTTCTATCACCATTTCCATACATGTGTTCAACGCAGGAGTTGAGTCTCAGTAGATGTTTCAAGCTGGATGTTTAGAATGTCTGTTGAGAGGTAAACATTTGCTCAAAAATGATGTGGAAATTGTCTTTTTTTTTAATTCCTGGGCTCAGGTAGGAATCATTCAGAAATCTCATAGCTAATGGAAAAGTTGTACATTTGTGACTAAAATTGAGTGTCCAATTAGTTAACACATCTCCTTTGGATGTATATACAATGAGCCTGTTCACACACATGCTCAGCTTTGCTCCTACCATGTGCTGTAAACTGTGTATTAAACACTCTAATGATGATTATATAGTAAGTACACACCATTTGTCAGGCATGTGAAAACACGTTATGATCATTAATTATTTTAATTCTTATTAACTCGCATGAGGAAGGTATTAGCATCTTCATTTTTACAGATAAGGAAAAGAAGCCCAGAAAGATTAAGTAAGCTGTTTAAGGTAACACAGCTTATACGTGGCAGGGCTGGGATTTGAACCTAGGCAGTCTGCCTGCCAAGCCCACATTTCTGTTAAGCCAAACTGCTCTGGTTTGATAACTCTCATAACAACTGGATGAAGCCGGTGGAATTACTCCCATTTCACATATTAGGCTGCTGAGGCTCAGAGAGCACAGTCCTACATCACTGAGTCTTGTTTTTCTAGGCTAACTGCCACCATGAAGCTGGCTTCTGGTCCAGTTGTCACGGTCTGTATCTACTGTAGGATGGAATAATTTTGTCTACGTATTTTTGCTTAAATTAGTGCTGCATTAGATATCATGCAAGTCCTTTTTTAAAAATTTTAATGGAATCCATAGTATTTTGGGAAGCTTCTAAAGTCATGTCTTGGGAATTTCTTCTTAGCAAGTTTGTATCAGTTTATGCTTCCGCTGATTTCATCCAATATTTTGGCTGCTGCTGTTTTGTGGCCTTCAGGTATGCATTTCAGAGGGAAGGGGTTTTGTCAGTGGCCACTGTGCTGAAGCCAGTGCAGCCTGGCTGGGCCGGGGGACACGTCCCCATAGCGCCTTGCCCGGGCTTGGTGAACACCTGAAGGCAGGCTAGTGGGGGTTGTGGGCAGAGAAATCTCTGGGAGCCCCAGGAGCTGCTGTTTAGGAAAGGGACACACCCAGAGGCCAAAGACCTTTGGTTCTGACATCAGATGTTGGGGACCGTGTAAAAGCAGGATTCCCAGGAGAGGGTCACAGAGAAACGTGTATCTTACTCTTTTTACTTTCATGAAAGGTGCCTTTACTTTTCAGGTAGATAGCGTCCGGCCTCCAAACTTCAGCTTATATTTCTACAACTGTCCCCACCCGGTGAGGAGGGAGCCTGGGTTAGACGTGTGGCCAAAGAGGCATCACCTTCTGACCCCCCTTTGGTCTGTTTTCTTTCCTCAGGGACCTGATGCCAAGGACCCTGGACGGGCAGATCACCATGGAGAAGACGCCCAGTTACTTTGTCACCCGGGAGGCCCCCGCGCGCATCTCGGCCATGTCCAAGGACACCAAGCTCATCGTGGTGGTGCGGGACCCGGTGACCAGAGCCATCTCGGACTACACGCAGACGCTCTCCAAGCGGCCCGACATCCCCACCTTCGAGAGCTTGACGTTCAAAAACAGAACCACGGGCCTCATCGACACGTCGTGGAGCGCCATCCAGATCGGCATCTACGCCAAGCACCTGGAGCACTGGCTGCGCCACTTCCCCATCGGCCAGATGCTCTTCGTGAGCGGGGAGCGGCTCATCAGCGACCCGGCCGGCGAGCTGGGCCGCGTGCAGGACTTCCTGGGCCTCAAGAGGATCATCACCGACAAGCACTTCTACTTCAACAAGACCAAGGGCTTCCCCTGCCTGAAGAAGGCCGAGGGCAGCAGCAAACCCCACTGCCTGGGCAAGACCAAGGGCCGGACCCACCCCGAGATCGACCGCGAGGTGGTGCAGAGACTGCGCGACTTCTACCGGCCCTTCAACCTCAAGTTCTACCAGATGACCGGGCACGACTTCGGCTGGGATTGAAGGCACCGGACCGTGTGGCTTACCACTTGGCTTATATATTGAGAGATTATATGTATGTAAAATGTACAGAAATATATTTTATAATAATTTATTTTTAATTCATAAGCAATTAATTCACTAAGCTGCCTAGCCACACTCTTTAGAGAGTTAGCTTCATAATCTGTTAACATTCCAAAGTGTTTAACTCTAATGTTTTGTTCTTTTTCTCACAGTTGATGGTGCTTCCATTCCCTACCCCTCCCCCCCCCATTATATTTAAAAAGAAGAAAAGCACAACTTGAGTTTTTGTTGTTACGGGTATGCAGCCTTCGATCGCTGTCTGTTCACTTTCCATCTCTCACGTGTTGGGGTCCCATCCCAGCTTCCGTCTCTCTTCCTGCCGGTAGGAGCCGAGCTCCTCAGGAGAGCTGCCCTCTGGAAGTGAGGCTGCCTGTAGCCTCCCGACCTGGTGCCATTTCCAAGCACGTCCATGCCAGACCCACGCCAGGTTTTCCCTGTGCGCTCAGAGCGTGGGGAACCACTGCCTGGGCTGGGACTCCCACATCCTTTCAGACCTGCATCCAGGGTCCACCTACTTCAGATTTTGTGTTTGAAGGATGGCCCCCATCCTCTTTTGCCCAAGTCCCTGGTTCATTAACCAGCTTGAAGTGTGTGAGAATGTTAGCCCCTCTTTCCCAGGTCACGTGTGTGAGCTGCTTGGCTGTTGCTTTAGAAATGAAGACGATCTCTTCCAATTTGCATGAGCGCACCATGCTCTATTCTCCAGGCAGACAGTTCTGCTTTGACACACCAAAGAATCCCTAGGCTAGCAGAGCCATAGGCACCAACCAAGGGTGCCCGGGTATCAAGACCCACAGGGCTCGGGTGCATCCCACACCATCAGCGTCTACCAAGGTGCTGCAAGGTGCAGAGCCAGCCACGTGGGGCACATCCCACTAGGTTGACAGCCTCAGTGGAAGGAAAGAGAAGGACCCTCAGAAGGACAGGTGGCCTGGCAGAGGAGGGGAATCCTTGCCCCCCTGCTTGCTGTCTGGAACTCCTCTCCTTGGAATTCCTAGCTCATCTCAGATTGACAGTATGGTCTGTTGTAGCCAACAGCCAAACAGTGAGCAGCAGAAGTGGCCCTGTGTTTACAGGCTGGGAAAGCTGGCCTCATGTTGCCTGTGAGCACTTGAGCCTGACGCTTGAGCAGCTGTCCCCTGTTGTAGCCAGGTCTCGGCGGAGGGTTGCCAGAATTGTTGCTGCTGATGCAGGATGCTGTCCCCATACCCCTCTGTTGAGAAAGCAGTTGGGGATCTCTTATGATGACTAGTTAATGGCAACTGAGTAACCACATAGCAATATCATACAATGACATATTCACTTTATCCTCAATTTTCTAAACCAGAATGCTTCTACCATAAAAGAATTGTTATTGAGTTACACATTCTTCAAGGCGTATGTGGGAAGATATACATTTTGTCATAATGGTTGGGTTGTGATAGTTACAAAAGTCACTTTTGTATGTGGTAAGGGGTAACTTGCCTGATCGAGTAAGAAAACTTATATGAAGAGAAAAAATAATTCATCTTTAGAAACTGATCAGAGATGTCACTAGTCTTTAAATGATGTCTTGTTAATGATCTGGTTTGCATTTGCCCAGAAGTGTTAGCCCAGATCTAGCTAGATTATGCTCAATAGCAAAACTGTTATGTAGGTTCTGTGTAGGAGGAAGGGGATCTGGGACTCTGTGCATTCCTGAGATGTTCTATTCATTTCCTAGCTTTGTTACTGCCTCTACCAACTATTTAGAGCATCATCCTGATATGCTAAGGTCGCAGGTTCGATCCCTGGTCAGGGAACATACAAGAATCAACCAATGAATGAATGAATAAGTAGAGCAACAAATTGATGCTTTTCTCTCTCACTTTTCCTCTCTCTAAAAATCAATTAAAGATGGCTCATTTGAAATAAAACTGAGAACACCTTTTCACTTACGGCATAAAATAAAAGTCAGTATTCACATCTTCCACCTAATTCTGACCTGTCCACTTTCTGGCCACTCCATGATCTGACCCGCTCACGAGGCAGAATGGCAGGGAGGTCAGAGGAGCGTCTGCAGCAGCGTCTGGAAAGCATGCGTGCTTTCCCGGCTCCTTCAAGTCCCTGCCCTCTTTGCAAGCTGGACAATTTTTGATGAAGTTGTTTGTTCCCTGCCTTAAAACTGAAACAGGAAATTTCAGATAGAAGGAGGGTCATTTAGTCATAAACACTGAAGTGGGTCAAGATTGTATTCTGGGTCAAATCCTTGAATCCAAACAGATGTCGATAATTAGCACTGAAGGACTAGAGCAAGTTTTTCTGTGGAAACAAATAAATCAAACTTCCTGCGCATCTCTTCATAGGGGTCTTCGAGCTTACAGTTCCTGACTGATCCAGACATGGCATCTACCCCAAGGTTACACCCCACCATGTGTTGGTTATTACAGGGCCTGCCCCCCAATCTCTTCTTCCTGGAGAAGTTAGGCAACACATCGAATTAAGCCTTGGGTTTCTTCCTGTTTTAGCAAACTGCAAGGCCACCAACTCTTAGCTGCTGGAAGGCAGACACCTCTTCATGTTTGGCAGTTTGTCCTAGCTTGTGTCTTGTGTTTCTTCCAGTTTACAGGAAAAGCTCTCATATTCGTTGGAACACTTTATTCCTCTCTGTTTTGTTTCCTTTCTCATTAAAAACAAAAAATATTAACAAAAAATGGAGGATTTTATTGTTCTTATCTACCCCATGCTTTCTTTGTGTTTGTACAGTAGTCTGTTAGCTTGGTAGGTGGTACCTGGAAAGGTATTTAGGTGTAGTGACTTAATTGGATGATGGAGGAGGAGAAACTGTCTTCTCATGGGATTCTCTCTGAAGTCATTTTGAGCTCCAGATAAAGTTTAGACCTTTGGAGAAACAGTTTCACATCCTGTCAGGGTATTTCCATGAGAAAGGGCAACGGAAGGTTCTATTGTGACATGTATCTAAAACGCTGACACAGAAGCCAGTGTCTCTTCTGTTTCTTTCCTGTTTATCAAAAAGGATGGTCAATAACACTTAAAGGTGTGGTTAGATTATTTTTTCACTTTTGTAACATTAATTTATGACTGAGTTCCATTCAGCCTCGTAATCTGAAATACTGTGCAGACTTGAGCAGTGTGTCTTCTATAACCTGGATGTTAGAATAGCCGATCTGTGCAAAAAAGTAAATCAAGTATTTTGTCCTATGTATAACAAATTAATTTTACACAGAGAAAGATGTTTCTAGGAAAATGAAATTCTGGTAATTGATACTATTTCTTTGTATGAACAAATAAAATATATTTTACCAACTTGTGGGTGCTTTTTTGTTTTGTTTTGTGTTGCAGAGCAGCAGGGAAGTGATATTTTATCGGGTAACTAACCACACGCATAAACACACGTACACACCGCACAGAGACATTCTGAGGGCCGGTCGATCCTTCAGGTTGTAAAGGGTCCGATCCAAAACCCAACTAATCCACAAGCATGTGGAGTCCTTCTTTGTAAATGACTGAAGGACGCAGGCTGGGTGGGAGGCCCTCACCCCTCGGAGGAGCACCGCTCCCCTAGAAGCACTGCTGTGCACGCGTGATTCCAGGAACACCAGGCCCCTGTGTGGGGCACCCGTCCAGTGCTCAGGGCGGGCGCGGGGCTGCCATGGGCGGGCACATGTCACACAGGCGTGACATAAGCAGAGCACTAAGGCTGGGTGATTCCCATGTCATGTCTGCAGAGTGTCTCCTGTCTGTTATTTAGAGCCCCTCATCCTGGAGATAGAGTAGACAAGGCCTGCACCACCCGACATTTCTCTATCTTCAGCCTGTCTCAAAGGAGCCTCGTTGTTTTTCTTTTGATTTAGTATACCATCTGCGTACGATTATTATTCACTATTTTAAACACTTCACTCCACTTAATTTTTTAAATTTTTCAGTTGAGATTTATTTTAATTTGGTACATTTCTGGTTGAGTTTTAAAGAAGCTGACACCAAATTAATAAATGAATGCTCAAACCTAAGAGTTCTGACTTAAAAACAATAAAATAAAAAACTACACACACCTTATTGAAGAATGACTGGCATACATACAAAAATGTACATATTAATGTATACCACTTGATGAGTTCAGAGATAGGGGTACACCCATGAAGCTATCACCATAATCAATACCATAATCATATTTATCGCCTCCAACAATTTCTTCCTGCCCCCTTATTTGTTTTTGTGATAAGAACACTTAACATCCACCCGCTCAGCAAAATTTTGAGTATACAACACAGTATCATTAACCACAGGCATCATGGCGTACCGTGGGTCTTTACAACTTAATTCATTTTGCACAACTGAAACTTCCTTTCAAAAGGAAACATTATAATCTTAGGCGAAAAGCCATCATCTTTGACTGTACAGAGGAGGTGAGCATAAAAAGTATGATCAAATCAATGCTGTGAAGTTCTAGCTCTATATATCTTAAGCCAGGTTAGACTTAGATTCACCCACTGGGCCTGGCAAAGCTTGCTCCTGCTGACGGCCAGCCTTGAGCTCAGACTGCGTCTTGCCATGAGGGGTGAAGGGAACTGAAGAGGGAGTGACTTGCCCAATGCTGTTTGCTGTTGCGTTCCAGTGCCTAAGGTGGGAGCTTCATCTCTGGGAGCACTGTGGGTTTCCTCACATTCAGGGGACTGGGGGCACACTAAGAAAACACCTCCGGTAGAGACCAAGTTGGAAATGAGCCCAGCGTCTGGGAAGACCATGAAAAGAACTATCTACAAAAGTGGAGGTCTTGCCTGGCCGGTGTGGCTCAGTGGTTGAGCGTCGACCCATGCACCAAGAGGTCCTTGGTTTGATTCCCGGTCAGGACACATGCCCAGGTTGTGGGCCAAATCCCCAGTGGGGGGCATGCAGGGGGCAGCCAATCAATGTTCTCTCTCATCAATGTTTCTATCTCTCACTCTCTCTCTCTCCCTTCCTCTCTCTCTAAAATCAATAAAGAAGCCCTGGCTGGTTTGGCTCAGCGGTAGAGCATTGGCTCATGGACCTATGAGTTGTGGGTTTGATTACGGTCAAGGGCATGTACCTTGGTTGCTGTTGGTCCCCGGCCCCGGTCGGGGTCATGCAGGAGGCCACCATTCGATGTGTCCCTCTCATGTTGCTGTTTCTCTCTCTCCCTTTCTCTCTCTCTCTCTCCCTCCCACTCTATCTGAAGATAAATAGAAAAATATCCTCAAGTGAGGATTAAAAAAAAAAAAAGTAAATAAAATAAAATCAATAAAGAAGGAAAATATAATAAAAAACAAAAACAAAAACAAAAACAAAAGTGGAGGTCAGGTGGGAACTAGGTCTCCGTTAGCACCTGGCTTTCCGAAGCCAGCACTGTGTAGAGATTGTTCCTTCAGACCTAGGAATATGCACCAGGTCACATGTGTGTGGACCCCGAGTGCTGCCTGTACATCGCTGCTCATCAGTGTGATGCTTTTCCTACAGAACGGTAATAAAACAAACGTAACACCTACGTATCAACCTGATTAGAACAGTCGTTCTCAAGCTTGGGCAAGTACTCGAATGACCAGAGGGGTCTTAGAAATGCTGAGCCTGACACACCTCCGACCAGTTATATTAGACTCTAGCGGGTGCGGCCCCAACATTGGCGTATGTGAAAGCTCCCCAAGCATGGACTTGGAGGGAGTATGCTAAGTGAAATAAGAGAAAGCAAATACTGCATGATCTTAGTTATATGTGGAGCTAAACACACAACTGAGAAACAGGATAGGATGCTGGTTGCCAGGGGCGGGAGGCTGTTGGGGGAAATGGGGAGGTATCGGTCAAAGACACAGAGTTTCAGTCCTCAGATGAGCAAGTTTGGTGATGTATAGCATGGTGATTATAGCTAATAATTCTGTATCATGTCTTTGCATGTTTCTAAGAGAATAGATCTCAAATATTCTCACCACAGAAAAAGAACCGCTGTCATGTGACAGGGTGGAGGCGGAGCTGATGCTCCGGGGCCATCATTGCTCAGTGCATGCATGTGGCCGGGCAGCACACTGTACACCTTAGACTTATGCTATGTGTCAGCTCTATCTCAATAAAGATATAAACATTTTTAATAAAATAAAATGAAAAGCTCCACAGGTGATTCTAACATGCAGCCAAGATTGAGAAGCATGGTTCTCAAAGTGCGGTTTCTGGACCACATCAGCACCCCTGGGAACTCGATAGGCGTGCACATCCTCAGGCCCACCTCAGACCCACCGAACCGGAAACTCGGTACTCGAGCGAGCGTTCCGGCTGACAGTGATTCATGCTGAAGTACGGTGTTAATGGGCTTCATGACATTCTAAAGCCTCAGAGCTTGAATTCCTGCTCGAGTACATTTTCCTCTGTACCACACTCTTCACCAATGAAGTCAAGGACTCAGCAGTCACCCCTCACCACTCTGGATCTCCTGTAAGGGAAACCCAGGCACGGTCACTCTCAGCATTTTGAACAGTGGCCCCTCTGCCCACATCCCTCGCTAGGCTGGGCCCTCTTCATCGGGCAGCCCCAAGCTGTCCTCCACAATGAGTGCCTCACGCTGCCTGCCTGTCGAACACCTCCCTGTCGAACAATAGATTTGTACATCATAAGGGATTTTTGTGTAAAGAGTTAAAATCCTTTAAATCCCTAATCTTACCTCACCTTCTAGATTCAATCTTCAATAATATATTTTCAGCACTTTGTATGTGATTGACAATATTTTTTTCTTATCTTTCACAAATGAATATGCAGTGGACTCTCTGAAGTCCACTGAGGGGCGTTCAAGGTTAAAGATCCATCGGGCCATCTTTTCCTCAATTGCAGTAAGCGCGTCTAAACCCACAGCTCCTATCACTGGCATCTAGTTTTATTTTTCCACTCTTACTCACTTTTATTATTACTAGGTGTGAAAGACAATAAAATTGTTGTGTTATTGCACAAAGTCTGTGGGCACAAAGCCTGCATTCCCCATTTGAGAGCTTGAGGCGTTTTGTTCCCACCCAGCAGTCTATTTTTGTGTGAACTAAAAATGGCTTAAGGACCCCAGTGCACAGTTCCTGAGGCAGGTGAATATAAAACACCGAAGACCCTGCTCCTGCCTTTAAGCCTGTGCTAGCACATCAGGGTCCCTTTATGTCTCTCCTGTCGTCCCCTGCTCCCACTTGCTGTGTAGATGCTGTTACAGCTCCTCCACAGAATCCTGACCTCAAAACACCTAGGCCTTGCATGATTTCTCTTTCGATATACTTAGCAAGAGAAGAGACAAAAGAGGACACCAAATCTCCACTGGACGCAGTAAACACCAGGAAGGCTTGGAAGTTATTGAGAAGGGGACTTGTCTGATGGGAGAGATGTTCAGAGAAGTTGATTTTGGCTGTGATATCCCATGTGAATGGGAGCAAGAAGAGACTGCAGTGAGAGACCAGTTGATTCATTCAATAAATATTTATTGAGTGCCTACTGTCACTACGGACTAAACCCTAAATCAGACACATTTCTTGCTTCAAGGAATTCATATTCTATGGAGGAGCTGAAGATGCCACCTGGATGCAGTGTGACAAGGGCCATGACAAGGTACTGTGGGAAATCAGGACACCAGTACCTAACCTGATTTGGAACAGCATAGGGTACAAGTAGAGTCAAACCTACAAATCTGGGAGGATGTTGCCAGGTGATGGATGGAGGCAAGTAGAGAGGCAGAGGGAGAGAATCATGTGCAAAGATCTAGATGTGAATAAGTACGACCTGTTGGGAACTGCCATTCAGTGTGGATGTAGCATGGAGTAATTGGTGGTGGTGGGGGGGTGGTTCTGGAGGGGTAAACAGAAGATTGCACTACAGACACACTAACAGCAGCCCGACTGCTCTTGAGCTCAAGATTCTTCAATCCAGTTGTTACCTGACACTTCTATTTCAATATATCCATAAGCATCTCAAATAAAAACATACCCCAAATTGAATTCTTGGTTCTCTTTACTAAATCTTCTTCCCTAATCTCATCTGCTTGGGAGTGCTCAAGCTAGAAAACTTGGAGTCATACTTGGCCATCTCTTTCTTTTGCATTCCTCATGTCCAATCTATTACGGAGTCCTGTAAGACAGCTTCCAGAAAGTCTCCCAAGTCCATGCACTTCTTTCTATCTCCTCTGATACCTCCACCTGGTACAAGCTACCATCCCATGTCACTGGACCCCTGCAGTAGCCTTACTTGGTCTCCCACACATTTCCTTCTGCTCCTTCCAATCTATTCTGCTCACAACAGTTCGGGGAATCTTTTAAAAACTCGGATTGAACTGTGCACTCCAGCTAAAAGCCCTTAAGTAGCCACCATTATGTTTCAGATAAATCCTAATTCCTTTATTTGTCTTGGAAGTCCAGCCTTATTTTGTACACTCTTCTCCTTGGTCCCCATGCTTCAGCCACAATAGTCTTCTTTCAGCTCCTGGGAGGAACTGGATTCTCTCTGTGGATGCCTTTCTTTCAATTCCTTGCCTGGCTAACTTATACTCTTCTTTCAAATGTCAACCTCCCCTTCCCCCTCATCTCCAAGAATTCCTCAGTGAGGTCTTCTCTAACTGCCTGTGATAGATGGTTATTGCAGTGAACCACACCTCCTGGGATTTGTATTCTTGGGCAATCTTCTTGCACACTGACTTGGTGCTGCGACTGTGACTACTTTAACCAATGAAATACAACAGAAATAGGGCTGTGGCCATTCCAGGACAAGACCTTGATTGGCCTGGCCACTTCTGCTTCCTCTCGCTAAGCACACTCACTCACTCTTGTGATGCTGCCCCTTGGAACCCAGCTGCCATTCTTTGAGTAGCCCGAAACACTTGAGAGAACATGTGTAGGTATTTTAGTCAATTGTCTCAGCTGAGCTCCCAGCAGACAGGCAGCTACTACTGCCAGCCACATTAGTCAGCCGTCTGGGGTGTTTTAGCCACTCAAGCTCCCAGCTGACAGTGGCTATAATCAACATCACGTGGAACAGAAGAACCGCCTAACTGAGCCTAGTCAACCAATGTAATTGAGAAGGATTATAACTGCTTTTTGTCTTAAGCTACTAAGTTTTGGGGTGGTTTGATATGCGATAATAGATAATTGGAACAATCCCAAATCTAAATGAACTTTTAGCTCAGAGAATCCAATCCCCTTCCTTCACTGCACTTGCCACAGTTTATACGTATGCATGTATTTGTGTTGGCTTGCTGCCTTTCCAGAACTGGGCTGCCGTCTCCACGACAGGGGAGACTATGGCTTCTTATTCACCAGCACAGGGTCTTCAGGGCAACTTAATAGTTCTTAACTGTCTGTTGAATGAAAGAATAAGGGGCTTAGCTTATATCCTGAGGGGAAAAGGATAAGACTTTTAAACAGATGAGTGACAATACAGTTTTACATGAGTAAAAGGGTGATATTTTTAAATCTAGTTTTTAATGAGGGCAGAGAACTTCTTAGAGAGCTTTTCTTATGGTTAAGAAACAATAAAGACTTTGGGTTTTGAAAAAAGAAGGCTTTGGGCTAAGTCTGGGTGAGAGAAGATCAGATGAGTTAAAAGTTACTGAAAAGTGGTGTAAAAGGTGACTTTCTTGGGCACAGAGAAAATAGATTAAAGGATTTTAATATTTTTGAGAAGGGATCTACAGAGAAATTTAAGAAGACAGAGACCTAGACTGGAAGTCATGGAGGAAAACTTGGTTCTGAGAGTGTCTTCCAGGGACATGGAGAGGGGCCGGCCCCAAGGGAGAGATGTGTAGATGCCTTATGGTGGAGGAGTGGGTAAGCTTGTGTATTAGCTTCCCGTGACTGTTGTACAAAGTACCACAAACCGGGTGCCTAAAAAATTCCAGCAATGTATTGTCTCAAAGTTCTGGAGGCTGGACACCCTGAAATCAGGGTGTGGGCAGCACCACGCTCCCTCCAGAGCTGTTAGTGGAGGATCCTTCCTTGCTTCTGGCAGCTCTGGTAGCCCAGGCATTCCTGGGCTGGTGGCAGCAAAATGTCAGCCTCTGCCTCTGCCTTCACGTGGCCACCACCTTCTGTCTATCTTCACATGGCATTCTGCTGTGAGTGTGTGTGTGTCTGTATGCAAATTTCCCTCTTCTTATGAAGACCTCAGTCATAGTAAACCCCATTCTAAGGACCTCATCTTAACTTGTTTACATCTGCAAAAACCCTATTTCCCAATATGGTCATATTCACAAGTACCAGAAATTATGACATCAACATAACTTTTGGGGGGATACAATACTACCCATAAATTGTTACCCAATTTAAGTTGTTGAGAGGTGCTCTAATTCCCCTCCAATATGCAACCCCAAAACCTTTTTTAATCACCACAGGCTTTGTGAACCTTTCCAGCGGCCTATCAGAGACCTTTGGGAATGAAGGGAGGATTTGGGGAATTGAGTAAGAGAGAGAAGGCATGCATTACAATGTACCCTCAGGATATGTGAGCCTCAGAAATAAGAGTCAAGAGCCTGGACTTCCTGCAGTTATGTTCTAGTTATCTTATTTGGCTATGAAAGAACAGCATGAACTTGGAAGGCTATGGAACTTGGAAGAAAATCAAGTTACAATCAGATTAGCACTTTAGAAAGATGATGTTGGCTGCTGTGTGAAAAATAGATTGGAATAATTAGGAGGAAGGACCAAGGGGTCAGTGAGGGGCTGTTGCAGTGATTTGGATGAAAGATGATGGTAGCTTGGACTAGGGCGATGGATTGGAGGTTGGGGAAGTCAGTGGGAACCACAGAGGGTTGGTAGAAGGAATTGAGGTGGTGAGGAGGCATCAAGGATGACAAACAGGCTTATGGTTTAAAGACCTGTGTAAATAAACACTGAAGCTCAGCTAGGAAACTAACAAGGAGATGTCCTTTGCTGCAGTAACACCGATGTTAAAATGGGGGGTGGTGGCTGAGGTAGGACTCTGGCTGGCTGACTAACCCCTGCTTTTCCAGTTGACCTGTTTCCCCAAATGTCACAATATGGGCACCGTCAGATTGAATGAGCTCCTTAAGCATCTGAGAGCATAGAAGGACATGTTGAACTGCTGGAAGTCAGAGAAAATCTTAGCCGAACTGGGGACTCTGGGAAAAGTTGTATCGTCTTATTGAGTTTTTAATAATTGTTTATTGTGTATAGGATTTTATTTCAATATTATGCCAATTTAGCTTTTTTGTCCTTCATGATCCATGGGTAAAAATATATGTCCATTGATAACTTGCTCAATAGTTGCAGAACATTGTCATTTTAAGTGTTTGTTCTTTAAGGTTTATTGAACTCCTAGAGATCCAGGCTTTGGGGTAGCATCAAAACAATACATTATGTGTGTCAAGAGATAAATGTTTTAAATTGGTGATTGGTGACTTAGTGTAGTGCAGTACATCATTAAATTAACCCTTATTACAACATGGTCATTATAAAGCATCTAGCTGATAACCATTAAAATCTGACAAGCTCATTCAATAGGATGGACCATCATATGTATAATATCTATATCTAATCTATATCTAATCTATCTATATCATCTATATCTATACTACATATCCAGGAGTAAAGAGCTCTATTCAAGACCTATAAGTGCCATTTTAATGATCCTGAATGTAAAGGTCATCTTGGGTCTTTGTCTTCCGCCCAGATGACCATTTACTCATGTCTTGTTGGGGTGTGACCATTGGCTCCATGAGGAGACAGAAGAAGAGGAACCTAGAGGCTTGTGAGGATGTACAGTCTCACAGTATCAGACCCTTCTTGCCTCAGTTTCCCCAACTTGGGTTTCCTACACCTTCTATCTGCAGGCTCAGCCCGTTCTACTCCAGATTTGCAGCTCTGTGCCACCACCAACCAGCTCTGCTGCCTTGGGAAATTACTAAGCCTCTCTGAACCCAAGATTCCTTAACAGCTGACTGGAATCCAAGATACTGACCTAATAGGATTATACATCGAAAGAGATTTTATCTGGCACACTGATATTCGATAAGCATTGCTTTCCTTCACTCACCCCTCTTGAGTTCATTCTGACCAAGGTGGGATGAATATCTAAAGCCTCAGGTCCGTTTTTGGTGGTACCAAAAACAATCCCCTTTGTATAAAGCTAGCCTTTTGTGTTCCAGGGTCAGTCCTTTTAACCCAGTGACTGCTGGCCTAGTGTACCTGCCTTAGGATTTCATATTTCCTCCGGAGTCAGAGACTGCCCTGGACTCTGCTCTGTTCGGGTAATTCTTATACCCAGCTCTGACCCCTATTCCTCTCTAGCCAGGAGCCTGAGCCCAGCACGGAGTGGCCAGGCTGCACTGGGATTCTCATCCTGTTGCCTGACAGCCTGGTGCTTTCTTGGACATCTGGTCCCCACACAGTGCCCCTCTTGGGGATTAAACCCCCAGGTGAGTTGGTGAGTTGCTGAGTTCTCCCAGCCCCCACCCCTGCACCCCTCAGCTTCTCCCACTCCTGCTCTGCTTCCCGCAGCTGACAGTCCGAGGGGACATTGTGGCAGGAAGGCTGCAGAGGCACCCAGGTGTGAAGAGAAGTGAAGAGATGGTGTAAATGTTGACTCAGGCTGCGCCTGTGAAAGTGCGAAGATCCATGTTCAATTTCTTGTCACAGGAAAATCTGTGGACCAAGTGGTGAGGCATTCTGGCCCCTCACCGTGGGCCCTCTCCAAAGGCCCCCTACCCGCACAGGAGATGCTTCCCTGCACCTTCTCACCTTCTCCACCTGCAGCTTCTTACCAGACTACCTGGAACCCCAGCCACCATCCCCACCCCTCTTTCTCCCTGTCCCTTCCTCCCTCACAGCCCAGCTCAAGTCTCATTTTTTTAAAATCCATTTTTTTTTATCCTCACCTGAGGATTTTTTTTTTTCCATTTATCTTCAGATAGGGAGGGAGAGAGGGAGGAAGAGAGAGAGAGAAACATTAATGTGAGAGAGACACATCGACTGGCTGCCACCCACACGACCCCAACCCGGGCTGGGGACGTGCCCTTAGAGGGAACCGAACCCGGGACTCTCTGGTCCGCGGGCTGACGCTCTAACCGCTGAGCCAAACCGGCCAGGGCTAAAATCCATTTTTGGAGATACAAGTGCACACAGTCATCTCCTTTCTGTGAAGATCTGCTGCCGATTTCCCACCAATGCACCCTGTGATTCAGTCCACTGCCCGTCCTGCACTCACACCCACCAGGGCATCGGCTCAGATAATGTCATGTTCTCAGGGTTTTGTCGTCCCCTCTACTGCTCTGCACCCACACCGCAGCGCCTCACCCTGAGTACAGAGGCCCCTCCCCCAGTCTCTGCCCCCCGTCCCACCTCGCCACAGAGACCCCCGCAGCGCATCTGGTGGGGTAGCTCGGGTGTGACGTCAGGAATAGTCTGTGCTGTTCCCACCAGCTGCGGAAGCTGATCTACATTATGTCGTGTGAGGGGGCACAGCTGGTCATGCGCTGTCCCTGCCTGCCTCTCCTCCTCTTTCCCAGTGACACGAAAAATATTCTGTGGTGTTCTAAATTAAAATCCCAGCAACCAGAGGGAGAGAAACGGAGGGAATAGTTAGCTTGTTAGTAGCTGTGGGCTAGCTTCGTGTATGTTGGGATTTGGGGTTAATTCCCAGGTGGTCATTGCTGTGAGTATTCTCTCTTTATTTTTATTAATTTACTTTTGTTACAGATGTTTCTCCTTTTCCCCCATTGACTCCCTCCTCCCCCTCCCTCCCTGCCCCATCCCCAGTTTTGTTGTCCATGTCCATTGGTTATGAGTACATGCGTACAAGTTCTGTGGTTCATCGCTCCCCTCCCCCACCCCCTCTTCTGGCAATTGTCAGTCTGTACCTTACTTCCACGTCTCTGGGACTACCCTGTTCCTCAGACTGTTATGTTCATTATATTCCAGAAATAAGTGAGATCATATGATATTTGTCTTTCTCTGCTTGGCTTGTTTCACTTAGGATAATAGTTTCCAGGTCCTCCCATGTCATTGCAAAGGATAAGAGATCTTTCTTTCTTACAGCTGCATAGTACTCCATTGTGTATATGTACCACAGCTTTTTTATCCATTTGTCTACTGATGGACACTTGGGCTGTTTCCAGATCTTAGCTATTGTAAATAGCGCTGCTATGAACATGGGGGCACATATATTCTTTCTGATTGGTGTTTCAGGCTTCTTAGGGTATATTCCTAGGAGTGGGATCACTGGATCAAATGGTAATTCAATTTTTAATTTTTTGAGGTAACACCATAGTGTTTTCCATAGTGGCTGCACCAGTCTGCATTCCCACCAGCAGTGTGCTGTGAGTTTTCTAAAGAATAGCCAGGTGCCTTCCAACCCAGGGACCTCTGCTTCTGTAAACATGAACTTTCTGGACTTGCCAACCACCTGTCCAAGCGAGCAAGCACTCCTTCCTAGGACTCTGGGCTGATCCCAGAACGAAGTCCTTCTCCCCTTCTCCCAGCCCCTGGGGTCATGAGGAGAGCACAGTCCGTCGGAGGGTCTGTGGGAAGAGCTCGGGCTGTGGAAGTCTTGTATGCAATTGCAAGAGCCGCCAGAGTGCTCCCGGATGAGCCCTAGGCTGACAGTGCCGCTGCGTGGTTCTCACTCCCGTCCCCTGACTGCGTCTTCCCGGAGACAACGCTCCAGCTTGGCCCGCGGGCCAGGGCAGCACAGGGCTGACCACGTCTGCACCCGCTGGTGCAGATTGCTGGGTTGCAATCGTTTCTTTTTCTTGAATAAATTATTTTTGGTGACTAAACACCTAGTTGATACTAATTATCAGTTAATGTTCTAATGTATATTCTTTAGAACAGCTTACATCTTTCTCCCCCCTCCCCCACTTGATGTATAAAAATAAGCTTGCAAAACTCAGGGACAGCGACCTGTTTGTCTTTCCTACCTAGTGGTGCTGCTGGTGGTTCAGACTCCATGCCCCAGACCAGTCTTGTTCTTCTCCTCTCCCCGCCCCCTCCTCCTTCTTTTTCTTCTTCTGGTGATGGCCTAGTAAACTCTTTTAAGCAGACTTTCAACCATAAAGTTAAAATTGTGTTCAACACTGTCTTCATCAGCCTCCACCTGTGTTCACGAGCCGAGCTCTGGCTGCACTGGGCATTGTTTCCGAGGATACAGCAGGGGTCTTACAGCTCCTGGTTCCCACTAGCACTCTCCTCAAATTCCTCTTCCACGCACTTTCATTCTCTGTTTACATCTGTTGTTTTCTTTTTATACATTTTAAAATTTGTGAAATATACCTGCAGACAGATACATAAAACATCTATGGACAGTTTAACGACTGTCCCATTTATATTTACTTAGATAAGGAAATAGACCATTGTCAGCACCCGAGCAGCCCCCTGAATGTCCCTCTCTGATGGTATCCCCTCCCTCCTCCTTAGAGGTTACCAATATCTTAACAATTGTGATAATAAATTTCTGACTTTCTTGAGTTCTACCCCAGAGAATATGGGTCCCTAAACACTAAGGATTAGTTTTGCCCAGTTTTCAACTTTATTTGACTGAAATCATATTCTTTTGTATCGGCGTCCTTCTTGCACCCAGCGTTGTGCTGGGGAGCAGTATCTGTGCCGTGTGCGTAGCTGTGGTTCTTTCCTGTGCCCTCCGGTGTCTCATTCTATCCCATGAATGTACCACTTCGATCAACTCTTGTCACTGTTCGTGGACACTTGGGTTTTGTCCTCTTGCTCACAGTGTTTCTCTACCATTAGGCATATCTTCCTCTGATCAATATTGGATTTCCAGAATGTACCCAGAGCCTGGAAAAGAGTATACACTCAAAATAGGTGTTGAATGTATGCATGTTGACCTAAACTCGTCCTGGTCCCGCGAAGTGTTCCTCATGCATTTCCTCCTCTTCCAGGTCCTCATCCACTTCTCCAGGCTGACTTCCAGCAACAACAACAACAACAATAATAATACTCTAGTGGTTGAATGTTTACTAACATGCATGATCTCAGTTACTGCTCCCAAACTCTCCTGAGGAAGGCAATCTTATTACCCCTACACTGCAGAGTCAGACATCATAGGGTAAGAAAGCTCTCACCTGCCCAATGTCACACAATTCAGAAGGGAGGAGTCAAACCAATGATTGATTTCCGAGGCTAGGTTCTTGGTTCTAACAACATTCGGATTCCCATTAGACTAGTTCTGTCTGTAGATGTGTTCAGCTTGGCTCACCAAGGTTTTGACATTAAAAGCAATTTTATTGCAAATATTAAAGAAACTGGAGATTTTTCACAGGGCTGTTGTAAGAATTCTTATCCCAGTCTCAGCAATGGACCAAGGCTCAGAAAGGTGATGTGAGCATCTGAAGCAGTTACAGAGCTGCCAGGGAGCTCAGCCTGGACTTACACTCTTGTCTGACTTTCCAGACTGGACAGAAGTCTGTTCCTTCCAGTTGAATATCCTGCCTCAGGACTTTGAAAGCCAATGTGAGCGAGAAGAACAGTGCCCCTTGGGACAGGGTACTGCTTCCTTCTTAGTGGGCGGTTCTCCCACCCTGTTCCCCTGCTCCCCTCTCTCCCATGGCCTGTGGGCTGGGTTTCTCCTTTGAAGCTGTGCTCCAGAGCAGGAAATCTATTCAGACTTCATGGGCCATTAACATCTTTTCTTTTTGTAGGGCATTCTGTGAATAGACTGCCCTGTGTCAGAAGAAAGAAACATAAATATGTCCTTGAAAAAATAAATTTTGGCCTGAAGAGTTTGTAAAATTCAATTCTTTATCATCTTGATCATCTCCAGTCCCTAAGTTGGTGAAATAACATTTCAAAATGTCATAAAATAAAGTGGCCTGGATACCCAGTGATGGATTTGGGGGGTCTGACAGCTCCAGTACTTAGCTTGGAATTTATGAATCAAAAGCTTTAAAACTTAACCCAAGAAAGTTTTTTTAAGTACTACTATTTCCACCTAATTAAGAACTGTCATACACACATGATTTATTTACAGCTATCATTCATGTATAGAGTAGAATTATCCAAGTTTTTTTTTTTTAATTTCTAATGACTTTTGTACATTAACTCAAAGGGCTTTTAAAAATATTATCTTTCGCTTTCTGGATAAAAAATTAATGCCTACTTATCATATAAAATTTAGAAACTATAAAAAATATAATGAGAACATAAAAATTACTTGAATCTTACCATTTGAAGATAATCATGGTGAACACTTATAGGATAATATTTTCAATTTTTTCTGTGCATAGTTGTATATAAATTTATATATGTATATTATAAAACCTGGGTATATATATATATATATAGTTTTATATCTTGCTTTATTTACTTAACATTACAGTGTTACTCATTAAAGATACTCCTAACAATACACATTGCTAGAAAACATATCTTTCTTTTAATCCTCACCCAAGGATATTTTTCCATTGATTTTTAGATAGAGTGGGAGGGAAGAAGGGGGAGAGAGAGAGAGAGAGAGAGAGAAACATCGATGTGAGAGAGACACATTGATTGATTGCCTTCCCCACAACCTCAGGACTGGGGATCGAACCCGCAACCAAGGTACATGCCCTTGACCGGGAATTGAACCCACAACTCTTTGGTTCACTGTCCAATGCTCTAACTGCTGAGTCAAACAGGCCAGGGCAGAAAACATAATCTTGAATGACTTCAAGGTAGTCCATCTTGTAGATTCACCGTAATTTGTTTAGCTTTTCTCTATTATTGGAAATTCTGTATTTCCACTTTTTTACTATTAAAAATAATGTTTTAAGGAAAAATGTTTACAAAATTACTTTTTCATTTTGCATAATTTTCTTAGTCTAGATGTAAAGAGCATTAGTAGATGAATACAGAATCAAAAGTTATGACCTTAATATAGATTTCAAAAAATTGCTTTCTCATCCGCCTGCGGACCGGAGAGTCCCGGGTTCGGTTCCCGCTGGGGGCGCGTACTTGGGTTGCGGTTTGTCCCCAGCCCCGGTTGGGGTCTTTTGGGTGGCGACCAGTCGATGTGTCTCTCACATCGATGCTTCTCTCTCTCAAAAAAAAAAGAAAAAAAGAAAAAAGCTTTCTCTCTCTTTTTTAAATCAATACTTATATGAGAAAAATGATTCTATAATATCAAGTGAGAAAAGCAAGGAATGAAATTGTATCTTAATCATTGTTATCTCAATTATTTAAAACACATCAAAAGTATGTTTTATATCAAAGAACTTATATGCATATATGCATAACCAATGGACATAGACAACAATGCTGTGGGGGGGGGGGCGGGATCAGGAGAAGGGTGTCTGGAGGGGGAAGGAGAAACATCTGTAACAAAAATAAATAAATTAATAATAATAAAAAAAGAAGTGACACTGGAGAGCTTATGCTCTCTCTCTCTCTCTGCCACGTGAAGACACAGCCAGAAGGCAGCGGTCTCTACGCCAGGAAGAGAAACTTCACTAGAAACCAACCATGCTGGATCCCTGATCTCGGATTTTCAGCCTCCAGAACTGAGAAAGTAAGTTACTATTGTTTAAGCCTTCCAGTCTATAGTATCTTATTATGACACCCTCAGCAGACTAACATACCTATTTGGCCTAAGAATCTTTTTATATGTAAGTTTAATGTTAATTTGTATTTTAGAGACATTGCAAATAACAAATTAAGAAAAAAATAAAAAATAATTGTTAATCATTAAAAAAAAAAGTATGTGTTATATAAGAAGGATTTATTTTAGTGATTGCCTCTGAGCAGTGAATTGTCTTTTTCATTTCTTTAGACTTTTACTCTTTTATACAATAAAGATTCCTGTGAAGTCTCTCTGCCCCCTGGCACCTATAAACACATTTTTAGGGGCCACCATAATAGTAGGCTGTGCTCATCTCCACCCATGCACTGTTTCCTCTTATTTTATTATTATTATTATTTAAATATTTTTTCTTTATTGATTTTAGAGAAAGAAGAAGGGAGAGGGAGAGAGAGAGATAGAAATATCGATGAGAGAGAACATTGACTGGTCACCTCCTGCATGCCCCCCACTGGGGATCGGGTCCACAACCTGGGCATGTGCCCTGAACGGGAATCGAACCGAAGACCTCTTGGTGCATGGGTCGAAGCTCAACCACTGAGCCACACTGGCTGGGCTGTTTTCTCTTATTTTAAATTCTCCATTTACTTTTTTCTTCCTTGTTTTTTTTCTTTATTGATTTTAGAGAGAGAGAGGAAGGGAGAGGGAGAGAGAGATAGAAATATCGATGAGAGAGAACATTGACTGGTCACCTCCTGCATGCTCCCCACTGAGGACCAGGCCCACAACCTGGGCATGTGTCCTGAACGGGAATCTAACTGGTGACCTCTTGGTGCATGGGTCGACACTCAATCACTGAGCCACACTGGCCGGGCTTTTTCTTCCTTTTTTAAAGTGGTTATTTTTTTTTAATGAAGGTTATAGATGCCAATGAGTTCTTCAAGGCTTCTTACCCAATGGCCCCGTGATGCCTGCCCCTCCCCCTGCTCAGAAGGTGCTCGGTTTCAACTCCTTTTGTGCATGTTTCCCGTTTTGTCTCCTTCAGTCTTCTGATGCCACACTGTTCAAGATCCCGTTTTACTAGTGGACACACAATTGGTGCTGAAGTCTCAAAGGTTTCTTGACATTATTCATGTAAAAAAAAAAAAGGTTCAAAGTGAGTTAAAATAAACTTCTCTTGGGCTGGATGAACCACCAGGATTATCAATCCATGATTAAGAACCATTGAATTTTAAAGAGAAAAGTACTAAGCTGTATGTAAGTCCAATTATAATTACTTACAATTGTATATAAGTACTAAAGAGTTTGAAAGAATATTGTCTTTTAAAATGTTGTAATTATTATGTTTATTCAGAATTTATTAATGAAGGCCAACCTAATTCCTGAGAGTGGCTGTAGAGTGCTCAGCGGAGAATGCACGTGCTGCTGTATTGGGAAGTAAAATGATTCTGTTATCAGTGGGGTGCTCTCTGTGTCTCCACCTGCTGCCAATG
This sequence comes from Tadarida brasiliensis, assembly GCA_030848825.1. Lineage (NCBI taxonomy): Eukaryota > Metazoa > Chordata > Mammalia > Chiroptera > Molossidae > Tadarida > Tadarida brasiliensis. Next base: position 13,465,794 of record CM061273.1, on the reverse strand, counting down.
GAAATGGGCTTCTTGGGGTGGCGCAGGAATAAGAATTTCCTGAGGCCACCACAGGATGATGAGGTATGGTGGAAAGTTTTTATTTCTGTGCAATTAAACCCCTGGGTTTCCAAGGTCCCATCTCCCTTCATCCTGCTATGGAAAAAGTTTCATTTTGTCTTCAGCAGGGCTAAGATCAAAGCCACTGCCCAGAACTTCCACTCCATATTTGCACAGTCCAGTGCAGCATCTGGCTAGGCTAGCTTGTGTTCCAGCTGCAGTCCATTGCGTGCGGGGTCTGCATGGCCACGGGCCACATGGCTTCTAGGGCTGCATGGCTATGGAGGTGCACAGGCGAGTGCAAGGAAGCAGGAGCGAAACAAAAGGAACAAGAGAGAGGATTTCTTTGTCTGTAGAGTATGTCTCTCCAAACTTTCACAGGCTTGCATTGGGGTCCACCCTCCTAGCCAATGATCTTTGTTCCCAGGTTAGACTGACAGACAAGTATCTTCCCTATGTCACCCCAGCTTTATTGTGCATGCGTCCATCTTCCCCTTTGTTGGACCCCTTTCCCCAGTGATCTGTGGGGAATGGTGGTTCCCTGGGGAGTACAGTGGCAGCTTCCTGGTGAAGCAGCCCAGATGACTGTGCTTATAATGTCTGGCCTTCCCTTTGCTTTCTAATATTAATGTTAATAACTAGCTAATTACAATGGTAACAATTCTAGCACCAAGTTTAATGTGTGAGTTTTTCAACACTACCAAGTAATTAACTCTATTTTGATACTACCTACCAGATACTACCTACCAGTTAAAGACTCAGTCCTGAAGACTGCCCCCCTTCCCCTTCTCTGTCTTCAGATACTAACTGTAAGTCCAGGCTGTCGCTTAGGCTTTTGACTGGCTATAGAATCTCCACTGTTCACCAACCTGGAAAAAGACACTTCTATTGCTGTTGGTACAGAAAATTCCAAGGGTTTTTAATTTTTTAAAATTTATTTATTTTTTATTAATTTATTTTTGTTACAGATGTTTCTCCTTTTTCCCCATTGACACCCTCCTCCCCATGCCCCTGCCCCGTCCCCAGCTTTGTTGTCCATGTCCGTCGGTTATGCATACATGCATATAAGTTCTGTGGTTTATCTCTTCCCTCCCCCGCAAGGGTTTTTGGAGCTCTGTGCCAGAAGTGGGACAATACATACTTTTTATTATAAATCACAATATCACAGGAGGAAATGGACATTTGTGGGATAACCACAAGTAATTACAAATATATATGCAATTACAAAACGTGGGAGATACTCAGAAAGAAAGCACAGGACATTACGAATAGAGGGGCTTGGTTTCATCTGAGGAACTCAAGAGAAGGCTGAGCTAGGATCTGAATGAAACAGATGTAGATGCTGAGGGAAGGAAAAATAGAAAACAGTGCTGCAGATGGGCAAACAGTACGTGCAAAGGCCTTCATATCCAAATAATACTGCCCAACCCGTGATAGTGTCAGGGCTGGGGAGATTTTCCCTTACCCCATTAGTTATAGCTGGTCAAATAATTCAAATGACATACAACATACTAACAGGAGAAAATCAAGTTTTAATATGTGTGCACAAGGAATTCACATAAGCATGAACATCCCAAAGACAGTGAAACAAAATGAAGTACAAATGTTATTTGGACTAAGGAGGGGGGGTGGGTGATTCACAGGTAGGAGAAAGAGTGAACATTTGGTAAATAAACTCTTGCTGGGCCCCCCAGAAACAGTGGGCACAGGGGAGTCTAGCAAGCAGGTCTTTGCTTGGACGCTTCCTGTCTGCCACTCAATTCATTTGTGCTGAGGAGATTATGCTAACGTTCCCTTCCTGAAGCAGGTTTTTCTATCTGAATCTCTTTAGGCAGGTGAAAAACCCTCCCTGAGTTTGTTGGGCTTTAATTGTTCTAGCTCAAAATAATCTGCATGTCAGGGTGGCACATTCCTGGGGAGACTGGCTCCCGCCCCGACCCCCACAACAGCGACACCATTGTGTCAACCTGCTTTTGGGTGCAAGTGAGCAGCTTTGGCTGGTGGTCCCTTATCCCACAGATAAACGGTTTTGGAGCATTTTCCACAAAAATAGCCATATTTTTATGGAATGTTTGAGATATACCAGGCACACTACCTTATGTTTCTTATTAAAACCTAGTATTCTAAGCTTTATACTTTTTAAAAATAATTTTTATTTTTCAATTGCAGTTGGCATACAATATTATATTAGTTTCAGGTGTACAACCCAGTGATTGGACATCTATATAACTTATGAAGTGACCATCCCGATAAATCTAAGACTTATCTGACACCATACATAGTTATCACAATATTATTGACTATAGTCTCTATGCTGTACTTTACATCCTGTGACTATTCTGTAACTACCAGTTTGTACTTCTTAATCCCTTTATCTTTTTCACCTACATCCCCAATCTGGTAACCTACTCTCCCATCTGGTAGGTAACTGTCTAAATGTTCTCTGTATCTACGAGTCTGCTCCAGATCTGCTTGTTCATTTATTTTGTTTTTCGGATTCCACAAATAAGTGAAATCATATGGCATTAGTCTTTCTCTCTGTCTGACTTATTTCACTCAGCACAATACCATCGAGATCCATCCATGTTGTTACAGATGGCAAGATTTCATTCATTTTTTTTTTTTTATGGCTGAGTCATATTTCATTGAATATATGCACCACTTCTTTTTTATCCTTTCTTTACCCATTGATGGACACTTAGAGTTGCTTCCATATCTTGGCTATTGTAAATAGTGCTGCAATGAGCAGATGGATGCATATGTCTTTTTGATTTAGTGATTTGGGTTTCTTTGGATAAATATCCAGAAGTGGACTTGCTCGATCCTTCAGTTTCTTATTATAGCCTTTGTTTTAAAGTTTGTTTTGTTTTGTTCCGTGTAAGTATTGCTACCCCAGCTCTTTTTGTTTGTTTCCATTTGCATGAAATATTTTTTCTATCCTTTTACTTTCAGAGTGTGTGTGTCTTTCAATCTGAAGTGAGTCTCTTGTAGACAGCATATGTAAGGGTATAATTTTTTTTTTTTTTTTTTTTTTTTAGAGAGAGAGAGAGGGAGAGGGAGAGAGAGATAGAAACATCAATGAGAGAGAACATCGACTGGCCACCTCCTGCGTGCCACCCACTGGGGATCGGGCCCACATCTTGGGCATGTGCCCTGACCGGGAATTGAACTGGCGACTTCTTGGTGCATGGGTCGATGCTCAACCAGTGAGCCACACCAGCTGGGCAAGGGTCTTGTTTTTTTATCCATTCAGTCTTTTCATTGGAGCATTTGATCCATTTGCATTTAAAGTAATTATTAATAGATATGTAGTTATTACCATTTTATTATCCATAATTTCTTTTTCTTCTTAAAAAAGACATTTTTTATAATAGTGGTTTGGTGGTGATGAACTCCTTTTAGCTTTTTCTCATCTGGAAAGCTCTTTATCTGTCCTTTGATTCTAAATGATAGCTTTGCTGGGTAGAGTAACCTTGATCTTAGGTCCTTGCTTTCCATTACTTTGAGTACTTCTTGCCAAGCCCTTCTGGCCTGCAAAGTTTCTGTTAAGAAATCAGCTGACAGTCTTATGGGAGCTCTCTTGTAGGTAACTAACTGCTTTTTGCTTGCTGCTTTTAAGATTCTCTCTTTGTCTTTAACCTTTGGCATTTTAATTATGATGTGTCTTGGTGTGGTTCTCTTTGGGTTCATTTTGTTAGAAACTCTCTGCACTTCCTGGACTTGAATGTCTATTTCCTTCACCAGGTTAGGGAAGTTTTCTGTCATAATTTTTTCAAATAGGTTTTCAATTCCTTGTTCTCTCTCTTCTCTTTTTGGCACCACTATGAAGTGAATATTGGTACACTTGAAGTTGTCCCAGAGGCTCCTTACACTATCCTCATTAAAATTTTTTTTCTTTTTGATGTTCTGATTGGGTGTTTTCTGTTTCCTTATTTTCCAAATTGCTGATTTGATCCTCTGCTTTATTTACTATGAATTTCCTATAATGTAGTCTTCCTTTCAGTTATTGTATTCTTTGTTTCTGACTGGCTCTTTTTTATTTTTCTTATCTCTTTGTTGAAGTTCTCACTAAGTCCATCCATTCTTCCCCTAAGTTCATTGAGGTATAACTAGTATTTAAACTCTGAATCCGGTAAATGGCTTGTCACCATTCTGTTTAGTTTTTGTTCTGTTCTTTCTTCTGGGACACGTTCCTCATTTTGACTGCCTTCCTGTGTTTGTTTCTATGTATTAGGCAGAGCTACTACATCTTCTGGTCTTGTTAGAGTGGCTTTATGTAGTAGGTGCCCTGTAGGGCACAGTGGCTGAGGCTCCTTGCTCACCTAAGCTGGGCTCTTCAGGTGTGCCCCCAGGGTGGGCTGTGTGCACCATCCTGTTGTAGTTGAACCTTGATTGGTATTGGCACGTCCATGGGAGGGATTTATTCCCAGTGCATTCAGCTTCGAGGGATGACTGAGACTACAGTGGAGTATCAGCTGTGCAGGGGCTGACCCCACAGGGCAGGATGGCTTTAATAGGGCTCTGATGCCCGATGAGTTCACCCTTAACTGTGTTGCTTGTGGAGGTGGCTGGGTAGTACTCTGAAGTGGTCTGAAGCTGTCCACTGAGTGTGGTGGCTTCGGGGCCTCCTGTGCCCTACCCAGGCACAACCAAAAGAGCTACAAAGTGATCTTCAGATGGCTGCCACGTTGCTGGGCTTGCAGGTGCTGAGAAGAGGCCAAGCTTCAAACTGAGGCTGTCTGCTGCTAGTGCTGGGCCTGGGGCCACTTAGCAAGAGGTGTGGGGCACATTGAGGTCAGATGTTGCTTGTTTGGGGTTTGTGAACCTTTGAGAGATTTTAGGAAAATCCAAAGCAAGAGCCACGATGGGCTGTTTGTATCAAAAAGCCACTGGAAATGGTTTGGGTGGGCCTGCAAGTTGGGTAGGGTGTGGTCTCAGGGCATCACCAGGACTGGGTGAACATTGTTAGCCAGGTTGATAGAGACTCAGCTTGTGCCTGCTAAGGGAGGGCTCAGCAAAGGAACAATGGCCTCTGCCAGCACTTCTGTCTGGCAGAAAGCTGCCCCTCCAGCCCTTTCTGGACAGTTCACTTTGTCCCCATCTGTCCCTGATGGTGTTTGAGCAGCTGCTCCAACACTGGAGCTCAGAGGGAGTGAGTTTGTGGAAGTCCATGTGGGCCCTTCAAGAGGCACACTTCTGGCTCAACCCCCATTGGTTTTCACAGCCAAAAGTTATGGGGACTTCTCTTTCCAGGACTGGAACCCTGTGCTGGGGAGCCTGGTGTGGGGCTGGGACTCCTCCATCCCTAGGGGGATTTCTGCAGCTGAGCTATCCCTCCAGATTTTTAACGGCTGCACATGGATGTGGGACCAGCTCATTTGTGTCTCTGCCCTTCCTACCAGTCTCCATGTGGCTTCTTCTTTATATCCTTAGTTATGGAGCCTCTGCTCAGCCAGTCTTCTGGAGGTTCTGAATGATGACTGTTCTGTAGTCCAGTTGTCACTTTGATGTGGTTGTGGGAGGAGGGGAACACCACATTTACCTACTCTGCCATCTTGACCAGGTGGGCTGTATACTTTTATGATGAAGGGAACCAACATCTTGCCACCCTGAAGCTGCTTTTTGCAGGTATTGATTTTAAGCTGTTTATTAAGAAACAAGACACAGAAAGAATCTTTGACCCCTCTCCCCCTTATCTGTCCAAGAGATTCAGACAGAGAAATCGGCTCCAGGAAGATCTTAGCGTGTCGCCTTAGCCTAATTTGAAGTAAGTGTGGTAAACAGGACTTCAGACATGGACCTCTTAACCTGATACCCCTGTGTCCCATGGTCTCTGAGTTGCCCAGCAAGATTTTCCCTGCCACGCATGTTCTGCTCTTCCTCAACTGCCTGTCGGTCACCCAGTCTCACTTCTGAAACCTGAGACCCTGTTCCCCCCTTTTCTCCTTCCTCCACAATGTCTGACACTCCCAATGTTGCCTCACTGTCTTTGAAATTTTCCCGCTTATGTGAATTCCCCACGTGTGTGTATTAAAACTTGATTTCTTTCTGTTAATCTGTCTCTGTTCATCTGATTAGTAGCCCAGCCGGAAGAACTCAGAAGGCAGGAGGAAAGTGTTCATTTTTTTAGCCCCCACACTTACTACATCTATTTTACAGACGAGGGAACAGAGGCCTACAGAGTGGAAGCAACTTAGCCCAAGGCCCGGGGCTCACACATGGAGTGGTATCCAAGAATCGGGCTGGGTCGTCTGTTCCAGAACCCACACTCAGCTACTGTGCTGCCCTGTCCCAGGCCTGGGCTGCAGCCCACCTTCTGTGCACGTGCTCAACGAGGTAGGCCAATGGGTTAGCTGAGAAAGCATATTATCAGCCTTCTGCCCACTCTTACTGTATTTTAAAAATAATTATACTTAGAAAACCTACAAAACATGTTTACCTCTATGATGTAACATTATTTATAACAATAACAAGGTCCTTGTAAGCACTACCAGTTGACTTCCAGTAATCTCTTCACTGCCTCAGTGAAGAAACTGGAGAAAGAGCCTGTTCAGACACCTTGTCCAACGCCTGCTCCCGCCCGGAAACGGTCCTTCTCCGCGGGCAGGACTTCCGCTCCGGCCTCATGCTCTCCTGCTCCCTCCTTCCTTCCGACCGTGCTTTGTCCCTGACATGCGTGTACCTGAGAAGTAACTAACGCAGGCTTGTTTGGAGGCGCCGCAGTGTCCAAGTGCATCTGTTCACCTGTTGGCTTTGTTTGAGAAGAGTTTTAACTTTTTCCAGAACATCTAGTTACCAGTGTGTTTTAATAGAATGTAGAAATAAATAGAAAAATTGCTACATATTTCCTGTAAAAATTCAAGCAGTAAACATTACATACTAGGCCTCCATTTTTTACTGCTATTTTTCGGTACATACATATATCTGTTAAGTATGCATACAATTCCATAAAAGAGTGATTATTCCCTAAAAATTGCTTTGTTGAATATTTACTTTCCACTCAACAAAATATTACGAGCATCTCTAACAACAATAGAATCATTTTTAATGATTTCTAAACCGCTTCCCTGGTGGTGAGCTGTTGGCAGTTCCCAGCACTGTCATAGTATAAACATGCTGCAGTGGACATGCCTAGACATACATGTGGCATAGTTTCCAGCGATCTCCTTGGGGTACATTCATCAATGTGGATGAAAGATGGAAACATGTGGGGAGGCCTTATCTGTATTTTCCCTGCCTGCAGTGCATCCTCCCTGCAGACAGAGCTCGTTATTCCCCCAGGAGTGCCTGTTACCTCACATCGTTGCCAGCCCTTGGGGTCACCACTCTTTGAAACCTTCGCCACTCTGATAGATTTAGAATGATATGTGTTCACCTGCTGTCAGCTTGGTCCATATGGAAGGGTTTCAGAGGCCCCAGCCACAGAGAAAGGCTGGCTGGATGAAACCCACGCTTCCCTTTGAAGAGCCAGGACCTCACTCTCTTCTGGGCCTCACAGCGATCAGATCCCAGCAGACTGGCTCTCCCCAACTGAGATGCACAGGGGGCTGAAAGCGATACCAAAATGGCCATTATTACTTTTAATATATGTGCTGCCAAAGTGAGCACTGTCCATTATTAATTGTCAATGCAAACTACAACTCTCACACAGCTCAGAAATCCACGTGTGAATAAAACCAGTGCATTTGGTCCTGGAGTGCTCTGCGTGCACTGAATGTTCACTGGAAACCTCTCTGTTGGTTTTGTGCGATAAATCATTGTCAAAGGGAAAAGGAAAATGTAAAATCCATACTGTCAGCACATTCTCTTGTGTAAGCTGACTGCAAAGGGGTCAAAAACTTGTTTGATGAACAGGAATCAGAACGACGACAAGAGAATGTTCAGTGGCAGCAGGGATGCCAGTGGGTTTGGTTTGCCAGAAACGACACTGGGAGTCAGTCTCATGACCTCACCTCAGCTCCATCCTAAGGGAGGCCCTGCCATTGACATGGGGATGTTTGCAGTAGTTGGTTGCACTGGGGAGCGTTGGGAGGGCACTGCCAACACTGCTTCTCAATGGCCTTTTCTCTTCTTCTGTTACTGACAACCCTGTCCAAGAAACACGCTTTTATTTTTTTATGCTGATCTATTGATGGGTTGTAGAGTTTTACTGGCCACAGTGTTCCCTTCAAATGACTTTACGTTGTTATTATCTGACTTAGCAAGTGTTTATTTTTATTTATCTTTTTTTTCATTAAGTAAATATAAATAGGTGAGGCCAAAAAAAGGGTATGTTTATTAGCTATATTAATCAGGACTCTAGTTACCAGCAGCAGAACTCTGGCTTGACCTAGCTTAGAGAAGATCAGGTGTACTTATTGGCTCAGATATCAAAATCAAGGGAACAATATAGATTGAGCTGGACTGGTGGTTGACTGGAATCAGTGGCACTAGTGTCATCCACTACTCGTCCAGCTCAGTTCCTCAGCGTGGCGTGCAACTCTATTAACTTCATTCTTTTCCGCTGCTGTCCGAGGAGTGAGGGCATGAAGCCATGTTTAGCACAATGACGTAAAAAAGAATATTTAAGCACATGCCTTCACACTAGGCTCAGAAACTCAATGCCTACAGGGACTAGTGGGCATCGAAAATGATGAAACCAGAGAGAAACGGTCTTGGTCAGCTCAGGCTACTGTAATCAAATACCACAGGCTGGACAGCTTGTAAACAACCGAAATGTATTGCTCACAGGTCTGGAGAGCGGAATTCAGTGGCCAGGTGCCAGCAGGGTCAGCCAAGGGACCTCTCTGGGTGCAGACTTCTTGTGTGTCCTCACATGGTGGAAGGAGCGAGAGGCTCTGTGGAATCTCCCTTAAAAAGACACCTCCCAGACCCCGTGGCCTAATCCCATCACAGTGGGGACTAGAATTTCAACATACAAGATGCTGGGGACACAGACATTCGGACCGCAGCAGAGGCCACTGGATTAACTGGAGACGTGCCTTGTCCGCTGGAGCGTGAGGCCAGCTCGCAGGATTAGATAGAATACTGATAGATTTACAGACTCAAGACTTCCCTGTCAGTTCCCATTAAAGTAAAACTTCTTAAAAAGCATCTGATTCATTCAGCTTGGGTCACATGCTCAACCTTTGACCAGGTGAGGGTCAGGAATATTTGTATCAGCAATACATGGCTGGGTGGAGCATTTCCCAGTAGAATTTGGTTACTTTCCTGGGCAGGCAAATGATAGGTGTCCACTATGCCATTGGTTGATCAACAGTGGGGTGGAACATCTTTTAATGACTTTATTGGCCATTTCTAGTTCATTTATTACGACTCCTCTGTTCAGATACTATGTTCATTTTCAAAATGGATGTTTCTTTCACAGCTAGGTTTTAAACTAGCCACTCCTTGGCTTCCTCACAGGGTCTGGCCACACACCTTCGACACAGTGACACGTTGGTAAAGCAGTGCCGTTGAGTCAGGGGAATCCATGCATGACTTACCAGGGGGTTATTCTGGAGGTTTCAAGGGGCAGCCGTGGTGAGATCTCGCTACCTTTCATGTTGGTGTTTTTCTCTAGTGAAGGGCAAAGAGTAAACTACAGTTGTCTGAGTAACAGACTAGAAAGGATGCACTAAACTATATGCATGAAGCTCATCAGCAAGGGACCGCTGAGCTTTTTCAGAGAAGAAAACCAAGATAATGTGGTAGGAGGAGATAATTATCCTCCATGAACCTTAGATAAAACTGTGGAGGGGGGTGGGCTTTTGAGATGGCTTTGTTGTAATGATCAGGGATATATTTACTATAGGATGGCTAAGAATCCTGATGCCACCAGTTACTAGTAACACAATTTTTAGGAAATTAATTTTTAAAACCCCAGTCTCCTCATCTGAAAAATGATGACAAACGTACACTTGGCAGGTACGTATTCATTTAGTATTAGACAATATTATTTTTCTTCTTGTTATTAGTTTTTATCATCTAAAGAGGATTCGAGATTTCAATTTGAATGCCCAAAACATTTATAGCAACAAAAAAAAAAAAACCCATTTGGAAATGATCTGCCCTATATCATGCTGTCTCATATGGAAAGGGAATCGTAAACCTTCACAGTGCTCCATGGGGAGACAGCAGCTTCTTGATGACCCTAGTTTGGCAAACAGTTAACTTCGTGTTAAACGGGTTCTTCAAAGCTTGTACTCAGCCAATTTGTGTGTAATTGCCACAACAGAGCCACAATGATATTTTTGAAACAGAAATTGGATCGTATCCCCTTTTGACTTAAAACTTTGCAATGGCTTCTATTGTACTTGGAATCAAATCTGAACTTCCACTTTGACCTTTACTGTCCTAAGTGAAGGTCCCTCAGACTCTCCAGCCTCACTTCGTACCCCTCTCCACCTTGCTCACTGAACTCTAGCTACACACATTTTAACCTTTGAACAGGTCAAGTCCTTCCTGCCTCTAGGATTTGTACTTCATGTTCTTTCCAGAGCAGTTTCCCTCCATCTCCTCCCATGGCAGGCACGTTCTCATTCTCTAGCTCCCAAGAATTCCCTCCCTGACCACCTCATCTGAGGGAGGCCCTCCCCATCTAGTTTATTTCCCAAGTGGACTCTTGGTTCACACAGTTCAAATGGGGACTCATTGAGTACATTAGAAAGGGTAGAAATTGTGGCTGGTTTTCCAGATTTGCCTCCATTCTCTATTGTCAAAGACAACCGGTCTCCATTCATCAAACAGATAATCCCATTGTGTTTCCAGCTTAACCCAATGCACTCTAGAACTGACTGGAATGGGAACACACATGATGTCAGCACAATATTTACAACAAAGCCAGAAAATGCCGTCAAACCAACCAGCCACTTGATCTCCGTTGCATCAAATGGCTCGCTTCACCAATCCCTCCAGCCCCTTGAATCCACTACATGGCACCACAGGGTCCACTGAGGGGATCTGGAATTGCGTAAGAGCATCGGCGTTCCCCCTGAACTGGGGAGCTGGAAGGGGCGGAGCTGACTGGGGCTGAGGTTGTGCAGCCCCAACTGGAGAGCCGCCCTTTCTCCAGGCAGACCTGAACAGCGCTTCATTTGAAAGTCCTGGAAAGTGCTTTCACCAGCTTGGCAAGCAAACTTCAGCTCCTAGACCCAAGTTGGTGCCAACCACGTGAAAGCCTCTGAGGCCATTACACAGAGGCACACGCTCCTGGTCGTCCATTCACGTGTCTGGGTATTCTTTGGAGGAACAGACAGGATGATAAGATGTTGACACTTTAGCCCTCAAAGATCCTGGAGCCCATCCTTGCTTTTGCAGATGGCGGTCCTGAGGCCCAGAGACATACAGGGTAGGGGTGGGGGAATGTGATGTCAGAGCTGTTGAAACCCAGACCTCTGGACTCTCCGTTTGGAGAATCTTCCACTACAATGCAGAATCACAATGCCAGAAATAGCACTCAGTGCCACAGTGGGGCAATGTCACAGGCATACTTGATCGATCGCCAAGCAAGAGGCACTGAGAATGAGGGCCAGACAGCTAGCGTAGCTGGGAGCACACGGGTGGCGTAGAGAGGCTGGGAGGACGGACTAGAAGCTGAATCTTAAAGCAGAGCAGTGACAATAGCCCGGGCAGCACTGGTGGGAGGAGTTCAGAGTCTTGAAGAATAAGGGACAAAGTGGATGCCTCCTTTTACGCACTGGTCCATCTATCATTGCTTCCTCTACCTGCTCTCTGTCTCAGGTTCCCTAATGGCTTCTTGATTCTTGTTCCGCCTCCTTCTGCCTTGGTCTGTACCTAGTGCATCAACGGCCATTACTGCCTAAGCCCCATCGTTGTGAGGGCTCCTCCCATCAGACCTCACCCCCCAGCATGGCTCTGGAAGCTCTTAGTGCAGATGATGTGACACTCCCCTTTTCCCGTCAAAGTTTCCCCGGGTTATTCTTGCTGTTCCATCTTCACATTTACCAGATGACTTTGGCACTTGCTGTCGTTGCCAGGTGTTTAAATCGCCAACTGTTGGTGACTCTTTGCTCTAAGTGATCTATGTTTCTTACACTGGGCTGTAAACCGTGACATCTCTGATACTACCAGCTGGCCTTCCTGCATAGGAGCTACTGCCTTACCGCTCAGCAGACAAGGCAGGTCTCTGCTGTGGTCCGGATGTCTGGGTCACAGGCACGATGCATGTTGAGATTCTAGTCCCCAGTGTGATGGGACTAGGCCATGGGGTCTTTGGGAGGTGGTGCTTTACAGGGGAGATTCCACAGAAACCCCTAGCGCGTTCCGCCATGGAGGACACACAAGAAGTCTGCAGCCAGAAGAGGACCCTTTCTGCCCTGGCCGGTTTGGCTCAGTGGTGCAGCGTTGGTCCGCAGACCAATGAATCATGGGTTCGATTCCTCGGTTGTGGTTCGTCCCCAGCCCTGGTTGGGGTCACGTGGAAGGCAACTAGTCGATGTGTCCTTCTGACGTCTATGTCTCTCTCTGTCTCACTCTGTCTGAAGATAAATGGAAAATTATCCTCAGGGTGAGGATTAAAGAACAAAAGAGTCCTTTTCTGACCATTCAGGCACCTGATCTCTGACTTCCACTCTCCAGACCTGTGAGTAGCACATTTCTGTTGTTTGCAAGCTATCCATCCTGTGGTATTTTATTTTATTTTTAAATATTTTTTCTTTATTGATTTTAGAGAGAGAGGAAGGGAGACGGGGAGAGATAGAAACATTGATGAGAGAGAACATTGATTGGCCGCCTCCTGCATGCCCCCCAGTGGGGATTGGGCCCACAACCTGGGCATGTGCCCTGACCGGGAATCAAACCAGCAACCTCTTGGTGTATGGGATGACATTCAACCACTGAGCCACACTGGCCGGGCCAGTCTGTGGTATTTTATTATAGTAGCCTGAGCTGACTAAGCCTGTTTCTCTCTGGTTTCACCATTTTAGATGCCCACCTGGTCCCTGTAGGCACTGAGTTTCTAAGCCTTAGTGTGAAGGCATGTACTTAAATATTCTTTTTTATTTCAATGTGCTACATAAAATTGACCGCTGTGATGATTCAGTGGCACTAATACATTCACATGGCTGTTTAACCATCACCACCATCCATCTGCAGAACTTTTCACAGCTGAAACACAGTCCCCATTAAACACTAACTCCCCATCCCCAGCTCCCCCAGCTTCTGACAGCCACCATTCTGCTTTCTGCCTCTGCGGGTTGGACCACTCCAGTTACCTTATGTAAGTGGACTCACCCAGCGGCTAACCTTTTGTGACTAGCTTATTTCACGTACAGTAATGTCCTCAAAGGTTACCCATGTTGTAGCCTATGTCCAACTTTCCTACCTCTATACATCGGCAGAATAGTAGTCCATGTATGTGTGTACAGTTTTGTATCCATTTGTCTGCTGATGAACACCTGGGTTGCTTCCATCTTTTAGCTATTGTTAATAATGCTGCTATGAACGTGGGCTTACAAATATCTGTTCAAGTCCCTGCTTACAATTCTTTTGGGTATATGCCCTTAAATATTCTCTTGTGTAGGTTCACAATGGGAAACCTTCCCCTGAAGGAGAGACTTGTGGTCATATTGATCCCCCCTCCAAATTCACAAGGTCGAGGTGGAAGGGGCTCTGATTGGGGTGAACAGCTCTCCAGGGTTTACATGGATGTTTAGGGTTTATACGAGTGGGTTGTTTCCCCCCTTGTAGGTACAGGCAGCTGGGCGGGGGGAGCTTTTCCTTAATGACTCCCAAGGGTGCACATTGTTACAATCTACGGGGCAGTAATGGGAGCTTTGGGCGGAATGTTATGTCTGACCTCTGCCACCTCCCCCTTAAATGGTTGTAAAAATGGGGGAGTGTGTGGGTAAGGGATTGTTGTTACCTTAATTATTTTTGAGTCTTGAGAAATTAATCAGTGTCCCAATGATTGTTTACATTAGGCCGCACAAAAACCAATCCCAGCATAGCCAGCTCGTCCAGCTGTTCACAGATGTTGAAAGGAGCCATCACGAAAATCCAGGAGGCTCATGGAGAGTGGAGCTGAGGATATTTTCCTAATGATGTGTAACTAGTCAAAAATGAACTATTTGGTTTCTACCCCAAATTTAGTTTAATCCATGACCTTTACTTGCTCAGAAAGGAGGGAGTTAGAAAATGTATCAAGGCTACTGAACGCCTTGGGAAATGGTAGTTTTCTTCCTGGAAGAAATGAATATTCCATTACTTGAAAAATACCCTCACAATCCAAAGGCTTGGGTTTTGGGGACCCGTTTTGTTCAGTAATGCGAACAGCATCAAATTGTTTTGTGAAAATGAGGAGATGCAAGTTTGTCCTCAAATTTATTTTTATTGATTCCGTTCACACTATTTATGAGAAAAGAGTTTGCTACACATTGTTAACCCCAGACTAGCCAGTGAGATTTTATTCACTTGTTTATCCACTCAACAAAAATTTCTTGAAATCCTACTTATTTGTGGAACATCATGAACAAAGTAAGTTGTCGACTAAAAGAGATCCAGAATCATGGAAGTAGGGAACAGACTGACAAACCTCAGAGGAAGGGGGTGGGGAGGAGAAAAACCAAAGAACTTATATGCATGTATGCACAACCAATGGACACAGACACTGGGCTGGGGAAGGCAGGAGGGGGGTGGGAGCAGGAAGGAGGGGGTCAATGGGGAGAAAAGGGGGACATCTGTCATGCTTCCAACAATAAAAAAACAAACTATGAGCCAAGTGTTTCGGTTGGGCTCCTTCCACAGCAGGACCTGAGCAAGGGTGTGGCTGCAGGTGGTTTACCTGTGAGTTGACCTAGGGACTTGGGAGTAAGGGAAGGGGACGGTCTAGCAGGGAAGGAGGGGAGCCAACGAACGCACGCTGCTCAGTCCTGCTGTGGACACCCGAGAAAGCAGGTGAACATTTCAGAATTGTCCGCGTAAGGGCTGGGCGTTTCTTCTCGTCCCTCACTCTGGAGGCCTGAGAGTTACCCCTGGAGGCGGAGAGTTACCCCTGGAGGCGGAGAGTTACCCCTTTCCGTTTGTCTGCATGGCTTCCAGCAAACTGCTGAACGGAAGGAAGCCAGTGCTTGCGGTAGGGAGCTGTCAGCTTGCAGCGTTCTGTGGACTCCAACGGGGCTCGGGCTGTGGGGCTGGGCCAGCCATCGGCCTTGTCTGCTGTGCTACCCTGGGCCAGGGCTGCGGACAGCGGTGCTCCGAGCAGACACTGTTTTCTGCTCTCACTTATGAGGGCAGACAGACTTCACACCAAGAAACCCACGAACAGTGGTTGGAACTGTGATAAACGCCATACAGGACAAATCCAGGGTAAATGCATAAGGGGGGCCCGACCTCATTTAGGGATTACGTTTATTTTAAATTCCAAATAAATGGAGTCTTGGCACAATTCATTGAATGTTTAGTTATATGCTATGAGAAAACTTTTACATTTAGTGTTGTGACTAATTCCTATGAATTTTTGTGATCATCCAAAGCTCCGCCAAAGTATAAGATTCGCAGGTGACAGACTGGTTCTGGAGTCCCATGGAGGGTCTGTTCCCCTGATTGTGGCTGGATTGTTCTGACCGAACTGACCGAGCGGTTTTGTCGGGATGGTTTACACGTGGATGCATTTAAAAAATGAAGGTTTATTTTCTAATCATAAGACTGATACAGATTTACTAGAGAAAATAAGAAAATATATAAAACATATAGTATATAATATACATGATGATTATAATATATAGTATATAATACATACTATTTAATACACAT
Organism: Tadarida brasiliensis; assembly: GCA_030848825.1. Classification (NCBI taxonomy): domain Eukaryota; kingdom Metazoa; phylum Chordata; class Mammalia; order Chiroptera; family Molossidae; genus Tadarida; species Tadarida brasiliensis. The sequence continues at coordinate 13,450,002 of CM061273.1, read as the reverse complement.
ATTATAGCCTTGGTTAATGTGGTTCAGTGGTTAGAGCATTGGCCTATGCACTGAAGGGTTGTGAATTCAATTCCTGGTCAAGGGCATGTACCTTGGTTGCAGGTTCGATCCCCGACCCGTCAGGGCAACCAATTGATGTCTCTCTCACATCCATGTTTCTCTCTTTCTCTCCCCCCTCCCTCCCTCCCACTCTCTCTAAAATAATCAATGGAAAATATATCCTCAGGTGAGGGTTAACCAAAAAATACACATATTATATATTAAAATATATATTATAAATAATAAATATTATATATACTATATATGTAATCACTGCAGAGAAAAATGCATTGTTTAAGGGTAATTTCTTTCCTGTCTGTTTTAGTCACATGTATTTGATAGGTCTTTGATGGTCATGAATTTAATAATCAGGATGATCCTGAAAATTCTTTTCACGTAATAAGTTGTAAAACTGGAGATGCGTGGATTTGAATCATATGCTAAATGAGTGAATGAGTCTAGCCGGCCAATTAATGAGCAGGCTCATTTGGTGAGAAGAGTTCTATGCTCTGGTGGTAGTTGTAAATTTGGAGATATACAAAGATTTCCAGGCCTCCTGTTCTTTGTGAATATCATCGATGTATTGTGCATGAATGTCAAGATCACGTGTGTGTGCGTATGCATATATATATATATATATGTATATTTCCCATATTTTTGATATGTATTACACCAGATATGCAGTACTTTTTGAGCATTACAATTTTTTTCATCATGATAACTTTGATGGCTGAATCGTATTCTATAGCATGAATATATATATAATTTGTTTTTATGTCTAATTCTATTACTGGAATGTAAGCAGGTCTGTGTTCGTATAATCAATATTGCAGTGGATACCTTCAGCGTTAACCTGTGTCTGAATTTTTGAAAATATCATGGTATAGATTTCTAAAATTGCAATTTCTGGATCAAAGAGAATGGATCTTTTTAAGGCTTTTAATAAATGTCAAATTACTTTTCAGAAAAATTAAAGTATGGATATACATTTTCAAATTACTCAAACTTTTGAATTATATTGATCAATCTGTTTTGTCAAGATAATCAATATGGTTATGTGTTCAGAGGTTTTATATGCTTTATTTGAAAACGTCACCAAGTTTTTTTTATATAGATTTAACTAAAATGTATAATTTTGAATTATCTTCTGTTTCTCCTTTATCTTTAGTAAGTCCCAATTTTGTTTAGTTCACTGACACATGCGCCTTTTTGTGTGTCTGTGTGGTAAAGCATGTACATGTGTGTGTGTGTGTGTGTGTGTGTGTCCATGTAATGCTGGACATTTCCTCCATGTTTTGTTTTCCACCACTGGTATATTTTTCCCTGATTTTTTTTTGAGGTGGTTTCAGAATGCCCATTTGTATCCTCACTGAGATAATTTTTGAAGACCTAATATACCACGAAAGCATGAACATCTTACGGAGAAATTTGCTTTTGTTTTCTGAAAGAGGTTTTCAGATTGTTTTTAAGACTCCAGAGAGGGTGGTTTTTGGAGTGAGAATTTGTTTCCTCAAAAGACGACTTTCTCTCATGAAATAAAGACTGTCTGTTGGCAACACAGCTTGGGAGCTTGGCTGCTTTGGCCTTGCCGCTCTTATTCTCAGCCCAGCAGCAGGGGAAGGACGGGAGGCCTTGAACCCCCGCTCCTCTCATTGATTTTCTCGGTTTATCAGGGTGACCATTGGAACCAATGAGTTGATTAGGTCAAGTGGTTGACTAATGCAAGTTAAACAAGTTACTTGCTTTAAAAAAAGAAATAAAAGCAACCTTTTTGCTTTTTAACCTTAACTCAATTGACCCAGTACAATTCTCTCTCATTCCCTCTCATTCTGTTTGTGGGTTGTCAACGGTCAGTGGAGGCACCGGGACAGAATGATGACCAGGACAAAAGAGCAGATAACACTGGACGTTCTGGCCGGCAGAGGGGTCAGAGGCCATAAAAGCAAACGGAGATCAAGGGACTCAGATAACTGGAGCAAAGCACATGTGAACACTGGGTCACCGCAGAGCTGCAGGGTGAAGGCCGGCTGGGTCCCAGTCCCCTGCAGGAGGGCTGTGGGGGGGGGCGGGGAGGCAGCTGCTGGCCCAGCCCAGCTGCACTTTCTCCCCTTTCACCCTGGTGAGAACCAGCCCTTCTAGAGTTCTGCTGCAGACCCTGCAGGTGCTGAAAACTGAAAGCAGCTGGCAGGTAGAAGTGGGAACAGAGGGAACGCAGGCCTCCAGCGAGGGCCGGTGCTGATGCTGCCCTGGGAGGGCGCGCGCTTTACTGCTTCTTGTCTCGGACACACCAGGAGGTTTTTAAACATATATAAGGTTCAGGTGTACAACGTTATAATTCAACATCTATATACACTACGAAATGATCACCGCAGAAATCTAGTTCCTACTCATCGTCTTACAGCTGGGCCCCTTCACCTCTTTCACCCACCCCCAAACTCCTTCCTCTTGGGTAACCACCGATCTGTTCTCTGTATCTACGAATTTGTTTCAATTTTATTTTGTTTGTTCTTTTTTTTTTCCAGATTCCACATGAGTAAAATTGTATAGTATTTGTCTATTACTTTCAGATTTATTTCACTTAGTATTATACATTCAAGGTTTACCCATGTTGTCACAAATGGCAAGACTTCATTCTTTTTTGTGGCTGAGTAATATTCCATTGTGTGTGTGTGTGTGTGTGTGTGTGTGTGTGTGTATAATATATATATCTCCTATCTTTATCTATTCATTCATTCACTGATGGACACTTAGGTTGTTTCCATATTGTGGTCATTGTAAATAATGTTGCAATAACAATAGGGGTGTACATATCTTTTTGAATTAGTGGTTTGTATTCTTCAGCTAAATCCCAGAAGTGGAAGAGCTAGATCATATGGTAGCTCTATTTTTAATTTTTAGGAAACTCTGTACTGATTTCCATAGTTGCTGCACCAATTTACGGTCCCACCAACAGTGAACAAGGGTTCCCTTTCCTCCACCTCCTCACAACACTTGTTATTTCTATTCTGTTTGACAATAGCCGTTCTGACCGGTGTGAGGTGGTATCTCACTGTTTTGATTAGAATTTCCCTAATAATAAGTGATATTGAACATCTTCTCATACCCTGTTGGCCACCTGTATGTCTTCTTTGGAAACATGTCTGTTCAGCTCCTCTGCCCATTTTGTAAATTGGAGTGCTTGTTTTGTTGTTGAGATGTAGAGGTTCTTTACATATTCTGGATATTAAGCCCTTATCGGAGGTATGGTTGGCAAATATCTTCTCCCATTCAGTAGGTTGCCTTTTCATTTTAATGAGGCTACATTGTGTTTTAGGAACACTGATTCCTCCTAAGAAAAGGTGCAGGGTGCTGGGGGCCAGGGTCTTCGTTTGTGAGAGGCTGTTCATCCAACACATCTCAGAGAAAAAAGAGATATCAACTGAAGACTCAACTTTTGATGTGTGCTTCTTTAAATCAAGTCCTGGCTTGGGTTTCCCAAAGATTTGTGCAAGTAGGCTATGTGGGAGGTGATCCTGGGGAGACCAGAAGGAAAGTGAAAAGCTGAGATGTCTAATGAGAGCGATAGAGTGTGCCTTATTGAGCAGATTACCATGATGGGCAACTGTGACCCATGTCTCCGGGGAACCCTGAGAGACCAGATAGAGCCATTCCAGAGTTATTCCACCCAAGAGGAAGGGGAGATGAGCTATTCATCTGTCAGATCTTGCCAATCAGATCTTGCTTGTGGATTTTCCCAAGAAGTGTTGTGTCCCTGGCTGGGTGGGCTCCCAGTGTCCAGACAGAGGCCCAAGGCAAGGGGACAGGTGTGGGCAGTGGAAGCCATGTAGTCAGTGCTGAGAGTGATGGTGGGTGCCCAGGACAGGGCAGCACTTCAAAGGTATGTGTGAGAAAATGTAGGAGGGTGTGTTCAGTCATTGGGGAACTCACACTCCGCCATAGAGGCTGGCACAATTCCACCCGCGGAGACCTCATCACTTACTGCCCCATGCCCCAGTGACCATGCCATCAATTTCTTTGATCAAAAGAGGCACGATGCCCTGCCTCCACCAGCCAGGCCGCTAGCCCTTCCATCTGTTTTGGGTGGTTTTTATTGTAACCTCAGGAATGTGTCTCAAGTAATGAGGTTTTTTTTCATTAATCATTCCTTTGTACAAATCCAGGATTATAATGCAATGCAATATGAATTACACCAACTTCTAAGGCAGTAAAAACCTGGATAAAGCAATCAAGGAGAGAACTCAGTGGCCAGCCATGGAGACACATATATCTGTTTGCCAAGTTCATAAGGCATGAGAGAGCAGCCTTCTGACAATTTTGATTTCTGTTTCACAAAGTCATCTATTATCTTAATTTGTAACATTTTTAACAAACTCACCTAAGGGCATGTTCTTTCAAAAGCTCAATTATGTGCAGTTGGTTGTCTGAAAATCCTTCTGGCAAATGGTTGTTATGATGGTAGGATTTAGGTGTTTGATGGGCCCAGGACAGAGCGGACTCTCAACAGGTGCTTGGCGAAGGGACGCAGGGTGTGAGAGAACCCTCCTGCAAACTCCCCTTAAATTGAATGGACTGATTAGCACGAAGACTGAGAAGTTGTGACTTCTTACTCAGTAAGGCACCCTCCCAACGAGGAGTGGGGGAGGAAGTACCATTCAACGCATGTTTATTGAGCATGTACTATGTGCTAAATCAGTGATTCCTTTGGTCTCAGAACCCTTTACACTCTTGAAAATTATTGAAAACCACAAAGTGCTTTTATTTTATGTGGGTTATCTAGGGAGATTTATCATATTAGAAATTAAGACAAAAATGTTAAATACTTAATTCATTGGAAAATAGCAATAATAAAATCACATGTTAACATAGATAACATACTTTATGAAAAATGATTATATTTTCCAATGAAAATATATAGCAGGAAGGGGGCATTACTTTACGTTTTTGCAAATCTCTTTTAAGTCTGGCTCGATAGAAGACAGCTGGCTGTTTATATCTGCTTCTGCATTTGGTTTGTTGTGATATGTTGTTTTGGTTGAAGAAAATCTGGCCTCACATAGACATTTGGTTGGAAAAAGGAACATTTTAATAGCCTTTCAGGTAATTGTGGATGTTTTCCTCTCATGCGAAACCCAAACTTGACAAGTAGTAGTTTTCTTTTTTGCTTTCCTTTTCTCATCTCTTCTTTTCTTTCTCTTTTTTTTTCTTTATCTTGTACTTTACTGTTTTTTTTTTAATTCTCACTCGAGCATATGTTTTCTTTAAAATTGATTTGTGAGAGAGAGGAAGGCGGGGGGGGGGAGAGAGAGAGAGAGAGAGAGAGAGAGAGAGAGAGAGAGAGAGAGAGAAACATGGATGTGAGAGAGAATATTGATTGATTGGTTGCTTCCCGCATATGCCCCTATCTGGGATTTAACCCACAACCCAGGTAGGTACCATGATCGGGAATTGAACCTGTGTCCTTTCTGATGTATGGGATGATGCTCCAACCAACTGAGATACCTGGCCAGGGCTGTCTTGTACTGTTTTAGCCATCCTTAAGCATACAGCCCAGTAGCATTAAGAACATTCACATTGTGCAAGTGTTACCACCCATTTACAGAACTCTTTTCATCTCATAAAACTAAATTTCTGCACCCATTAAACACTAACTCCTCAGTCCCCTCCCCCAGCCCATGGCAATTACCATTCCACTTTCTGTTTCTATCAGTTTGACTACTTTAGATACTTTATATAAGTGGAATCATTCAGTATTTGTCCTTTTGTGTCTGGCTTACTTCACTCAGCATAATGTCCTTCGCGTTGATCCATATGTAGCATGCGTCTGAATTTCCTTCCTTTTCAAGGCTGAGTAATATTCCATCACATGCCACATTTTGTATATCCATTCATCCATGGATGGACACTTGGGTAGCTTCTACTTACTGGCCATTGTGAATAATGCTGCTATGAATATAGGTGTGTAAATATCTGTTTAAGTTGCTGCTTTTGATTCTTTTGGATACATGTACCCAGATGCAGAATTGCTGCATCGTATGCTGATTCTATGTGTAATATTTTGAGGACCTGCCATACTGTTCGGTGTTAGTTCCTTAAAAGTTAGTTACGTGTGGAATCCGAAAGAACTATCGATGAAATTTTTGTGATCCATTATATTAAGATTTGTTAGTCTGGCCCTGACTGGTGTGGCTCAGTTGATTGAATGTCGTCCCGTGCACTGAAGGGTCACCAGTTTGATTCTCGGTCAGGACACATACGCAGGTTGCAGGTTCAATCCCGGGTCAGGGCATGTGCAGGAGGCAACTTATCAATGTTTCTCTTTCACATTGATGTTTCTGTCTCTCTCCCTCTCCCTTCCTCTATCTCTCCCTCTTAAAAAAAAAAAAAAAAAAAAAAGATTTATTAGTCTGTAACCCACGCATGATTCTTAACATAGCATGCATGGGTCATTTGAAAAATATTGGTTCAGAGAGTTTTGCAGATCTTCCAAATAATGATTTATTTTTAATGCAACATAAAATAATCACATTCATTAGTATTACTGATTATATCATCAGAAACGTCTTTAAACTGTTTCCAAGCTGTCGAGTTAGTGGTGACAGATAAAAGATTTCTACAATTCTAATTTTCACTGAAAGCTTTGTGTTTTATCATCGGCGGCCAACACCGTCAATAGTTTTCCTGGAAGTGACAGGCTCACTTTGTTCATTTTCAAAAACAAGTTTGTCAAATATCCAAGTCCGAATCACTGCAGCTCATCACTTTTTGACGATGGCGCTGTTCCACGGTGGGGAGTCTCTGTTCAGGGGGCTCAAGTGCTGTGGTGTGCAGCAGAAGAGTCTGAGGCGTACTTCCCATTTCGTTACACAGGATATCGTGAACACGGGCATTCAAGGACTGGTCTGGCTTCTACGAAATTAATCGTTGTTTCCTCGAGGACACCTTCAGCGCCCCTGCATGGCTGTGCGGAGAGTGGCATGTGCAGCAGAATGCCCGCCGCTCGAGTCTGGCTTCTGCCGTGGTCGGGCCAAGGCCCCGCAGGTCACCCCTGCTGTGTTTGCACCATCAGTGTGAATATCATCACGGTGAAAAAAGCAAATAGCAGCCTAGTATTTTAAAAATAGTATTGATTTTAGGTTGAGAGGAAGGAAGAGGGAGAGAGAGAGAATCATTGATGTGAGAGAGAAACATCTATCGGTGCCTCCCACATGCACCCTTACTAGGGATCGAACCCTCAACCTGGGCTCATACCCTAACCAGGAGTAGAACTGGCGACTTTTCGGTGCATGGGATGGCGCTCAACCAGCTGAGCCACACCAGCCACGGCAGCCTAGTGTTTTTTGAGAATAGCTTGAATTTCACAGACTTTCTGAAAGTTGTCCCTGGGACACTGGTTCTGGGGGCTGTCCTTTGAGAACCACTGTGCTAAATACGATACCGCTCGGCTGAAAATCCAATACATACTAAACACATAGGTGTAGTATGTATCTTCTTGATTTGTTAAAAAATTTTGTTTTCTCTTCAAAAATATCATAGAGTTCTAACATAAATTTACTAAAGCAAATACATAACAATAAAAATCACCAGTAATTTCATCATCCACAAAAAACTATTATTAATAATTTACTATCTATGCTTTCTGATAAATGTGTACACATATAGCTATCTACATATATACCTTTTAAAAAATGGAATCATATTAAACAAACTGTTATATAATCTGCTTTGTTTGTATGACAGTTTGTATAACAATATGGCATAAATATTTTCCCATGCCGTTAAACCTTCTTACACAAATACATATACAAAACACAAATACAAAAGAGATATAAAACAAATGGTTGCTGTCACATCCTATGGCTGCATCAAAATTTATTTTAACCAAATCTAATTGTTGTCGATGTAGCTTGTCTCATCTTGATTTGCTATTATAAAGATTATCCACCCACCTTTCTCATACCTGAAGTGTTAGATATGTGTTTGTGTTTTCTTTTTTACTGTAAGATCATAGAAGTAGACTTGGTAGGTCATGGAATCTTCACATTTTAAAATAAAGACAGATGTTGTCTAATTGTTCTCCAAAACGTTGTATCAACCTGCTCTCTCACAGGACTGTAGGAAAATGCCCAGTTGCACAACGTTGGACTCTGGTCTACAGTACACTCTCCTCATCCTCATTGGAGTGCTCATTGTCTAAGGAGGGAGATCTGTTCAGACCATTTGCCCTTGGCCCATTCTCTGTCCAGTTGTGTAATACCCACCCCCTACACACACACACACACACACACACACACACACACACACACACACACTCGCCTGGATCTGCAGAGGGAGGGCAACGCTGATGTGCATGTCCCCAGGTCAGCTTCCCTCAGAGCTCCCTTACTCATTCTGTGTTCTTGAAATGTCGTCTCCTACTTCCAGAGCCTGAGTTTCTGATACTCAGTCTGACGAAGGATGCAGAAGATTAAAATTTCCAGCCGGCACGGCTCCCTCTGCTCCATGAATACACCCACAGGCCAGGCTCCCACTCTCCAGCTCCCTGTAAGGCCTTGGGTTTGGCTGAGCTATAACTTGGTGCCTAGAACTGAGGTCATCCTACTGGAAGAAAATTAAACCCAAACCCACTTCCTCTACCCTTTTCAGGCTTGAACATTTGATTGTGTTCCAAATTTTCAAAGAGAGAATGGAGTTCATTATGATCCACTGATTTTTTTTGTTATTTTAAATTGTGGTAAAATACACATAACATAAATGTTACCACTTTAACCCCCTTTTTTATTTTAAATCCTCACCCGAAGATATTTTTCCATCTATGTTCAGATAGAGTGGGAGGGAGAGAAACATCGAGGTGAGAGACACATTGGCTGATGAAAAACAATACTCTGGCTATCACCTAATTACCTGGAATACATCAATGGAATACTAGTCAAAGGCAAAATAAGAGACTGTTCTCAATTTAAGAGACTGTTCTCAATTAGTACATAAACTTTGTGAAAAGAGAATCAGGGATAACTCTGTTGAGAAAAACATGGTTAAACAAAGCAAGTATGAAAGGGAGGCAAAGTGAATCGCACCGAAATGACCTCAAGTATAAGCAAACGTTTCCATGGCCTTTCTCCTTGTTAATAGTGATGTATGAAGCTATGAACTGCTTTTTAAACTAAGCAATCAGACCGAGCAGAATAAGCCTGCGCATTTCATCCAGGATTATGGCAGGGGATTAGGCAAGGCCCCAGGGAGGGGCAGCAGCAATGGGGCTGCCAACCACCTATGGACATTTAAAGGACTTTGCTGCTTCCAGATCTCGATCCCGGCCTCTACTTCACTGCGAGGAGCAGAGCATTATCATTCCCCAGGAGCCAACCGGAGAGGCCTCAGGGCAAAGAGGTTATTTGATTCAATTACAAGAATATTTGATGACTACAAGGAGCTCAGAGCTGCAGCCATTGAGGACAGTTTCGGGATACAAAGGAGATGAGTAAGACAACGTGCTAGTCCTTAAAGAGCGTGTGGTCTTTTAGGGAGAGGAGATGAAAGTGCATGAGGCAAAAGGGTGGCAGGGAGCGAGAGGAGCACTGAAGAGTGGGGCCTGGGGGGGAGACAGGGCCCTGGTGCGGGGAAGAGCGAGTTGGGAAGAGGTGCACGATGTTGTCCATAGAGAAAGGCAGTGCAATGGAGCAGAACTAAGAGCTAGAACTCAAGAGAACTTCCCTGAAATGCAAAAAGATTGGAAACTGCACATTGAAAGTTACCATGTCCCCGAGGCCATCAATCCAGAATGACCAACACAAGACACATCTAGGAAAAACATTTGGAATTAAAAAACAAACAGAAATCCTTTGGGCAAGAGGTAAAAACAGCCAGTCACTCAAAGAGTGAATAGATCAACATCGGACTTTTGACAATACTGAGGAAAATGGAGTCACAACTTTAGGACCGTTCTTTACTGAGGGATGTGCTAGAGGACGAGTTAAGGGACAACTGAAATGGGTAGAGACAGCACCATCAGGGCCGGGGCTGACCTGTCAACACCGCGTTACTGTAGAGCTCAGATCTTAGCAAGGAGATAAGAATGCCGTTATGTGATCTGACAATGCAGATATAGAGCAAGCCTAAAAATAAGGGGGAACGGGGAAAGGATATGCCAAAGAAATGTTAAACACTGGTCAGAAATGGAATTGGATGGTAGAGTATGTATTGCTGTTGAGACTATTGTGTATAATATGGGATAAGCAATCTCCACTTTTTACCTACCGGGATAGAGCCCTCAGACATGATTAGAGCTCTCTTTCACCAGTTTTTTTTTTTTTTCCTTAAATTTACCAGTAGCTAACCCTAGCCAGGGGCTCAGTTAGTTGGTTGGAGCGTAGTCCAGTACACTGAGAGATGGCAGGTTCGATTCCAGTCAGGGCACATACCTAGGTTGTAGATTCCTTCCCTAGTCAGGGCATCTATGAAATGCAACCAATCCATGTTTCTCTCTCACTCACATCAATGTTTCTCTTTCTCCCTTCCTCTCTCTAAAATCAATAAACATGTCCTTGGGTGAGGATAAAAATAAATAAAATCAATCAATAAATTTACCAGTAGACACATTGAGGGGCTTACTGTACACTTGACTCCTTCTTGACTTCCCAGGTGGAGCCTTTGCTCATTTATACTGTCATTCTCACTGTGTCATTGGCTGTCAGGCTTGGTATGTTTTTAAATCCCAAAGAATATTTATCTCCATTTTTTGGTTTATTTTATTAATCTCTAAATGTCTGTCCTGGACCACTGATCAGTGTTGTCCATTTCTAACTAGATTATGAACAGGATCAACTCATCATTCCGCTGGAATAGTTTATTCTGCTGAAAACCCAGCCCCACCCCATCATGATAAATGTGGTTTATTTTAGTGTCATTGAAGGACCAGTGGTTTAGTTCCCCTCTCTCCTTTCTGCACTTTTTAAAAATTAATCCTCACCCAAGGATTTTTTTCCATTGATTTTCTCAGATAGAGTGGAAGGGAGGGAGGGAGGAAGGGAGAGAGAACAACATCGATGTGACAGAGACACATCAATTGGTTGCCTCCTGCATGACCCGGGATCGAACCTGCACCCCAGGTATGTGCCCTTGACCAGGAATCGAACCCACAACCCCTCTACCCTTCAATGTTTCAACCGCTGAGCCAAACTGGCCAGGGCTGCTTTATGCACACTTTATGGCAGAAAGAAGAAAGCCCTGGTGTCCATCACTCGGCGGCACATGCACCGTTGTCTCCCCAGCGCTTGGCACCGGCCCTGCCCCATGCCAGCAGGGCCTGTTTGTGGCTGTTTCCGGCGTCTGGCAGCAGCTACCTCAATAAACTTTGGTTGAATGAACAAAATGCTTTCAGATATTAGGTATTTGTGATAAAGCAACTATGTGTGTGCCTAAAGGAAGGCCTTACTAATGTACTAGGGTTTGTCATAGACATCTAGAAGAGACAGAAGTATAGGGAATTTGGTCAAATTCCAGAGAAACATTTCTAAAGTTACTCCCGGTACTTATTACTCTTAAGCTTATCTTCATATCCAGATAGGTGCATGCTATTTCACCTAAACAAACAAATGAATGCATAACACAAGCATTAATATTTTAATAGAGTAAACAGGGTTGTAACTCAATAATGTTGTATACCATCACAACATATATTTTCAGGAACAAAGAAAATATTTGTTTCAGCCAAAAGCAAGCTACATTATGCATTAAAAAACATAAAAAGCAAAAGCATAGATAATTTTTTTTCTTTAAAAATACACGAAAGCATGCTATATATATTTTTCAAATGTCATATTATATCTAGAAGATTGCTCTGCATCAATGCATACAGAGTTTCCTCGTTTGTTAAGGCTGGATACTATTCCGTTGTATAGAGGTACAATCACCTATTTTACTAGTAACCTATTGATGGACATTTAGGTAGTTTCCAGTCCAAAGCTGTAATGACTCATCCTGCATTTAGCGTATCCCATAAATCCGCGAGTATATGTATCTGTGAGACAATTCTGAGAAGTGGACTTTCTGGACAAAGGGCATATGTGTTTGCGATTTTGATAAAATTTTGCCAAGTTGCCTACTGTAGACATTGTACCAATTGCATACTCCAGCAATTTCTGACCAAGTCCCGTAACGACTCTTTAGTGGGCACTCGGCATCTTGTGTGTGGTCGGGAGGGGGCTGGGAAAAGCACACAAGACTTGGATCCTTTCTGAACTGAGGTGACCGTAGTTGGAATAAAAAATGAGGACCCCCTCCCCAAGTTTGCTCATGGGAAAAACAGGACAGAGTGTTTATACTTGAGAGTGTCGTAAATTTTTTGGAATGTGTGGTCCCATCGCCATGCTCAGACAGCCACGTACCCACGCAGGACGCTATCACTTAGTGGGCAGGTGTCTATCATCTAAAGTACCTCTTGGTGGGATTTGTGCTAGAACATTTCAGAAGCTGGGGTCTGTTGTCCTCAGAGCCTCAGGCCGACGTACTGCTTGGCCACCGGACGGATTGATTTTTAGCTAATTTTATTTATTTTGAAAGAAGGTGGGGGAGACCACAGATCAGGGAGTGATTTCTGTACGATCGATGAGCTCAGCAATGGCACAGGTCCAATTTCGTCATTAAGGCCATGTGTACATGATGTGAAAACAACCTGTGAATTCCGTGCACTTGGATGTTTGGTCTGTTCACTGGGGGGTGCGGAGGGGAGAAAATCAGTTACACTGATTGTTAGATTTAATTGACCCAGTACTTGAATCGATGAGACAGTTCCAGATGATTGAAAACGCAGGATCAATCACTTCTGGTTTAGTGTTTTCATTCAACGCGGGCTTTAGCGGTGGTCTTCATGCTGCGTCCCTTGTTTTAGAACGTGGGTGGCCCAAGCGTGGACTTTGGCTTCCAAAATGTGCCATTTAATCCCAGGAAAACCCAGGCAATGCAAACAATCCACTTCAATATTAATGGCAATAAATATAGTTTACTAGTATTGATTTTCTTGTATATTGAATCATAAGGGATAAGGGTAGCATAATCTTTTTAAGAGTTTAGGTTCTCTAAAAAAGTCTTAAGCCAGTCCTATAAAAACAGTGATATATATGTTTGCTGTCATTATTTTATGGGCACATTCTTGTAGGCTCATTGCCTAAGAAACTCTTGGTTAATTTCCATAAAATTTAGTCACAAACTACTATCAGGCGTTCGATAGAGCCAGGCTACTTGCCAGTGGTTAAGTAATAACCCTTGCATGATGATCTGAGAAAGAGATCAGAGCTGGCTTTTTTATTGGAAGTCTACAACTGAGAATAGAACCTTTTATAAAAACAGCTAATCTCAGCAATGTGAAATACCATAGTATATATTATAGTAAAACCTTTTCCTTCTGGAAGAAAATAGCCATGCCAAATTTGGAAAGTAAAGAAAACAAAAGCAAAATTCTACAGAGTCAATCCCTCCAGCCAAATTATGTTATTATCTACTTTGAATTTTTTGTGGGGAAGAGACAGGTAAAAATAACAAATTACACCTGTATTTTAGGATTATTTCCTCCTCGTAAGAAAAAAAAAGAAATTGAGAGTAAACTATTAAAAAAGCATCTAGGTACAAACAAATTGGTGCCTCTCTCATTCTAATTGTATGCCCAGATTTTAATAGAATCTTCTTGAATTTGGGGAAGAAGCGTTTCCACAGCTCTGAATCTCGAAATCAGTGATTCCAAGCATGGGGGCCTGTACTGTCTCGGGAGTGAGGGCTCACCTGGCACCGCTTTCTGCAAGCGTGAGGCCCAGCCCTGGTGTTTCTTCCTGACGTTTCGCCTTAACTCCTGAGGTTTAAGATATATGGAAGCTGTGTCTGTGTCGGGTGGGGTCCCATTCCGACTCCGGGCCTTGGCAGGGACGGTTGATGAGAAGATGCCCTGTCTTTGAGGTTGGGGTGTGTGTGGTGTTGGTGGGGTGAAGTGAGTTGATTGTCTTTTGGCTTTCTGATGTTTCTTATTAACTAAATTCTTAATAACATCATTTTCTTGGCTATTTAAAAAGCCTGCCCTCATATATCTCGGTGTAGGCCAAAATATGTGTTCTGAGTGAACCAGGCTCTCTTTCAGTAAAAATAGTTTTAAACATTTTTTTAATGAAAAAAATAAAATCAATGAGACAAAAGAAGGGAGTGATACCAAATTTATGTCATCAGTGTCATTCACAGAGTCCCGGAGGCGAGGGAACACCCATTCCTTGGAGCACCCGCTCACCTCACCGTATGCAGTGAGGGGGTGGGGAAGTGAGAGTTGCACGGGAGGGGAGCCGAGAGACTGGCCAGAAAGCAATGAGGGAAAAGAGATAGATTCCTCAAGTCTACATTTTTTTTATTGCGATACATAACACAAATTTGACTGTTTTAACCATTTTTAAGTGTATACATTCAATGGTATTAATTATCTTCATGGAGCTCTGCAACCATGAGCACTGCCTCCATTGCCTGGTAACCCCATTCTACTTCCTATTTCTATGGATTTGCTATGCATGTATCTCATGTAAGTGAAATCATATAATATCCGATCTTTTGTGTCTGGTTTATTTCACTTAGCGTAATGTCTTCCAGGTTCATCCACATGGTAGCATGTGTCAGAACAACTTTCCTTGTTGTGGCTGAATAATATTCCATGGTATGGATACACTCCATTTTATTTATCCATTTGTGTGGTGATGGACACTTGAGTTGCTTCCATTTTTCCAGTGGTAAATGCTACTGTGAAAATTGGCATTCAAGTATGTCTGTTCAAGTCTCTACCTTCCACTGCTTTATACCTAGGAGAGGTTCTGTCCCTCTGCCCCTTGCCTGCCTGCGCTCCACATCAGTCAGAAAAGCAAACCAAGGGTCCGCAACAAAGGGTTTTTATTTTGTGTTTTAAACTGGAGACAGATTTTAAGAGAAAAAAATCCAAATAAAAGCAGGGCTCCATTTCCCCCTCTCTTCTCATTCCTCCCCTCCCCCAAGGCAGTACAGCCAGCCCCTCTCTCCTCTCAAGTATGTGAAGAGTGATTGGCCTCCTGTGTTTATAAGGCCCCTCTGCAGTGCAATTGCTCCTTCAGGACTTTATTAATGACATTTACAATTCCCATCATAACTAAACCATGCTGTTCTCCCAACGCCAGGCCTAGGAGAAGCCATTACCTTGGTGATCAGAACAAAACTGAATTCTAACGGGCTCCTTCTGGCGCAATACACTGTGAGTAACTCCCTGTGCTCTGGCAGTAAAAACAAATTAAATTAAAGATCCCTATTCACCAAAGGACTAATTCTGTTTTTTTCAAAGTTTCCATTAAACAATATTGTCTACAGAAAGTATGCACTAACATTCTTCCCCCCGGGAACTAAATGGAAAAGAAATTCCAATAGGAAAATTATTAAATTTCCCCATTAATTTTGTGTTACACCCTCTTAATAGTTATTAATAATATTAGGAAGATTCAAAGATCTGTCCTCTTTGAATTCTGTAAAGCATTTATGGAAATGAGATTTCATGGGGGAGAGGAGAATTGTTGAAAATCAGAAATGAACAAAGCAATAGATTAAAAGGGAATTTGATTTGGTAATAAATATGGTAATAAAGTTTCTTCCTTTTATTAAAGGCATGGAAACATTTCAGGGAATATCTTAATATTATTTTTCCCTGTAAGAATCTCTGTTCAAATATTTTTTCTTCCACCCCTTAACGACAGTGACACTCACCTTGCCTTTGATTTAGCAGTTCTTGAAACAGGCAGGCGCGGTTTCCGTGCTGCTGGGGGTGTGGAAAAATTGGCGCCTCTGGGAGGAGGAGTGTGGGTGGGCTTCCCACACGTATGGATTTGTTGCTTGATTATTATTGCAAACTGCAGTGAAATGTTTAATTTCTTCTGTTTCATTTTATTTGAGATGGATCCCAGGGTTCTCCACCGGCATTTCTCAGGGACACGCGAGCAGTGCCGTGCTTAAACACGAGCGTGCGAACACTTGGCAGAACGAGAGGAAAAGTAATATTGAGCACCTATCAGGTACTGGAGACTATATACCAACATTTTTACGTATCTTTTTGAATTTTGATTTCCACAGCAGACCTGTAAGGTAGGTGTTTTTATTGTATGTTATGGACAGGAAAACTTGCCCAGGTCACCTAGCTTGTCCATGGCAGACCGATCGTTCATTCATTCACCCATCCATTCAACACGCTACGGTTTGGTATGATTTTGTGCTAGCATGGTGCTGGGCTGAGAGTCACCAACAGTGATGAGACAGGTGTTGTAGTGTAGTGGCGGACAAACACAACGAAGCAACTCCCACAGAGAATGAGAGCTCACTTCGGGAGGCCAGTCTGGCTGGCAAGGGACCTAAAATCCAGGAGTGACCGAATCCAAATCCCACTCTCCCCTGTGCTCTGTGGACTCCACTGAAACGCATGGAGGATGTTACAGACCACTTCGGTGCTGAGGACCCAAAGCTCCTTAACCTACAGCTCCCTCCATGAAGGCTCAGAACAAACACAGACCCTCTGGGCCTGCTGGTTCTGGAGTCACTCTTAATGTACCATCCTACAAACCTCTGGTATTAGGCAAGTGAGGATCCTTAGGGCTAACTGTGAGCTGGAATCAATCCGTGTGCGGGAAGCAGTTGAGAAGAGGCTCCCAAGCTCTCTCGGGCTATTCATAATCCCCGGCAGGGCAAGGACTGGGTGCCCAACGTGGCTTGCCTGGGTCTGAGTGTCAAGCAGCAAGCCGCCGCTGGGATGTTTCTAGCTCTCTGAAGGGAAGCCCACTGGACTCTCAGAGGGGGCCAGAAGTAGGTCGTAGGGGTACCTCATTAGGGCAAGTGAACAAGACTGTCCTGCCTGTAACGCTGCTGCAGAGAGAATGATTTCCCTGGTGGGCTGCAAAAACCAGTGTCTCTAGAAACGTATGAACCAGAATTGTTTGAGGAGGTGTAAGAAGTGGCTCATTAATATATCAAACACTTGACAATGGGCCTGTAGTCCAGGTGGGTGGGAAGGCTTGGCCAGAAGCAGGTAGAGTGGGCCTCTGGCCTTCCTCTGTCATCCTCCTCCTCCTCCTCCTCCTCCTTCCTCTGGTCCTTCTCCTTCCTCCCTCCTCCTCCTCCTCCCTCACTCCTCCTGCTCCCCCCTCTCTCCTCCTCCTCCCCCCTCCTCCTCCCCCTCCCTCCTCCTCCTCCCCCTTCTCTCCTCCTCCTCCTCCCCCCTTTCTCCTCCTCCTCCTTCCTCTCTCCGTCTGCACCTCCCTGCTTCCCCTCTGCACGGGGTCTGTGTTCTATCGGATTCCCTTTGATTCATCTCGGGACATCTTTCTTTCCTCTTCTGATTCGTGGCCTTCCCTTGTTTAACCATGGCCTGTATCTTAGACTGGATTCCCCCAAAGCAGAGATGAAGCTGGTGTGAGGGTGGCATCTGCAAGTCTCCCACGGAGAAGGTGTAGGGGACTAGGGAAATGCGCACGCGGGGGAAGGAGGCCAAAGCCTCGCGGAGCGTGGAGCAGAGTCCCGAGAGGGCAGCGTTGGCTCGGGCAGGCGAGCCTGAGCCGGACACAGGGTGGGTCCCAGCTGGAAGCCACTCCCACAGGGGCAGGAAGCTGGGTGTTTGCTTAGCTGCACACTGTCACTGGTCAAGGGCTTCCCCAGAACACAGCATTCCCAGGCCCTTCCGGCTCTCTGGGCTCAAAGGCAAGGTGAGCACAGAGGCCAGGTGCTGGCCTCTGGGAGTGACAGCCTGTGGGCGGCCGGTGTGCCCGAAAGTGCCAACGGCTGTGGCGGAGCGCGGAGCCGGTGTGAATGCCACGTGCAAGCACTCTTTGTATTTGTGTTACTACCTTTCTTCTTAAGAGCGAGCACGTTGGTTTGTTTCGATGTGTTGATGTGCACAGTTTCATCCTCCCCGTTCAGTCACCGAGGGTTTTACGCAGTTGCTTCACAGCTGCGTCTCAGCGTGTGGTGGGGCCCAGAACCGGCTTAGGGTTGGGGCGCCTGAGAAAAGCAGACTGTCAGACTTCCACTCAGCCAGGTCTGAAGAACGTCCCCCGTGATTCTGATGCTTCTTAAAGTTTGAGAACCACGGCCTGAGGGACTGGGTATGTGTTACAGAGATAGGAAAGACGAAAGTCATGTTTATTCAGCAGCTACTTTATGCTAAATAGAGTCCTGAGTACTTTATATTCATGATCTCATTTATTACTCATGACTTCTACCTCTTGTGAAATAAATACCGTAAGCCATGTTTTCAGTCATGAGGAAGCTGAAGGTTAGGAAGGTAAATTGACTTGCCTAAGGTCACAGAGCTAGGGTCAAGGTCAGGATTTGAACCCAGGCCTGGTTTTAAGCCCACGCCTTTTCTAAGGCATTGTGCTGCATCCAGAAACCAGAAGCCAGAGATGGGCATTCGCAGGGAAAAGCAGAGACAAGCAGAGACCCATGAGCATGGCCTTAGGGAGGACACAGTGCTGCCCCGGCTTTGGCTGTGACCCAGCTGTGCCTGTCCAGTGCAGCAAACAGCATGCACCGTGGAGGAGCAGGGGCAGCGACATCCACATCACTGTGGCTGTGAGACAAGACTCACTCTCAGATATTCTGGAGAAAGTTGATCCTGAAAGGGAGTTGGGGGAAGCTTCTGTGTATCTCTCCCAATAGCTTCTGCTGTCAGGAGAACAGGGCTGTGTGAATGGCAGATATTTGGCTTTGTAATAATAACAATGTAACAATGGTGTAATTGTGCGCTGGTGATGATGGTGGAGGTGGTGGTGATGAAGGCTGTAATGGTTATAGCAGTTACCACTTACTATTTTCTCCAATGCCAGTTGTATTTTCAGCTTTACATGCACTGTCTCATTTAATCCGTATAACAGCTCAGTGAAAGGTGGGGTGTGGGGGCCACCACCACTATTTTACAAGACGAAGAAGTGGAAGCTTCTGAAAGACGCCCACTTTTCCAAATTTGAAGTGCAAAAGCTAAAACAGGGGTGGTCTATGCATTGATGATGAGGGTCAGTCCTAAATGAGTGCTCACTTTCTACCAGGTGCTCTGCTTAGCATTTCAGCTAATCCTCAGAAGATTTTTTTAAAAAAAAATTTTTTTCTTTATTGATTTTAAAGTGAGAGAAAGGGCGAGAGAGACAGAAACATCGATGAGAGAGAACATCGATTGGCTGCCTCCTACACGCCCCCCACTGAGGATCAGGCCCACAACCTGGGCATGTGCCCTGACCGGGGATCGAACTGGAGACCTCTTGAAGCAGGGGTCGATGCTCAACCACTGAGCCACACTGGTCGGGCAACCCTCAGATGATCTTTGCTAGGAAGCTATCACTGCCTCACAGAGATAAACAGAAGCCCAAGAGGTAAGGATTGTGTTGCTCAAGATGTATGAGCCGCAGAGTCAGGAATGCACCCAGATCCCACATTTCACTGCTGAACCGCACTCTCTCAGCATGTATTCAGTGGGGAGTTGACCCTTCAGACTATGCAACATTTTAGGATGGCTTACTGGATTGTTGGTGCTTCCCTAGAGAAATTGCTGCAGTTCGTGACTTTAGAAGCCCCTGGAAACTTGTTCCCAGTTTTCAGTTGCATCAGAGTTGCATGTGTTTGCAGTTCTTTACCTTTCTGCATTTGGCACATGGAACTGCACTTATCCAGTCCAAATTCCATACTAATTGACTGGTTGAAACAGGATTCTATTTCAAGTGTGCTTTGTAATTGAGCACTCTCTCTGGCCATCGCTTCAGGTCATCCATATAAAAGAAAAGACAAATCTTGAAGTCTTATCTCTTTCTGAGCGAGGAACCATAATTGGCTTATTTTGCGTCCTCCTAGAGCGGGTTCAAAGCTAAGCTAAATTACAACGGGCTCCAGCTGTCACTCTGGGAGATGCCTTTTGTACAATCGTCTGGAAAGGATTTGTTCCCATGGCGGCTTCTCTACCTTTCAGATACCGAATGCTGCTCGGATGGGTGGGCTGGGACTTGGAAATCTTTTCGTCCCTTTCAGATTTTCTTTGTCATCGGTACCCTTTGGTAGTGTTTAACCTGCACTGACTTCTCCTAACACCTGTGGTTCACTGTCCTAGTCTTAGAGAAGCGTGCGGATGCCGTGTCTCCTGTGCGAGGCAGCACGCACAGGGCTTAGCCGTGCTGCTGCAAGTCGGGTCCGCCAGCTGATGTGGGTCTAGACCAGTTTGCTGCTGGTTCTCAAGGAGATTCAGAGCTCGTGGCAGAATAAAAGTCTGCCAGGAAGCTAAGCACACTGTGTAGCTCAGAAGCACTGCACGGATTTACAGTCTGGCGCAAACTCCTGCCTCAGCGTAAAATAGTGCGAAGTCTAGCTGCTCTGTGCAGCTCTGGGTTGGAGCACACATTCTAGAACCAGACTCCCGGAGTTCAAATCCTAGCCCTGCCACTATTAGCTGGTTGATTGGAGGTAGGTCACCTTTTTTATGACTCAGTTTTCTCACCTACTAATTGAGAAAAACATTAGTACCTTAAACATGTGTGCGTATATGTGATACATATATCACATAGTAAGCACGATGCAAGTGTCAAGAATAACAACAGTAATAGCAATATCGACAATAGCAATAATTACATGAATGAAACATCCAACATGGTCCTGCAGGGGCAGCTGGAATTGCAACTCTCCGCTGAATGGAGATAGATACAGAATGGCTGAGCTGGTTAGTGAAACAAAGCACGAGAGGAGGCTGAGCTTCGTAACTGATAAGGATGTGATCTCCAGAGTTTTCACTGCTGACTCTTCACGTCGCCATTTCTGCCCCGTCTGTCTCTGGAAATGGTAGGGCTCCCGATTAAGGAGCAACCAGCACGCTCCAGTGGATTTGTCCAGCTGAGAGCAGGCCGAGCTCCATGAAGACGGTGCTTGTGATGTAACAGGCACTCTGCAAATATTTGTTGAACAAATCGATGAATGGCTACTACTGTCACCGGAAATGAAAGTTGCTCATGCTGTGATGATTTAAGGTCTTTAGCTTGCTCTGAGATACAAAGCACGGAGAGCGACTTAGAAGGGCTCTACTACCTATGTGCCACTTAGCCCCGGCCCAGCACAGCCGTGCCAAGGTAATGGAGCGTTTTGTTCTTTTGTCTAAAAGACCAGGTGAAATATGAGCTCCAAGCAACTCATCTTTTATGCATCACGGTTATACTCTCATTACATTGTGAACAGAACTGGAAGTCTGTCTGATCAGTTTTTTTGGGTCCTGGTATTCAAACTTGAAACCTTCCTGCATGTTACCGAATACTGTTCAGTTACGATGTCGGAAAGCCATGGCCTTCAGAACCCATGGGAAATAAACCCTAAGGACCCCCAAACAGAGCATTCCAGGAACATTGTATTCAGTAGAGAAGGGTGGGAGGGAAGCAGGGTGCTGTTTCTGTTTGTTTCTCCCACTCCTCTCCCCACTGGTGAAAATGAAGATGGCAGGAAATGTTGGACTAACCTACAGACTGGATCCAGACAGTTAAGAAATCAGTTTTGCTAAGCTGATTTTAATTTTAGTTATTTCTAAACATTATTTTTAATTGTGTCAAAGTACACACAACGTACAATTCACCATCTTACCCATTTCTCAGTGTACGATTCGGTGGCATTCAGCACATGCACAGTGGTGTGACCCGTCACCACCATCCACACACAGAACTTTTTCTATCTTGTGGAACCGAAACTCTGTCCCCATTAAACACCAACTCCTCGTTCCTCTCTCCCCACTCCCTGGCAACCGCTGTTCCACTCTCTGTCTCTATGATTTTAACTCTGCTAGGCACCTGATATAAACAGAATCACACAGTACCTGTCCTTTTGTGACTGGCCTATTTCACTTAGCATAATGTCCTCAAGGTTCATCCACGTTGTAGCATGTGTCAGCATCCCCTTCCTTTTTTAAGGCTGAATAATATTCCATTGCATGTAAAAAGCACATTTTGTTCATCCATGCATCTGTGGCTGGATACTCGAGTTGCTTCCATCTTTGGCTATTGTGAAAAATGCGGCTGTGAACACGAGTGTGAAGATCTCTCTTTGAATCCTGATTTCAGTTGTTTTAAAAACGAGTGCTGACACTTCAGTCTGAGCGCCAGCATCCTAAGGCAGTCCACTTCAGTAGCTGCCCAGGTTTTTATGATAGACAGATTTTGTCTTCCTTCTCTTTTCTCTTACTCTCTCTTTCTGCCTCTCTCTGTCATTTCCTCTTCCTCTCCTTCCCTCCCCCTCCCCCCCTCTTTGGTGCATTTGTTGGGGACCATGTAGGCAGAGTCACCCCCTTCTACCCTCACAGCACCTTGCAGGGTGTTTAGATTTTATCAAAGAACAAAGAGGATAATTACCAAGCATAACTGTGGAGAAATTGACCAAATGGAAATAATGGATTAAACTTTAGATTTAAGGTAGAGCTACCATAAATCTTCACATGGGCAAAAGGCTCGACTTAGAAATAGAGCCCTTAGAATTAATGCTTATTTTTATAAAATGAATTTTATCAGATAAGGCAAGTCTCCATCTGCAAGGTAAAGAAAGCTGAAACAACAGGTTATCCAGTCAAAACAGGGAAAAGATTAGATTTGGGACGTGGAACATAATACACTCAGGGTGTCTGTGGAGCTATGAAATCCTGGTTAAACTCAGAGAGAAAAACATGGAGTAAGCTGGCTGCCGAGAAGAGAAGAGGGCTTCCGCACGTGGGTCTGCGTGCAGCCCAGTGGGCGACACCTGTGCCTGCTGGCGTGAAGCTAAGGGACAGGCATGCGGCGCGTCCCCAGGGCCCGAGGAAGCTCCTCCAAGCACAGCTGTGCTCTCGCTTGGTCAGGACAGGCGTGTGGCCGACTAGTGGGCAGTGATGTTGAAATGGAAGTGGATATGTTTGTAATTACGAACAAATGTGCAGAGGAAAAAAGACTGAAGGGCAATACACAAATGCTCACAGTTTGATTTGGGTTGGTGATTTTTTTCTTCCTTTTTCTAGTCAATGCTTTGTGTGTGTGTGTGTGTTTGTGTGTGTGTGTGTGTATAGTAGGAAGTACTGTGCTTGGTAAATTAGGGCAAAAAGTCCATTGGACTTGATATTTTCAATCTACTGCCGCTGTTGCTTCTCTGACAGTCTCCCTTCTCCTGCCCTGCCTGTTGGGACTGTTGTCATGATTGGACACTGACATTCATTCTCTTTTATCAAAAGTGCCCAGGTTTCCCTTTGGGGAACTCACTTCTCCACCACTGGATACTCTCAGCATAATGGTGTGTAGCACCTACCTTCTTTCGGTAGAAGCCAGAGGGGCCTGTGCAACCTCCTACTACCTCCTGCTGCTTTGCCACCTGGGTCAGAAAAGGGGCAGACCTGGGACTTCCACCCAGCCATGTCACCGGAGCTGGAGCCACGGAACCACGGAGCCACGGAGGACCAGCTGCCCACAGGGGCTCACTCCGAGGCAGGCTGCCTTTTCTTTTCTTTCCTTCTCTTTTTTAACAGCTTTATTAAGATATAATTCACACATAATATAATCCACCCATTTAAAGTGTGCAATTCAGTGGCTTTTAATGTAGTCACAGAGTGGTATAACCATCAGTTCTGAAACATTCCCGTCACCCCAGAAGGAACACTGTGCCGTCAATCACTCTCCTTCCTCCACCTCTCCCTCCCCAAACCCATCTCCCTCCTGGCTCTGTGGGTTTGCCGTCCTGGACTTTTCACACACAGGTGACTTTGTTATCTGCGGTAGGTACGTTCTATAGGGTGATCTCGGACACTAGTTACTGAAGGCTGACAGGGTGAGGTTCCTGCGATCACAGCACTTTGTTAACACATCAAATATGTAACTCTGGTTTACGTGTGTGTCTGTTTAGAGACACCTTATTTGATATGCAGTGTTGATTCAGGAACGTTGACCTCGTGGTCTGGAGCACTGTCTCACGCCTGAACAGAGCTCATCTTTTCTACAGGCTCCTCCCAGCGTCTCTCCCTGGGGATACCAGACCACACTCCAGCTCTACCCTTGGGGGCCATTGTAGGCAGCAAAATCGCCAACACAAAGCACAACACTGTGAAACGTGAAAACGTGGCACCAAGTAGGCTCTGAACAGGACACGTTTTTACCGCAGGAGAGCCGAAACAGAAGGCAGAACGTGGCCTGTTGACCTCCGCTGGGAAATGTGTGTCACGAAACTCAAAGTTTTTATCACTCTGTGCTTGTCCGGGAATGACCACAAAAGCACGCCAAGTATTGATTTTGGGGCTACAAATAAAATTTTAGCAAGAACGTAAATCTGTACAGATGGAACCTGAGAATAAAGAGGAACAACTGGAGATGACACACACAACAGAGTGGCCCTTTTGAATGGCTTCCTTCGCTTAGCGTCATGTTTCAAGTTTCATCCATGGTGTAGCATGTATCAGAACTCCATTCTTCTTTATTATCAAATAATATTCTGTTGGCTATTGTGAATAATGCTGTTATGTACATTCATGTTCAACAGTCTGTGTGGACATATATTTTCATTTCTCTTGGGTGTATAATATGAGCAGATTTTCTGGATCACATGCTAACTCAATGTTTAATCTTCTGAGGAACTACTAGACTGTTTCCCAAAACAGCTGTACCATTGTATATTTTCACCAGCAATGCAAGAGGGTTCCAATGTCTTCACATCCTTGCTAACACATTAACGGGGTTTTTGACTCTAACCATCCTATTGAGCATAAAGTGATATCTTATTGTGGTTTTAATTTGCATTTTTCTAATAACTAATGATGTAAAAAGTTGTGTGTGTGCACGCACATGTGTGTGTTTATTGGCCATTTGTACATTTGTGGAGAGTTGCTTATTCAGATTCTCGAGGCAGGGGCCCTCTACAGTCTTTCTGTGGGTGCCATATTCCCCTTGGGCAGCCCGGTGAAATTTATGGATCCCTTCTTAGAATAAACGAATTACAAAGGAAACTATTTATATTGAAATAAAGTTATTATTTAAAAAACCAAATTTATCATTTAGTCACTTTAAACCTCCTTACTAATTTGTTAAATAAAATTAAAAGGCATATTTAATAATGTAATCTGAAGCTAGTAATGAGTATTAAAATATTTGGAGATCTCTGCAAAAACTGTAATAAACTACACAATATATTTAATTTTGATTGGTGGCATAATCACAGCACTAATATTACTAAACAATATTGCTCACTAATATTACTAAGGTTTGTTGCCTACACTCATAACTGAAAGAAATGCTAAATTTCAGTTAGAGTTAATGAACACAGAAGTGTAATTTGTTTTCTCTTTTCAAGATCATAGACCCCTGGAATTCTATTTGTGTCTACCTTGGTGGGATCTATAGATCTCAGGTTAAGAAATTGTCACAGGAGGATATAGCTCTTTCCAGAACCATGCCACCCGTACAGGGAAGGATCAGGAGAAGAAATACCCCAACCCTCTCTTCTTTTGCTCTCCCATCCCCTGCACTATTTCCCACAGACTGGAACTCCCTGGAAGCCAGAAGGGAGGGAGTCTGGATGACCCAGCTCCTAGAGTCAGACCCCTGTGGCCCAGATGGGGCCAGGAAGGTAGGGAAGGTTGGGGGCGGGATGTGGAGGTGGGGGAGGGGGGAGGGGGAGGTGAACTGGAGTGGTGGGACACTGATAACCAAAACAATGGCCAGGGACTTTCAAAGCGTGGCTCTCTGTTGAGCTTCCACATTAGGAAATGGAAAGAGGTAAGGGTCTTGCCTTCGGAGTGGGGTTTGGTGGAGAGCAATGTCCCTGCAGTGACCCTCTTTGGAACATACGGGCAAACATTGCAACACTGAGCTCTCATTTTGCGTTTGGAGACTCACAGTGAATGTCATCCTATGAAAGGCTGTGGGAAGGTCTGCACTGATGAGACTTTTTTGAGACTAATTTTCCCAGTTCGTGCAGCACAGACACTTTCCTCACGGCTCCCCCAGAAATGGAGCAGAACGCCTGTGTGGGACACGTGGCGGGTTTGAGTCCTGTAACTTACATGCAGAGGCAGCTAGCCATCAAAGCTGGTGCACATCCCTTACCTTATTTAGTGTCCCTGTGAGTAAGAATTCTGAGACTCAGAGAGTCTTACCCAAGATCACACAGCTAGTTAGTGGGGGAGTGGAAACAGGAAAACCTGTTGTGTGGCCGGGCCACCTGGCACATAATAAGGCCACCTTTCCCCTGCTGCTTCAGTTTTCCTTCGGACATCACCCAGTGAGTCCAGTTGCCAGCGTTGCCCTTTCGTGGAGCAGCTCTGAAGAAGAGGACAGCTCCGGGGCCTTGTTTTGTCTTCTGGCTCAACGGCATCAAGAAGCTTTTTTTTTTTTTAATCCTCACCCAAGGATATTTTTCCATTTATTTTCAGACAGAGTGGGAGGGAGAGAGAGAAACATCAATGTGAGAGGGACACATCAACTGGTTGCCTCCCATACAATCTGGACCAGGGCAGGGGACCAAACAGCAACCGAGGTACGTGCCCTTGGCTGGAATCAAACCCGCAACTCTTCAGTCCGCGGGCTGACGCTCTAACCGCTGAGCCAAACCAGCCAGGGCAAGAAGCTTTTCGTTTTTTATATGAGCCCAGAAAATGGTTTAAGAAGGAAAAAAACCTGCAGATTTTTATTATTTGAAACTATGTTCCCAGAAGTTGTGGAGGAGAGGTTGCCCCATGCCCACTTTCAGAGCACCTCCGACTTCTAGGAAGTGACTAGCCTGCAAGGAGGTATCGATGATCTATGTCAGCACTCAGATGGGGGCTAACCAGTCTTTGCCCTCAGTAATAATGGGCTTTCCTTAGGGGGCAGATGTTCACAGTAAAGACTGTGTCCAGGAAGGTAAGAACGTCTGTATACAGTTGCTCTCCTGACAGTTTGTGAGACAGGTGGAGCGACCAGGACTACGAGAGGCTGCATGTGTTGCCCAGCCAGCGAGAGTGAGAGCTAGCTGCTGATTGGAAGGCCTGGTCATGCAGGCCCAGGGCTCCTTCCACTTCTGTTACACTACTTGGAACGCCCAGACCACAACAATGACCTGATGTTACTCATAGTCCTGTGTGGAATGGCAGGTGGGAGCTGGACTATGTTTTGAAGGGAGGGAGAGGCACAGATACATAGAAAAGAAAGTTAAGCTTGAGTCCCGAGGTGCAGTTTGGATGCCTTGTTGGATTCGGGAGATAAAGGCTTGCACTTGGCTGTCCATCAAAGAACACGTGGGCCACTGCAGTGGTGCAAGGCAGAGAGGAGAATGCAGGGCCAGGGAAGAAGGTCTCCAGTTCATGACCTGCCACCAGGGAGCCGTGACAACTCAGGCTGAGTATGCGGCCCCTTCGTGCCTACTTCTTCATCTATTCAATAGGTCAGGGGCTGGAGCTCTAGATTGCACGCAGTATAAAATGCTTGGGAACAGGTGCACCGTCAGGAAGATGTCTGCTTTCATGGAGCTTAGCTTCTAGAGGGAGCAGCAGCCAATGGAATAATAGGAGAGAGTGTGATGGGTCAATGCAGTGTCCTCTAGAGACTTCTAGCTTAATTGACCAGAGATTAAGAAGGATTCCCAACGAATTGGACATCGAATCTGAGATCAGGGGCCAATAAAAGGCAGCTAGGAACAAGAGCGATGGTGTGGAGTGGGGAGAGCAGTGCTCCAGGGACAAGGGTGCGATGTGCAGATGCAGAGACTGGCACCCTTCAGGGGACTGAAGGACTCGGTTCAGGCTAGGTGCAACAGGCGTGCTGGAGGTTTGGTTTTCGGCTCCCTCCCCCCGACTACATATGATTTTATTAAGTTTTATAAACAGGCAATATATGCCCATACTATAGCCCACAGATAAAAAAATCACTATGCCTTTCTTCTCCTTTGCCCTCCGGCCATTCATTTCTGCATCTGATCGCAGCGGCAGGCACCCACTTTCTTCATGCTTTCAGGAATATTTTATCAACTTTCAAGCATAAAATGTGTGTTTCTCTACAAATGGCAACATTTTATATACTGTTATTACTTTATTTGTGGTGGAGCTTTGACTGGAACCTGGGTTTCCTGACGACGTGTGTTATTACTGCTAGTATCACCATCACCCGGCCGCCGCCGCTCCTGCTGAAACACAGCATGCCAGGAGCTGTGCTCCATATTTAAATATAGTATCCATTTCATCTGGACACAGCACCCAGCGGAGGCGGAGGGTGTTTCTCTGTCCACCCCAGCTCTTGGTGGTCACCGCTGCACGCATTCCGCCTCCAGCACGTCCCCTCACTGGCCACTCTCCAGCCTCTGACCAGGAGCCCAGGCAACCAGACTTCTTAGTGCTGCAGCAGACAAATTGCTGTATGAGTGTGTTTTTATTTCCAACGTTGTAAATCGCACCAAAATAGTTTTTTTTATTTTATTTTACAATTTACAACGTGTCTGACAAGAAAACAGGTTATTGCTGCCAAGTCCTGATTTTTAATTGAACCTCTATTTGAGTGGGGGGCACAATAAATAGCCTACCCATGGGGGATAAGGCAACAGTAGAAGCATTTGGGAATGTCTCCTGGGAAGGCCAGGGGCAGAGAGCCCACCGTTTTCTGGACGCCTTGCTTACTGTGGTTATTTTTGGAAGTGTCTCTTAAAGGGCCATCACTGGGGAGTCGCTGAACTCACGGCTGCCGTTTCGGTAGCAGGTAAGTAACCAGCGGTTCTGTTGAGCCACAGGGGCCGAGCATGGGCTTGATTGGACATTAACGGACTCGGTAATTCCTAGATCACCGAGGCCTTCTTTCTCGTGTCTGAAAAGCCATCTGCACACAAAGAGAGGACTTCCCCGTCTTGTTGGGCCCTTTGCTCAGAGATGGCTTGCTGTGCTTTTGTTTTTTTAAGTGTCCTGACTGGGGATTGAACCCACAACCTTGGTGTATTGGGAAGACGCTCCAGGCAACTGAGCTACCTGGCCAGGGCTTGTGATGGCTTTTTGGAGAATGAGGATGTTTAGCATTTCACTGATCAAGTGACAGAAGCCAGCACGGGCGGCTGTGACCTGAGTTTTGGGTCAGTGTGCCAGAGACACGGCTTCAAACACAGATGTGGGGGTTGGTCCAGAGCATCCCTGAGCCACCGGGGCTGAGGCTGCCGGGGTTCTCAGCAGGGATGCACCGTATCTCTAGTGAGAAGAGAGAGACACCAGCAGAAACTGGGAGACAATGGTCTGAGTCGTGAGTCCTACAGGTGATCAGGATGTGGGTGCTCATGGTGACCCCTGAAAGCTGGTGTCCCTGTAGCTAACTAGGTCAGTCTGTGGAGGCCAGAAATGTTCACCATTTTCGACACTTATCCATGATGTCGTTGGAAATTCCAACAACCCTGCAATCTGGGTATTATGATTCTTTACTGAGCGGTAGAGATTGAGACCCGGAGGCCTGAACTTGCTCCAAGCTGTGTGGATGACAGGTGAGGTATTCCCCCCGAGCTGTTCCTCTGACCTTCAACTTCAGAATTCAATATGAACATCATATTCTAATTGAGCAACAGAGGAATAAATATTTTTCTCTAAATAAATCTAAAAGTTTTGCCTTTAAAAAATCTGTTTCTCCAAAGCACTGTCTCCCACAGCTTCCATGCATACCTTCTGAAAAGTAATTTATTAAACATCAGTCAGAGGAAGAGCAGCTGTTGACCTTGTGGGTCTTCCTGCCCCTCACTTGCCCCCACTGCATCTTCTCCCTTTCTGCCCACAGCAAACTGAGAACACTCAAAAAATGCCCCCCCCCCCCGCCACCTCCTGTGGGGATTGGCAGCTCCAGTGGGGATTACTGCAGGTCTGAGTCAGCAACGGGGCACCCATTTTTGTCTTCATTTTCTCCAGCTCCTTCTCTTTGGCACCCACGGGGCTTTGGAGTTTTGGAGTCCATGATGCCCTCCCAGATCTACGGTTCTTAAAAACATATTAAAAAACACAAAAAACAAAAAGAGCTCCTGCTTCTGTTGACACCTATGGCTTGTGATAAGGAGCCCCTTGCTCTGCTTGTAAGAATCTTTACCCCCCCCTCCTTCTTCTTGATGGAATTTTTGAGACATTATTTTTTCTTCTTTATAACCTTTTTATAATTTCCAAATTTTCTACACTTAACCTGTATTGCTTTTATTTATTTATTTAATTTTCAATTACAGTTGACATTCAATATCATGTTATATTAACTTCAGGTATATAGCATAGAAGTTAGACAATTACATAATTTACAAAATGATCCCCCTGATAATTCTACTGCCTACCTGTCACCATACATAGTTATTACAACATTATTGACTATATTCCCTGTGCTGTACTTTACATCCTTGTAGGTATTTTCCAACTACTAGTTTGTACTCCTCGATCCCTTCACCTCTATCATCCAGCCAACCCCTCTCCCATCTGGCGATGATCAGTTTGTTCTCTGTATCTATGGGTCTGTCTCTGTTTTTCTTGTTTGTTTATTTTATTTTTTATACTCCACATAGAAGTAAAACCACATGGTATTTGTCTTTCTCTGTCTGACTTATTTCACTTAGCATAGTACCCTCTAGGTCCATCCATGCTGTCACAAATGGTAAGATTTCATTCTTTTCTATGGCCAAGTAATATTGTAAATGATGCTGCAATAGACATAGGGGTGCATATATCTTTTAGAATTAATATTTTGAATTTATTCAGATATATACCCAGAAATAGAATTGCTGGGTTATAAAATAGTTGTACTTTTAACTGTTTAAGGACCCTCCACACTGTTCCACAGTGGCTGCTTCAGTCTGCATCCCCACCAACAGTGCACTAGGTCACCATTTTCCCCACGACACTTGTTGTTTGTTGATTTATTGATGATAGCCATTCTCATAGTGTTAGGTGATATCTCACGGTGGTTTTAATTTGCATTTCTCTGATGATTAGTGACATTGAGCATCTTTTCATGTCTATTGGCCATCTGTATGTCCTCTTCAGAGAAGTGTCTATTCAGGTCGTTTGCCCATTTTTAAATAGAATTATTTGTTTTTTGGTGTTGAGTTGTGTGAGCTCTTTATAAATTTTGGGTATTAATCTCTTATTGACTGTATCATTGGTGTGTATTTTCTCCCATTCAGTAGGTTGTCCTTGTTTAGTTGATGGTTTCCTTCACTGTGCAAAAACTTTCTAGTTTGATGTAGTCTCATTTGTTTATTTTTTCTTTTGTATCCCCTGCCTGAGGGGATATATCAGAAAAAAAATATTACTAAGAGCAATGTCAGAGAGCTTACTGCCTATGTTTTCTTCTAGGAGTTTTGTGGTTTTGAGTCTTACATTTAAATCTTTAATCCATTTTGAGGTTATTCTCGTCTATGGTCTAAGAAGGTGGTCTAGTTTTATTTTTTTGCATGTATTGTCTAATTTCCCCAATATCATTAATTAAATAGACTGTCTTTACCCCCATTGTATATTGCTGCTTCCTTTGTCATATATTAATTGACTATACAGGTCAATTATTTCTGGGCTCTTTATTCTGTTCCATTGAACTATGTGTCTGTTTTTATGCCAGTACCATGCTGGTTTGATTATTACAGTCTTGTGGTGTAATTTGATATCAGATAGCATGATACCTCAAACTTTGTTCTTCTTTTTCAAGAGTTCTGTGGCTATTTGGGGTCTTTTGTGGTTCTGTAAAAATTTAGAATTATTTGTTCCAGTTCTTTGAAAAATGCCACTTGTATTTTGATAGGGATTACATTGAATCTTTAGATTGCTTTGTGTAGTATGGACAGTTTAATGGTGTTAATTTTTCCTACCCAGAAGCATGGTATATGCTTTCATTTATTTGTATCTTCTTCAAATTTTCTTCAATGTCTTATAATTATCTGACGACAGGTATTTTCCCTCCTTGGTTAAATTTATTCCTAGGTATATTTTTTGATGCAATTGTAAATGAAATGTTTTCTTAATTTCTCTTATAGTTCATTATTAGGGTATAAAAATAAAACTGATTTCCAAATATTTATTTTGTGTCCTCCTACTTCACTGAATTCATCTATCAATTCCAGTTTTTAGGGTTCTCTATATGTAGTATCATGTCATCTGCAAACAATAACCGTTCCCCTTCTTTCCAATTTGAATTTCTTTTATTTCTTCTTCTTGTCTAATTTCTGTGGCTAGGACTTTCAATACTATGCTGAATAAGAATGGTGTAAATAGACATCCCTGTCTTGTTCCTGATCTTAAGGAAAATGTTTTAGCTTTTCCCCATTGAGTATGATGTTGGCTGTGGATTTGTCATATATGGCTTTTATCATGTTGAGGTATGCTCCCTCTAATCCCACTTTGTTGAGAGTTTTCATCATAAATGCATGCTGGATTTTGTCAATGCTTTTCTGCATGTATTAATAGGATCATATGATTCTTATCCTTCATTTTGTTTATGTAGTGTATCATGTTAATTGATTTGTGGATATTGAATCAAACTTGTGTCCTATGAATTAATCCCACCTGATTATGATGTATGATCTTTTAAATGTATTGCTGAATTCAGTTTGCTAATATTTTGTTGAGGATTTTAAAATCTATGATAATCAGGAATATTGGCCTATAATTTTCTTTTTTGCAATGTCTTTGTCTCAGGATAGTGGTGGCCTCGTAAAATGAACTTGGGAGCCTTCTCTCTTCTTGCATTTTTGGGAATAGTTTTTGAGAAGAATAGGTGTTAATTCTTCTTTGAATCTTTGGTAAAATTCACCTGTGAAGCCATCTGGTACAGGACTTTTGTTTTTTGGGAGTTTCTTGATTTTGTTGGTTGTAATAGGTCAGTTCAGATGTTCTGTTTCTTCTTCATCCAGTTTTGGAAGATTGCATGTTTCTAGGAATTTATCCATTTCTTTCAGATTGTCTAATTTGTTGGCATATAATTGGTCATAGTATTTTCTTATAATCTTTGCAGTTGTCACTTTCATTTCTAATTTTATTTTTTTTGGGTCCTCTCTTTTTTTTCTTGACGAATCTGTTTAAAAGTTTATCACTCTTGTTTATCTTTTCAAAGAACTAGCTTTTGGTTTCATTTATCTTTTATATTGATGTTTTTAGACTCTATTTTCTTTATTTCTGCTCTGATCTATATTATGTCTTCTCTTCTACTCATTTGGCCTTTGTTTCTTGTTCTTTTTTAAGTTTTTTAAGTGTAAGTTTGGAATGTTTATCTGAGATTTTATTGGAGATCAGCCTGTATTGCTATAAAACTCCCTCTTAATTATTCTTTCGCTGTGTCCCATAGATGTTGGGTTGTTGTGTGTTTATTTTCATTTGTTTCTAGGTATTTTTTTGTCTTTAATCCTCACTGGAGGATATGTTTATTGATTTGAGAGAGAGAGGGGTAGAGGGGGAGAGAGAAACATTGATGTGTGAGAGAAACATCAATCAGTTGCCTCCTGTACGTGCCCCGACAGGATCGAACCCACAACCTAGGTATGTGCCCTGACCTGGAATTGAACCCACAACCTTTTTGGTGTAGAGGACAACACTCCAACCGACTGAGCCACCGAGCTGGGCTCTCAGTATCTTTCGGTTTCTTCCTGATCTCATTGCCAACACATTCATTTTTTCATAGCATGTTATTTAGCCTCCGTTGTGTGTGTGTTTTTCAGTTTTTTCTTGTAATTGATTTCTAGTTTCATATCATTGTAGTTGGAGAAGATGGTTGATATGATTTTATTCTTTTAAAAATTATTGTGATGCCCAGCTGGTCTGGCACAGTGGGCTGAGCGTCATCCCATGGACTGAGGGGTCCTGGTTTGGTTCCTAGTCGGGGCACATGCCCAGGTTGCAGGCTCAATCCCCAGTGTAGGAGGTGGCTGACTGGCGTGTCTCTCTCACATTGATGTTTCTGTCTCTTCTAGGAATATACCCTAAGAAGCCTGAAACACCAACCAGAAAGAATACATGTACCCCCATGTTCTTAGCAGCACTATTTACAATAGCTAAGATCTGGAAACAGCCCAAGTGTCCATCAGTGGATGAATGGATAAAAAAGCTGTGGTACATGTACACAATGGAGTACTACGCAGCTATAAGAAAGAAAGATCTCTTATCCTTTGAGACTACATGGAGGGACCTCGAGAGTATTATCCTAAGCGAAACAAGCCAAGCAGAGAAAGACAAATATCACATGATCTCACTTATTTGTGGAATATAATGAACATAACAGTCTGAGGAACAGGGTAGACCCAGAGATGTGGAAGTAGGGTATAGACTGACACCCCTCAGAGGAGGGGGTGGGGGGGAGGGAGGAGATAAACCACAGAACTTATGCACATGTACGCATAACTGATGGACATGGACAAAAAAGCTGGGGACAGGGTGGGGGGATGGGGAGGAGGGTGTCAATGGGGAAAAAAGGAGAAACATCTGTAACAAAAATAAATTAAAAAAATAAAATAAAATAAAATAAAATAAAAATAAATAAAAAATCAATAAGTACATATTAAAAAAAATTATTGAGACTTGTTTTGTGCCCTAACATGTGATTTATCCTGGAAGATATTCCATGGGCACTTGACATGTATATTCTGCTGCATTGGGGTGAAATGTTCTAGAAATATCAATTAAATCTATCTGGTCAAATATGTCATTGAAGGCTGCTGTGAAAATCCCCTGCTGTGACTCTATTACTGTTGATCTCTCCCTTTATGTCCATCAAGGATTGCTTTACATAGTTAGGTGCTCCTGTGTTGGGTGCATACATGTTTACAATGATTATATCCTTTTGTTAGATTGATCCCTTTATCATCATGTCATGTCCTTCTTTGATTCGTATTAAAGCCATTTATTTATTTATTTTGAGTACCCTCATCTTTATTTTGGAAAAGGAGGAGAATTTTGGGTCGCCCACCCCCAGCCTTCTTTTAAGCTGACTTTGCTGACCCTCAGTGGGCGAGGAGAGAAGACCAGGTGAGTATGGACGTCTGAAACTAGCTGAGGAGGTAAGTGGGCAGGAGGTGGAGAAGGAGACAGGGTTGCCAGGGAGGAAGGGGTAGCTAGCATAGTATTTGCCAGCAGTGCCCTGGTGGAAGACGGGTGTACCCTGAGGGGCCAGGAATGTGGGCAGTCAGTTACACGTGTGTGAAACGGGACTGCAGGCGGTGTCGGACTTTTTGAGGTGTTTCTCCCCTGAGCTTGCCTCCTGTTTGCACATTCAGGCTGCAGCTTGTGTGGTGTGCAGTACAAGCAGGTCTTCACCCATTCCGGCTGCAGAGGGGAGGAGGAGGGAGACCGGGAGCTGGACCAAGTCTAGGGGTGGCACACAAATGGGGCTAAGGCCACAGCAGTTTCCACCGTAAATGCCATGGGGGTTTGGCCAATCTTGAGCTATCCAGGCTTGTGAGGAACATTCCTCTCTTTGTGTGTCCACTCCCCTCCCCCCATCGCAGCCATCTATTAATCTGACTTCTTGCCGACATCCTCCTGGTAGGTGTCACTGTGGCGCGTTCTTCACTTCCTTGGAGAGGTGGGCCTGGGAGTCCAGCATGGACAGGAAGAGGGGGCTGGCGCCCATGCTGCCAGTGGACAGAGAAGGCAGCTGTAGCCCACGGGTGGTGGTGTCAGGGGCAGGGCCAGAGCCTGCAGCTGGGACAGCTGGTGGGCTGGGAGCTGCTGTCAGATGATGGAGTTCAGCTCTGGAGCAGTGACCTGCTTAGCCCTCTCAATGGTTCCCAAGATCTGCTGCTGGTGCTGTTGGGAAAGGTAGGGGAGGACCTGGGCACGGATCCCATTTAGCCAGCTCGCCGGTGCATCTCAGGGTTCAAGCCTAGGACGTCTCATGGTACATCACATAGTGATGCTGCATCTCTAACTTTCGCTGGCCAGCTTGTCCCATTCAGGCTTCAGGCTGTGGTACAGAGCCCTCAGGAGCTGGCACTTGTCTTTGATGCAGTTGCAGCTGTCTGAGCTGGCAAATTGGAGTTGCTGGGGTAGGTAGCAATGAGCCCAAATGCCTGCTTTGAGGAAGCATCATGTCAGTGGCTGCATGGGGCATGGGCTGCATGGGGCTGTGTGCCCCAGCTCTGGCAGGTGGAGGCACCTGGGGGCTGTGCCTTTATCCCAGGGCACCCGGGCATCTCCCAGGAGCTGCCCACGGCTGCTGCCCCCTCACCCTGCCTTGGCTGCTTCCTGTGCCACCTTCATGTGCACCACCTGGCATGGCTGGACCTGCTTCCTGGGCTCCTGGAGCTATTCCCTGCTCCTCTTGCCCCTCACCTCTGCTGCTGACCTCCCTCACACCCTGTTGTTGCTACTATTGTTTCGATGCTTTTGTTTCAAAGTCCATTTTGTCTGATACCAAGTATTGCTGCTCCCACTTTTTTTCATTTCCATTTGCATGAAATATCTTCTTCCATCCCTTTACTTTCAGTCTATGTGTGTATCTTGTATGCAGCATATATAAAGATCTTGTTTTTTATTTTATCAATTCAGCTACCTTACGTCTTTTGATTGGAACATTGAATGCATTTGCATTTAAAGTATATGTTGATAGATATGTAGTTATTGCCATTTTATTATTCATATTTTTTCTTTTTTTCTTAAAGAAGACATTTCTTGTAATACTGGTTTGATGATGATGAACTCCGTTAGCTTTCTCTTGTCTGGGAAACTTTTTATTGGTCCTTTGATTCTAAATGATATAGCTTTGCTAGGTAGAGTAATCTTGGTTGTAGGTCCTTGCTTTTCACTTTGAATACTTATTACTCAGCACTTCTGGCCTGCAAAGTTTTTTTTTTTTTTTAAGTTTTTTTTTTCCTTTATTGATTTGAGAGAGAGAGGAAGTGAGAGAGAGAGAGAGAGAGAGAGATAGAAACATCAATGAGAGAGAACATCGATCGACCACCTCCTGCATGCCCCCCACTGGGGATCGGGCCCACAACCTGAGCATGTGTTCTGACTGGGAATCGAACTGGCAACCTCTTGGTGCATGGGTCCATGTTCAACCACTGAGCCACACCAGCCAGACCTGGCCTGCAAAGTTTTTGTTGGGAAATCAGCTGGTAGTCTTATGGGAGCTCCCTTGTTGGGAACTAACTGTTTTTGATCCTGCTGCTTTTAAGATTCTCTCTTTGTCTTTAACCTTTGGAATTTTAATTATGATGTGACTTTGTGTGGGTCGCTTTGGATTTTTCTTGTTTGGGACTCTCTGTGTTTCCTGACCTTGAATTTCTATTTCCTTCATCAGGTTGGGAAAGTTTTCCATCATTATCTTTTCAAGTAGGTTTTTAACTCCTTGTTCTCTCTCTTCTCCTTCCAGACCCCTAGGATGCAAATGTTGGTACACTTGAAGTTATCAAGGAGGCTCCTTAAAGTATCCTCATTTTTAAAAAATTATTTTTGCTCTTCTGATTGGGTGTTTTCTGCTACCTTGTCTTGTATATCACTGATTCAATCTAATTTGATGTTAATTCCTTCTGGTGTATTCTTAATTTCAGTTACTGTATTCTTTAATTCTCACTGTTTCTTTTTTATGGTTTCTGTGTCCTTTTTATGCTTAGTGTCTCTTTACTGAAGTTTTTCCTGAGATCATCAATTTTCCCCTAAGTTCATTGAGCATCCTTACAACCAGTGTTCTGAATTCTGCATCTAGTAGTTTGTTTGCCTCCATTTTATTTAGTTTTCCTTCTGGAGATTTCTCCTGTTCTTTCATTTGGGACATGTTTCTTTGTCTCTCCATTTTGGCTGCCTCTCTGTATTTATTCTTATATATTAGGTAGATCTGCTATGTCTCCCAGTCTTGTCAGGTGGCTTTATGGAGAAGGTACCCTGTGGGGCCCAGTGGCAGTCCCCCTGATCACCTGGAGTGGGTGGTCCAGGAGTGTCCCTTGTGTGGGTGTGTGCCCTCCTGTTGTGTTTGTGTCTTGATTGCTGTTGGCATGTCAGTGGCTGGGTTTTACCCTCAGGCTGGCTGGTTGTATTAGCCACGACCACTGTATAGGAGCTGCTGTGCAGGGACTGATCCCAGGGAGTGGGATTTAACCCACACATGGGTGCAGGGCCAGTCCATTCCACGCCTCTGTCCCTCCTGCAAGTCCCTGTGTGGCTGCTTCTTTACTGACCTGAATCTTCTTAAGAAGATGAAGACAGTGTTAACTCTAAACTAAAACGGCGCCCTGTTCTGCTCCCTCCAGAATGGTCTTTCAAATAACGTGATGACCCTTTTCCCTTCTTACATCTGAACACTCTCTGGCAACAAACACATTTCCTGCCACCTGCCAGTTAAGGTCAGGAGCCCGTCCTCCACGCGTGGCCTTCCTTGCGCAGGGGCTGAAATGGTGCCAAAGTGTAAGCACGCGTGGGTACAAAGTCATGTCTATGCTGATGTTCTAAAATTAACATTCGCTGAAACGTGCAAAAGAATACCACATAGGACGTGATACAAATATCAGACAGAGCCGTCTTCCCATTTCTGTTCGCATGTTTCACAAACAAAAGCAAAAGCGCAAGCAAGTCTCCCTGCCCGGGAGATTACTGAGACGTGGTTTCTGTGTGAACGGCAGTCTGCTGCTCAACCCTCAGAATAACCTCATCGATACCAGATTTAATCTTTTGAAGACAGATTTGACTTTCAGAAGCTGGAAAAATCATTTAGAGGTAAATCTGGTAAACAAAGGGGATACTATGCTTTGGTGTAAAGCAACGTGCTGTTATAGAATAAAATGGTTTTGTTGCGTATTTTGAGGCTGTTTCCCATGGTGAGTCCTAACAGTTTTCCAGTGGGTGCAGGCTAGCAAGTCGTGTAAAACGATAAAAACCTTTATTTAAAAAATAAATTCTGGTATGTTTGTCATAAAAAGTCAGTATTATTACCCTTCTAGTTATACCTATGCTTGGAATTTAGAAGATACTTCTCAGCCAGCGTATTATAATGCATATTCGTTGTACAAGATAGAAGAAGTTTTCCATTTTCGGTTTCTGTCCTGTCAGCAGTCAGCCGACATTGCTCATCGTTCTCAGCTTCTCGCCAGGGACTTTGAAAGTGCTGTCCAGAGGCCACCACGTGGCCCACTAAGCACTCCCAGTCTCTGCTATTGTGAAGAAACCACCAAGCCATAGGGTTTTAACTAGTCCATTCTGTTCAAAGTGTGTTTTAAAATATTCAGAAAAAAAAACACAAAACTATTAATGTTCCTTTCAGTTGAGGGCTAAGATAACTTATAATACTATAAAATCGGTTAAAATACTTTCATTGCAGGCCAAACAGTCATTTTGTTTAAAAAGAGTGGGGTGAGCTCTGGCCTGTTTGGCTCAGTGGTTAGAGCATCAGCCCGTGGACCAATGAGTTGCGGGTTCGATTCCAATCAAGGGCACGAACATATATATATTTTTTTTTTTAAAAAAGGATACAGGGTAATAAAAGGCAAAGCACTAAAAAAAAAAATAATAATAAAGAAAAGGGCCCTAGATTGGGTTTTCCTCTAGACACAAATCACATGATGATTTCGTCTGTGTCCTCATGGGAACCAGCATGATATAGGGGGCAAACATCCTCCAAACCCATCTGCCCTCACTCTTTCCATCTAGGGTCCTTAGAGGGAGCTTTCTCTCCAAATTCAACTGCCTTCCACATTTTACCATTTGACCTGTTTCCTCCCCTCCAGACCACATGGATTCCCTGTCCTTCCTTATGGTTTACTGAAAACAAAATGACAGCAAATCTCACTTAAAATAGCAGATTGGTTATTTATCATTGAAAGATAATGTGTCACGCCCTGGCCGGTTTGGCTCAGCGGTTAGAGCATAGGCCTGCAGTCCAAAGAGACCCAGGTTCGGTTCTCGCTAAGGGCACGTACCTCGGTTGCGGTTTGTCCCCGGCCGTGGTTGGGTCGTGCGAGGGCAGCCACTCAATGTGTCCCTTTCACATCGATGTTTCTCTCTCTCTCTCTTCTTCTCTCTCCCTCCCACTCTATCTGAACAAAAAATGGAAAAATGTCCTCGGGTGAGGATAAAAAAAAAA
The DNA here is from genome assembly GCA_030848825.1 of Tadarida brasiliensis. Taxonomy (NCBI): domain Eukaryota; kingdom Metazoa; phylum Chordata; class Mammalia; order Chiroptera; family Molossidae; genus Tadarida; species Tadarida brasiliensis. Next base: position 13,409,956 of record CM061273.1, on the reverse strand, counting down.
AAGATAATGTGTCACTGTAGGCGCATCATATATGTCACGTGCAGGTCCTACCTCGGTTGCGGTTCATCCCCAGCCCTGGTCGGAGTCGTGCGGGAGGCAACCAGTCGATGTGTCCCTCTCATGTCGATGTTTCTCTTTCTCCCTTTCTCTCCCTCTCTCTCCCTCCAACTCTATCTGAAGATAAAGAGATAAATATCCTCAGGTGAGGATTAAAAGAAAAAAAAAAAAAGAGTGGAGTGAGTGACAGCTTATGGTAGACACTTACCTGTAAGAGAGGGACAGAGGACTCAGGAGGTTATCTTTTATTTGAGAAACAGGAAAAGAAAAAAATCACAACCAAGCTGATAAGACTCTTTGAGGAACTGAGCTTTTTGATAGTGACATCTGTATTCCTTTTATTTAACAGACATTTATAGGTTATGAGTGCATGTTCCCCTTGCTTCCTGGAGTGAACAACATTGGCTACATGAAACGATGACCAAGAACCAACAAGATATCTGAAGAACTTGTTGGCCTTTTATGACAAGGCTCTACTTGACATTTCTCTAATTTCTTTTCTTTTTAAAAATGTTTTTATTGATTTTTTAGAGAAAGCTAGAAACATCGATGTGAGAGAGAAACTGGGGATCAAGCCTGCAACCTGGGCATGTGCCCTGACCGGGAATCGAACCGGGACCTCTCAGTCCATGGGACATCACTCAATCCACTGAGCCACACCGGCCAGGCTCTCTCATTTATTTTCATTTGTAAACTCTCATTTATTTTCCTTCTCAGTTGGAAATGCTTAACCTTATCCCATTACTATCTCTGGTGTGGGGATGTTTGGGCTTGGTTATGTTGTCTTTTTCTCCTCATTTTTATAATGTGAGGGACCACCATTAAGCAAAGAGATTAAGGAACTTGCAATACCTTAAGATAGGCAAGGTTTCTGTTTTATGGGAACTTATACCCTGAGGTGGTAAGGATGATAGAAAGTCAAAAGGAAACCTGTAACTGAACATTATAATTTCAGATAGTAAAAAGTAACCAGAAAGCAGGTGTCAGAGTGAGCAACTAACACGTGGAGGTGATGATTCCAGGTAACCGAAGGTCTTTGGGTAGAGGGCATGTTTGGACTGAGGTCCAAGTGTGACTGTCAGCAGAAGGAACAGCAACTGTAAGGACTGGGGTGCAGTGGGATGAGACTGGGTGTTTGAGGGACAAGGAAAAGGCCAATGTGCTCAGACAGAGAGAGTGGCAGAAAATAATATGCGATGAAGTGTAGGAGTAGGCAGGGGCTGGGAGGTAGTGCCAGCCTAATGGTCTATGAGATGTTACATACTTAGATACTATTCTAAGAGTGATAGAAAACCAATGGAGCATTGAATTATGTTTAAAGAGATGTTTTGGCTGCTGTGTGGGAATGGATTGTTCCACTGTCCTTTCTTTGTTCCTCTGTATATAATGTCTTTAAAAAATGTTTTTAAGATTTTCTATTTATCATTGATATTGAGGAATTTGATTATCATTTGCCTGGTATAGTTTTTCTTCTTGTTTATTGCGTTTCATGGAATTTTTTGAAATGCATGGATTGTGATTATCTTGGTAGAAAAACTGATAGTATCGACAAAGAGGGCAAGAGGGCTGAGGGTCACATTCCAGGGCCCTCGATATTTAGAAGCTGGACGAGGAGGGGACCCATGAAGGATCCTGAAGAGGAGGAATAGCCAGTGATGTAGGAGGAACACGGAGAAGTTCAGTGTCATCGAAGCCAAGAGAGAACTGTTTTAAGATCTGACAATAGATCTAGAAATATTTACTGAGAGCAGTTTCAATGGAATGCAGAGACCAGCAGGCAGATCTGAATTATGTTTAAGTATAAATCACTTTTCCAAAGAACTGGCTGAAAAGAAGAGAGAGTCAAGATGCTATCTCAAGGCAGACTTGGAGTCAAGAAAGATATTTTATAAGCATGGGAGGGAATTGAGTGTATTTATAGCATTAGGGAAAGGAAAAGTAGGAAGAGGTTGAAGATACAGATAATTAATGGAGAATATCAGACAGGACATAAAGACTACGGGGAGGGGTATGGTTTTGACTGGGAGAAGGGACATGTCATTCTCGAAATCTGGAGGTGGGATGTATAGGTTTGCTTTCCAGGTGGGAGCAGATAGTTGAGGCTGATGACCTCAATTTTCTTGATGAAATAGGTGGCAAAATTCTCTTTTTAAAGCGGAATGTTAAATTTTATTAGAGGGCCTGAGATGAATGTATACGTTTTGTGGACTGCTAATGGAAATAGAAGACAAAACTGCCCAAGGATAAGTAAACGGTATATTGGGTTATACTGAATATCCAGGTGAACTTGGAGTCCAGAAATAGGAATATCTGGTTGATATTCTTTTGCAGTGCTCAGCAGCCTCAATAACGGCCAGTTGTGAGATTGTGGTCTTGACGTGTGGGTTTAGTAGACAAACAGGGGTGCCAGGAGCTGTGCATAATGGTGACAATGTTTCAGAGGGCCAGTGCTATCGTTTAGGGCAGGGCTGAGAAGTAAGGGAAATTGTCCTGGCTGGGCATAGAAAGTCTTAGGACCCTTTTCAAAAAAGGATGATAAATCAGAAGAGTCTGTACAATGAATGGCAACTTGAAAGCCAATTGTTCTCTACATTGCCATAGAGTAATAGGCGTAAATGAGTAAATCTGGGCACAGTGGTTTGACTACTGCTTGGCACAGAGGGGGAGCCCAGTCAGGGCTGGTTGTGGAGCAGATGTATTGGTGCCTGGCACCACAGACCCGTGGTCTCCCCTCACTTCAGCTGTAGCTTTGGTGGACAGTCCTGGCATTTTCATGGTCTCCCACCTCCTATGTCCCACCTCAAAGGCCTGCCATGTTCTTCTTCCAAAGCAGCAAGAATCTGCTCACCTTGTGCCCAGGTGCAGCTAGGAAATGGAGGGAGCACTGGAGTTGTAGGTAAAGGCCCAGCCTCTTGTCTGCCAGCTGGAGGGACCTTGTAGCTGGTTCCTCAGATGGTCTCTGGCAGGACTGATATGAGTTGCTCACCGGGTAACCAGCTCCATATCATACGCTGTACTTATTTATATTTTAAAATATGTTTTCATTGATTTTTTAAGAGAGAGTGAAAGGGAGAGAGAGATAGAAAATTCGATCAGCTTCCTCTTGCATGCCCCCTACTGAGGATGGAGCCCGAAACCTGGGCATGTACCTAGACTGGGAATGGAACTGGGACTTCTCAGTCCATGGGACAGCACTCAATCCATTGAGACACACCGGCTGGGCTACACTGTATTTGTTATTGGATTTTCTCCTTCTTGTCTGTCTCTTTTCTGCATTCTTTCACTTCTGTATCCTGGGATTATATTCCAAATAAACTATTTACCCTCAAGGCCTTGTCTCATGCTCTGTTTTCAAGGTGGGGTAGGGCAGGGGAAACCCAACTAATAATGATTATTAGTGTTATTATTATTATTGTGAATGTTATTGTTTTTACTGTTATCTATTATAATTACAATGATCTATTCTAGACATCTAGAAATTAGTACACAATTTCTCATTTTTTTTCTGGGAAGAAAAGAAGCCAAGTCCAGATATCCAAAAGGCTCACAGAGTAGTTAGCAAAACAACTACAAGTGCCCAACACACAGGCATATCCTAGTGAGCTTCTGAAGATCGAGAGAAAAATCCTAGAGCTATTTGGACAAAAATCCTGTTTCCCACATAGGAGCAAAAAATGAGCTGCTTTCAAAATTCTCCTGTGCAACACGCGACCGTGAGAGGAACGGGATGCATCAGGGGAGTTTGGGGGAAAGAACCAGGCTCTATGATCTAGCATCAGGAAAGTTGTTTAAGTAAAAGGGCAATGGAAAAAATGTTATTAGATGTGCAACCTACTCTTTTAACCTAAACAAAGTTACTTGAAGAGTTGCTTTAATGATGGTGGAATTAATCAGAATACAAAATGCTACAATGTGAAAATGGCAGCCACCACGGAAACAAATACAAAGAAAATGAGGTCTGCGTGATATTCTATATCGGTTATAAAGCAGAATGGAAGTGTAAAGGGCAGCTCTTGAAAAGGGTAATGGTTTAGTGATAATAACTTGGGTCTAATGTGTTGTCATGCAAAACAAAAATTAAGAGAATGATAGGAGAAAATACAATTTCTGCCTTGTTCCCAAGGGGGTATTATTTCATTCTTAATAAAGATAACCGAAGAAATATATGTTCCAGGATGTAGTTTTAAAAGCTCAAAATAAGAACTAGTTGAGATAAAAACAGGATGCATACTTTTCTAATTACTAAAGAGAAGGGCAGAGTAAACAAATTTCATGTATCAAACATACTCATTGAACACGTTGACATTTTCAGGCTTTAATCTTCTATCTCCAGGGACCTCTGTGACTTGTCATACTTCTTGAATCTTAGCATCATTTTCAATATCATTAATGCAAGTGCCCCAGTTCTGACCACAACTTCCTTCCTTCCCATTTTGGCTTTTTAATTAAAATCACTAAAATAGTCTTGATCTCATTGTGACCTCCAGCTCTCTCCTCTTTTCCCTATCCTTCAGCCTTCTCCTTCCTTCACTTTGCTATCTATCTGGCTTAGATTTCAGGGGCCGTTGTTTTCGCTATAGTGTTACCAGTACTCTGAAGTCCTATGCCCCTTTGGCTTTTGTCCTTCCCCATCTGGTTCAAATTCAGCTCCAGAGCAATCCACCATATGCTTTCTCTCTGTCTGTATTCGAACAGCAGGAGGAATACACGTCAGGGAAGATTGTACCATCATCATTTCATGACCATCGATCTTTTATTTTTATCCTCATCCGAGGACATTTTTCCATTTTTTTGTTCAGATAGAGTGGGAGGGGGAGAGAGAGAGAGAGAGAGAGAGAGAGAGAGAGAGAGAGAGAGAGAGAGAGAGAGAGAGAGAAACATCGATATGAAAGGGACACATCGAGTGGCTGTCATCCTCATGATCCAACCCGGGCCGGGGACAAACCGCAAGCGAGGTGCGTGCCCTTAGCGGGAACTGAACCCGGTCTCTCTGGACCGCAGACCAACGCTCTAACCACTGAGCAAAACCAGCCAGGGCTATGACCATCATTCTTAAATGGGAACAACAATGCCAGACAATCCTTCGGGTATCTGGTCAACTCATAGTCCCACACTTCATGGTGGCTATTCCAGACCTTCTTCAGCCTCCTCAAATGCCCATTTCCCTACCTTTCCACCATCTCTTAGCAGATGTCCTTACTTCATATTTCAAAAGAATAGATATTATTAGATAAGAACCCCTCAACAATCCTGATACCAAACCAACTGCATCTGTCCTCTCTGGTCTTCATTCTTGCCTGTTACATGAAGGAGCTGCATAGATATAAATAAATAAAATATAAATTAAACATATATATTTAAAAATATATATTAAACATACATATATTTAAACATATATATTTTAATCCTCACCTGAGGATATTTATTTTTCCCATTTAACTTCAGACAGAGTTGGAGGGAGGGAGAGAGAAAGAGAGAGAGAGAGAGAGAAAGAGAAACATTAATGTGAGAGAGACACATCGACTGGTTGCCTCCCTCACAACCCAGACAGGGGCCAGCGACAAAACCACAACCCAGGTACCTGCCCTTGACCGGAATCCAACCCACAACTCTTTGGTCCAGGGGCCGGCACTCTAACCGCTGAGCCAAACTGGCCAGGGCTAGCTGCTTCTCTTCTTGATGGAAGACAATTCCTTAAGTGTGCTTTGGATCCCATCCCTGTCCTCCTTCTCAGGAACCTTGTGCTATGGATTACCTTGTTTCTCCTGAATATTCAATCTCCTCTTCTCAATCTCACCAATTGCCTCAAATTGTGAACATTAAAAACAAAAATTTATTTTATTAAAATAATTATTTCACCCCAGATTCTGTTGGGAGTTTTCTGAACTTATTATCTTGATTGACTTACCTCCCACTCACTTCTCAGCTTACTTCAGCCTGGCTTCTGTTCCCATCCCTCCACTCTGACAATTCTTACAAGGCTAGTAGTAACTTCCGTGATATTAGATCCTGTGGGCAGCTTTTATACCTGTTCCACGTAACTTCTAAGTGACAGTGAGATACTGCTCCCAAGCCCACTGTGTGGGCTGCTGTCCTCACACTGCCAGGAATTCTCACATACCGGCCGCGTGTCTCACAACTCAGCCCCATTCTGACACGAACCACGCAGGGATAGACTCAGATTCCACAGGGTGAGGGTTCAGCCCTCCAACACTGCCCTCACTCCGGATGCCAGGTGCAAACCCAGGTTGTCACCTGGGGCTCTGGCCTGACTGACAGGTCATAGATCAAAGGTTCCCACGACTCCCTCTTTGGGTTTGCTTAATATGCTAGAGCGGCTCACAGAACTCAGATAAATATTTTACTTACTATATTACTGATTTATTATACGAAGGTATAACCCAGGATCTGCCAGATGGAAGAGGTACAGAGGGCAATGTGTGTGGGGAGGGTGGTGGAGCTTCCATGATCTCTCCCAGCACACCACTCTCCCCAAATCTCCACCATTCACCAACCCAGAAGCTTGCTCAATCCCCTCCTTTTGCGTTTCTATAGAAGCTTCATTACAAGGCATGACTGATTGAGTCATTGGCCATTGATGATTGAACTCAATCTCTACCACTCTCCCCTCCCCTGAGGTCAGGTGGTGGCTAAAAGTTCTAACCTTCTGCTCACATGGTTGCCTCCACTGGTCACCAGCCTCCATCCTTAGTTGCTTTCCAAAACTCACCTCTTTAATATAACAAGAACACCCTTATTGCTCTCATCACTCAGGAGATTCTAAGGGTTTTAGGAGTTCTATGTCTGGAGTGAGGACAATGATCCAATATGTATTTCTTATTATAAATCACAATATCACAGACATTCGATGCTATTAACCACTCTTGTCTACTCTTGCCTTTGCTTTCTGTGACACTCTATCCCCTTCTTTTAATAAAATCTCTCATCTGTGTCTTCTCTGTCTTCTTTCCAGGATCTTCTTTTCCTTCTGTGCCTCGTCTTCGTTTCGGAGTGCACGTAAGTCCTTTGTGTTCGATTTCGGTTGTACAGCAAAGCCATCTGGAAGAACTGATGCTGGTCTTACCCCAGACTGTTTCAAAAGAATCTCTGGAGGTAAAGCCCAGCCATTTATATTTGCATATATTAAATATATAATATCATATATATTAAAGGTTCCAAGTGAAAGAGGTGTTCGGATGCATTGCTGGTGAATAAGCAAGGTGCTACCCACCCCCAGCAATACAAAATGAGTGTGCATAAGTGTATTAACCCAAGTTTACAAAAATTTCTTTTATGTTGTCTTTTGGAAGTTTTAGAGTTTTGAATTTTACAGCAGATCTGTGATCCATTTTGAGTAAATTTTTACATATGGCATAAGGTATGGATTGAAGCTGTTTTGCATTTTGATATCCAGTTGTCTCAGCACCATCTGAGGACTATTCTTTCCGCACTGAATTGCCTTTGCGTCTTTATTGAAAGTCAGTTATCTGTCCACGGACGGGTTTCTTCTGGACTCTCAGTTCTGTTCCATTGATCTACCTGTCTGTCCAGCTAATACTTTATAATAAATCCTGAAATCAGGAGGTGTTAGTCCTCCAACTTTGTCCTTCTTTCTCAGAGTTGCTGTGGCTACTCTAGGTTCTCAGCATTTCCACAGAGTCTGATGGTCTGTTTTTCAGTTTCTACAGCTATGTCTGCTGGGATTTTGCTTGAGGTTGTGTTGAACTTACAGACCAGAGACTTTCACCGGGTTGCCACAGGAGGCACACTGGTGTGCAGCAAGAATTTTTAAAACACACAATACCTGACTATTTAGTTAGGGGTACTGACCTCTTGTCCTTTAGGTTGTAAAAAAAAAAAAAACCAAACAAAACAACAGCCAACACAACAATTGCTGTCCGGTGTGAATTAATAAAAATTATACCTACTTTCTTGGATCAGACTGGCCAAAAATACTATCTATATATTTTTTAATGTGCCACAGAATTTTAGTAATTAGTTAGTGTGTGCCATGAGATGAAAAAGGTTGAAAATCGCTGCTATAGATCAATTCGGAAAGAACTGACATTTTAACAATGTTGAGTCCTCTGATCCATGAATATCTCTCCATTTATTTGGATGTTCTTTTTTTAAAAAAAATTAATTTAATTTTGTTACAGATATTTCTCCTCCCTGCCCCAGACACTCTCCTCCCGATCCCGCTCCCCCACCCCCACACAGAATTATTGTCTATGTCCATTGGTTATGCATATATGCATATAAGTTCTTTGGTTATTTGGATCTTCTTAATTTCTCCTGGTAAGCAGTTTTCAGTATAAACTTCTTACATATATTTTGTCAGATTTATCCATAAGTATTTGTTATTTTTTGATGTTTTAAAAAGTGTTTTCAATTTTACTTTGACTTTTTTTTATATAATATGTTTTTATTGATTTTTTTTTTACAGAGAGAGGAAGGGAGAGAGAGATAGAAACATTGATGTGGGAGAGAAACATAGATCGGCTGTCTCCTGTACGCCCCCTGCTGGGAATTGAGCCTGAAACCCAGGCATGTGTCCCGACTGGGAATAGAACCAGGACCTCTCAGTCCATGGGATGCCACTCAATTCACTTAGCCACACTGGCTGGGTTACTTGGACTTTTTTTTATTGCTAATCTATAGAAACACAATTGATCTTCATATATTGATCTTGTATCCTGCAATGTTGCTAAACACATGTATTAGTGTTTGTAGGTTTTTATAGATTTCATTGACTTTTTAAAAATAGATGACCATGTTGTCTCTGAATACAGACAGATTGATGTCTTTTGTTACAGTATTGCACCTGCTCAAACTTCCAGTCCAATGGTGAAGAGAAATGGTGAGAGTGGACATCCTTGCTCCGTTTCCGATCTTAGTGGGGAAGCACTTGGTCTTTTACAGTTACATATGATATAATTCGATTATAGTATTATTCTCTTTTGAATTATGTGTTATTTTTTATTCAATTTTATAGTATGTTGGTATATTTGCAATAACCTTTCTACTTTGTGTATTAGCAACCATCTTCCCCACCCCCATTGGTTGCTGTAAGGTGTATGGTATAAATTTTAATTTTATGTCAGTCTGCCACCCAGGAACATAATACCATTACATGGTTAGTGTAAACCCCGAGCAGTGTACTTCAGTCTCTCCCCTCTTAGTCTCTGTGCTATTAGCTATTCATTTCATTTCGTCGTGTTATAAAACCCATACTGCTTTACACATCATTTTTTAAGCAATTATCTTTAAAGATATTAAATAATAATAAAAATATGCATTGATCACATAGTTATCATTTCTGATGCTTTTCATTCTTCTTAGAAAGATCTTTTCAAATCTTGCAAAATCCTCCCATCCCCAATTTATAGCCAAAGTAACCAATTTATGTCTCATATGTAGATATAATCCCTGCAATGTACTCATATTCGGATAGCAGAGGAATGTGAAAAGAGGGATTAAAATTCAGGTCTGTCTAACTCTACTAAGAGACCGTTTTTGAGTGCTTAAGTATCAACTCAAAATGAGAGAGAATATTGAATTTTCAGGGGAGAAAAGGGAGGGAATCACAGGAATAAAAGTGCTCGCACTACAAAAAACCACGAAGAGCTTCCTTCTCATTTATGCAACTAAGCTTTGTTCCGACTCTCTGTCCTCAGGAAGTGTCTGCGCCTCTTGTTAGTCACTGGGATGAAGTGGTTAGGTGGAGGGTTATGAGGGAGAAAGTTTTTGCCTTTGCTATACAATTATGTAGCACCAAGGCCCTGTTTTCAGTGCCATGGGGACGCAAGTAGAAAGATGAGTAGGACATTGTTTCAGTTCTCAAGACTGTACCCAAGAACCCCTGTCTCATCATTTGCTATCTTTCCACTCCGAGAGGCTCCATCCTCCCCACTAACAGTTCTCATGTGAAATCAATCAGTTTCTGAACGGAAACAATGAAGCATTTCAAATTTATATTCTTGAAAAAAGGAGAAGCAAAACTGGATAAGGAGAATAAGAAAGCGAAGTTGGAGAGGGGAAGGACGGTGTTGTGGGCGGTGGAATCAGAACGAGGGTTTCCTCCGCGTTGTCTGCGGGTAAGTGCAGAAGACGGCACTGCTACTGCTGGTAAGTGAGAATGTTCCAGGTGGAGAACACTCTCCAGTCGTGAAAAAGAGAAGGTGACCGTTACACTCTTGTAACAAGAATGCTGGCATTTGTGAGCTTTGATTCACTTCAAGTCATGTTGCCAAAACAAAAATCGGTCTTTTAAATAACAAGGCTTCTCATGCTGAGCTTGGAGGCGAGTGGCCATGGTGCATCTTGGCCTTTGCAGACATGGGATATCAGAAAGGCAGAGAGTCTTCAGGCCGGAAGAGTCTTTAGGAAACACTAGTTTTTGTTAAAGCAGTGGACCTCTCCTCTCAGTTAACATTTGCACGGGACACCAGCGTTTTAAAGGTGAGAAAGAAGGGAGATTGATGGGGAGAGCAGAGCCTTCCAGCTCGCGGCTGGGATCTGAAGCACCTGTAGAAATGCTAGAGCTTCTTGAAGCACGATTTCACAAAGACTCAGTCTTATTGCCTCTGCTTACAAATAAAGACATGGAAGCCCACGAGTTACAATGACTTATCCGAGGACTGTCACCCGAATACAGACAATTGAGGCTTAAGATACCCCTGAGACATGGGTATGTGACCAAGCACCGTCTCCCACAGCTCTGATCATGCTTACCCACATACAGTTGGTTGAGGAAGTTTCTTTGTGGAGGGTTATTTGAAGGGTCAAGAAAAGATCTTAAAAGTAACTCAAGGGGCTGAACGAAGGCCTTGTCTGGGCCCCAGAGAAAAAGAAAGAAAGTTGGTACAAAAAAAAAGAGATGTGTGTTTCTAATTTTACAAGTGATTCTGTCTTTTTATAGAAATCTCCTAGGATGCAGGAGGCCTCTGCAAATTGGAATGTCCCAGGGTTGTGGCCAACATTATAAGCATTTCCCATGAAACTTGGGCTGGAAGCAGGAGCAATGTCCAGGCTTCACATAAACTCCACCACTCAGTCCCAGATGCCTGTTCCCTTCACATCTGGGTTTGGGGACTGTGGGGTTCCGGCTGTCTCCAAGTGTGACACTCTGGAGACTGTAATAAGCATCTCTGGCTCCCACATAAATGAGCCGTGAGCTGCTCCTGGGTATGGATCTTATCTTTCCATCATTGCCTTACCGATTTGCACAGAAAGTGGTGGTGGATAGATGTCACATCAAGGGCTTGAAAGGTGGTCTTTGCTGGAATGGGGTTTCTAGGTCGCAGGGTAAACTGAGTGGTGGAAGAAAGTGTGGTATTTACGAACAGAAAATGAACTGGTGTTTAACGTTGGCCGCTAACTTATTGTCAGATTTGGGGACGATTACGTACACTCCCTAGACTTTGATTTGGAAGACAGACTAGATGATCTCCGAGGTCTCCACCCATCGGAGTCCTCATATGTCTCCTCATCTGCCTAGTGACAATCGCTACTGTTGTATTTACGGGCACCCACCTGATCGATGCTGAATCTCTTGAACACAATCCCCGGCAGGGTCAGGAGCATCCTCTCACTTCCCAGGTGAGGAGATTTAGAGGCAAAGAGATGAAGTAACTCATGCAAGTTCACACAATCAGTAAGGGAGAGAATTGGGGTTCGAATTCAGATTTGTCTGACCCTGAAGTTCCTTTCACTCTGCCGTGCTGCCTTAAACTTAGGATGAGAAATGACAAGGTTGGGGGCACTGTAATGAAGGAACTTTGCAAGTCATGGCTGGACCACTGTGCACCCCATCTTGCTCAGAAGTTTCATCAACCTCTTCAGCCTCTGCTTTGATCACTTCCAGGAGCAGAATGCTCATCCCTGGTCACGCAGCTCCATTTGGGGCCAGCTGTAATTATCAAACTGGGTTCTTCTTAATATCTCTCTTATCTTCTACTTCCAGGTCTTGGTTCTGTTCTCTGGGCCTCTTCTTTGTGCTATATTCTCCCCACTAATGGACAGGATTTGAGTTTCACAGGGAGTCAGAATGTGAAATCACCTTAGCTATGCCTGGCTTTCTAGACGCTCTTTAATCAAGGGGTCTGCTTGAACCAGATCTCTCTGGGAACAGAAGGTTTCCGTTGGTCTGCCTTGTGGGAGGATTCCTGGCACATAGGGTGGTCTAACCTTCTTCGGTTTCGGATTCCTGCAGAGAGGATCGCGAGTTGGGCCAGGGCATTAGGCATCCCAGCTGAATGTGTTGAGATTCATTTTCTTTGGCTTGCATTCTCTTTGAAAGCAAAGCATGCGCGGAGGCCCAGCGGGGGCTCCCCATCGTCATGTCTTGTATTACAAAGTGACACTGAGGTTAGATTTTGTGCCTGTGAAGGCAGCAGGGCAGCCCGAGCCTTCCCGTGCCACTTCTTTCCAGGCGGGGTTTCCTGTGTTTGTTCCTGCGTGTTTCTTGGGTGTCTGAGTCTGCTCTGCCTTCCCGTGGGCAGGACGCTGGCTGCTGAAGCACCCCTCAGGCTGGAGCTGACCTGGGAGGAAAGCAGTGGCTTGACCATCCCCAAGGACTAATGCTTAGCTCCACCATTAAAACGCTTCCCTCCCCAGTGTGATGGGGAAAGACATGGCGCTCACTCTCCTCCAGGTAAAATTGGGAGGATGCACCTGTATTTGCAAAACCTCATTACATTTCAGTTAAAGTGTAAAAGTGGGGTCTACATAAGAGAACGGGGCATTCACAGTGTTCAAAAAGACTCAATATTTAAATTTGCAAATGTACTCCGTCTAGAAGGTGCTTTAACATTTCTTCACCATTCCCCTCCCACTGGCCCTTCAGTCCACGCGCAGGCTGGCCTCGGGGCCCAGAGCAGCCTTCCCTCCGTCTTCCTGCTTCTTCCCCTTTCCCACCCTTTTCTCTCTTTTCCAAGATGTTGAATCTTGAATATGTTTTGACAAGTTCCATTTCATCCTGTATCTTCCATTCCTCACTATGTAGCACGTACAAGTCAAGAAAAACTCTCTTGCTTATAATGACCTCTTCTCGTAGCTTAACCAAGATACATTGTTGCTCTAGAAATATTGTCCCTGAAAGTTCAGAGGATGAACATAGGGGGCAGACATATTTCCCTCCTGATACACACACACACACACACACACACACACACACACACACACACATGACCCTTGAACAATGCAGGGGTTAGGGGTGCCGACCCCCATACAGGAAAAAAATTCATGTATAAATTTTGACTCCCCAAAAGCTTAAGTACAGTTGGCCTGTGGTACCCGGAGGGACTGGTTCCAGGATCACTGTGGATACCAAAATCCGAGGATGCTCGATGAAGTCTCTTAAATGAAATGGCATATATTAATGCATACAGTTGGCCCTCCACATCCCCAGGTTCTCAATCTTGGATCAAAAATACTTTAAAAAAAACCTTTATTGCTGAAAGTATTATACATGTTGCCCTTTCTTCCCCAAGGACCCCTCCTCCCCGCTGCCTTCCCCGCACTGTTCTCTCTTTCATCTGCAGCTGGTTGCATGTACGGATGTGAAACTTGTGGGTATGGAGGGCTGACTGTATGTATTGGAAAAAATGTGCATATAAATGAACCCGTGCTGTTCAAACCTGTGTTGTTCAAGGGTCAACTGTATATTATTCCAGAAATGAGAGCAGTATACCAAAATAAAAGGGATGAAGAATAGGCCAGAATGAGGAATTTCAGAGAAAATATGATTTCTGCTTAGAAACCAGAGCTGCACCGTGGAAAGACAGAGCGTGATACTCCTTGCATCCCCCCGAGGCTGGGACCATGACTTCCTCAGGAAACTGGAGGAATGACCTTACACCTGACTTCCTACGAGGGTTCTGCCACGATGAAAACAACCCTTTCCCCCGTCACCTCAGCCAAGTCCACTCTCCTTGGCTTCTTTTGAAAGCTCAGTAAGAAGTCCTCCAAAGTCACTCTCCTCACATCCCTAGGGTCTTCATTTTTTTACTTCGTGTGAAGGACAGGTGCGTCCTTCATTGGATTCTTCAATTTTGCTCACTCTTAACTCAGTAAATCTTTATTCCCTACTATTGCTTTCTCCTCTGGGAATCACAGGGAGCGCTCATCATTTCCAAACCCAACCCTTCATCTGAGCCCTTGAGACACACCTATTTCCACCCCCAGATGGACCATCCTCTCTGTCCAGCACGCTCACCCTCCAGCTCCCCGAGTTTCTGATTTTGGATCTTAAAGAAGTACAGTTCCCTCCACCTTGGGTGGGTCCATCTGATCCTGACACCTTGGTCTTTGCTGTATTCCATTCCGTCTTCTCATCTTTAACTGGCTGTAATCTGGAATTCACCGCCTTATAGAAGCTCCACTCTCTTTCAAGTGGCTTAGGTTCCATTTGTATTTGATAAGAATTTTTTTAACTAGAGAAAATCCGAAAGTCACCACCAGAGACAGCAGAGTAACATTTCCCCTCCAGTCTCTATCTAGATATATGTGTGCAATATTTATGCCATTCATACAATTTTGTATACTTTTTCTCTTAATGTTACCTTGAAACCTCTTTCTTGAACATCAACAAAATCTTATTATCACTTAATTTCTGGCCTTTTTCTTTTCTTATTCTCTATAACCTTAAGATACTTACCTATGTATTTGTATGTAAGATATACAATATACATCAAGATATAGTACTACATATAGATATATACTGATATACTATATAGTATATATATGTGTATATATTTCCTTTTTTTAACTGTGGAATTTTCTTCCTCATGTGTGATGTTACAGATAAACAGAAACGCACTTCATTTAAGAAATAAATCTTTAAGTACACTTTGATCATCTATTTTATATCTTTAAGATGCGTTTCCTCAATCTTGGCCTTTGGTGCCAGCTGCAGAGTCGTCACGGTGTCTCCAGCAAGGTGTTCCACGCAGTGTCACATGCAAGGTGATGTGTGACTCTGGACAAGTCCCTTTCTCTCTCCCTCCCGTGATGTTGACTACATGAGTGGAAAACGCCGAGACAGCAATCGGGTCTTGCTGTATGGAGGTCTGGCTGACTGTCCACAAGGAGTAAAACAAGCAAGTCTAGGAAAGATCCAGCCAGTAGATAAGCAAGCTGTGTGGTGTCTAACTGGGACTCATGTTTAGGTGTCTGTGACCCCAGACCCTACGAGGCAGACCTTTCATCATTGGCGTTTGAATGGCAGTCAGAGGATGGAAGTGTCCCTGAGCGCGGCACCCTAGGGGAGGCAGGCTTGGTGGAGGAGGTCCGGGCAGGGCATGGGTCCTGAAGAGGGCGATTTAGATCAGCAAATCGGAGGACAGTCCCAGAGGTGAGCACAGTATAAACAGCAAGGGAGTGACATCTTGGTTGGTGATTTAAAGGTAACTCACATGGCCCTGGCCGGTTTGGCTCAGGGGTACAGCGCTGGCCTGCGGACCAGTGAGTCCCGGGTTCCATTCTGGCCAATGGCACGTACCTCGGTTGTGGCTCGTCCTTGGCCCCGGTTGGGGTCATGTGGGTGACAACCAGTCGATGTGTCCCTCTCACGTCAATGTTTCTCTCTCTTCCTCCTTCTCTCCCTCTCACTCTATCTGAAGATAAATGCAAAAAAATTTTCCTCAGGTGAGGATAAAAAATAAATAAAAATAAAAAATAAATGAAAGTAACTTGTATGGACCCGGCCGGTGTGACTCAGTGGATTGAATGTCATGCCCCTGGACTGAGAGGTCCCAGTTCCATTCCCGGTCAGGACACATGCCCAAGTTTCGGGCTCGATCCCCAATAGGGGGCGTGCAGGAGGCAGCCGACTGATGTTCTTTCCCATATCGATGTTTCTATCTCTCTCTCCCTTCCTCTCTCTCTAAAAAAATCAATAACAACATATTTAAAAATAAATAAATAAAAGTAACTCGTATGGGAAACTGGAACGTCTTTGACACGAATCTGGCGCTCCTTGAATACCTGATGAAGGAACGAGCAAATGCGTGAACGAAGTGGTAGGTGGAAAGGCTGTGATGTACTAACCTTGAACCTGGGTGGAAGCAGCCAGCAGATTCTCACAGCTGGATTAGATGAGTGCAGAGTGAAGTGACCCAGATTTTCCACGTCCCAGTAAATGCTCTGACCTTTGCTCCAGTCACGCTGCCGATCCCACCGTCCCTCTCAGGTGAGGCTCCAGTCCCAGTGACCACGAGTGCAGCTGTCACATGCTGGTGTCAGATCCTTCTTCATGGCAGTTAGAATGAATCATGGGCAATGGGGACAGCTAGGCTGGGGGACAACCCCTCTTTTCTCTCCAAGTATCCAGTTGGGATTAATCCAAGGGACAAGCCAACTCCACCATTCCTAGGGGCACAGGTGTTTGGCAGAGGCTGGATGTGAGTTTAGGGTGGAGACAGGAGCTGCAAAAAGTGTTGCCCTGGCCCGTGTGGCTCAGTTGGTTGAGCGTCGTCCTGTTCACCAAAAGGTTGCTGGTTTGATTCCCCATCAGGGCACATGCCCAGGTTGGAGGCTTGATTCCTGGTGGGGGGTGTGCAGGAGGAAGCCGATCGATACTTCACTCTCACATCAATGTTTCTCTTTCTCTCTCCCTCTCCCTTCCTCTCTCTCTAAACATCAATTTAAAAATATATATTTTTAAAAAGTGTTTCCAGTGAGCACAACCCAAGTCCGCACTCTTGAACGACCACAGGCCCTGCCTCCCTAAGGGCACCCCCGACACTCGCAGCTGCCACCGTGCTTCCACGCTGCAGGTCTCTCAGGACCCTTGTCAGGTGCAGGTAACGTCAGCAGATGGTCCGCGCCAGGTGGCTTCCGCAGGAGAAGAACAGGAACACAGCATCTGGGCCGTCCAGGTAAGGGAGTGGACAGGTGCCCAGCGTGTGAAACTTAAGTGCCGATGACATTGGCATAGGGCTTCTGTTCTCCTCCTGTGCCAGCAAGATGTGCCCGCAGCGGAGCCCAACCAGGTGTGCCACCATGTGAAAGGAAGTCAGCAGCTGGCGTGGGAACGCTGTTTGGCTCTTCCTGATTTTCCTCACTTAGGTTTTCCACGGGATGGGGAGCGAGAAGGAAGCGCGAGGGGAGTCCCTGCGAGCAGCTCGACCTTCAGGGTGAGACGTGCTGTTTCTGGTGCTTCATTTTGAAGAGAGGAGAATCTGATCCCTGGCAGAACAGGGGTTTCCTCTTTTATAATGATTTTTTTTTTCCTCCAATCATAAACTGACATACACTTTTTGCAGAAAATTTAGGTTAGGAAACATATAGATAACTAAATAAATTGTATCCACAATCCCACCACAGAGACTTGAATGCAGTTAACATTTTAAGAATATTTCCTAGTAGACATATATGAGAACACGTGTGTGTGTGTGTTAGTGTGTGTAAATATGTATAAACCCACTTCTTTTTTTTTTTTTTTCCCCCAAACTGGAATTGTATTGTGTAAGTTATTTTTATCCTATGTTGTCCATTTGGCAGTATTCTATGGACATTTCCCCATGCCCTTAAACATTCCTCAGGTTCAATAATTTTAAATAACTGTAATATACTGTATACATATACTATACTTTATTTAACTATTTCTGTCCCAGGACACCTCCGGTTTCTTCATGATAAGTAACGAGGCAATGGATACCTTGTACGTTCTCCTTCTTGCACACATATCTGGCTCCAGAAGCTGTGTAGCTGAAAGATTGTCAGCATAGCTTGAACTCAGCTCGGGCTCTGGCTTTACTGTGGGGTCTCATGCATCTGGAGATGAGCATGACACCTTTGGAGGGACGACATGAACTGTTGCCGTGATGGGGGCAGGTCTAGATTCAGGTGAAGTAGTGCTTGAGGTGAATATGCAGACTGACCAGCTGTGCTGCCCTCTCGTTGGAGAAAGGAAGGGGAGTCCCCTTACTCCCGTCTTTCTCCTGCAGGTCCCCTCCGCCAGCAGCTCACCTGCCTCAGCGTCCTCCCAGCCTGCTCTCGGCCTGGGTTCAGGTAAAGGTAGGTTTCTGGTCGTTAGGTTTTGTCCAGAGGCAGTGAGCAGGCTTGTTTTCCCTTTGCTGGCCGACCAGTGTGACGGCACACAGGGGGGCTGTGATCTGCCTGCTGAAAGGAAGCCCTCTCATATCAGAAGGAGGGAAGGGGCAGTGAGTGCCCGGGGCCCTGGGCAGTGACACCAGCCAAGCCCAGGCCCGTGCCCTGCCTGAGCGCCGCCCGCGGAGAAGCAGCCAGCGCGGCCCCTGTGTACCCGGGCGGAGTGGCGTTTGGGCTTTGCAGGACAGTTTTGTAATATTTTTCCATGATTTCCTGACTTCAGCTTTCCGAACTCTTTCTTCTGGATGCCAAAGCCTCTTGAATTATTCCTGTTTGTGTCTTCTCTGTCTTTACTTTTTTCTCTTTCTTCCTTCTCTGCATACGTTGGGAGACTTCCTCAACTATGTGCACCTGCCTTCTGCTGCTGTTAGATTTCCTCTCAGATTTGCACTGTGCAGGAGCTTTCTTGTTCTCTGCTTCATTCCTTTTTAGAGCCTTCTGTTCTCGCTTTATTGGTTTATTTAACTGGAGAGAGAGAGGGAGAGACAGACAGACAGAGACAGAGAGACAAAGAGAGAGAAACATTGATTTGTTATTCCACTTATTTGTGCACTTATTGGTTGATTCTTCTATGTGCCCTGACCGGGAATCGAACCCACAACCTTGGCATACCTGGACGACGCTCTAACCAACTGAGCCACATCGTCCAGGGCTAATTTTTTAGTTTATTTATGACACACAATATTATATTACTTTCAGGTATATAATCCAGTGATTAGACATTATATAACTTATAAAATGATCATCCTGATAAATCTAGTACCCATCTGACACCCTGCATAGTTATTAGAATAGCATTGACTATATTCCTATGCTGGACTTCACATCCTGTGAGTATTCTGTAACTGCTAATGTGTACTTCTTCATCCCTTCACCTTTGTCATCCATCCCCCTGAACTCTTCCTCCCAGGAACTATCAGTTTGCAGTCTGCATCCATGAGCCCGTTTTGTTTGTGTGTTTACAGTGTTCTTTAGATTCCACATATAAGTAAAGCTATATGGTGTTTGTCTTTCTCTGACTGACTTATTTCACTCAGCATAATACCCTCTATGTCCATCCATACTGTCGCAAATGGTAAGACTTCATTCTTTTTTATGGCTGAGCAATATTCCATTGTATGTATGTACCACGGCTTTTTTATCTACTCTTTTGGTGGGCACTTGGGTTGCTTCTGGGGATTTATCCAAAGAAACATGGCTTTGAAAGACTGTGTGCACCCCTATGTTCATAGCAGCGCTACTTACAGTAGCCAAGTTATGGAAGAAGTTTAATTTTTTTTTTTAAGTTTCCTTCTATTTAAAAAAATTATCTTTATTTCCTTTGGAGTCAGTTTTCTGTCATTCTGTGGCAGAGTGTGCGTGTTCCTGAACTGCCTGGTAGACTTGTCTGTGTGTCCAGCCAGGGTCAGGGAAAGCTGCGGGGACTGTGAGCCCCTGAGCCCGGTCAGGCTCCGTCTGGGGCAGGTGGGTAAGCAGTTCGTGTCCTGCAGACATCCATCTTCACTTGGACTGTCCTCCTCCCTAAGGAGTAGCTTAATTGCTAGAGAAAGACTTTGAAGATAAGCCCATCAGAGAAAGACAAGTATCACATGATCTCACTTAGATATGGAATCTAATGAACAAGATAAACTGATGAACAAAATAGATCCAGAGACATAGAAGCAGGGAACAGACCGACGAACCTCAGAGGGAGGGGGAGGGCGGAAGAGGTAAAGGGAAGAACTGACACATAAGCACAGCCAGTGGACGCAGACGACAGTGCTGTGAGGGTGGGGGTGGAGCAAGCAGGAGGTGTCAACTGGGGGGAAAAGGAGGGACATCTGTAATACTTTCAACAATAAAGATAAATTAAAAAAAATTCTTTTTAGCCTGGGAGCAAATGCATGAGTGCTTGCTCTTTTTTCAGGGAAATGGAGAAGGTGGTTATAGACCTTTTACTACCTTCCGTCAGCCCCTTCCTCGCGTCCCCCCCCCCACTCTCCCTGTGCCTCTGGGGCTCCGCCAGGCACCTGGCCCACTGCTCAGCCTCAGGCTCTTCTCTTGGCCTTCGAGGCTGCAGCGTCTCTGCTCTGTTTCATCCATCAACACGCCTCCATCTGCTTTTAATTTCATTTTAATTTTTTACGATTATAGAATGTTTTAAATATACAAAGAAATATTAAGACACCAGCTACCTACCGCTCAGATTTAACACATGTTAACGTTTCGCCACATGTACTTCAGATTCCATCTACTTGCTCTTTGTCGACATCGGTTTGAATCTTTCCCTTACTGCTGTCTCTTCTTCTGCGTGCTTTTCTGCTCTGCGCTTGTGATTAAAAACCAAAAAACAAAATCAAAACCCATTACTACTAGGTTGCAGGAGGAAGGAGAAGCGAAGACACCTTCTCAGTTTACTGTTTGAAACAGTCGTCTGGCCATGCTGTTCCTGTGATATTGAAAAGACCCTGACCCAGGCTGTATCTACCAATTCGCTTGGAACAGGAACTTGGCAGCATATGGAGTAACCACATTTTACCATAAATACTGATGGTTTATTCTTTCTTTAAGCCATTCGACCAATTATATTAAGTTCCTACTATGTGCTCAGCATTTTCTTTTAATCTTTGGGGAAAATAAAAAAGAAGCAAAAAGTATGGTCCCTGTCAAAGAGTTAGGGAAACAGAATTAATAGGCATGAGAACCTTTAAAGATTAGACTTATAGTTTCTACTTGAATAATGCTTTACACTTTATAGATTGCCTTCTCAGTTTTCATCTGAGCTCTGACTAAGTCGGTGAGGCAGGGACCGTATATGAGTCCCATATTAGAGGGAAGAGACACAGCTTTGGCCACAGGTATGGGGAAGGCTTTCTGTGGCAGAGACAGGACTGGTGCGGGCATTTGCTGTGTATCCAGGTGATGGAGACTGAGCAGGAGGGCTTTCCCAGCTTCTTGTCCTGTTAATTGCCTTAAAGGGAACATCTTTTCTTAGCATGAATGTTGGGAGCAGTGTCACTGGAACAGCAACCACCACGGTTTGACATAGTCCCAGGTGAGCTCCATGGTTTGACATAGGCCCTGGAGAAGTGGATTCACTGCGTGGCAGGAATCACGAGGAACAGTGACTGAAGATATAAAGTAATGGGGAAATAAAAATGCAGCATGGCAACTGAAGGAGACTAATCTTTGCTTTCTCTGTCTATCTGTTAGCTGTCTGTTAGAAATTATTATAGAAGTAACATGTAGATGACTAATGATGTAGATGGTAGAAAAGATTGCAGGAAGAAAAGCAAGAAAATAATGAAGATTTAGGATAGAAATGTGGAAGCTTAGAAGGATCTTAGATAGGAGGAAAGGTCAAGAGTTTAAGAGGATGTCTGGGTGAAGGGTAAAAATAGTTGGTAATTAACATGTAATATACGTAAGAGTTGGGTAACAACCAAAAGAATGTCTGTACTTATTTGCCTAAAAGGTTTAGGGAAAACAATGTAATCTGCGGATCTATATAAATAATAAAAGATTCTGCTAGTCGGAGGCAAAAGCATTAAGATTAAGCAGAAGAAGAAAGATCAAGCACTTTCTGTCTCACACGTCTCTCTCTCTCTCTCTCTCTCTCTCTCTCTCTCTCTCTCTCTCTCTCTCCCAGACTCTGTCCACACCTTTAGGAACCCCTGGACATGCCGAGGCTGGACGCCGGCACATGAAAAGAGACCACACTGAGTTTTCAAGAGCAAGTGAACTTTACAGGATTACTAATAGAAAATTATTTGACCTAAAATTAAGTGATTACTTTTTTCTTCCTTTTCCAATTGAAAATATTTTTATTACATAAAACAAGCAAAGACTGCTTGTTTACAGCAAGGGTCATTTCACCACACACGCACCAGCTAACCCCACTGAGAGCTGACTGGGTGTTTATGGACCAAAAATACAGCATAATAGGCATGGCATAGAGTCCTAGAATTTGGACATTTCTGTGGATTCTCTTTTACGAAAGTATTTCTTGTAAATGAAACAGGGCTTTATTTCTGATTAAAAAGCAATACATTTCACGGTAAAAGATGCAGACAATACAAAATACAGTAAAAAGAGAGTAACCATCATCCCTAATCAAGGACTTCTTCTGGTAGTGATGTATGAGGTTGTTTGGGTTGACTCTCTCTCTCTGGACATATTCAAAAGCCAGCCAAGTATGGAAACATCCTCCTGGAGCCACCAGAGAATTCACAAAGGAGTGCAGAATTACCAGGCCAAGACCAGGGGAAGACCCAAATCCAGAGGTGAGACCGCTATGTGGAACTGTTACCTCCTGGCGCACTGACGATTCCAGCAATAGAAGATGAGAGCGAAAGCAGACCTCTGGCAACTTTGCTGGGCTCGCGGAGCAAGTCAGAGCCAGGACTTGCTAAATGCCGAGCAGGTGATGCCTCTTGTCCAACACCCAGAGCACAGTCCCAGGACGTTACCTCACTGGTGGTTTGCAGATGTCGGAGTCACCAAGGAAGACAGGACTCACACAGGCACTGGCTGAAACGCTTTGTTCGCAAAGATGAGACACAGCAAGATCAGCTTCCATCTGAGCGTGGCCTGCCATAGCCAGAGGGTGTACAGGGTGGTGGTCTGCAGTGAAAGGCCTGTTCCCTCCCTTCCAGGGACAATAGAGCATGGGGTTGAGCAGGTGCCGTATGACACACACAGAGAACAAAGTAGCACATGTCAGACCCGGAACGGGGCCATATTCCTGAGCAAGGCACTGTGCCCAGCCCAGACTGTGCAGGCTCCTTCCCTTCCTGGGAGGCAATGTCCCAGGCCCAAGGCCACGCGTGCGACCATGTGGGGCTTGAAAGACTGTTGTCCAGACTAAGGGTGGAGGCACTGATGAGTCCCCTGCCGAGGGCTTAGAACCTGGAGCGACTACACTCTAGGAGGAAAAAAACCAGACCTAATCCAGCCCTTGGTCTCAAGTCTTCTCAGTGGCCTGATTGCGATGAAAAAGATTGGAAAAACATGATGAATGACAGTAACCTAATTGACATATATAAGAAATTGCATCTAACACCTGCTGATTGTATATTTATTTTAAGCTCATATGGAGTTTTTCCAAACTAAAAAGGAACTTAAAGAATAAAAGCATATTTTCATAAAAAAGTTAACATCATTGACATCTTTTTGTGTAAGTACAGACTTGAAGATGTATTCCTAAAGATGAAGGTGTAGTGAGCAGTGAGGGGCGGCACAGAGTAGGACGTACAGAGGCTCAGTCTCTCTCGTTCCTCATGGCACAGTCCAGGGCATTTTGTGCCACTGCGTTTGCCCGAGCCCCCTTTGGGCATCTCAGGCCTAGTTAGCGAGATGTGGTGTTGGAGGTGGGGGCAGTCGGGCTGGACGAGTCGGGGGGGAGCACACCCTCTTCTCCCAGGTCCTGAGCTGTGGGCTGAGCTGAGATTGGACATAAGCAGAGAGGAGGACACAGGGGCAGGTAGCCACGAATGTTTGAATGGTATCAAATTGAACTTTTTTTTGTTTTTAATCCTCACCCGAGTATATTTTTTCCTTTTATCTTCAAATAGAGTGGGAGGGGGAGAGAGAGAGAGGGAGAGAGAGACATCGATGTGAGAGAGACACATCGTGCCTCCCGCACGACCCCAACCAGGGCCGAGGACTGAACCGCAACCAAGGTACATGCCCTTGGACAGAATCGAACCCGCGACTCTTTGGTCCACGGACCAACGCTCTAACCACTGAGCCAAACTGGCCAGGGCTCAAATTGAATTTTTTAAAAAGAAATTTCTTTATTGGAATAATATAGGCACACAATTAAAGAATGAAAGTGTTTGAAGAGTTTATAAATGAAGAAAACCCTGTTCCACCTTTTTCACTCCGAAATTCTTTTTCTTGGAGGCAGTAATTTTCAGCTCCTGAAGCTATTTCTGTGGGTGGCTGTGAATAATATGCTTATACTTCAATAGACAAAATTTTCCATTTTAGATATTATATTTTGACTTTGGACTATCTAGATGAGGATTTAGCTTATTCATAATTTCACCCCCACTTTTATATCTTTTCTTCCTCATGTCCCCAATTTTAATACTATCTTTTTCTTCCCTATTCTTTATATGTACATCCTATTTGCATATTTGTTTATTGTTCCATCAACGGCAGACAACGTCTCTCCCCCTAATACATATGGTGATAAATATGGCACCGCACCCCTCCCCCTCCGCCTCCCAGCTTCTGCCACCTGTACTTTACATTTTGACAACAATGAAGTTGATTTCATTTACATTCTATTCCAGACACATGATTGAGTTGTTTGTACTTTATCTACAAGTTGATTCTCAAAGAGAAACATTAAAAAAAGTGTTTACATTATTGTAACTATGTAAACATCATTCACACTGGAACCAGGTATTATATTAATGTTATTCTTTTTTTATACTGCTTTGTGATTGTTTTTTAGATTTCAAATTGCCTCTCACTTTTTTTTTTTATACCATTAGCTTTTCTTATAGGTTCATTTTTTTTCTGCCTTTGCCATCCAATTACATTTTATATTGATTTTATTTTCCCCTCAGCTCTCTCCCCTGGGGCCTCTGGCTGGTTCGCCGTCTGAACTGCGTGCTTCCTAGGCCTGGGATTTCTCGTCACAGCTTTTTTGGGTCAGTTCCACTGGTTTCTATTTCCCATGTCTTCCTTTTCTTGGCATTTCCCCCTGCTTTTTCCTATAGCATAACCTCAAGTGAAATTCCTAAAGACATGGTTTGTGGGGCATAAATATTCTGTGTCCTTTTATGTTGGACATGATTTTATATATTCTTTATATTGGATCACTAATATGGCTTAGTTGAAAATCACATTGCCTCAGACATTTGAAGCTACTTTGTAATTGTTCTCTGGCCTTCCACTGGTATTGATGAGCGTTCAGATATTAGTCTGATTCTTACTATTGGTGACAAAGTGTTTTATAGATATTAGTCTGATTCTCATTTTTGCTAAGAAAAGTGTTTTATTCTTTCTTTAGGTTTATGAATATTCTTTTTACCCTTGGTCTTCTAAAATAATGAAGTGTGAGATGTGGTTTTAATGAAAATTTGGCAACTTTCGAGATTGCTTAGTGTGCCAGTCAGCTCTGGAAAATATTCTAACATCACTTTTTTGATAATCTCTAGAAAATATACTTACATTATTTCTTTGAGAATCTCTGTTCTCTTTCTCAAGATTTTATTAACCAAATGTCAGGCTTCCTGGATGTCTAATATATTCTCTGAGATTTTTATCTCTTAGTTTTAAAATTTCCTGGTTAAAAAAAAAATTGACTTTAAGCCCAAGTTTTATTCAGGAGTTTTAATTTTTGTTCTTATTTTTTATAATTCATTTTAATATAAATTTTTGTTAACATTATACATTGGTATAGATGGAAAAGTTAAGTAGAAAAACTAGCTGTCTCTTAAAGGAGGCAGAATATGCAATGGGGTAAAGACAGTCTCTTCAATAAGTGGTGTTGGGAAAACTGGGCAGATCCATGGAGAAATGAAACTAACCACCTTCTTACACCATGCATAAGAATAAACTCAAAATGGATTAAAGACTCAAAACCATAAAACTCCTAGAAGAAAACATAGGCAGTAAACCCTCTGATATTGCTGTCAGTAAAATTTTTTTTTGGCTGTGTCTCCTTGGGCAAGGGAAACAAAAGAAAAATAAACAAATGGACTACATCAAACTAAAAAGTTTTTGTATAACGAAGGAAACTATCAACAAAATGAAAAGACAACCTACCTAATGGGAGAAGATATGTGTCAATGATATATCCAAAAAGGGGTTAATATCTGAGAAACTCATACACCTTAACCCCAAAATGACAACCAGATTAAAAAATGGGCAGAAGAACTAAATAAACACTTTTCCAAAGAGGACATACAGTTGGCCAATAGACATATGAAAACACGCTTAACATCACTAATCATCAGAGAAATGCAAATTAAAACCACAATGAAATACCACCTCCCATCTCTGAGAATAGCTTTATCAATAAGTTAACAAACAAGTGTTGCTGAGGTTGTGGAGAAAAGGGAGCCTCATGCACTGTCGGTGGGGATGCATGCAGACTGGTGCAGCCCCTGTGGAAAACAGTGTGGAGGTCCCTCAAGAAACTGGAAATAGCATTAGCATATGATCCAGAAATTCTACTTCTGGGTATTTATCCGAAAAATACAAAGCACTAATTTGAAAAGGTATATGCACCCCTATGCTCACTGCAGCCCTATTTACAACAGCCAAGATATGGAAGCAGCCCAAGTGTCCCTTGATAGATGAGTGGATAAAGGAGAGGTGGTACAGATACACAGTGGAACACTACTCAGCTTAAAAAGAAGAATGAAATCTTACCATTTGTGACAACATGGATGGGTCTAGAGGGTATCATGCTAAGCTAAATAAGTCAGACAGAGAAAGACAAATACCATATGATTTCACTTATATGTGGAATTAAAAACATAAAATAAATGAACAAATAAAACAGAAACAGACTCATAGATACTGAGAACAAACTGATAGCTGCCAGATGGAAGGGGTGTGGGGGCTGGGTGAAAGAGTGGAAGCGATGAAGAAGTACCAGTTGGTGGCTGTAAAATAGTCGTAGGGACGTAAAGTACAATATGTAGTCAGTACAGTCAACAATATTGTAATAACTATGTGTGGTGCCAGCTGGGTGCTGGACTTAGCAGAGAGATCACTTTGTAAGTTATATAAATGCCTAACCACTACGATGTGCACCTAAAATTCATATAATGTTGAATGTCAACTATAATTGGAAGTTAAAAAAAATAAAACTAGTTGTCTTTGACACCGCAGTTTCCTTATTCCTTCTTCACCAGGACCAAATAACTGGCTTGCATTCCTTCTCTGCCTCCCCCTCCTTTGGCTCCTCCTCCCCTTTCCTCCGGCTCCTTCATCTTCTCTAACGTTTTCAGCATTACTGTTGACTCCCTGCTTACCACTGAAGATAGGCTTTCGGCTCTCTCTTTCCTCCCACCTCCGTCATCAGGCATACCCTTCCCAGCCCAGTTTCCCTGTATCACTTACCTGTGGTCACAGATGAGTGCTGTATGACAAGCCACCACAAAGCCTTAGTGGCATAAAGTAAAATTCATGTATTTCCCTCTCGATGGCAAAGCTTAGGTGACCTCTCAGTCAGGCAGCTCTCTGTTCCAGATTCAGCTCCCTCATGTGTCTGGTGTTGACTGGGATTGGCCGATCAGGATGGATTTCAGCCGGGGTGATTTGGGCACACGGGGCAATGAGGCTTTCCTCCATGCGGCTCTCATCGCCTCGAAGACTCCCCTTGGCATGTTCTCATGATGACAGAGTCACAAGAGGGAAGCCCATTTGAAGCCTACTGGCCAAACCAAGCCACATGACTGATCCCCAAACCAAGAGTCAGGCTAGGTCATTTTGCCCACGGTGGGCTACGTAACAACTGTGAAGATGCAGGGCAGAGGGCGTGGGTACCGGCGAGGCACAGAACTCGAGCCTTTGCCTCAAGCCTTCCTCTGTAGGTACACGTCTGAAAACCGACATCCTAATTTTGGTTAGATCAATATCGTCTTTGTACGATGCTTTTCTTTCTCTGGAGTTAGTAAATGTGTTTCCTTATAATTTTTTTTTCTTTTTACTTATTCAATTTCAAACTTCTCTAATACTCTAATTTTGCATCTAGGGTTCTGATGCCGCACCAAGGATTCCAGCAAGTTCATCTTCGTGAACAAATCTCTCCCGCAAGCACCTGCTCTGCTCCAGTCTGGACTGATTGCCTTTCATACCGATGTACTGATACGTGGCTGTCACCTGTCCCCACAGGGTCTCCTTCTCTTTTATGACTTTAACCCCCTGCTTGCTGTACCCACGTCATCCTGTTGCTTCATTTACCCCCTTGCTTTCGTGGCACACACGGGAAAGTTATCTTTCCAGACCTTGAATCTATGAGGGGGTTTTATCGACCTCACGCTTGATTTGGAAATCCAGAAGTCCACAGACTTTGTTAAACTTCTCAGACCAGTACTCCCCACATGTGTTATTCTGTTCTCAAGATACTAACATGTGTCATTGATAAAAGAGTATTTTGAGGGCAGGGAAGTTTGATAAACATTGCATTAAAAGAACTAAGCTGCTTCCCCTGTGAAGAACTTCTCAGAGCTTTCCACGTGTGGGTGCACACACTCTGAGACTCTCCAGGAAGGAGGGTATAATGTGTTGTGTTTAAACCTTACTTGATCATTGGAAACTTTTCTCTTTGTTGTGTCCTAAGGGAACCTTTGGAAGTGGTATAAAAGGGTTTTGAGCTGAGTGTCCTAGTTCAGGACTTATAAAGAAGCAGATTCTGCCCTGGCTGGGTTCGCTCAGTGGTTAGATCAATGCCCATGGACCAAAGAGTCATGGGTTCGATTCCAATCAAGGGCACGTACCTTGGTTGCGGTCCCTGGCCCTGGTCGGGTCGTGCAGGAGGCAACCAATAGATGTGTCTGTCTCACATTCATGTTTCTCTCTCTCTCTTTTTCCCTCCCACTCTGTCTGAAGATAAATGGAGAAATGTCCTCAGGTAAAGATTTAATTAAAAAACAAAAAGAAGCAATTCCTCTTGTCCCCCTGCCCAGTTCCAGCCCCTCCCCAGAAGCCAGGCTTTCAGATCCTGGGCTAAGGGTGGCTGATGATTTTCAGAATAGAGATGTGTGAAGGTAGGAGCAGACTAGCAAACTTAGAGAGTTTGTGTCCATCAGAGAGACCAGAATGCAAGGATTTAGGGTTTAAAAAAATGTATATAGTGACATTTCTTAAAACATTAGCTATCATCCTTTCTGCAGTTTCTAGTAAGGAAGCCAATCCCAATTTACCTCTTAATTTTAAGGAGGACAATGGACACATTTAAAAATAAGTTTGTCAAAATCCCTTGGGGGGTGTACCGTTCACATTCTGCGCCGGGTGGTCCTGGGAGCTGACCCTGTCCTGGCTCCTGCACCGTGGCGTGACCCAGACCCGTCGGTGAGAATCGGTGAGGGTTCCGCAGGGACTCGTGCGGAGAGACTTGCAAACTCCGCCACAGTGGCCCTTCCCGCCACCTCCTCCGCAGACCCTGCCTGGAGGTGCAGCCAACACAAAGGGAAGCGAGTGAAAATGGAAGCTCACACATTCCTGGAGTCGTTCTTTGAAACCCCCATCAGCCTGGCCTGGCTCCTCAGTCCATCTCTGACGTCGCAGCTGTTGAGTTGATACACCCTTCTCAGGGTCCGCCAGTTTCAGTGGAGCTTCTCCTGTTTCCAGGGAAAGAATCCGACGGAGAGCTGCTTCGTTCCTTCCCTCGCGTCGCAGGCTGGTAGGGTTAGCTGGAAACGCACCTGCGAGGCCCATTGGTCCTCAGAGCTCAGCAGTGGTCGGTTTCCATCTGCACACTGTTTCCCCCAGAAGAAAGCGTTCTAGAACATGACAGCTTACTGAGACCAACCGAGGGGAAAGTGAGAGGTCAGCAATCCAGCTAACCGACATTCCAGGTAACCAACAGGTCACATTGGGATGAAAACTTGATGTTGAGACGAAAAGGAGCCGAGTGACTGTCAGGGTGTCAACGTGGGATCCTAGCTCCAAACAGTGAACATACAGGGTGGGCAAAAGTAGGTTTGCCATTGTGAGTACATGACACACAGTTTACTCTCATATTACTATTGTTAATTATTGTATTATTTACCATATGAACAGCTACGAACCTACTTTTGCCCCACCCTGTACATCTGCTCTCAACACTGCTTAAGAAACATGGGGCCACGTGTGGAGTCTGGCCAGTTCTCTGAGATTTGCTGCAGAGAAATTAGGTGTGCACCGGCCACACACCTGGGCTCGTCTG
This sequence comes from Tadarida brasiliensis, assembly GCA_030848825.1. Lineage (NCBI taxonomy): Eukaryota > Metazoa > Chordata > Mammalia > Chiroptera > Molossidae > Tadarida > Tadarida brasiliensis. Next base: position 13,379,910 of record CM061273.1, on the reverse strand, counting down.
TCCCCTGACCTGCTCTCGGGACGCACACCTTTCTCTCTCCCACGTGGGCCAGTTCTTGGGTTTTAAACAGAAGCTCCTTGGCTCTCTTTAGCATGTGAAGGAAGTCAAAGGACCTTCACAGGTGTAGGCAGGGGCTGGTTTGTCAGACATCCAGCATATATTTTGCCTGGAATAATGGTTCTCCTTCTGGGTTAAGAAGCCCCATCCTGCCTTGTGGCTGGCAGCGTATCCCTACTGGAAAATGCAGCCTGGAGCGATCGACCTCCGTTTCATGTGTTCAGGTCCCACCCGATCTTCAAAGCCCAGCTTGCACCTCTTCTTCTAAGCCTTGTATGACCCACAGAAGCCAGAAGTTCCTCTGAAATTCCATAGGACTTCTCTGTGACAATATCGACCTCGACCCTGTGCATGACAGTCAAAGCTCAGTTCTCCAGCGCCTCCTTTCTCAGACACTTCGCTTCTTGACCGGACAACTCCTTCACGCGAACATCTGTGTGATCAGTCACACGTCTCCCAGGCCACAAGCAGAGGAGGGGACCCGTGAGCACGAGTCAGTTAGCTGAACCTCACCTTGTTGCCGTCTCGGGAAAGTGTGCTGTGAATATTTTCATGGTGTTTGCTTTTGTTGCGGCTTATTATTCGATTTTCATTTTTTTACTCTATGTTTCATTTCCTTTTTGTTAAATTTTCATTTACATTTTGTGTCCTTTTTGTTTTTAGTGTTTATTGATAGATTAAGCAGTGCATCAGACATGTACTGTACATAAGAAAAGGTAAAACAGGGAATCGTTTTGGGGTCTGTCACAGATTCATTCCATTTGTGTTATTTCTAATGGGAAAATGATTCCGTTTTCTAACAGCCTTCCGGAACAAATTAAGTTCGAGAACCGAAGTCCCACTGTATCCTTATTTCTGTCTATGTCTCCCTGTAATACAGCCCCTCAGGGGCCAGACCACTCCTGACTCGCGTCCCCTTTGCGGTGCTGCCTGTGACCCGGAGCATGTTTCTGTGTTGGACAGACAGACTGGGGCTGGCACTGACTCCATGATTCGCTAGCTGTGTGATGTTAGCTATGTACTTAACCTCTCTGGACCTTGGTTTTCCCACTAGAAGGTGCGAACAGCAGCAGTGCTCCTTTCATAGGGTTGCAGTGAGAATTAAATGGAATGTTTGGCTGAGCACTGAGCACAGTGCCCGGCACAGAGCGAGGTTAAAGAGAAGGGCGGGAGTCATTACTCTGACTATCCCGTGTGTCAGTCAGGTCCTCCAGAGAAACAGACTCATAGGAGCAATAGGTTATATATCCTATTGTGTGCACAATATACACACACATCTACACATTTATATTTATATATTATACACACACATAAATTTATATTTATAAATATAGTATAATATATGTGAAGAGAGTGCTTTGAGTTAAGAAATTGGCTCCTACAATTGCAGACACTGGCAAGACTGAGATCTGGGGGGCAGGCTGGCCAGCTGGAAATTCAGGGTAGAGGTAATGCTGCTGTCCTGAAAACTCTTTCTTCTTCAGGAAAACTCAGTCTTTGCTTTTAAGGCTTTCCACTCATTGGAGGGGCCCACCCACAGCACAGAGGGTGACCTGCTATGCCCGAAGACTACTGATTTAAATGTCAATCGCATCTTTAAGGAAATACCTTCACAGCGTCATCCAGAGGGGTGGCTGACCTAAGGACTGTGCACCACAGCCTTGCCAAGTACACACGTAAAATTAACCACCACACCCAGAATAGAATGCACTCTGTGTTTTTAAAAGATGTTCATGAGGGTTTGCTATTCTTACACCTCAGATCCTTAGGTCAGAGAATTCAGTTTATGAACTTGCTTGTTCCAGTCCTCAGACAATCTATGCACCTACTGAACCACTACCAGGTACCACCAACTGCTCAGAGTGATGGGACAACGGGCTGAGGAAGGCAGAGTCCCTGAGCTCCAGGAACCTACATCTAGTAGGTGGAGGCAGACAGAGGACATGTAAACAAGCACACCAGACACTGTCACATACAGATAAGTGCCCCGAGGGTAAAAACCTGGTAATAGAGGTGGGAGACAACGCCATAGGTGGCCATTCAAGGTGGATCTCGCTGAGGAGGTGCTCCGTGCTGAGTCCTGAGTGCAAGGAGGCGATGGAATGCTGGAGCACAGAGCCCACAGAGCCCACAGAGCCCACAGAGCCCCACAGAGCCCCACAGAGCCCACAGAGCCCCACAGAGCCCACAGAGCCCCACAGAGCCCCACAGAGCCCCACAGAGCCCACAGAGCCCACAGAGCCCCACAGAGCCCCACAGAGCCCCACAGAGCCCACAGAGCCCACAGAGCCCCACAGAGCCCCACAGAGCCCCAGAGTGCAGGGTGGGCGGGGCAGGTGAGTCCCCGCATCTGCACCGGAGAGACCAAGAGAGCTCACAGCTCCCCTGCGGCCCTCAGCGCTTTCCCAGGGCCGAGGGCTGGTGCCGCCTGCTCTCAGAGCTGGACACCTCAACATGCACTCTCGTCCTCTCTGCTTCTTCTCCCATGCTCACCTCTCAGCAGGAATGATTCCCCCACAGGGAATGATCCAATCATGGACACAGCAGACCCCACCCCAGGGAAAGGCGGGCTATCTCCTGAGGCAAAGCCAAGTACCAGTTTGTTTCTGCCCAGCCACTAAGCGCGTGCTGTGCACACAGTGAGGGAGATGCAGAACAGACCTGGTGAACCTCGCACCCCACACCGGCCCCCTTTCCAGTGCGGCAGGACCTGCAGGCTGTGGCTCTAGACCATTTGCACACATGCCTTTAGTCTGCAATGTGGAGACCATTGTTCTGCTCTGTGTGTGAGCATGTGTGATTATGTGTGAGTATATGTGTGTGTGTGAGTATACATGTGTGCATGTGTGTGATTATGTGTGAGTATACTTGTGTGAGTGTGTGAGTATACATGTGTGTGTATATGTGTGATTATGTGCATGAGCATGTGTGTGTATGTGTGTGTGAGTATACATGTGTGATGTGTGCATGAGCATGTGCAGATGTGCATGCCTGTGTTGGGCTAGAGAAGGTAGCAGGGAGAGGACACTTAATTGTTCTTTTCTGTAGCTAGGCTGCTCTAATTTATATCCTAATCTATTTTTTTCCTAATTTTCATCCTTAGCAAATGTTGGACAGACAGCTCCAGATGGAGACTGAAGCCAGGCGGAGACGCAGGGGCGGGAAGGCCTGGTGTGGGTGCAGGGGACTGAGGGTGACTGTCAGCGTGGAGTGTAGTTGGAGGGGAGCGGGGAGCAGCACCGTGGAAATGTGCACGGGGCCAGATGATGGAGCCCCCTGGATTCCACAGCAAAGCGTGCAGATGTTAGGAACAGGGGAAGAAGAGCCGCTCCTCAAGGTTATTGAGAGGGAAGAAAGCTCTGCGGGAGGAAGACACCCGCAGGAAGGATGGCTGGGTAGTGGAGTGCAGAGTGGAGGGGTACCAGTCAGAATGCCACGGAGCCACTTCCAACCAGAGGCTATCAAGTTGAACTGATGCTGGGCTCTGGGGATGGACAGGGGCGAATGTTACCATATAAGAGTTTGCAAGCGTTGGGCAGGGAGAAAGAGCCATGGGAGAAATTTAAAGGGGGTCCAAGCTCTCCACCCTGTGCAACTGGGAATAGAGGGGCCCAACAAGAGCAGGGATGTGTCCTACCAACAGATTGCAAGAGGTTTCGTCTTCTTCCCCTTTGGAGATTCCCAATCAGTTTTGAGGACAGCTTCCATCTTCCTCACTGGGGAAAGATGTCCTGTCCTGGCCCCTCTGCAGTGGGAAGAAGGGCAATACCATTGAACCCTGAGGAATGTCTGTGTCAGGCAGAGGTCCATCAATCCTTCATCTTGTCGGAGCCCCGGGACTCCAGCGTTCCATGGGATGTCTCTGGGTCTTGGAATCCCCAGAGGGAAGCACCACCCTCCCCCCGTGGTGCAGTTAGATAGCAACTGGATCCTGAGGTGGGGTGTGCGGCTGATGACCTGTTATTATATGTTCCGTGCATCCCTAACTGCTCTAATGAGCTGGAAGTCTGGAGGAGGAATGGCAGAGATTTACAGCTTTTACTTGGGAAGCGTACCACATGTCAAGGGAGGGATTAACTGGGCTGGGCAGGTCTCTCAGCTCAGTGGCTGCTGATAGCAAGTAACAAGGACCATGAAAGGCTTCAGTGATTAGCGCCGGCACTATCTTGGGGGCCTTCCTCACCACTGTTTATTTTAGATTGCAGCTATGCAGGGAGCTTGCTTGGTGGGTGTCAGACATACTTAATAGGGAGGTAATCTGGGAATACGAATGAACAAGATTGTTATGGGGGAGACTGGGCGAGACGGTCTGGATCGTTCACATGTTTGATTGCTACATACTTGGTTATCTAGGGAGAGCTGCTGGAGACTTCTCCGACACCCCTCTGTTTCTGGAACTCCCTTTTCCTTAATCCTCAATCCTTAATCCTCTCCCACTCTCTTCCTTAATTGTATTCAGAGTCCCCTTGTCTGGGTCAGTGTTGCCCACTTGAATGATTCATCTTAAACTTCAAGTTTTGATCTTTTTCTTTTTCAAGGTACTTATTAGCTTCCCCTCTTCCTGCTGTCCTAGATCTCTCTTCAGCTTTCTTCTTTCCATTCACCTTTAGTTTCTCATGAAATGAATTTGTTTTCACACGTATTCACTGAGGCACGTGGCGGTTGAGGCCCTTTCCTCAGCCCTCCACTATTTTTGTTTCTTACACTTTCTTTCCTTTTCTATTTGCTCTGTTCTTGTGACCTTCACTACACCTTCTCTTTACCATTTTCTCACAATTGTTTTCTGTTTAAAAAGAAAAATCGATGTAGAAGCGTCCCCCTAGTGCAAGGGAATTCATACTGGATTATCTCTGAAAACAATGAGACCGTCCTTGTCGGAGGTGAAGACCTTTGATAGGACACAAACCATAACTCGGCGGGTTAGCAGAGCTCACTGGGAAGGTGACTTGTTGAACCAATACTTTGTATTTATCCTTTTTTTCTTTTTTGATTAGTCAGAAATAAATCCGTTCCAAAGGCTAAAAGATTCAAAATTAGGAATGGAAAGAGAGAAAGCATATGATTGGGACTCTCTTGTCGATATTAGCCCTGTCACAGCGCCAAAGAGTTTTTGATAGTTCTCTAGGGGATTGTTTATCAAAATCACATAAATGATTTGCATAGAAAACTCATCTGTGGCTCAGCCCATATCAGCCATTTGAGGATTAGTATTTGTAGCTCCTCTCAACACCATCCCCAAACACAGGGGGGACACTCTAATAGCCCCGACCCCCTTCTTAATAATCCAGTTTGGATCAATTGACCACATCATCATTCAAAGTGTTGTTTAACCGTTTGATACTCCACTCATACGGCTCTTAGGATAATGAGTTCCATGTGGCTCAAGGTGACCGAGTCCATCCGCCTATGTTTTGGTGGAGCTCCAACCTAACCCCTCCAGTCAGGACAGTGTTTTGCAGCTCCCATGTGTCCTCCAGGGACAGTTGTCCAGGTGCCCTCTGCACAGTGTTCTTCCTCCCAGTACCCCTTATCACGGGGGAGCTGCCGCAGCCAGGCGGGAAGGAGTGTTCCTTAGTCAACTGGAACTGCTGTGTCCAAGCTGAGTCTTGCGTCGTTGCCTGCACAGTGCTCCCGGGCCAGGCTGCACGCACCTGCCCTTGTGAGGACCAGTACCAGGGCAATGGGATTTGCATCAAGGTCTCCCGGTTTTCATCTCTGCTCTTTTTTACTGGCCAAAGGAACTTAAAATGATCTGATCTTTCTCAGCCTTGGTTTCTCATCTGTAAAATGGACGTCATACCTGCTCAAATAACTTCTCAGGGCATTTGTGAGGCGAGAAGAGAGGAGAGTGCTTTGAAAACTGGAATGTGCTGCATAGAAGCACTCTTGGTACAGACAGTTCCCAACTTATGTTGGTTTAACCTATGCTTTTTGACTTTACAGTGGTACAAAAATGGTACAAATTCAGTAGAAACCGTACTTCGAATTTTGAATTTTGATCTTTTCCCTGGTTGGTGCTATGTGGTCCATACAACCTCTCTGTTTTTCACTTTTAGTATAGCATCCAACAAATTAGGAGACTTTGTTATGAAATAGGCTATGTGTTAGATGATTTCGCTCAGTTGTAGGCTAATGTGAGTGTTCTGAGCACATTTGATGTTGGCTAAGCTAAGCTATGATGTTCCGTAGTTTAGGTGTATTAAATGCATTTTTGACTTAGGATATTTTCAACTTGTGATGGGTTTATTGGGACGGAGCCCCACAAAATCAAAGAGTATCTATGTTGTGGTCATTGTCCTCTGTGAAGGTGGTTGTTGGGCCACCTTCCTGTGGAAGCATGACGTATTAAACGGCTATTTTTCATTTGGGTTTCATTTCCACGTGGGTCTTGGGCGTGTGGCCTCCCTGCCTCTCTCGCTGGGCCACTCATTGGCTTTCCTGGGGGCATCTCCATCCTTGGGAAATGTTTTCTCTGTACATGGGGGCTGGAGTAGTCGGCTGAAGATGGTGTTCCAGTCCAAAGTGGGGCATTTTCTAACCCGTCTGAGACACCTTTTCTGACCAGCGAAGGTTAGACTGACACAGTGAAGCTGTACCCTGCAGGCTGGGAAGCACGTAAGCCCTTGAAGAAGGGGTGGGGCTCATTTCAACAAAAACATTTCAGAGGAGACTAGAAATGAAGGCTGGTAGGGCCATCTGCTTGAATGGAAAAGGGAAAACTGTATTAGACAAAATTGGGCTCATTCTATAGTCTCTGATTTCATTGGGTGTTAAATTTTTGGTAAATGCTTTTTTTAAATAAAATGTCATTTTGTTTTATTGTATTTTATTTTTATTTTATTTTTATTGTTGACACTATTACAGATGTCCTCATTTCCCCCCTCTTTGCCCACCTCCACCCATCCCCCATCCTCCTCTGGCCATCAGCACACTGTTGTCTGTATCTATGGGTTATGCATACATGTTCTTTGGCTAATCTGTTCACTTTCCTTCACCAAGTTCATTTTGTTTTAATTATAATACTTTTTTATAGTTCATGTGCTTTATGCATATTATCATATTATTCATAGTTATCTCTCTTAGTCCTGGCTACCTGCAAGGTTGGTATTATCAAGTCTCCCATTTTACAGATGAGGAAACTAATGTGCAGAGAGGTGAGGTGACTTCCCAAGGTTAGCAAGTGGTGAAGTCAGGATTGCAACACATTTTTGTCTAGCTCTAAAGCCCAAGGAGAAGGGGTGGGGCAGTTATCCATGAAGCTTCCAGCTTTGGATAGTTCTATTAACACACACCCCTGACCTCTATCACACCTTCTAAATTTTCAGAGAAAGACTAAAGGATTATTGCAAGTTGGGGAACGTCCATATTCATGCTGGAAACTAGGGAACATGGTCATGTACGTGCTCAAAACAATGAGGAACTCCTCCAGCATAGGACGGTAAGACTGGAGAACTGCACGGGAAGTGGGGAAAGATTGACCACAGCCCCGTGTTACCCTAGAGGGAGCAGCCAGCTGGGGTTTAGTCAACAGAGCCAGCAGAACACGACGGCTGGTGAGATGAGGCTCTAATGATGACCTGCTCTCTCTTCTTCCGCATTGCTCTTTCAAACGACAGGGGCCGGGAGGACAGCTATAGAGGGTGGCAAACCTTGTATCTTATTCTGCTGTACTTCGTTCAGCAGAAGGTCCTCGCAGTATCACGAATGGACATAGTTATTTCTCCAGTGGCTGGCCTGAGAAGCGATTCCACTGTTATGTTTTGCGAGGCTTTTCCACGGGTGTGTGGAACGCACAGATCAAAGTTCATGATCATTTTATCATTTTGCCCATAAGACCTAGACTTTATTCTTTAGGACAAAAAATTTTTCTAATGTCATTCTCCTCCTTGTCGTCGTCCTCCTCCTCCTTCTTTTTCTTTTTTCTCCTCCCCTCCACCTTCTGTTTCTTTCTCTGCTCCTCCTTCTCCTTATTTAAGTTAATCTTTATTTATCAAAGTGTTTGTTTTCATATATTAAAAACTCTAGTAGTACTTGAAGACATATTGGAAAAATAGTAATCCCTTCACTCACCCCTTCTCATCTCACAGGCCTACTCTCCAAAAACAAAATCTTTCAATTCTTTTCATTGTTTTTCCTCTACATTTCTAAATATATGGTGATATGGCCACTTCCTGATTTATTAATGTAGAAGTTATATACGATGTCATACCATAGCAGATAGTGATTGAACTCTGTTACGCTCATCCCCTCTTACCCTCCACCGCGCCCCGAACTTATGTGCACTCCCCTTTCTCTTCTTAACAAATTTTTATTACACTTTTTAGGGAAATCATTATTCTTATACATATTCTGTGACCATCTAGATATTGCTACTGCTGAGCTAAATATTGTGCTATACTGGTCATATGTATTTTTTCCTTTTACAACTCTTTGCTTTCATTGGAGTCATAAGACTTTTAAAAACATGTTTTAAATGCATCAGATAATCCAAGTGTTAGTGTATGTGTGTGTGTGTGTGTGTGTGTGTGTGTGTTCTTGGAGTTCCCATCTTTCTGCTCCAGTCTGTACTGTGTGTTCTGGGGTCCTGCTGCCTGAGGTTGTCCTGATGTTCTCCCTCCAGGACATCCTGGGAGTCCTTTCCCTGCTCTCTTGTGGTAGAAACCCTTTTCCTGGATCCTCAGTCACCCCCGTCTTAATTTATGTTCTTGTTTTGATGAAAGACATCCTCAGTAGCTTTCTGAAAAAGAAGAAGAAGAAGAAGAAGAAGAAGAAGAAGAAGAAGAAGAAGAAGAAGAAGAAGAAGAAGAAGAAGACACTCAACACAGGCCATATATTTTGGGATTCCTTATATATCAGAAAATATCTTTATTCTCCTTTCACACATGACTAATAGTTTGGCTGAGCATAGAATTTTAGGTTGGAAATAATTTTCCCTTCGAATTTTGAAGGGTCCTGGTTTGCTTTTAAGATCTCCTTATTATTTTTGTCTCTTAGTTTGAGTCTTTCTTCATTTGTTGTGTTGGGTGCCTGGCGGAGCTTTCTGATCTGAAAGTGCCTACAGTTCTGGGAAATGTTCTGTATTATTTTTTTGATAATTCTATCCTGATGGTGTCCTGTGGTCATCTTTCCTTGAGCTTCTTATTAGAGGAATTAAATCTCCAGTGTTTTGTTGTTGTCGTTTATTTTTCCTCCTATTGTCTGACTCTTTATTTGTTTGTTCTATTTAATGAAAGACTGTCTCAACTTGGCCTTGTAACTCTTCTCTAAACTTAAAAATAAATGTGACTCTGATATTTAAATTTTCCTATCTTCTTGTCCTCTGGTTGTGTCTCTTGTTTCTTTCCTGCACCCTCCAATTCTTGCTTCATGGAGGCATCTCACTTCTGTGAGGTGTGTATAATAGTCTTTTTTTCCATAAGTTTTCTTTCGCTTCCTGTGTTGTCTCTGTTTCCTCTCAGTTTGGGTTTTCTAAAAATCATTTCTTAGGTTGGCCTTTATCTTTAATATTGGTGGCCTTCCTCAAAGCTGAGTGATCCTGGCCAACCGACCTCAGCACAAGAACGAGGCACGCACACGCTCACGGGGCCCTGCGTGCCTTTGCTCGTGGGCTTCAGCACAGGGTGAGATGCCCGCAACCTCGCTCTTTGACTGATCTACTGGGCATGTTTCTCTCCAAGGCTCTTCAGCTTCTCCAGAGCAGAATCCTCTCTTTTCCTTTCTGATGGCAAAGGCGTGGCTCTCTGCTTTCTAGAAATGGGGAACTGAGGACCCCACAGGTCAGTATGTACATTTAACTCCACCCCTTTCTCAGCCCTGCTCCCCCCTCCTGCTCTGCACTGCGCCTGGGATCCTTGTTTCAGGAATGCTGTGGTTCAGCTTCTCTGAGAATAGGCCATGGGTCTCCAACAGAGGTCCGGGGGGTGAGTGTGTTCTCTGGGCTTCATGGAGTAGGGGAGAGGACCTGTGGTCTAATTATTCCAAATGAGAGCCCCCCCTCTGCCTTGCACAGCACTGGGTGCCACCCTGTTTCTGCGATTCCTCTGGGTCCATCAGTCCCTATTGAATCGGCGCCCCCTCCAAAGGCAATAGAATGAAGTGTCCACGGATGGTGTACCCCAGCTACCTCTCCCTGCTCTCTGAGGTCACTCATGGCATTTTCTGTTAATGCCCAGGTGTCCTCTGCTGCTGCTTTCATCTTCATAGGTTTGCACCTTAAAAAAATCCTTCTGTTCTATGTAATGAGGTTTCCAGAAGAGAGAGGGGATAAACATGGGAGTTCAATCTGCCCCTGTTAACAGGCAGACTCTGTAGACCAAGGAAGAGAACTGTAGGATGACGAAAGTCAGAAATGTCATCACAGACATAGTACGGGAAGTGACTACCGGCAGGGAGGCTGGCCTGGAGGTTCCCACAGATTCTTGATGAGAGATGGTAAGTGAAAGTTTCATGAATGTTGGGTGTGTGATACATCTGTAACCTGGAACAGAAAAATGAAGCAGCAGATTTGAGAAGGCAGCCAATGTGCTCCTACACAGGTGAATTCAATGTTTGGATCCCTCTTTTTCTCCGGCATTCTCTCTCACATGCACTCTCTCGGCCTATTTGTCCCTTTGTGTCTCCCTTTCTATACCTTTTATCTTCCTAGAAGCTCAAGGCTACTGTTCCGTTTTATTCAGCTCTGTCTTAGACCAGTGTTTCTGCAACTTTAATGTGCATACGAATCACATTAAAAAATGCAGATTCTGATGGATAGGCCTGAAGTGGGGCTGAGAGTTCCCAGGTGATGCTGACCCCAAGGTTCTGGAGGTTTGGAAGAGCCAACGCACGAAGCGCATTGCACCCGCGGCACGGTCCAGCCCATTCCCTCGCCTGCTCCGCGCTCAGTCCTCTGCCCTCCTGCAGGCTTGGGCTGAATTAGGCCTGGCTTTTCCACATCGTTTCCTGGAATAGCTCGTGTTAGGGTCTGGTCCACAGGCGGGGGCTCCACAGAGACCTACCGCGGTGACATGTTGTCCTGGTGCTTGTCCGTCCCTGCCCCTGGGCACCCCCGGACCACGCCCAGCTTGTAGAACATTCTGCAGCACCTACGGCACATCTCCCACCTGCCACCTGGGTGCTCAGTTTCCTGTCGCTCTTGCCCCAGCCCTGCATCCAGTAGGAAGTCAACTGGGCAAATGGCTGACTCGCTACGGCAAAGAAGCTCAAATCCCAACATCAAAATTTAGGGGGACTATCACCAGGTCTCTTTTGACACAGTAAACTAGCAGTATTTAATCACAGAATAGAGAAAACAAAAGAAGGCGTTTTCTTGATTTTCATAAAGAGACTGAGGATGAAGCCAAGTGGCCTAATGTGAATTTTCAGAATTGGCATTCGCTGTTTTCATCTGCCTAATGTGATTCCCGTTCTGCTCATTCCGGCAGGATTTCATTTGTCTGATGTGGTTTTAGAAGAAGCAAAAGAAGTGGTTTAAGAAGCAAAAGGAAAAACTAGCTTGTTCTTAATATCTTATTTTGATTTGTTTGCAGTGAATATAATTAGGGTTGCTTTAAATGTGTTCTTTCTCCTCAAAAGCCTGACGTGAACTTGAGAACTTGGGATTTTATCGGGCCCAGATCAGCCCCGAGTGGATTCTTTCTGAATGCTGTAGTCAGTCAGGGTGTACCTCGCTTCTGCTTCCTGGGGTGATGCCTTGCTGTCCTGGATCTTTGCCTTGAGGCTGTCAGTGGGGTCACTGAGTGTGACTTGGAGGATGCTATCTTATTAGTGCGAGTGAATCACAGTAATGAGATCCCAGTTCGGTTTTGTATCATGCCCAGCATCCTGCCGAAACTCAAACAGACACGGCTAAGAAGAGACATTCAATTGCATCAACAAAAACAGCATGCGTAAGTTTTGAAGAGTTCACCATTAGGGAATCCAAATGAATCTCTAACGTTTGCTCTGGATTATGTGACTATACCTCTAATTACTCATTCCCCAGAGGTTAGGAGAGAGACCCCGCTCGAGGAAGCGGATGTGTAATCATTGCCTCACAGGTTCGCTCATTGCTATTTGGTACAACATTAACATCCCTTTATGTTTCTTGAGCATTTGCCCGACTGTTTTCTCAGCAGGGTGCACGGGGAAGGCTGATGGGATCTTGAAGTGCCTGGCTGGACCTGGGAATTGGACGCCGCTGTAAATGGGGACATTTGCTTGGCTCACTGGCTAATGAGTGAAAGATCGCCAAGACTAATAACGTTCCAGTGGAATTTCCTTAATGATTGGCACAGTTCATTAAGAGAAGAAACAAAACTAGAGATACTCTTGGGAGGGGCTGGGGGATGCGATGGTCAGGTCATGGAGGTGGGGGCCGTGCCTCAGAGGAATGTGACTTTCACACAATTAGGTGTTTTGAAGGAAGACAGAGCTTGGACACAGTTGAATAATTTTGGCTAATTGAGATTTACATGGGTCAAAGAGCAGAGGTCTTGCTGCCATTAAAGCAGGCTGACATCCGTTCTGGGTCCCTGGGTGAACAGTGGCCCATGTGTGCCCCAGGACAGTGGAAAGTGGCACCTCCCTGACAAACAGCAGCTTTCATGGGATATACCCTTCTGCCTTGTCCCACCTGCTGGAATCCAGGGTGTGTCTGATGGCTTCCAATTCACCCAGATGGAGTCACAGCTAATAAGTCTCATTGACCTTCTGCAGGAGAGAGACCTAACGAGGCACCTCTGTCCTCTGCTGCGTGTCTGTCAGGGGGACACCTGTCAGACGTGCTTCTGAGCTGCAGAAAGGGTGCCACGCAGGTGCTCATCATTCTGAGTTTGGGGTGTGAGAGAGGCTGACTGCTACTTTGAATGTAGAGTATGAGTTTCTGTCTACAACAGATAATCCACTTCCTTCTTCTCGTTGAACCACCTACCTCTGACGGTAAGCCCCCTCCCAACCACCCTACGCTAGTACTGGAATGGAAAATTCATTCCTAGTCATTGGAGAAGCTCTCTCTGCCGGGGGTAGGCCTCTGCCAGCCGTGTGGCAGCTTTGAGCATATTGGGAAAGACACCCCCTCCCGGCGGGGGCACGCCTGCACGCTGGTGCAGCTTGGTGAGCTGAGCGCAGGCTGTATTGCAGCTACTGCTGGCCCTCTGGGCAGGCACCGGGCAGGACACAGATCACAGAGCTGCGCACCACGGTCTCGGCCACTTGGTCTGAAGTGGCACCAAAGTACAGAGAGACCCCTGAACTTGCTGACTGTCAGTCCCACTGAGATGCCCATTGTCCCAGCCCCAAGTTCCTGTAGGTCCTGGGCCAGAGTCCCTCTGTGGCACATAGGTGTCCCCTCTGAGTTCTTGCCTGCTCACTGGGTGGCCACATAGACTTCACTCCCATCTTGCTGACCTCAAAGGCACCCCTTTCTCCCTCTCTCTTTCCCAACACTTAGCTTCTTCATGTCGAAAAGCTTAGGTTCATAAAAGTCAGGAAGAACTACAGCTTGAGATCTTCCACCTTCTAAAAAGGAAGAGAAATACACAGCAGGCTACCAACTAGGAAGGAGAGGGAAGAGTGATACAGACAACGCAGACGCAGTTCGATATTTCAATGCATTATCCTGCCGCACGCGCCCTGAACACGAAGCTCCCCGATGAATGACGGAGAGAAGCCCGTGTGCTCTGGGGACATGAGCAGACGTGCCCTCTGAGTTGTCCTGGCCTTGCGCAGACTCTGAAGAACATTTATAAGTGGTTCACAGCTCCTCTAGCAGGGTGGGGAGACACGTTCTTGGTAAAATTTCATCTCTTCAACAAACTTACTAATATGTATATTTTTAAATTTCTCAAGATGAATCAGGACAATTGCGGGATGGTCTGAAAAACCACTGGGGCTCCTTCAATAATTCAACAGGAGCTGAGTTCCCCTGGGGTCCGGTGGAGAGAGGGTGCATAAGACACGGGTCTGCCACTGGATGCGTGTGACCTTGGACAGACTCCTCCGTGAGGAGCTGGTTGGGCTGGGATCGGATGATTTCTTAGGGGCATCTCAGCATTGCTGTCCTTAAAAATGCTGTCACATGAAGGTCATCACGTGCTAAAGAGAATTTGGGGAAGGATGACGAGCAAGTCAATACTTACTTTTCCTTTCTGGTTTTTTTCTCTTTATTCCTTCCTCACTCAAGTTCATTATTTTTGTTTCTCTTAACTCCCTTGTTCTTACTTCCTCCTTCTTCCACCCATCTTTGTTCTGGTTTCCTCTCTCTTTCCTCCTTCTTTTGCATTCCCTTAATGCTTATTATTATTTATCGTTACTGAATTAAGTTTTACAGGTTCTGACCTTAACTTTAGCCAGGTTGAATGCTTTACATTTCTGTCTAAGCACAGAAAGGACAGTGAAACCAAACTGAATGTTTTAAAATTGGTATGTAATCCTCAAATATGGTTTTCTCTGAAGACCTCATGAGAGAGAAATCCCCCCACCCAAGCTCCTGCCCCCCAGCAAATGGAGGAAATGAGCCCGTGGCATTGTTAACCTCTGACACGCGTGCTAAGCAGGAGGGGTTTGGCTGCTGGAGGACCAGCTGCTGTGTGGGAAACACCTCATTGCCTTCTTAGATGTGAGAGGCAACAAGATGGATGTGTTATGAAAATAACACTAGGCTGAAATGTCGCTGTGAGTGCACATATGTTCATAGGTAGAGTCGAGTCCATTTAGGGTCACTAAAACATCAGGTTGCTCTGGAAAATGAACTCAGCTCTCTCTGAATTTCAGGTCCAGCAGGTTAGCTTTTTGTAGGTCAAATGAAATGCTCAGATTGGCACAGAGCCTCGCTGGCTGTCACCCATAAAACCTGTGACTTTGATACTCAGTGAAAAATGCACATCTGGAATGCTGTCAGGCCTCGCCCTCTTCGAGCTTCTGCTGCTTGGTATTTAATTATTATGGCTTAGATGTGACTCAGGCGACAGGCTTTTTTTTGGCAATGATCAGAACTGCTCTTGATGAATAAATCAGGAATGCTGTTTATTTTTTACATTAGAGCACGTGACTAAATTTATTTTTTATATCTTGAGTGAACAAATCTGACACTTACCAAAACACATTAAAAATGTTCTGAGGTATGCATTAAGTTTGCAGACTGCTTTCTGCAGATTGCCGTGTCTGCTCTCTGATGCTTTGGTAGATAGCACTATTATTTATGTAATGGTACATTTACATTACCTGGAATTAAGGTTATGAGAACTAAAAGGGACCTCAGGCATCATCTGGTCCAATCTTCTTAGACAGAGAAGAAGATTGAGGTTCATGGGCTGAAGTCACATGCCACAGGCACTCAGTAGGGATTGTTAAAACTGGACCTAGAAACTCTGTGGTAATTCTGACACGGTCCCCTGACCATGCCACCATGGGTCCCTCCCCAAGTTGGAACATGTACCATTGCTGGCTCCTGAAATCATTTGAAGTGGTGCGAGATATCAGATTAAACAGCTGAACTACTTAGGAGACAGTCTTTTCCAATTCTCTTTTCTCTTCCTGATTGCACCAACTTTATTCTAAACATTGTCTCAGACTCTGAGAACACACGGATGAATTGGCTATAGTTTGTTCCTCTTCTCAAGAAACTCTCAGCTGAAGAACCTATTTCTCCGGATCAAACTGTATGCGATTGTGTGTGTTTATGTGTGTGCATGTGCAAGCATGTACCTGCCTGTGTTTTTTCTGTCTCATTTAATTATGAGTATTCTTGTAGCCTTATTTTTTAACATGCAAATATATCCTAGGGAAAAATGTCTCTGAGAAGCTAAAACTCCCGCTATCTGCTCCAAGTCACCATAGGAGCAGTCTTTGTTTTTTGAGAAATGTTCACCACAATAAGTCTAACATCCATCAGGATACAGAGTTACTTTCTTTTCTTGTGATGAGAACTTTTCAGATGTACTTTCTTAGCAAAGGCGATCTTAAGGAGAAGTCTGTGTTTGAAGCTAGTCTTTAACTCGAATACTTGCTAATCTTCTCCTTTAACCAATAGACAGCAAAGCTCAGGCTCAGAGCCTTCATCAGGGTACAGCCTACAAGGAGAGTTAAACAGCATTGACTTGTCTTCATTCTCTAGAGAAAGTGTATTAGTTATTTACAGCTATGTGATAAAATATATCAAAACCCAGTGGCCTAGAACAACAATAAATATTATCTCACTCAGTTTCTCTGGGTCAAGAATTCAGGGCTTTTTATTTTATTTTATTTTTTAAACTTATCTATTGTTGAATGTATTACAGATGTCCCTCCTTTTTTCACCCATTGACCTCCTCCTCCCACCCTTAACCCCCTCCTGCCTTCCCCACACTTTGTGTCCATTGGTTATGCATATTTACATATAAGGTTTTTGGTTTATCTCTTGCCAATGTCCCCTCCCCCCTTCCCTTTGAGGTTCCTCAGTCTAACAATCAATTTGTATTTCTTAATTCCTTCACCTTTTTCACCCATTCCCCACACCCCCCTACCATCTGGCAACCAACAAAAAGTTCTCTGTATCTATGAGTCTGTTTATGTTCTGCTTGTGCATTTTGTTTCTTGATTCAATTGTTGATAGATATGTATTTATTGTCATTTTATTGTTTATATTTTTTATCTTCTTCTTCTTCAAGAAGACTCGTCAACATTTCATATAATACTGGTTTAGTGGTGATGAACTCCTTTAGCTTTTTCTTGTCTGGGAAACTATATGTCCATCGATTCTAAATGATAGCTTTGCAGGATAGAGTAATCTTGGTTGTAGGTCCTTGCTTTTCATCACTTTGAATATTTCTTGCTGCTCCCTTCTGGCCTGCAAAGTTTCTTTTGAGAAATCAGCTGAGAGTCTTATGGGAGCTCTGTTGTAGGTAACTAACTGCTTTGGTCTTGCTGCTTTTTTTTTCTTTATTGATTTTAGAGAGAGAGGAAGGGAGAAGGAAAGAGAAATAGAAACATTGATGAGCGAGAACATCGATTGGCTGCCTCTGCATGGCCCCCACTGGGGATTTGACCTACAACCAGGAATCGAACAGGCAACCTCTTAGTGCATGGGTCAATGCTCAACCACTGAGCCACACTGATCGGGCAAGGTCTTGCTGCTTTTAAGATTCTCTCTTTGTCTTTAATCTTTTGCATTTTGATGATGATGTGTCTTGGTGTGGACCTCTTTAGGTTCATCTTGTTTGGGACTCACTGTGCTTCCTGGACTTGTATGTCTGTTTTCTTCACCAAGTTAGGGAAGTTTTCTGTCATTTTTTCAAATAGGTTTTCAATTTATTACGCTTTCTCCTCTCCTTCTGGCATCCCCATGATGCAAATGTTGTTACTCTTTAAGTTGTCCCAGAGGCTCCTTACACTATCCTCATTTTTTGGGGATTCTTTTTTTCTTTTTGCTGTTCTGATTGGGTGTATTTTTGCTTCCTTATATTCCAAATCAGTGGTTTGCTTCTTGGCTTTACCTATTCTACTATTGATTCCCTGTAAATTATTCTTTATTTCAGTTAGTGCATCCTCCATTTCTGACTGGTCCTTTTATATGCTCTTGAGGTCCTCATTAAGTTCCTTGAGGTCCTCACTAAGTTCCTTGAAGTTTTCACTAAGTTCCTTGAAATTCTCACTAAGTTCTTTGAGCATCTTCATAACCAGCGTTTTGTACTCTGCATCTGTTAGATTGCTTATCTCCATTTCATTTAGTTATTTTCCTGGAGTTTTGTTCTTTTCTTTCATTTGGGACATGTTTTTTTTTTTTTTTGTCTCCTCATTTTGGCTGCCTCCCTGTGTTTGTTTCTATGTATTAGGTAGAGTTGTTATGTCTCCTAGGCTTCATAGAGTGGCCTAGTGTAGTAGTTGTCCTATAGGGTCCAGTGGCACAGCCTTCCTGATCACCCCATCTGGGCCCTTGAGGTACACCCTCATGTGGACTGTATACCCTTCTGTTGTAATTGAGTCTTGGTTGCTGTTGGCACATCAATGGGAGAGATTTACTCAGGCTGATCAGCTTCAAGAACTGGCTGTGCCCACTGACCACTGGCCTCTGATTCCCTTGGAGGATCAGCTGTATAGAGGCCCACCACACAGAGCAAGACTTACTTCATCAGGGCTCTGGTACCCACTGAGTCCATTCATTGAGTGTGTCACTTGTGGAGGTAGTTGGGTGGTGGTGTTTCAATGTGGTCTGAAGCTGTCTACTGGGTGTCCTGGCTCTGGGGCAAGGTCAGTCACTAATTGTGTCTATCTGGGGCCACCCGGTATAAGCTACAAAGTGATCTGCAGATGGCTGCTTCTTGTGCTGGGCTTGAAGGTGCCCAGGCAAAGTCAAGCTGTGAACCAAGGCTGGCTGCTTCTAGTGCCAGGCCTGGGGCCACTTAGAGAGGTATGGGGCTCACTCAGGCCAGATGCTGTTTGTTTGAGAGAATTTAGGAAAATCAGAAGCAGGAGCCAAGACAGGCCAATCCTATGGTAAAGCCACTGGAAACAGCTTGGGTGCGCCTGAAAGTTGGCTGGGGTGGGGCCTCAGGGAATCACCAGGGCAGGGCAAACATGGTGAGCCCTTTAAGAGGAACTGCCTGGGACTCCAAAAGCCTCAGCCTCCCTCAGCCTCAATTCCCACTGGTTTTTACAGCCAGAAATTATGGAGACTTCTCTTCCTGGCACTGGAACGCTGAGCTGGGGGTCCTGGTGTGGGACCGGGACCCCATCACTCCTCAAGGAGGACCTTCACAGCCAAGGTGTCCCTCCTGATTTTTATTTTTTATCCACCACATGTGGGTGTGGGACCAGCCCGTCTGCGCCTCCGCCCTTCCTATGTCTCGATGTGGCTTCTTTAATTTCGTAGCTGTAGGACTTCCATTCAGCTTGATTTCAGGTGGCTCTGAATGATGGTTGTTCTGTAGTTTAGTTGTAATTCTGATGTGATTGTGGGAGGAGGTGAGTACCATGCTTACCTATGCCACCATCCTGACCAGAAGTAAAAAATTCAGGGGTGTCTTAGCTGGGTATTTCCAGTCCAGAGTCTCTCATTAGGTTGTAGTCACAGTGTCAGCCAGGGCCGCACTCATCTGGAAGTTTGACTGGTGCCGGGGATCTGCTTCCACAGTGGCTCAATCACACGGCTGTGGTAAGAGGCCTTGGTCTCTTGCCACAGGGAAGTCTTCACTGGTGGCTTGGATGGCCTCACAGCACATCAGCTGGCCTCTCCCAGACTGAGTGATCCGGGGAGAGCAAGACAGAGTTGTAATTTGTTTTATGACCTAACCTTAGAAATCACACTCTGTCTTTTCTTTAGCATC
This sequence comes from Tadarida brasiliensis, assembly GCA_030848825.1. NCBI lineage: Eukaryota > Metazoa > Chordata > Mammalia > Chiroptera > Molossidae > Tadarida > Tadarida brasiliensis. The sequence continues at coordinate 13,360,573 of CM061273.1, read as the reverse complement.
CTATCTGGTATGTGGTCAGACCTCTTCTGTGGGAAGGGACAGCACAGGGGTGTGAATACAGAGAGACGAGACACATGGGGGCTCCTTGGGAGGCTGGTTAGCACAGAATGCGATACTGGTTTTCTCTATGACTATGAAAAAATCTACCTTTTAAATAAATATATTTAAGTGTTGAAGAGCTAGTCTGGTTTAAACCAAAAGGCTAAGTAAATTCTAACACAGATGGTCCTATCACAAAAATTGTATAGGTGACGTGCATATGACTATTCATTAGGAAACCCCTCATGACTCTGTGTGACCCCCTGAACCCAGCAGGACAAAGGAAAAACCTACTCTGTCAGTGTTGGTCCCAAGCCCTCTGGTCACAGTGGCTGCTCAAGACAACTCTCCCTTCAGTGGGAGAGGGCACGCAGTGGCACATTTCCATTTGGAGATGTCGCACGCTAACAGTAGTGACCCCTTTGTCCTTACACCGAAGGTACCCTATTGTCTCTGATGTGCTTTCAGCTGCCACCTTGTACACCACGTATGGAACTTGGACTTATGACTTTGAGATGACTTCAGTTCTTACCTCCATGTCTCCTTTTTGCTTACTGCTCCTGCCTCCCTGCTGCAGGTCATCTGTCCAAAACCAGATACAACTTCACATGGTATGAGGTTTGTTAGGATACAAACTCTCTAAGGGTCATTAGAGTCTGGACACTTGTTCTGGTTTATTAAATAACTTCAACTGATGAATTTTATTGTCTAAACATCTTTGATGTTTGTTTTAGCTATTTTTATACTCCAGAAATTTCTCCATCTGGAGTATTGACATATTAGAATATCTTTCTTGATATTATGTACCCAAGATCAGGCTGAGGAGGCTCTAAATTCCAAGTAGCTGATGCAAATAAACATTCATATATATTAATTTTTTCTTTTGCCCATTTTTTCTCTTGTTTCCCCCTTCATATTTATTTTTAACTGCTTGGTTTTCTTTCATATTTTTAAAAAAATCTTTATTTATTTATTTAATTTATTTATTTTTGTTACAGATGTTTCTCCTTTTCCCCCCATTGACACCCTCCTCCCCATCCCCCCCACCCCATCCCCAGCTTTGTTGTCCATGTCCATCAGTTATGCGTACATGCATATAAGTTCTATTGTTTATCTCTTCCTTTCCCCCCCACCCCCTCTTCTGAGGGTTGTCAGTCTGTACCCTACAGCCACATCTCTGGGACTACCCTGTTCCTCAGACTGTTATGTTCATTATATTCCACAAATAAGTGAGATCATATGATATTTGTCTTTCTCTGCTTGGCTTATTTCGCTTAGGATAATACTTTCCAGGTCCTTCCATGTTGTATCAAAGGATAGGAGATCTTTCTTTTTTACAGCTGCATAGTACTCCATTGTGTATATGTACCACAGCTTTTTTATCCATTCATCTACTGATGGACACTTGGGCTGTTTCCAGATCTTAGCTATTGTAAATAGTGCTGCTATGAACATGGGGGTACATATATTCTTTCTGATTGGTGTTTCAGGCTTCTTAGGGTATATTCCTAGAAGTGGGATCACTGGGTCAAATGGCAATTCAATTTTTAATTTTCTGAGGTAACACCATAGTGTTTTCCATAGTGGCTGCACCAGTCTGCATTCCCATCAGCAGTGTACTACAGTCCCGTTTTCTCCACACCCTCGCCAACACTTGTTGTTTGATGCTTTGTTGATGGCGGCCATTCTGACAGGTGTGAGGTGATACCTCATTGTTGTTTTAATTTGCATCTCTCTGATGATTAGTGATGTTGAGCATTTCTTCATATGTCTCTTGGCCATTTGTATGTCCTGTTTGGAGAGGTGTCTATTTAGTTCCTCTGCCCATTTTTTAATTGGGTTCTTTGTCTTCCTTTTGTATGAGCACTCTATATATTTTGGAAATTAACCCCTTATCTGATGTATCATTGGCAATTATGCTCTCCCATAGAGTGGGTTCCCTTTCCATTTTGATGGTTGTTTCTTTTGCTGTGCAGAAGCTTTTGAGTTTGATGTAGTCCCATGTTTTCATTTTTTCCTTTGTTTCTGTTGCCTTAGGTGATGTATCAGTGAAAATTCTGCTGTGTGTGATGTCTGAAATTTTGTTGCCTACATTTTCTTCTAGGATTTTTATGGATTCATGAGTCACATTTAAGTCTTTTATCCATTTTGAGTTTATTCCTGTGTATGATGTAAGTTGATGGTCTAATTTCATTTTTTTTGCATGTAGCTGTCCAATTTTCCCAACACCATTTATTAAAGAGGCTGTCTTTACTCCATTGTATGCTCTTGCCACCTTTGTCAAATATTAATTGAGCATAATGTTTTGGGTCAATTTCTGGGTTCTCTGTTCTATTCCATTGATCTATCTGCCTGTTCTTGTGCCAGTACCAGGCTGTTTTGATTACAGTAGCTTTGTAGTATAACCTGATACTCTGGTATTGTGATCCCATCTACTCTGTCCTTCTTTTTCAAAATTGCTGTGGCTATTCGGGGTCTTTTTTGTTTCCATATGAACTTTTGAAGTATTTGTTCTAGCTCTGTGAAATATGTCGTTGGTTGCTTGGTTTTCTTTCTTTATTGTTAATTTCTCTCCACACTTTCCCTAAGTTTCTCAGTGAAGTTTTTTTACAAGGTCAATTACATCAGGTATTCATTTGTTTAAATTTTTTTTCTTAGACACATTTCTGAATTCTTTTTTTCTACCTGAACTATACAACCTGTATCCTGAACTATTAGTTCTTTTTGTTGTAATTATTGGAATTACCTTTGTCTTTCTTCTGGATTAAATTTGTTGTTCTTTGAATCTCATATTTTAGCTTCCTTGTTTGGTAAAGTCCTGTATCTTGCAGTAATTTTTCAAGTTAAGATGATACCCTTCCATGTACCTGTTTCTTAAGTCTGCCCCATGTTGGACCAGTTATCATCTAGGTGTCCAGCAGTTATACAGGAATCTCCTGTCACACCATCCTTGTCTTTACTGCTCCACTGTGTTGTATCCCCTACTTCTGTATCCGAGGTCATATTGATCTAGACTGTTGTTTCGGTGAAGAAAATCCTCTTAAGAAGAAATTCCATGAGAGGGGAAGTTTTCGGAATATCTCAATTCTGAACATTTCCATATTATACTTGTTTTTGACTGCTAGTTTGCTGTATATAGAATTCTAGGTTTGAATTCATATTCCTTCAGAATTTTGAGAACATTGCTCCATTGTTTTCTGTCTTTCAGTGTTGCTGTTGAGAAGGGCAAAGTTATTCTTAACCTTGACCTTTGAATGTGATTTACCTCTTTCCCATTGGAAGCTTGTGGGGTTTGTCACTCTTGTTCTGAAATTTCACCATGATTTGCCTGGATGAAAGTCTAATTTCTTCACCCTTACCCTTTCCATTTGGGACATTACATTTTTGTCTCTGTTTCATAAGAGTTTATTGATCTGATTGTCAATGATGGCGATTCTCTGCTTCTCTTTTCTCTGCTCTCTCTTTCTGAAACTCCAGTTACTGAGATGTTGGATCCCATGGTCCACTCTGCTAATTTTCTTATATTCCCTTTCTTGTTTTCCCCTTTTTTATGGTCTCTTTTCTGGGACATACATTTAACTTTATCTTCCAATCTTTAGTTTACAATTTATGATATTATTTTTTTATTCCTAAGAATAAAAACATTATTTGACTGTTCCTTTATTTACATATAAATTTCTGTTTCCCTGTTCATAACTTATAGAAGTAGTGCACTTTTTAACGTTCCTCTCGAGGATGTTTTTACTGTTTTTGAAGCAGTCTTTTCTGGCTATTTGTTTCCTACATGTTGTTTCTGATTGTTTGGTTTAGTCTTTGTCTTAAATGTTTGCCTTGTATCTGTTCTACGTTAAGAATGAGGGACTAAGAAAGCTAATTTATAGTTCTAAGCATGTGGGAGCAGTCTTGAAAAATGATACTTGAGGGAAATGAGAAGGCATTTAAAATACAGTGTGGTCATTACTGTGATTAGAACAGCACTGGATATTATGGAGAGAACTTTACACGAGTGGGCATCTGACTTTGATGGAGGTCAAGGGAGGCTTGGCTTCATGTCTGAGAGTAGGTCTTATCCTGTCAAAGCGCATTGCAAGCTCAAGGAACACCATTCACTTATTCATTCATTAAATCTCCTTATGCATCAGGCACTGACATAGGGTACGATAATGAATAAAAGACACAGTTCCTACTTTTTTGTCTTCAAGAAGGAAAGACTGATAAGTAATCAAGCAATTAAAACATAGTGTGAAACAGTTATGAGGAATCCCTGTATTACATGCTTTGATTAGAAATTTAAATACACACTCCTTCAAAAGACACTGTACGAGAGGTAAATGGTGTTTCAGATACCTTGTGGGTGAAGTCAGATTTTATGGACTAGCCTGAGAAAGACCTCCACTATTTACATCATTGTAACTTTCAAAGAAACGCATTAATTTCTAAGTGCCCACTATGTACTGAAGGCTCTGTAGGCATTTTGCACTTCAAGAAACTGACTTAAAACTGCACTTTTGAAGCACAGCACTTAAAGTTTTGGCACTGCCTATAATTTTATGAATGGCAAAATGTGGAGTTAAATCAGTACCAGATTTTCTCTTGTTGGGGATGGTCTCTCCCTTGAAAGTCTTTGATCCTTCAGGCATTGATGCTGAGTTCAATATGTTTTTAGCTCTATGGCTTTGGGAAAGTCAATTGCTTTGTGTATGTGTATACGGTATTTGTATGTCTCTCTCTCTCTCCCCCTTTTTATGTGTAAAATGGGTGGAATGGCTCTTTCTCACTCGTCTGGAATAACAATACCTGCCCCACCTGGAATATGATCAGAAACACCTTAGCTGTGCTCAGTCCAGCAGAACCCAAAAGGGCAATGAATTATCATGGGGAAAATAAATGAAGTAAGAGTTGAGAAATGGTTTTACATTCTAGTTTTGTCAGCAATTAGGTGAGCGTCCTTTCACTTTCTCCCCCGGTGGTTTTTCTCCTTTGTAAAAGGAGGTCAGTCGTACCTGACCTGCTCATTTCCCCCCCTCACAGAAAGGATCAAAGCAAGCAATAAGTGAAAAGTCAAAAGGTTGACACAAATTTGAAACGTTCTTCTGGCAATGACCACAGTAGGCGTGTGGAGATTCTGCAGAACTCAGCCGCTGTTCGGGGAGCAGAACTGGGTGGGGGAGAGGCCCAGCCTAGCCAACCCCAGGGCGATCGGAGGGTGGTGCCCAGTTCTGTTCTTACCCTTGCTGCTTCGGGCTTATCTGGGGGCAGAGAGACCTCAGAGACCACAGGCAGCCTGTTTGGCAGGTCATTCTCCCTGCCCTGGTACAGTTGATGGTCAATAGCATGCAGTAGAGAACCTAGAAGTTCTCAAAGTGGGGTCCTCAGACCCGCAGAGTCAGCCTCGCCTGGGAACGGGTTGAAAACGCAGAATCTCATAGCCCATCACACTTCCTGAATCAGAGACTCTGAGGGTGGGGCCCAGGGATCCGTCTCAATGGGTGCTCCAGGGAATTCCCATGCTCTCCCCAAAATGTCAGAAGCACTGCCTCGGAGAAGCACTTTTCAGACTTTCATGTGCCTTACAATCTTACTGAAATTCAGATTCGGATGCAGAGAGTCTGTGCTGAGACGTAGACAAGATTCTGCTTCTCTAAATAGCTCCCAGGTGATGCTGATACATCTGGGCCACAAACCACAGAGTGAGCACAGGGCCTTGAGGAGACAGCTGGGACACAGAGATGTGGGCTCTGGGGCCAGGTCAGCTGCTCACTTGGGGGCTCACAGGCATCTCACTTCCCCCTTCGCCTTCAGTTCTTTCCTCAGGCCTATAAATGGGGGTCAGATCTTCCCTCAGTTCTTCCCGAGTCTGATGCTGCATAGTTCTCAGGAGATGTGGTAGCACTGCAGACATCCTTTCCTGTCCTGTAGGCACACCGCTCCTGGCACCTGGCAGCCCTGGGGGTCCTCCCCCTCGGCCCGGCTGGCTTTATTTCCAGAGCTGGTCCAAGCTCCTGTGGTAACGCATCCGGTTCCCAGGTGCTCAAGCTCGCTGGCTGCTGTTATAACCCTTCCCAACCCACAAAGCCAGACTCTGCATTTTTGGTTTGAATGCTTCTCTCCCGAGGAGCTCTGGCTACTGTGAGGTCTTCCCACTTCCTGGGGCCGCAGTTTCCAGCACACAGCTGCCCTCGCAGGAGTGCAGCTCGTTAGCACAGACTTGAGGACCCGCCCCCCTTGGTGGCCATGTGTGTGCAGAGGAGAGGGACCCGAGGGGAGGCACATGTGGACCAGGGAGAGGAAATGCTAATGGACATGTTCCAGCCCAGGACTGCTTAACACAGGGTGTTGTTCATTCCTGGTCTGAGGCCGGACTCCCCAGCTGGGTCCAAGAGGTGGTGGTCGGCACACAGAAGAACCAGAATGAGGTTCTGTGTAGCCTCTTTCTGTTTGCTTTCATTATGATCTTTATTGCACACATCTATATTTCTTGAAGAGAAGTTATAAAACATTAATTCATAACTCGTCCTTTCACAGATAAGCATTATTAACATTTAGCATATTCCGGGTATTTTTTTTTTTCCGTAAACATAATAAGGATGTAAGCTAGGTGAATGGAATGTATACATATTCATTTATGTATATTTTTAGTTCAGATGGAATCATAATGCGCTTACTTTCCTATAGTTTCCATTACGGAATCATTACTGCATGCAGCTTAGCATGTCAGTGTACAAGCTTCAAATCACCACTCGTCACGGCGCGCAGGGCTCGGGCAGAGGCGTAGCACCCCGTTTTCGGAATCAGTCCTCTGCTCTTTAATATTCGGGCTGTCTGCACTTTTCTACTGATGTCAACCGTGTTTGATGAACATCTGCATTGTTTTCCTGGGCATGCATTTCTCGGTGCAGAACTGGGATAGAGGGTATGCGTGTTATTCCAGGCATTTGGAACATCTTACCAAAGTGATTCCAGAAAACTGTGATAATTTGCACTTCCCTTGGCAGTGTATAACCATGTCTACTTATTGGTACACTTGCCAACCAGGGATCCTTATTCTTCTTTTAAAATTTAAAAAAATATCTTGCCAATTTAATAAGCAAAAATGGTATTATAGCTCTGGTTGGTCAAGGGCATGTACCTGGGTTGCAGGTTTGATTCCCCAGCCCCAGTCAGGTCACGTGCAGGAGGCAACCAATCGATGTGTCTCTCTCACATTGATGTTTCTCGCTCTTTCTCTCTCCCCCTCCCTCCCTTCCACTCTCTCTATAATGGAAAAATGGAAAAATATCCTCGGGTGAGGATTAACAACAACAACAAAAAGGTATTATATCATTTGAGCTTCTTTGGTTACAAATAAGTGGAATCCTTATTGGCCATTTGTACTGTCCTTTCTGTGAGTTGCTTGTTCATATCTTTTGCTCATTTCTTTTTCAAGTCTGGTACCTTCTTTCTTCTTATCGATCTCTAGGGATACTGATGATTTTTGCCCACTATGTGTGTTGCAAATATTCCTCTCAGTTTGGCGGTGCTGGTTTTCTAATATGATTAATGGTATTTTGCAACGTGGAGATACTCACATTTTACTCCGGCTCATCTGTCAGTCCGCTGTGAGGCCTCTGTCTCCTGGAGCCTTGCTTCTGAGTGTTTCAGGCACAGATGCTGGGGCAGGCTCTCATCTTTCAGAGCTCCACGAGGCACTGTTGAAACTCAGAATTATAGCAAGATCTTAATCACTTCTCTTTTGCTCTGAATGTTTCTCTGGGAACTGCTGTGGGTGTGTAGGTATTAGCGGGAGTGTAGGCGTTTTTGTTTGTTTTTAGTTAGAATTGCTGGTGTTAGATATTTCCAAGGTCACAGTTCCCATAATTGTTTTTCTTGGCGTTTTCTTGGCTTCAGAAGAAATGGGACCCTTCGGTAGGTTCAGACTCATGAACTTTAATGCCCGTGGTCTCACAGGACACAAGCAAATGAAGCCCTTTCCTTACTCAGAAGTCTGCTTTGTCGTTTGCTTTCTGAAATGAAGCACTGTCTTTGGTGACACTGGAAGAATCATCAACAATTTAATAATGTGATACATCAATAATTTAAGTAACAATTTAATAATTATTTAATATTACTAAATAACAATGTAACGGAAAGATGAAGTCACTTGGATAATTAAAATTTATGATGGAAAAATTATCTTGGGATTTCAAATGTTCTCTCCATCTGGCATTGTCCTCTCCCTGTGACCGCTGATCCATCACCAAGCTTTGTAGATGCTTCATGAGAACTCCTTTTTGTTTGTTTGTTTGTTTAATCTTCTCCTGAGGATATTTTCCTATTGATTTTCAGATAGAGTGGGAGGGACAGAGACATTGATGTGAGAGAGACACATCAATTGGCTGCCTCCTGCACAACCCTGACCAGGGCTGGGTATTGAACCTGCAACCGAGGTATGTGCCCTTGACTGGAATCAAACCCGAAACTCTCTGATCTGAGGGCTGATGCTCTAACCGCTGAGCTAAACCAGCCAGGGTCATAAGAACTCTTTTTCTTTTTTCTCATGCCTCTTACCTCTTTGCTATTCCCATGTACATTCTCTAAGAGGTCCTGGTCAGATCACACTTAGGTCATTGTAATAATTCTCTCATTTGAATCCTTTGTTTCAGTCTCATCTCCTAAAATCCTCCCAAGTAGGATTTTAGAATCCTTCCTCATCTCCTTGCCTTTGGTGAAGCAGCCCCCGGGGACCCCACCATCAGGCTCCAACCTCCTCTCCAGTCTCATCCCTCAGGAGGCCCCACCTGAACCATCCTCCCAGCCAAAGGGGATGTCTGTGGTCCAAGGAGCCACCTGCCTCCACAGTTCCGTTCAGGCCGCCTCCCCCAGAGAAAGGGCATTTCTCAGGTTCAAGTTCGTAAAGCTGCTTCCTTAGAGCTGGCAGGGACGAGGCACTCTAATGGCTGTCCTGCCCTAGGGTTCTCCTCCTCCTGCGGAACTCTAGGGGAGTTGTTTCCTTCAGGGGCACTGAACTGTCCAGGCGTGGACTGTTGCCACTCGGTTTGCTGTCCTCACTCAGTGACACAGGAGGCCTCAGGGGCAGGGAGCAGCCTCTTCCCCAGCTCCCTACCGCAGGAACGGCTCCACGGGACAGTCCACGGCGACGTCCCTCACCAACGTGTCATATGTTGTTTCTAAAACATAAAATTATCATATGATCCCGCAATTGCACTTCTAGGTGTATATTTAAAAGAATCGAAAACAGATGTTCAAGCAACGACGTGTGTGCAAATGTTCGTTGCAGCGTTATTCACAGTGGCAAACGGTGGGAACAAACCACGCGCCCGCCAGTAGCCGAGGCGGCGTTCACACAGTGGACTGCGAGCAGTCCGGAGCAGGAGGAAGGACCGCGCCACGCTGCAGCGAGAGGACCCACGCGCAAGGCGGCGCGAGCCCCGGCTCCATTCGGATGGGACGTCCAGAGGGGCTGTCTGCTGGGATACGGAAAGCACGCTGGTGGTCGCCAGGGCTGGGGGCGGCAAGGATGGGAATGAGGCTTGAGGGGGGTGAGATTTTTTTTGGAGAAAAATGTTTCAGGACTAGGTAGAAGTGATAGTTGATCAACACTGGGAATGCCGTAAATGCCACCAAATTGTTCACCTAAAAATGGTTAATTTCCTGTTATGCGAATTTCACCTCAATAGAAACAGAAAACAGGGGAGAGCTTTGCCTGTTGGCACATGAAGTGAGAGGGACAGATGACACGGTGCCGAGTTCTGGAGACGTGGGGACCTGGCCTGACGGTCCACTGTCTGCCGGGCTCTTCTCGGTCTTACAGGAAAGTGAAGTTGGGGAGAAGGGTCGCAGGCTGTAAGTTCCTGGCCGTTTGGTAAATATTAGCAACTGCATCGGCACGCCTCATTTCCCCCCAAATAAAATGTGTTGTAAGTTTGGAAATTCACCTTTGATGTTAAATTTAAAAACAATCTCCCAATTGCTGTTTTTCTCAGGCAAGAAGAACAAATAAAGTGTGACTTTATTCTCTGCTACTTAGGGGCTTGGCGGTCCCCCCCGCTGCCCAGGGGCCACGCTGGAGGACACCCCACCACAGTGCTTGGTGCTGCGCTTCTTCCGAAGCGTGGCTGTGTCTGTTTTGTGTGTCCCTCTCTCCATTCCCACACCTCAGCCCTTCTGCCCTCTTCCCCCAGGACAAGGTAGTATTTTTAAAGACCTTAAGCTAGAAATGATTAATCAAGCTGCAAGGAGAGGTAGCTCCTTGGAGTCTGGGGAAACAGAGAAAGGATGCTTTCTCCTCTGTTAAAATGCAAACATACAAGCCACAGACCCCTGTGTTCAAAAACTTCTAATGAAGCTTTTCTGGAAAGCCCGCTTTCCTCCACCTGCCTGCTATCTGCCCTGGCTGATTGTTGCTTTGGGTTGAGTCAATTTTATTTACTTATTTATTTTGTTAAATATGGTTTTTTTTTTATTGATTTTTTAAAGAGAAAGGAAAGGAGAGAGAGCTAGAAACATCAACGTGAGAGAGAAACATCAATCGGCTGCCTCCTGCACGCCCCCTACCAGGGACCGAGCCCTCAACCTGGGCATGTGCCCTGATGGGGAATCAAACTAGGGCCTCTCAGTCCGTGGGACGATGCTCAATCCACCGAGCCACACCAGCTGGGCAGCTTGAGTCCACTTTAAAAGACCACAGCTAAAGTTGCCGTAAATTAAGTGAGCATAAAACTTATGTGGAGGCAGCAGGGAGAGGAAGAAGGAAAGAGTGTGTTGTTCCACCCTCTAAAATCTTTATTGCTCCTGTTTTTCTTTCAGTTATCTTAGAAACATTTATTGAGCACACAGTGTGCCAGCCACTGTGATGGGTAATGGGTATTTCATGATGCATCAGTGAGACACAGTTTTTGCTCTCAAGGAGATGAATTTTTCTTTATCCCAAAATGATGCAATCATTTTCTGTGTACGGGATGATGCTCCAACCAACTGAGCCACACCAGCCAGGGCTACGCAATCATTTTAGCTCTGACAAATGCAAAACTCATGGTTAAAGTTTTCTCTTCCGTAATAAAGAACCTCAGCCTCCCAGTTCCCTCTTTTCAATGTGCACATTTTTTGCCTTTTATGGGGTTCTCAAGGCTTACAACAGCCGAAATAGTTCTGGGAACGAGACCTGGTTGTGAAAAGAACTGTGTTGTAGCCTGAATTGGTGAGCCTTTCCAGTTCCAAAATCCTGAAGGACCCCACGTGTGGGTAGGACGTGGTGGCCCAGGTGGGACGCACACCTCACAGTGTCACAGGCCATCTCGGAAGGTCTGGGCTCTTCCAGGGCGCACCATGTGTGGGCTTGCGTGGCTCTGGAGAGGAGGGCTCCTTTGGACATCTGCAGAACAAAGCCCCGGTCCTGAGAGCGAGCCCTCCTGAAGCTGGAACCACGGCCTGCTGTGCATATGGCTGGCTTTGAAAACCTTCCAGGACTGTAGGCTGCTTGTTTGCACAGCATGTTGCTGCCATGTTCACTTAGGCCCTCGAGAGAACCAGAGTTCAGGAAGACAGACCTGCCCAGGCATCCCGTGGCAGCTAGGACCTCTCTGGGCCTTGCACTGCATTCAGCGGTTGTCAGACTCGGTTCGCGGGTCCTCGGGGGGTACCTTGCCTGTGAAGAGCAGCCAGAACTGCCTGAGTTCTTTTCCCTGCCCTCCGGCCGTAGCTCCACTAAAAACCAACCTGACCTTGGCTTCCTCGTGGAGTATTGGTACTGCTCTACAACCTAGTTTGCCTGGGATACTTGTACTTAATCTCTCTTGTCTCAGAAGAACTATGATTAGCACCTCTTTTTACTGTCCAAAGTGTCCTGATTTGGACAATCAATTATATGAACGGCTGAGTTGGTGATGACCTGGCACAGGGCCTGCAGGCCAGATTCGCTCCGCAGGAGTTTCCTTGGTCAGCTTAGCATGATAAACAATGTGAATGTTAGCAGTCAGGACACGCACCTGTCTTTTTCCACAGACCTCACCATTCCCTAATGTCTCATTCCTGCTCCATGGCTATTGCATAATAGCCTTTGTTGCCTTTTGAATGTTAGACTCTTGGCTTATAGGAATATGCTGTGCTCCTCCTGTCTTGACCTTGGCATATTTACCAATAGGGCTGGCTCACAGGAAACCTGAGAAGTTTGTGAGTGTGTCGCAAAATGCAGGGATGACCGCTGCAGAGTATGACACTTTCATTTGGGTTTAAAGGCCTGTAGCGAATGATCTTATTTCCTAAACCTTTCTGTATTTGTTTGAGGATCCCCAAGTTTGGATATTCTTGTTCAGGGATGTGTGGAGCAACCTCCTGAATTTCTGCGGTGTCAGGAATGCTCTCAGTTGCAAGTGACAGGCCACCTGCAGGTGCAGTGGTGTCATCAGTGGAGATACTGAGCCATCACCTGTAGACACTCACACGGTGGATTTAGCACAGCAATGATGGCAGCATGTGGGGTTCGACAGTTCCTGATGGCCTTGTCTCTCCCTCATGGTCACAAGATGGCTGCAGCAACACTAGCCATTGGTCCTTAGACTAGCATCCCAAGCAGGCAACAAGGGGAAGAAACAAAGGGTTTTTTGTTCTTTGTTTTTCTTAAGTCTTTGTCTATTTAATCAAGGTGGAAAGTCCCTCCCAGGAGCATACACAGCAGATTCCCCAGGCTCTACTCCCCTGCTGAAAAAGGGAAGCTGGGAAAGGATGGTGTTACCCTGGCTGTGTTGTCAGACCTGGCAGAGGTGCCTCCTCTGAGAGCAGAGCTCTTTCCCCACAACCTGAACAAAGCCAGCAGGTAACCTTCGGGGAGGAGGGTAGAGATGGCATCTTGGTGGTTTGTGAACACTGTGTCCCACCTGTGTCATGAGCTCTTTTTCTGTAAATGTCCACCTTACCTTCTCTAAGGTCCCATCACTAAAATCCATTTTGCACAGATCCATTGCCATTTTGATTAGCACCCCGAAGAAATCATCAGGTTGATAATTTTTATTAAAATCTCCTGCTTCATTGAACACATTTGCCATAACCTTTATAAAATATAGGTGACAAGGGAGATTCCTTTCTCTCCGTGCATTCATCTGGACCTTAGGGGATAGATAAGGCTCAGCTGGCTGAGCAATGCTGGAGCGTGTTGGTCAGACTTGCTGAGGATGGACGCAAGGACCACACTGAAGGTTGGGTCCTGAGGGTGAGCAGCATGTGAGAGAGCTGGACTGGGAGTCAATGTATGTGTCTGATAAGTCCCTTTGAGTTGCAAGGACTAGAAATCACAAACCAAAGCAGATTGAGACAATAAAAAGGAGGAGTGTGTGTGTTTGTGTGTGTTACGTGATAGCCTGTGTGTGTCTAGATCCAGTTTAAGGGATGCAATCAAACGTTAGCCCTCCCCTCCACTTCCTCTATGAAGCCTCCATGCTTTGAGTCCCCAGCAGTTTCGGCCTTGCCTTTTCACAATGTCCAGTCCAAGGAAAAAGAGAGTCTGCTACCCCCAAGTCTCACAGACCCAGAATAGAGAGACTCATCAGCCCTAACTATTTCGACTGAAGCCAGTCACTGTGGCCCAATGGTATGACATGTGCAGAATAGCTTAGTCTAGGTCTGGGGCTGGCCAACTCTGCCATCTTCGCAAACAGAGATTTGGGGAATACAGTGTGCTCGTGTGGGTAGGTATTGTCTGTGGCTGTCTGTGCTGCAATGGCAGACTTCAGTAGTTGCATCACACTTTGTGGCCTGCAGAGCCTAAAATATTTACTATCTGGCTCTTTATAGAAAAAAGCTTGCCAGTTGGCTCTGGTCTAAGTCATGTATACTACCACCGGAGAATACGGTTGGAGTCAAATTCACCAAGAGCATATTGGCTGAGAATGGTAAATGTTCTCCCAAAAGGTCCCCCAGAGCACACTGGCTTGCCCCGGAAAGGGGAGCACGAGTTTGACAGATGTTACTGTGGTTTGTGTGAGGGTGATGGCTCAGGGGCAGGGAGCCTGTGCGCTGTGATTGGCTAGGAGTATGTCGGGCCTCCTCATTTCCAGGGGAGCTGGCACAGTTCAAGCTTTATCGGGAAGCTTTGCTTCCTAGATCATGAGAAAGACCTTGCTGTGCTGCTAGATTGTTAGCTGGACTTTGAAATTTTAGGCACTGACTTTGGGGAAGTAAATCTGTGACCGAAAGGTCTAAAAATAGATGATCACGGAGGTGGTATGGATGATAGCTCACGAAATAAACATGTCTGGACGGTATTCAGGTCATTGAATGATTACCTGTAGTGCCAAACTATTGTTGAATTAACCAGTGTTTACCTAGATGGCATTCCTTAGTGGCCTGGCATAGGGACAATGTAAGGCCTGGTCCTCTTCCATATTTTAAGTATTTTGGGTGAAAAACAAATTAAAGAATCTTATTAAACCTGTTGGACATAGAAAATATATTGGATGGTGGCATAACATTTTATAAATTTCCTGATCATTCGAAATAGTAGGTTGAAAAGAATAAGAGGAGATTTATCAAGAATAAACATCAAGTTTCCTGTTTAGGTAAAACAAATACGAATATAAAACACTTATGCAATACATACAGGATGGAGACCTGGTTTCATGCAGTCCATTTGAAAAGCACCTGCACTGTTTGGTTGACCACAAATTCAACATGAGTCAGCAGTATGGAAATTAAAAAATAATGGTGAAGGAAAGGTGGTCTTTCAATATATGGTGCTGGGTCAATTGGGTAACCATATGGAAAAAGAAAACTGTCTTGACCCCTAACTCACACCATATACAAAATCAGTTCCAGATGGACTATAGACTTAAATGTGAAAGGTAAAACAATAAAGCTTTTAGGAAAAAGCAACTCAGAGAACACCTTTATGACCTTGGTGGAAGAAAATATTATTATTATTTTTTTACCAGAATACAAAGACAGCCAATAGGATAAGAACTCTCCTCCCCTCCCCTCCCCTCCCCTCCTCTTTTCTCTCCCAACAAAAGATTTTTAGCTAAAAATAAAAGTTCTACAAATCATTACGAACAGGCCTGAAAGCCAATAGAAAAATGGGCAAAAGACTTGACCAGAAAATTCAGAAAAGGTAATATCCAAAATAGCTACTAATTATATGAAAAGGTGTTCAACTTTATTAGTTGAAAGGGAAATGCAAATTAAAAGCAATGTGTTACCACTATTACATCCCTCCCACCAGTGTTGCTAAAATTGAAGAGACTACCAAGTATTGGTGAGAGTGTGGAGCAACACACTAGTTGGAGTGTAACTTGATACAACTGCTTTGTAAAATGTTTCATAGTATCAATACCAATCAGATGCTCTGGGCTCAGAAATCTATTTATAGACATACCCCCGCCGGGAATGCAGTAGATCATTCACCAGACATATGCTAGAATGTCTGCAGCAGCCTTATGTACGATAGTCAGAATGTGGATTCCCCAAAGTCCTCCCACAACAGAACAGATGTAGAAACGGTGCAGCATTCATACAACAGGATGCTGTCAAGCAATGGACTCGAGCCACCTGGCACTGTGAGTGCGGCCAGATCTCACAGACGTAACGTTAGTAAAACAAGACAGACACAAAAGCACACATGCTGTGTGAGTCCATCGATAGAAAGTACAACACAGGCCAAACCAGTGTAGGTGAAAGAAGTCATGAATGAGGAGACTCTTTGGAGGGAGGGTAGTGGGATTTAGGTGATTTCTGCTTCTTGATCTGGTAGTTATTATACAGATGTGTTCAGTTTGTGAAAATAAATTGCACAGACCGTACGTATGCAATACTTCAGGAGGAAATTATGATTGCTGTGTAAATGGGCTGAGTGATATAAAAGCGAATTCAACTGCATTCGTGTGCTGGACGTGCTGGGCTCTCCCATGGAAACCTTACAACAACCAGAAGCTGGGCACACTGACTTAAACAAACTCCTAAGCCCAGCAACACCTAAACCCAATGACCCATCTCCAGGCCTGGTTATATCTTACTGATTTTCATAGAACAGAAACGATCATTTGGAAGCCAATGGACCACCATTCCCTAGAAAAGGTGCCTCAGCTCAGGGCTTTATTTTATTTTTTTAAATATGTTTTTATTGATTCTTTAGAGAGAGAGGGAGGGAAGGAGAGATAGAAACATCGATGTGAGAGGAAAACATCGATTGGCTGCCTCCTGCACGCCCCCTACTGGGGATCCAGCCCACAACCCAGCATGTGTCCTGACCGGGAATCAAACTGGGACCTCTCAGTCCCTGGGATGACATTCAATCCACTGAGCCACACAGGCTGGGCTCAGTGCTTTATTTTTAAAAATTAGTAGCTATGTAATTTCACATAAAAATTGGATTTTCATGTTCTCTTGAAATGGAAGATGTGGCAACGCTGGTCCCCGTCCCCCCTGACAGCAAGGCCTGCTGGTGAGCAGAAGTCACCGGCTTCCTTTCTGGGTGCTCTCCAGCTCCTGCAAGCCCCACCCGCCCCCTGCTTCTTCTCTGGCTGCCCCACTCACTTAGACTCCTCCCTGACCCGAGGACTCACCACCTGACTAGGACCTTCCCGAGTTGCTGTCAGAAGCTCTCTTTACTCCCAGCCTTTGTCAACTGAATTCCTGAATATGCTGTGATGTTTTCTTTTCCATGTCTTCTGTCAAGAGTTCATCTGCATTTCACACCTGTGATATTGTTTGTGAGCTGATATTGTTTCCCTTTATGCCAGCTGATTTTCCACATGTATAATTCGGTATTTATAAAATACATCATTCACTAGTATACACAGGACTAGTAAACGTTGTATTGGCTGTCACTTGCATGGGATTGCGATTTGGATAGGTTGATGCTTAAAGCAGTCGTGAAATCCTTTCCCACTAATACCTGTTGAATATCAGGCACCGTTCCAGGCAAAGGAATGCAGCAGTGAACCAGCAGTGAACCACTCTCCCTGGACTGGAGTTCTAGTCCTTCCCTACTAGAATTCCAGTCCAGGGAGAGCAGACAGAAAATGCAGACACACACACACACACACACACACACACACACACACACACTTACATCCTTACCTGCACAGAGTCATGTGGTGAAAAGTTGCTATGAAGAGAGTAAGGAATAGACTGTAGTGCAATGTGAGGGAGGGTGGTGGTGGGGCTGATAAAGTGATAACTGAGGTGAATAAAGCAAGTCATTCAGCTATCTGAGGAGGAAAGTATTCCTGGCCAAGGTAGAGGTAAGTGCAAAGGCCCTGGGGCCGGAGCAGAGGTGGCCCTTTGGAGGAAGAGTAAGAAGGTCAGAGTGGCTGGAGCAGGAGCAATAGGGACAACAGTTGTAGAAGATATCCCAGGGAAGAGGAAGATTGGGGAGAGGCAGGATCTAGTCATGAGCAGACCTCCTTACACCAGGCTGTGTTGGGATCCATTGGCAGGAGAGTTGGGAAATGATGTACGGTTTTCATTTCTCATACTTTGCTGTTTCCTCTTTTCCTTCTTTCCTGTCTGTGCCTTATGCCTGCCAGAAATTATTTTGCCCTGTTGAAGGTTGTGAAGGCCTAAAAGGTTGCTGACACCTAGAAGTACTTAAAAAAAAAATTTTTTTTCCTTTATTGATTTTAGAGAGAGAGGAAGTGAGAGGGAGAGAGAGAGAAACATCAATGAGAGAGAACATCGATTGGCCACCTCCTGCATGCCCCCCACTGGGGATCCGGCCCATAATCTGGGCATGTGCCCTGACCGGGAATCAAACTGGCAACCTCTTGGTGCATGGGTCGGTGCTCAACCACTGAGCCACACCGGCTGGACTAGAAGTACTTTTATATTTGAAAACAGCTACTCAGATGTCCATCTATCTGAATGCTGAATGGAAATAAGTAGTTGAAAGTAGGTCATTTGAAAAATAATAATAAAAAACACATTTTATTGTGAACAATTATTATTATTATTATTAGTGGGCATTTTGCTTAAACAAATTAGTATTCATTTGGTCATTTGTGCTATTTGTTGAACAGATAACCAAGTATGAGTCCTTTTAAAGTAGGTGGTGGCTTAGAAGGCCGTTTTCTGGCGAGATGCTGAGAAGCTGGAGAGGCGAGATCGTGAGTGTCTCACGAAGAGGATTTTGCAGACCCGCTCCCCTTGCCTCCAAGCTGGTAGAAATTCCTCCCAGAGCCTTAAATTCTGTTGCTTGTCAATTCTGGTTTACAGGACTGTGAGTTTCCTGCCTTTCTCCTGCTTTAAAAGGTATTTTAATAGGAAACTGGAAATAATTTCAAACTGGAAAGCAGGAGCTTACTTCTGAAGAGATTGCCCACGGGTGTGACCTGAAGAAGGCCAGCCGGTGCCCACGAGGGCGGAGATGAGCTGTGGGTGCGGGTCAACGTCAGGAAGCCCGGAGTAAGGTCCGCTGTGGACCAAGGGTTAATTTTCACAGTAATGGGATATGCGTCGCTAGTTAAGGAAATGAAACTGTAACTAGTTTAACGAGACATGGGAACGTCACCATGCATACTTTGGCGGAGGATCCGAACCAGGGCTGCGAGAAAGCCGCTCCCCGTGGGGCGTGCGGACAGCTCCGAGGACGCCTCTGCCGGGGTGCGGGGTGCGGGGTGCGGCCTGAGCCGAGACGTCCCTGCGCCCTGAAGGATCAGAGGGTCTGCAGATAACGGACCCTCTGGACTTTGTCAAATCGCGGAAGGGTGACCCGGGCAGGGCACCCAAGTGTTAGTGTTTGAGGGGTCCTGACTGACCACAGATGATTTTAAACAGAAACCCATTTTCAAGTAAGAGACAGAGAGAGTCCAAACAGCGTGGTTAGATAACAGTTCTGTCGTCCTGTAACGGTGGGATTTCTTTCTCATTTGTTTTCATCTCTTCAGCAAATATTTATGGAGTGTCCGTGATTTGACGAGCCTGAGGCTGGTCCATGTAAACAGATAATTAAAATAATTGCAGACAAATGTGATAATAGAGGTCCAAACAGAACGCCTTGGGACACGTACCACTTAGGTTTATCACTTATTTACACTTAGTTTCTTGTGAACGATTATACAAAAGCTAATCTTTTCATAAATCAAGAAACCTATTTTCCTGCTAGGTTTTTGTGTGCATCTGTTTCAAATAACATGGAAAGGCTTCGCCTGATTCAGTGGAAATCACTGAGATGCCCGCACCTGCTGGCATCTGGTCCTGCAGCGGGGGAATGCGATAAGACTTTTGGCCAGAAGTATCCAGTTTTACAAAGGTTTTACCTCCACCCTTTTATCGCAATGAAACAAATGAAATTGACCACCGTGTGGTGGTGATAAGACAGGTCATTCAACCAACTCCTGAGACCTGCCTCTGGATTTCCGGGGAGGTAATGACTCGTGGGAAGATTCACACACTGGCTTTCCTGAGGAGTTCCGCAGTTCATTGTGACTTCTGCTCATGTCTCTTGTTTATAAAGGGGGTCGGATGCTCTTTCTTTCTTTTTTTAACCCAACCCAAATGAGTAGTCTGTAAAATACAGCTCAGAAGTTAATATGTCACCATGTTGATATAAAATATTTCCAGACAAATATTTTGGGAAAGAGATTAAGAGGCAGCAGGCCTTACAAATAAGGCACGAACACATTTCCTTTCTAATGGTCCAAGCAGTGTCTGGGCATTCAAGCCAAGCAGCGAACCAGCATCCTGTGAAGCTAACAGAGGGTAGGCATGGCTCCCTCTTTGTTCTATTTCATCCACTTAAAACAAAATTTTTTTTTCTTTATTGATTTTAGAGAAAGAGGAAGGGAAAGGGAGAGAGACATAGAAACTTCAATGAGAGAGAACATCCATGGGCTGCCTCCTGCATGCCCCCTACTGGGGATTTGGCCCATAACCTGGGCATGTGCCCTGACCAGGAATCGAACCAGCCACCTCTTGGTGCATGGGTTGACGCTCAACTACTGAGCCACACCGGCTGGGCTCAACTTTGCTTTTTTTTCTTTTGGTTATTGTTGCACATTTTCTCTTCTTTATGAACTTTAGAATTAGCTGGTCGCATGCGATAAAGTTCCACAGTGATCTGGATGAGAATTATTTGAGCCTTGGCCAGGTGGCTCAGTCATCCGTACAGCAAAAGTTTGCAGGCTCGATTCCTGGTCAGGGCACATACCTAGGTTGCAGGTTTAATCCCTGGTCCAGGTGCTTAGGGGAGTCAACCAACCAATCAATGTTTCTCTCTCTCTCTCTCAGAAATCAATGAAAACATATCATCTGGTGAGGATTAAAAACAATTTTTTAAAAGAATTATTTGAACGTGTCTGTTAATGTAGACAGAACTTAAATCTTCATGGTGTACGTCTCCATTTATTTAATTCTTATTTTATGCTCTTTGGTGATGTTTTATAGTTTTATGCACACGGGTCTTATGCATTATTTTTAGTGTTTTATGTTTCCTGTAGTTATGGTAAACAAAACCAAAGTGTTTATTCCTAAAACATTTTCTAGCAAGTTAATGCTGGTATAGAAAAATTGTTGTCTGTTGATATTGTCTTCATCTCCTTTGCTGAACCCTTTTATTGATCTAATAGTTTTTGGCTGATTCTCTTAAATTGGTTAGATTGGTAATATTACCATCTGACCGAGCGCTAACGTTGCCCCCCTGCCCCAGTGTTAGGACCTCTGCTTTCCTTCTCTTAGGGCTTCAGCACGACTGTCCACTGAGTGCAGTCTTGGGTGACGGTAGGAGCTGATGTTCCAGTTCTATTCTGATTTGATGGGAAGTTAATTTGATATTTGTTGTAGTTTTCTGATGGTTACCCTTCATTAGGTTAGGAAGTTTTCTTCTATTACCAGTGCACTGAGGATGTTTTTCCCTTTTTCTTTTGGTAATAGCTTCATTGGGATCTAATTCACATACCATACCACACAGTACACCTGTTCAAAGTGAACAATTCAGTGGCTGTCTGTCTGTTCA
Source organism: Tadarida brasiliensis (assembly GCA_030848825.1). Lineage (NCBI taxonomy): Eukaryota > Metazoa > Chordata > Mammalia > Chiroptera > Molossidae > Tadarida > Tadarida brasiliensis. The sequence continues at coordinate 13,339,599 of CM061273.1, read as the reverse complement.
TAGAGCTGTGCAAGCATCACCACAATCAAGTTCAGAACATTTTCATCACCCCCAAAAGAGACCCCCCCTTATCTGTCACCCTCCCCAACATTGCTAGGAGGAGGCCGGTGGCTTATCTTCAGGGTATAGAGAGTGCCTGTGTCTTCTGGTGCCACTCTATTTTGGGGCTCTTTGCTTTTTTTCCTGTCCCTGATACCCTCACCACTCTACCGTCTGATTAGCACTGAAGAGGAAGGAGGAAGAGAAATCGCCCGAGTTGGTGGTGAAAGCAGGCGCTCTGCTCCACAGCTCGGCTCTGCTCCTGCTTCTTGTGACCATTGGCTCTGGTCACATGGCCCCTCAGAACTGCTTCTTCTCCGAAAGAAGGCTCCATCGCATGCATTCTGAGCTGTGGTTTCCTCTTCGGGTTGTGGTTTGTTTATATACGTTAGATCTGGTTCTGTCTGCTCTGTCTCTTAAAAACTGCTGAACATTTCTGGTCCCGAGTCACTGGTGGCACCTTGTCTCTTCCAACACAGTTCAAGCCATCGTCTTTCTGCTTTCCTCCTCCTCCTCCTCGGGCTCCTCCTTCTCCTCCTGTTCTTGTTTCTCCTTTAACAGGATTTGGAATATCACAGATTGCATTGCATTCCCACCACCATTTGACTACTGGTTGGCTTTCTGCCTAATTGAGGTTTTGATCACAGCCCTCTAGAAAATCTTCACAACAGTTGTCTTTTCAGAGCACTTGAAAGAAAGTGGATTTTCTATATCTCTTCACCAATTTTGATTTCTTCTCCTCAGGTATTTCCACTATGTTTGCTAAAAAGTATAGCTGAGGCTGGTGTGGCTCAGTGGACTGAGTGTCGTCCCATGGACTGAGAGGTCCCAGTTCGATTCCAGGTCAAGGCACAGGCCTGGGATGTGGGCTCGATCCCCAGTAGGGGGCGTGCAGGAGGCAGCAGATTGGTGTATCTTTCTCACATCGATGTTCCTTTCTCACATGGATGTTCCTATCTCTCTCTCCCTGTCTCTAAAAAAAATCAATAAGAACATATTTTTTAAAAAGAGTATAACAAGAATATTTCTCATTATTTCAATTTTTTAAATTAAGGGTCTTTATGTAAAGGTACTCTAATATATACAATATTAATTATCAATACATACACAAAGTGGACAGTTGTCAGCCACACAATTGTTCTGGGCTTCTGGGTACAATCGGACTTGGAAAACCTTAGCAATGAGAAAAATATTCTCATAAATATTAAGGTACTGATGCCAGAAGAGAAAAATCTTGCCTTCTAGCCAAGTGGTATTTTCTGAGTTGAGACATCAATCCACAGAATGTGGTGATGGGGCCATATGCTGTGGCATTTCTTGATCTTAAGGTTATTAAATGTTGGTTTCTTCTTTCACTTTGTGGAGTAGAGTGCTAACTCCAAAGCACTTGCCAAATAAGTATTCCAGGGAGCTTAATGATTCCTTCCACTTGTTTCCTAGTAATTCTAAATACTCTTAAATTATCCTCTCCTTAACCACCATCCCTTTCTGGTCTGTTACCATTTGTTAAAAAACAAACATGTCAGAATGGCCTTTTGCTTTGATGAATGAAAGGCTGGTATTTCAGAACTGGGAATATTGTGTAACTGGGGGACTAGCTTAACCCTTGATGTTCCTGGGGTCTCTAGTTTTCTGGAATTGTTTTTCTTTTAACATCTAAACACCCATAGACTGTGACCATCCTGACAGACAGCATAAAGTCTAGTCTAGCTATTTTTTGGAATTTCCTGAGGAAATTTTAGCCATTTCACAAATTTATCCTGACTCTCTCTCTCCCTTCTCACCTCAGTCAGATGCCCCACATACCTTATTCTTGTCCTCTTATGAGTAGTGTCTTTTGGCTGCTGTTCTTATCCCAATGTGGACACCTCCCCTCCCGATGCCTCCAGGCATAGCTAAAACTATCTATCACATTAAATAAAACTTGACCAAAGAATTTGTGTGTCAGAGACCACTTGTTTTCCCCAAGGTGCCTTCTTTCTTCTTCATGTTAATAACAAAACCACAAGTTTTGGCTGGATACATGGTTGGAGTTAAACTATGTTTCCCAACCTTGCTTGCAGCTGACTTCTGGCCAGGAGAATGGAAGAAAAAGGACAAAGTAGTGCATACAACTTACAGGTTGTATCCTTGAAAGAAAAGGGATTTCTCTTCCTTTTTTATCCATGGTTGGCACATGGATGTGTTGGCTGGTGCCTGAGCTGCCACCTTGAATGACAAGATGGGAGCCACTTGTGAAGGAAAGAGAACAAAAGACAGAAGGATCCCAGGTCTCCAGAATTCTGGAGTCACCCTACTAGTCTTGGGCAGCTCAAACTGGAATGTAATGAGGGATAAATAAACTTTAGTTGGGTTTTAGCTACTGCTCTTTTGGCCTTTGTTACAAAAGATGAGCATAAAATTTGGGATAATGAAAGGGAATAATAGAAGGAAATTTAAACTGGTTAATAGATCTTTCATAAGACATAAAAGCAAAGAAAATGTCAGGCCTTGACTAATAATTTTGAAAATTGAAGAGGATCAGTTAGGCTTTGGGAATTTTGAGTTGCTTATTTCTTCATTAATCCTAGGGAAAGGTTTCTGATATCTCTCTGTAAGTTTGCCCTTATTAAGGTCATATGAAAACTGTAATACTATATAATAAAATATTATTTTTAAACAAACATTCCAAAATTTAAAGATTCAAATTGCTATAGTATAGGCATCATTTAGAAAAAAAAAAAGTCTTGGAATTGCTTTAAGACCATATGTGCAAGCCATACAATAAAATCACCTATTAATTAAAAATCACACCTCATTTTGATATATATTGATATCACCCAACTTGATCCTCTTCCTAAATCAACAAATTTAGCTCTGAATGACCTTCAGTTATTTCTAAAAATTAAATCTATCCTTTAAGATATAGTTGTAAATCTAATTAAATGATTGAGCCAAAGTTCTGAAAATAATGTCAAAAGTAAGTTCAGAGTTGTAAAACTGCAAACTCACTAAAGGAAGTACCCCTTTCCTGGGGCAAGACTAAAAGGGTCTTTGGGAGTCTGAATGAATTACAAATTTGATGTTTTAATCTGTTTTCCAACAATCAATGACATTGGCATAAGAACTAGAATTCGCAGTAAACTTTAGTCACCATCCTGACATCAGTGCTAAAACTCATGATGATATACATGAGCCTAGGTCTAGTCACACTTGAAATTTAAGTTTCAGCAGGTGGTCAACGGGCAGAGATATTTCACACCAACCCTGAACAGGTCTGCGACTCTGCCTTAGAAAGCAGCTTGCTTATAAATATTTCACTCCACGTCGGACAAAAGCTGAATGGATGTGAGGCCACTTCAGACAAAAAGCAGATAAATTCCTGCTTAACATGTACCTGATGCTTTATGATTTCTGCCCAGGTTCAGATTTCTTGGATCAAATGTTCCCAAGACCTGTGAGGTCATGTGGTTCCAGAGACATAGCTAAGCTTGGTGTCTATTACAGAGAAGCCATCCCATCCGGGTGTGACCACTCTGAAGGTAAGTGTTAATCCCAATCTGATTTCATGTGTGTGCCACAGCTGTTGGGAACATTAGTACTGCCATCTGTGTCCAATGGAGCGATTTCCTACCACTCAGCTTCATATGGCCCAAAAGCTAATTTAGTGCATATTGGGAAATTCCTGAAACAACATGAGACTTAACACCGTTTTTCCATCAAATCCTTGGAGTTTTTGTTGATATTTAGAGAGCCCACAGAGGTGTGAAACTTCAGGGCTGAAGATGGAGTGGTTTACTCATAAAATCTGGGACCCTTATTGAGAGTTTTTCCTCAAACTTAAATTCACATGTTTTTCCAAGAATAAACCCAATGTTATACTTGGAGTAAAACTGTCCGTGAATGTTATGACCAAAATCCTCTCTCCACATTGATGATTATTTTATGTATCAAACTCAAATTACACATTGGCTTATGAAAATCTTAATGACTTGGGTTTACAGTCAATTATTTCACACACATAAAGTAAAACTAAAAAATTCATGGAAATCTTGAATTAGATTTAGTGTTCTCTGACCTCTCCTAGGGCAGGGCTCATCTCTCCAAATGGTTTTCTTTATTTTTCTCCATTCTTCATTCCATTCCTTTGGCATAAAGATAATATATGCTTAAGCTGATTTATATCCAAGTGTGAGTCAAGGAGAGATGGTCTAACCTGTAAGCTGCATTGAAGTTATGGGTTGGCATTTTTTAAAGCAATGCTTGGTATTTAATCTGAATGGAGCTAAATGACTTGATCTGGGTCATCCAAGCAGTTGCTGACATACTGATTCTTTGAGTCCTTTCAGAATGACTAGGACAGGATAGGGCTGGTAAATTCCCACATTTCAGCTTTCCTGTTCGACTGATCCTGTTATCAGCAGTTACATCTGCTTGAAATATAACTACTACTTGAGACAACTTTTTAAAGTTACTGCTGATAATATAGTCTATTCATGGATAATTTAGTACATTTGCAGACCCTTAAAGAAATGTAATAATCCAAACATTTATTTGATCACCTACTATGTACCAGTCAGGTTGTGCCTGGTACGTGTCTGGTTCTTTGTGTAGCTTTTTCACAGGACTACATGATACTAAACATCTACTAAAGGATCTGGGGTAGTGAAGAACCACTGGTCCTTGTCTAGTGTCTTTCAAGTCATCTTCATTTCTCATTTGCATGAGTATCATTCTGCCAGACCCTCAGCTTCTCATGGATACACATTTACTATAGCTTCTTGATTGGCTTTCCGATTTCCAGATCAAGTAGTTCTGAATCAAATTTACTTTGTTGGAACTTTCCCCTGAAAAATATTCCAGAAAAGGTATGTTTTATACACAGACCAGAAACAGCTGCAGTAAGCCCAAGAAGTAGGAGTCATGTCTTATTCATCTCTGCATTTCCAGTCTATCAAAGTACCTGGTGTGACAGCTAGTGAGCATTCAATGCCAATCCATTTGTTTCTCACTACAATTATCTCCTGGACTTTTATTTATTACTTCAGCCTTCTTATAATTCAATTGGACCATTCCTACTTTTATTGCCAATGTAACATGATGCTAAAAAAAAATAAACATCTAATTGCTTAAAAAAATAAAAATAAATTTGATTCTTCCTCACTTCAATATTCATAAGAGAAAGACACCCACAGATGGGGAAACTTGTCAGTACGAGCTTTCAAAGTTGGCATGTCAGCATATCCACTGGGATAGGGTAAAGAATGTGCGAATCAATAATTTTCCAAATCAGAAGACTTTTTTCTACTTGACAAAAATGGACAACTCAGAACAAGAGTAGATACAGATTATCAGAGAACAAAGATATCCTTAGTTTCTTTCCTAAGTATGTCATGCTTCAGAAATCAGCATAATGAAGGAAAGTCATAGAAGTGGCCTGTCTGTCTTTGGTGCCCAGTGTCTGGACATCAAGTAGAAACAAATGTACTAACAATCATTCAAAGGAAACCGCCTTCTGAGTTCTAGCATCTGCAATGTTACCTGAAAAACAAAGCCTCTTGCTGGAAGAGTTGTGAGGGAAAGACATTCATTCATTCATTCATTTATTGATTCATTCAACTTACATTTATTGAATGACCACCATGGAAGAGGCACTGTGCATTCTTGGAATCTGTAAATCTGAACCACACAAGCATGCATTTTTCTGGAATTTGGGCTGAACATAAATATTGTTGATGCCACGTACATCCATTGACATTTACTCAATCAAATTTGAGAGGCTGTGTAGCATAGTACTCAGGGTCCAAGTTCGGAGACAGGAGTCTGGCTCTAGTACTTCATAAATATGTCACCGTGAGCAAGTTACACGGACTTACTTCAGTCTCATCTACTGACTAGAGTATTAGTACTCATCTCATAGAGTTGTTGTGGGAATTACTATTGTTAATACATGTAATGTGCATAATAGTGTTTAATACATAGCAAGTGCTCATCAGTGCTGGCCATCATCGTAACAGAACTTAATGTTAAAACAGACCTGGCATAATGAATCGGAATAAATTGTTCAAGTCCGTGTGTCTCTAAAATGAGGGGAATACCCACCCACCTTACAGAAATGTTCTGACTTAAATGAGACAGTATTGTAGGAGTGTTTTGTAAACACTAATGTCTTTTGTACTTCAAAGTTATTTTCATTATGTTAAGCTCTCAAGAGATCATGAAATATCTTTGTTCAATTCCCTGGGTTATACCTTCTGAATGAAATCAGGCTCAACTTTGTGGCAGAGGAGAGAGAAATTTGTGATTACAATCCCACCAAACTCTATATAATGGGTAGAAAAGAAACTGGTGATGATATTAAGAAAAGACAGTGGACACGGGAACCACCAAAACACAATAAATCTATATGAGGAGGGGCAAGGGCAGGCATGTGACTCAACCTAGGCCAGTTGGATGCCCTTTGATGGAATTTAATTCTTCAGTAGAGGAACAGGAAAGTTGAAAAGGGTTGGCATTCCATTTTACTCATCTGCAGCCTTCTGACCACACTCCCTGCTACATGCAGATGTCATGTCTCTCACCCCTGGTCTCCAGGACTGCTTCCGTCTTCTCTGTTTTCTAGTCTGGTCTTCTGGCCTCTCATCAGTTCAGTGAGCTCCTGACACTTTTCAGTCAATTACCTTTAACCTAAGTCAGGTTTAATTCTTGTTTCTTGCAACAAAAGAGTGCTAACTAATACCTGCCCTAACCTGTCTTTAAGGGCAACCGTCAAAGTCACACACCTTTCCCTGTCCCTTGCATGCACTGTGCACTCTGCTGTGTGTGTGTCCCGGTGTACCTACAACTGCTCCTGTGTCAATCAGGGTTTTAAAAAATCACTTATGTGTTCATTGGGAAAATATTTATTGAACATCTAGGGATCATCTTTGGTGCTGCGGATGCATCAATGAATAAAAGAGACAAAATCCTGTGACCTCACGGGTTCACTTTTAATGACGAAAGAGAGACAGTACACAAAGAAAATGTATATATGATGTTAGATAATGAAATGCCTGAGGAAAATGATGAACCTGAAAAAGAGGATAGAAAGAGTGCAAGGTGAGATAGAAAGTCTTGAGGATACCAGTGGGAAGAGCATTTCTGGCAGAGGGAACAGAAATACAAAAGTGTCGTAGTGGAGAGGTGCCTCCATTGTTGCAGAAACAAGAAGGTGAGGATAGTTGAAAAAGTGTGAGCAAAGGGAAAGAAGTAGATGTTGAGACCAGGGACATACTGGGGAGTGGGGGCAGACAATGTAGGGCCATTGTTAGGACTCTGGTTTTTACAGTGAGTTGAGAACACACTGGGAGTTATTGAACAAACAACCTCCACATGATTACCTATTTAGCTCTCTCCTGTGCCCAGCATCTGTTGACATCATCCATACTTTCCATCCTTGACTTCAGTGATCTGCTCTGCTTTAATCAGATGGGACTGTTTGCTCCAACCTGAACCCTCGACACATTTCCAAGCCTGGTCCACTCGCTGTCCAAACCACAGCATCCATCAAGGATCATGCCCCATCCCATCTCCTTCCTGAAGTTTTCCTCCCTTTGGCCAGACCACAGCGATCTTGTCCACTTCTGCATCTCTGCAGACTGACCTGCAGGAGAGATTTAGCATGTACCATCTTATACTTTATTGAACTGTTCGCATATGCTTGCCTTGTCTACCCCAAAACTATAGATTGTAAACTTTTGGAACAAAAGCACCACGTCCTGCCGCTCTTTCTAGCCCGTGAGTGCTTGATGAAAAGCAGCTTTATGTTACTTGAAACAATCTCCAAGCCTCTCAGCATGTCTGGGTTCTGTTTCAAAGGCTTACAATGGCCCCTTCTTTCCTAGGGGGTCTTGGAAAGTTACAAACAAATGTGTAACTACATGGTTTGCTCTTTGCTCAAGTAACAGAACAGAATTACAGTGTAAGGCCAATCATCACAGCCCATTAATTGGGGTTGTTCAGGGAGAGTGAAGCTCCAGGTCTTGGTTGAGCAATCAGGGGACTCGAGGCCATGCAAACTAGGTCCAGGGGCTCTGCCCCAGCCCCAAGAACAAGCTGCGTTTGTCCACCCTGTGCGGGTACACGTTGCCAGCCAGGGAATGCATTCCTCAGCTCTCAGCTGAATGGCACACACAGCCCTGTGATCCCAGATCCTGTGCAAAGTTAACTCTGCTTCTGTAAACATTAACACCCATGGGAATGGTGCACTGTAATTATGGAGGAATATACCCTTCCCTTAAGTACTTGTCAGTTTATAGAACTCACTCTATAGACCAGAGTGCAAATGTAATTTGCATGGCAATGTTTATAGCAGTCACAGCTCTGTTAACAGGCTGCTGGGCTGAAGACACTAGGTTTGTGTCTTAGCGGGAATGCACCTGCAAAGCCAGGGTGCCAAGCTTCCCCAGACAGATGCCTGGGCTCAGAACCCCTCAGATCTTTCCTATTAACTTCCATCTATTGCTCATATAAATGCCAGGGGCAAAATGTCCTAACTTCGGTTAACAAACAAAACTTAGAACAAAGTCACATTACCCAGCTCTTACTCCCAGGGGATTTCCTCTTCAGTTAGAGACAGAATATATAACTATTTCTCAAACTCTTATATCAATAGTTCCGAGAGCCAGAGACCCAGGTTTCGGTGCATCTGTGCTATTAAACAGTTGTATGATGCTGACAATGTTAAACTCTTGGTATGGGACTTAGGCAGGAACTAGATGAGATCTCCAATGTCCCTTTCTGTTTTCACACCTGTTACTATGTGTTTCTCTAAGCCCCAAGGATGTGTCTGTCTTCTAGTGAACAAGTGGAGATTGTAGTCATAGTCTCTGGGAGAAACGGGAACTTTAAAGATAATCTAGTCATTTTCTCTTGTTGTAACAGTAAGACACCGGTGAATCATTTCTGAATGTAGCACAGCTACTCAGAGGTCTCAGATTTACACCCTACCCTCTGGCCCTCCATCCAGAGTCTTCCCATCATACCCAAGGCTTTTTCAAAGAGACTTGCCTCAAAGCTTTAAACAGATATTTCACACAAAAGAGCTACATGAATGATCAATGAGAACATAAAGAGATGTTTAACATTATTAGGCATCTGGGAAATGCAACTTCAAACCACAGACACTAGCTCACAGGGAAAAAGGACAGACAATACCAAGTGTCTATGGGCACGCAGAACAACAGGGACGTTCCGGTGGGAATGCAGATGGCCCGGCCGCTCTGGAGAACAGTTACCAGTTCTTACAAAGTTAAACATACACTCGGCATGTGACCAGCAATTCCATCCAGTATTTACCCCGGAAACAGGAATGTTCACAGCATCTTTATTCAATAACAGCTCCAAGCAAGCAGCAGCCCAAACGGCCACCAACCAATACAAATTCTGCTATTATACCTCGAGAAACGACTTCGGGTTAAAAACGGAACCACTCGTTACAAGGGAGAACATAGATGAGTAAGGCTGAGCTCAAGAAGCAGGGCACCAAAGACTACATACTGTAGGATGTCATTTGCATGAAGTTCTAGAAAAGACAGACAGTGAGTGCCAGGCTGGAGCTGGGGTGTGGGTGGACCGCACAGGGACACGAGGCACCTCGCAGAGCCACACACGTGTGCACAGCATTGTATAGTTGAAAGGGGCATATTTCATCATATGAAAATTACACCTCAATAAAGTTGGTAAAAGAAAATAGCAAATTGCCCTCAAATCACTGTGGGCGGTGTGCAATGACAGGAACGTGTGACTTTGAAGTTCCTGGTCCTACTGGTCTCAGTGGCTGCTGCTCTGGGAGGGGTGTGGCTGGGCAGCGGCAGGGTGAGGGAGTGACGGACTGGACTGCTCCCGCAGCGCCCCCACAGCTGTCACAGCCTCAGACCTGCCCCAGCCCGGCCTCTCGCCTGCCCACAGGAGCAGAGCTGTCCCCAGGCCAGGGCAGATGTGGAAAAACCACTTTGCTACTTTAATCTCTGATGGCAAGCCCTCGTTCAGCTCGGCTGGGGTGTGTTTACACGTCTGCGCTCTGGAAGGGGACGTGGCTCCTTCGAAAGGAAGCGGCCCTTCGGAGTGCAGACATCCCCAAGGAGCTGCGGGGCCCATCGCCCGCGAGTGCAGAACTTACATCTGGGGGTGAAAGACCCGGCGAAGACTTGGAACTCCCCAGGGCCAGGGCTGGAGGCCAGGGTGAGGTGAGGGAGACAGCGTTAACGGCAGGTGTCCATGCTGCAAATACTGCCCTGACCTCCAGGCTCCTTTGGTTTCTGACTGTGGAAGAAAGAAGCTTTTTAATCAAATGTAACTGATACGCACTGAGGATCTGTTTGTGAGTCAGTCAGCCGATGCTTAGGGATGCAAGATAAATAAAAAAGGCTTCTTTGAAGAAGGTTGCAGTCCAGTGTAAAGAAAGTTATGTGCATAAATCATGGTTTGGCTGCCTGGCCCTTCCAGCTGGCCCTCCGGAGCTCTGTGAAGCCTGGGCACCAGCGACAGCACCTTGCACTGCAAGTGTGCACCTAGAATGTCCTGCCACCTGCCCGGTTGGCGGCGTATCCAGATGGTTCCTTGAACTCGTCCTCCCCACTGGTCTTCCGTCGGCCCCGTCTCAGCCCTGCTGGCTCAGATGCACCATCTGTACCCTTAGCTCGCAGGCCTGAACTTGCCCCAGCCAGAGGGCCTTATGGGACAGTCCAGCCCACCAGCTTACCTTCCCCACGCAGAAAAAGAGGAACCAGCCGATGCTGGCAGTGGACCAGAAGCTTCCTGTTTCCACATTAGTGTTCTAGAACACTATAGTGGATAGAATCCATTTTCAAATATGTCCCAGATCCGTAAATAATTAGTGCTCAAAAATGTGACCAAGGGATGGAAATTGGGTGAAGCAAACCAAAGTCATTCCTGAAGTGACATCAGCATCATACCTGCCATACCTTTGTGATAAATAACACATATATGTTGGGCAATCGTGGGATACTCGGTTGGTCATGTTTCTAAAATACTATGTTGATCATTTACTCCCCTCCTCAAGAATCTCCAGGAGCTCCCTACTGCTGCAGGAAACCTCTGCGCAGCCCGGCACAGCGCACAGGGACCGCCCGCAGCATGGCTAAGGTTGCCCGAGCCGCGCACAGCTCACCCTGCACCCTGTGGACCAGTCCTGTGTGGTTGCGCTGTGCAGAATGATCAGTACCAAGGGAATCTTCCATCCCCTCTGTCACCAGTCAAAGGGAACCTTTCAGACCCCGTACCCCAACATGCATACATTTGGGGAGAGTGGCTGAAATTGTTCCAGAGTGATGGCGCTTCCCTTGCCTGGCAAGCTAATGGATCCAGGCAGAATGTAGATTATGTTATTATGGTAACCTCTGGCTATTCAGCTCCACAGGTTGTCAAAAGTTCCCTGACATGTAACTTCAGGTGACTAACCACAGATCCCAGGACTGTCCTACATGTGTGTACCTTTGCTTTCGGGCCGATGAAGGACAATGCTCAGATACACCTGTTGGTTGATCACTGACCGTTTTTAGTGTAAAGACTATTATTGGAATACTACTACTTCCTGGAGCCCCCCAACTTCTACTCACCAATTTGATCCCTGTTCAATGAGTCAAATACCTCTGAGTGATGGTGTGGGTACCGTGAATTCAGGTCTCCCCACTGTGTGCTCATCTCCTCCCGTTTCTGGCAGGCCGGCGCCCAAGTGGTGGACCGCATTTTAGGGGGTGTTTATGGTGAAATCATTGTTGGCACTGCTTGTTTCTTCCATATCCTGCCTTGTTTTCAGTCAATGGGAGTGCTGTAAAGTGTCATTGTGGGTAAAAAAAAACCAGAGTCTGGATCTTTTCTTCAAGTCCTGGTTTTGTCTTAGCACTTTCTGGAGCTAGCTCATTCGCAAAACATCCAATGTGCCATGAGAGATTTATACACCATGGATGGGAAGTCTCCATTCTCAACAAACAAAATGGCATGAGGACAGACCAGCCTTCAGAAGCTCCGTGTGCTGGTCATTACGGCAGTGCCAGGTCAGCGGGACAGCCTTTGCCCAGTCCCCACAGGGTGGGCGGGTCCCGTAGGTTCCAGGCAGTCTGAGGGTCACGCTGGACTCAGTCTCTGGGCACATGGATTAGGATCAGAAGACCAGGGATGAGTGCGCCGCTATCTGAGAAACTGTAATAAACCTAGAGACATTTAAATGAAAAGAATGCTTCTAGAGAATACGAATATATATTAAGAATACTTCCGATACTTAGTATTCTGTATTTATTAACCAATGCAATCAATAATTCAGTTATTTTAACCACCTCTACCGCTAATTTAGGTGAGAAATAAGTGGAAGTCTGAAAAGCCACATCAAATTGGCTCGGGCCCTCCCTTACAGCAATTTCACATAGGCCTTCCTCTCTGTTTACATTTGTCTCCTGAGAAGTACACGGGCCTGAGGAGGACAGGGCTTCTGACTTTTCATCTCTGTATCAGCAGAGACCGTGACTCGACCGCTGGACCAAAGCCCTAGTCCAGCCAGTTGGGAGAAAGGGCACAGATAATCCCTCTTGTTCTTTCTGGGCATCACCATCACATAGGAAGAACATTCGTTAAATCAAATTTGTCCCCATACCTAAACACGTCCAACCCTTTCATGCCAATCATCACACTGGGTAACCCAAAATGCCAAAGAATAAACAATATTCTACCTACGTATATTTAACTTCTCATACACTTCGTCTGCTAAAGACAAATATAAAGCTGTGTAGAACACTACATACTGATTTAAGCAAGAGAATGTTTATTACAGTGTTATTTATACCAGCAAAATGTTAGATAAGATATGAATGTCTAACAACAAAAATAATAAATTATAGACCATTTGGAAAATAGTACATGATATCGAACAATTTCTAGGAATAATGAAATGCTAATATATCAATAAATGACTAAAACAAATAAAAAAATACTTAATAGAATTCTAATTCTTGAAATATATATACAAATATATTAGTGATTATTATCAGCATTTAGCATTTTACATGACTCATTTTCATTGCTATAATTCTTAGTGTGTTTAGTTTGCTTTTTATTTTACTGAATGTTACTGCTGGTATACTGATTTTCTTTTGCTTCTTTCTTTCCATTTTATTGTTCTTGTTGGTAGTATTTTTGTTGTTTTTATTTGTTTGTTTTATTTATTTTTCTTTGCTCGGTATATTCTTCCATTCTCTTATTAAAACTTCAAGTATAGTTTTTAAAATAGGGGTGAAATTTCTCATACATAGCATAATACCCATTATTTTCTTTATCAAATCTGAGTCTCCGAGTAGTGCGTGGATAAAGCTACTTATACTTATTTTGATTACTTATATTGTTATTTTGTGTTTTCTGCCAACATGCTTTTTTTGGTTTGGTTTGTTTTTGGTACTCTTTGACATCAGTTAACTTAACAAAGCCTTTTACGGTCCCCTCTTTTTTTTCTTTGTATTGATTTCAAAATCATACATTGTATTTGTATGCTGTCACCCTGAAATTTCCAACACATATGCTGAACGTTAAGTTTTGTTAATCAAGTCTAAACTTAATATCTCTATCCTGAGCACATTAAGCAATAAAAAGGCTTTCAACTTTTCCAACTTCCATCCTCCCATATTTTATGTAATTTTAAGCTAGTATTTTATTTCTGCTTTGTTTTACTACTGCTTAGTCACATGTCCTCTCCCACCATGGTCTTTGAAATGACCCTGTTGACACATACAGATCTAATTCATTTATTTTACTAGTTGTTAGAAGAGTATCATGGTATAAATAAATCACCGTTCATTTGTAGATTCCTTCACTGAAGGGCAGTTGGCCCGTTTGCCCATGTCACCATTGCATATAGTGTGACAATCAATATTATTGACCTTGGACACATATATGAGAATTTCTCTAGAGTAGAAACTAGCAAAAAATTCATTGTGTTTTAGAGTACACATCTTTAGCTAGATTAGTTAATGTCAAGATTAATTGTTGCAATTTATACACCTACCTGCAATGTATGAAAGTTGCCATTTTCCCCCACTTGATGTTATTGGGTTATGTAATTATTTCCAGTCTGATGGGTAAAAGTATATCTAATTACTGTTTTTTTAAAAATCATTTTTCATTTTCAATCACAATTGACATATATTGTTATATTAGCTTCAAGTGCACATCCCAGTGATTAGTCATTACATAACTTAATAAGTGATCGTCCCAATAAATCTTGCACCCATCTGACACCATATGTAGTTATTAGAATATTATTGACTATATTCCCTATGCTGTACTTTACATCCCCATGATTATTCTGTAATGACAAATTTGTACTTCTCAATCCCTTCACCTTATTTCCCATCTCTCTAACCTTCTGGCAACCATCAAAACGTTCCCTGTATCTAGGTCTGTTTCTGTTCTGCTTGTTTGTTTATTTTGTTTATAGGTTCAATTGTTGATAGATATGTACTTATTGCCATTTTGTTATTCATTTTTTTAATCCTGTTCTTCTTAAAAAAGACCCTTTAACATTTCATATAATACTGGTTTCGTGGTGATCAACTCCTTTAGCCTTTTCTTGTCTGGGAAGCTCATTATCTGTCCTTCAATTCTAAATGATAGCTTTGCAGGGTAGAGTAATCTTGGTTGTAGGTCCTTGCTTTTCATCACTTTGAATATTTCCTGTCAATCCCTTCTGGCCTGCAATGTGTCTTTTGAAAAATCAGCTGACAGTCTTATGGGAGCTCCCTTGTAGGTAACTAACTGCTTTTCTCTTGCTGCTTTGAAGATTCTTTTTCTTTAACATTTTGCATTTTAATTATGATGTGTCTTGGAATGGGCCTCTTTGAGTTCATCTTGTTTAGATTCTCTGTGCTTTCTGGACTTGTATGTCTGTTTCCTTCATCGGGTTAGGGAATTTTTCTGTCATTACTTTTTCAAACAGGTTTTCAATTTCTTGCTCTCTCTCTTCTCCTTCCAGCACCCCCATGATGCAACTGTTGGTGCACTTGAAGTTGTCTCAGATGTTCCTTACACTATCCTCATTTTTTTAAAATTCTTTTTCCTTTTTGCTATTTTGTGTAGGTGTTTTTTGCTTCCTTATATTCTAAATCACTGATTTGATTCTTGGCTTTATCTACTTTACTGCTGATTCCCTGTTCAGTACTCTTTATTTCAGTTAGTGTGTCCCTCATTTCTGATTGGTCCTTTTTTATGCTGCTGAGGTTCTCACTGACCTCACTAAACTCACTGAGCATAACCAGTGTTTTGAGCTCTGCATCTAGTAGATTGCTTGTCTCCATTTTGTTTAGTAATTTTTTTTGGAGTTTTGTTCTGTTCTTTCATTTGGGCCGTGTTACTTTGTCTCCTCATTTTGGCTGCCTCCCTGTGTTTATTTCTATGTATTAGTTAGAGCTGCTACATCTCCCAGACTTGGTAGTGTGGCCTAATGCAGTAGGTGTCCTGTAGGGTCCAGTGGGATAGCCTCCCTGATCACCCAAGCTGGGTTCTTGAGGTGTGCCCCCACCCCCCATGTGGGCTGTACACTCTCCTGTTGTAGCTG
The DNA here is from genome assembly GCA_030848825.1 of Tadarida brasiliensis. Lineage (NCBI taxonomy): Eukaryota > Metazoa > Chordata > Mammalia > Chiroptera > Molossidae > Tadarida > Tadarida brasiliensis. The sequence goes on along the minus strand of CM061273.1, from coordinate 13,323,983 downwards.
AGCCTTGGTTGCTCTTGGCATGTCAATGAGAGGGATTTATCCAGGCTAATCAGCTGCAAGGACTGGCTATGACCACTGACTTCTAACCATCATGGAGGATCAGCTGTGCAGGGGCCCACCACACAGAGCAGGACTTACTTCAGCAGGGATCTGGCACCCACTGAGTGTTCCCCTTGAATGTGTCACTTGTAGAGGTGGTTTTGTGGTGGTGCCTCAATGTGGTCTGAAGCTGTCCACTAGGTGCGCTGGCTCTGGGGCCTCCCAGGAGGTGCAGGTCAAGGTCAGCCACTGTCTGTGTTCTGCCCAGAGCCACCTACATAAGCTACAAAATGATTTGCAGATGACTGCTTCTTGTGCTGGGCTTGGAGGTGCCCAGGAGAGGCCAAGCTGTCAACAAAGACCGACTGCAGCTAGTGCTGGGCCTGGGGCCACTTAGCAAGAGGTATGGGGTGCACTGATGCCAGATGCTGCTTGTTTGAGAGATTTTAGGAAAATCTGAAGCATGACCCAATACAAGCCATTCGTATGGAAAAGACATTGGAAACAGCTTGAGTGGGGTAGAGCCTCAAGGAATCACCAGAGTGGGACGAACATTGAGAGCTGGGTTGATGAGGACTCAGATATGACTCCCATCTGATGGCTCTGTGGAGGAGGGCTCATTAAAGGAACAATGATTTCTGTCTGGGAGAAAACTGATCCTCAGCTCTCACCCTGGTGCCAAACAATTCAGTTCCTCCCCCATATGTCTCTGGTGCCTTTTAAGTTGATGCCCTTGTGCTGGAGCTCAGAAGGACTGAGTCCAAGTCTGTCTGTGCATTGGCCCTTTAAGAGGAACTGCCTGGGACTTCTGCAGCCTCAGTCTTTCTCAATCTCAATCCTTGTTGGTTTTAATAGTCAGAAGTTATGGGGATTTTTCTTCCTGGCACTGGCACCCTAGGGTAGGGGCCTGGTGTGAGGATGAGACCCCTTGCTCCTCAGGGTAGACCTCTGCAGCTGAGATATCCCTCCTGATTTTTATCCACCACATGTGGGTTTGGGACCTGCTGGTTCTGTGTCTCTGTCCCCCCCTACCAGTCTCCATGTGGCTTCTTCTTTAATTTCGTAGTTGTAGTACTTCCATTCAGCTTGATGTCAGGCAGTTCTGAATAATGACTGCTCTGTAGTTGAGTTGTAATTTTGATGTGGTTGTGGGAGGAGGCAAATACCATGTTTACCTACACTGCCATCTTGGCCAAAAGTTACAATTACTGTTTTTAATTGAGGTTTTCTGATTACTAATGGACCCAAGTATCTTTTCATACATTAATTAACCCTTTGGCTCTTTGTCAATGTGTTTTCTCTTAATAACTTTTATTCATTTTAAACTTTGCTTTTATTATTATTTTTAGTTCCTTATACATTTTAAATACTGGAAACTTAGTGGAGAACATCCATCCTTTCAATATTGCCTCTGCTTCATTCTTTTTATTTTGTCCTTCTGGAATCCCTATTAAATGTATGTTGAAATATTGCTTTCTCTTGTCCAGGTCGCTGAACTTTTTCTTTCTTTCTTTCTTTCTTTCTTTCTTTCTTTCTTTCTTTCTTTCTTTCTTTCTTTCTTTCTTTCTTTCTTTCTTTCTTTCTTTCTTTCTTTCTTCTTTCTCTCTCTCTCTCTCTCTCTCTCTCTCTCTCTCTCTCTCTCTCTCTCTCTCTCTCTCTCTCTCTCCTTCCTTCCTTCCTTCCTTCCTTCCTTCCTTCCTTCCTTCCTTCCTTCCTGCCTTCTTTCCTCCTTTCTTTTCTTTCTTTCTTTCTTTCTTTCTTTCTTTCTTTCTTTCTTTCTTTCTTTCTTTCTTTCTTTCTTTCTTTTTCTTTCTTTCTTTCTGACTTATTTCTTTATATGTCCTCTGTGGTTTTTTTTTTAATTCTACCTTCCAAATCACTAATTTGTCCCTGTCAATTCTACTATTTATCCCATTGCTTACTTAATTAAAATATTTATTGATTGCATATATATGTCAGGTACTAAAATAAATTCTAGGCTTAAAAAGAAAACAAAGCATATAGAACAAACAAACAAACTACCTTCAGGAACATTATATTCTATTAGGTAAAATTCTATTGCACCTTAAATTATATCAGTTATCTGTTTTATTTGTAGGATTTCTACTTGGTTCTTTAAAAACTTTTTCAAATGATCCTTTTTATTATTGCATAAAAGATTCACTTCTTTCCTTTATCTCTATTTTTTCAAACAATTTTTACATATTGATTAAATATTCTGTTTGGACTGTTTTTAGTTCCTAAAGTTTGTTGTTTGGTTTCTCATCTGCTGACTCTCCTTTAAGACAGTTTCCATGTGTGTTTTGCCATTTTTGACCACGGGCTCATCTTTAGCGGAAATCCAGCTTGTGAACTAGATTGCCAAGGCATCCTGGGTTGGAGGGTGGGGAGGTGTGCCAAGTTGTCTCTGTCTCAGCCTTGAGGAGGTCGCAAGGTCCACACCTGTATTTAACTGTTTCTTCATCCAGAGCTCTGTTTCACAGTGCACAACGGGAGTTCATATCTTAACTGACACATAGCAGAGCACAGAGTTCCAACTTCTCATAGGTAACTCTATTTCTACCCATGGTGTGGGGTACGGCTCGTTTCCAGGTCCCAGACCCTGGGCCAGTGGGTAGAAATTTGCAGGTCTGCTTCTAGGATTGATGAAGTCCTATCCTTTCCTCCACAGAGAATTGTAACTCCTTCCCCTAAGGCACAGATCCAGTCCAGGTCCCTTGGGAAACTGAGTATCTGAGGGTACTCTCTCTGATTGTAGACTGAAATTTCCCATTTTAAAATGTAAATATATATTCTTTAATTAACACCTTTTTTAAAAAAAGAAAATGCACATGTTTTGAATGATGGGGCTAAAGGCTGAAGGAGGAGAATGCTGAGCTTGAATCTTTGCATCTTCACTGGAAGTCCAAAAATTTTCTACAATAAATATATGGTATTTTTATAATTAAGAAAAAATATAATGTGAAGTCAAATCACGCTGTTAGGAAAAAAAATGTGAGGGAAGATAATTTAATAATATCTAAGAGATTGGTTGATGAGAAAAAAATAGCAGGTACCAGAGACAGAATGAAGACTCCAGGGCAACAAATGACCAGCTACGTCCCGAGTTTCAAATCTAAAGAGGTTCTGTATAGTATACATCCATACCTATAATTCCGAACCTACATTACCTACATTAAGCTTCTCCTCTGAGTTCAAGGCATAGGTTTACAAAATGCCCCTTTAACAACATATCTACCAGATAACTTCAGGCTCATCATGGAAATTAAGCCTGTTTTAATAATCCCTCTTCTCTGCTCACTACCTCCAAAATTGCTCTGTCCCTTACACTCCATAGTTTGGTGCCTATACCAACCTGTTGGCCATCTCCCAAGCTGGAAAGTCAGCCCACCCATTTTTCTGCTTCTCATCCTGAATATCACTGAATTTGGGCACCTAGTCCTGGCATTGCCTTCTCCTGAGTGTTTCTTGACTCCCTTTCAACCTTTCCATCTTGAACACTACTGGACTGTAGTAGTAGGTGACCTCTGTCATTTGTCACCTGTATGAGAGTCACAGACTCTTCCCTGGTCTCTCTCTCTCTCTCCTCTTCCTTTTCTTTAATTCATCCTCCATCCTGCAACCAGAATGGGCTCTCTGTAATACTCACTAATCATGATGCTTCTCTGCTCCTGTCAGACAGCTGACCACCAGTGACTGGTGTTCTCTTTTCATAGTGTTGAGTTTTTGCGGGGAAGTGGATGTCTGCAGAGCCAGGGGCTACATACTACATGTCCTGGGACCCCCACGGCATTGCGGTTGAGCCTTATGATTAGTTATTGCTGAGTATGAGCAGAAGTGATGTTTGTGTGTCTTTTCTGGGCTGAAGTGGTTAAGTAAACCTTCCTAGACAGGTTCTTTCCTCATTCACAGAACCCTAGAAATTACATGTGAACAATGTGAATACACAAAGTTCATGGTCTGGGTCCCTGAATCCTTTCCTGGAGGAAAGCCACCCACCAGAAACACATCAGGAATTGGACTATACCATAAATAACAAATAATATTTTGTTGTGTTAATCTATAAATTAAAGGATTGTTTGGTTCATCATCTAGTGTTACCTTAACTAATATTTTGATTAAATCATAAAAATTTTCCTTAACATAACTTCAAAATTGTTTAGAATTTTGCTCAAGGCTTTTCCTGAGCTGGCCTCTGCATACTTGTATCACAGACTCTCTACCCACTACAGCTCACTCCTAATGCTTATGACAGCTCCCTGCAGGTAACCTCAAGTATGCCTTCTTCTATCTTGCCTTCATGCCTTTGCTCATGTAGTTTCTTCTGCCTGAAGCGCCCTTTCATTCTTCTGCTGGGTAACTCCTCATTTTCCCAAGACTTAACTCAGACATCCTCTCTCCTGAGAAGGCTTTCCTTACTGTTTCTGCCCTGTGGCTTCTTCCCTCTGTCTCCTACCATGTATCAAACTGGATAAGATGTCTTTTAGTTTGCTCACATACATTTATCATACTTAAACATTTGCGTGTGTCCGTGTCCTTATAACTAACATATAATCTCTGTGTCTCTCTCAAATAGCTCAGCAACCTAGCACAACGCCTGGCTCGCAAATGCTCAAGACCTATGTGCTGAGTTGAATGAGTCTGTAGTCATGTGGTGAAGGCTGAACGAGAAAAAGAAGATCTGAGGGAGGACAGGCACCGGGGTGGAAGCTGACCAAGGGAGAGTGCCGAGGAGGAGTGAGGTCTATGAAGCTGAGCCGTGAGCTGAGTGGCCTGTGAGGAAGGCCCTTTCCGGTGCTGCTGGAAGGGCTTGTGCATTGCAGTTCAGCTGAAGGACAAGGATTCCGGGTCTGGCTGGTGTTAAGTGGGGTAGGCGTGAAAAGTCAGAGGGAGGGGTCCTTTAAGTCCTGTGACTTAGCTGTTTACTTGTAAATCTCTTGTAATAAAATACACTTAAACTCTATGTCACTGCTGACTTAGCAAGGACTCAGTAGACTAAATGAGGGCTTGGGCCTACACTGTTTTCACACACACACACACACACACACACACACACACACACTAACAAAGGGAGGAGCTTAAACCTTAGCAGATTTGGTAGAACTGACCAGTCCTCAATGAGTAGTCCCCTTCCACAGAGAAGCATCCTTCATTCATTGGAAAGCTTGCATTATATCTAATCTCTATTTCTTGCTCTTGGAAAAAGTAAGGAAATCACATACAAACAACCAAGACACTATGGTCATAGTGATGGACTTGAACCTACAGCTCGATGGCTGGATCCTCCCGGAATGCTCCAGCAGGCCACAGAACCTAGAGCTGGTCAGTGGACAGAGAAACAGACACATTAATTTACCCCCATACCAAATGATGTTTTCCAGATCCAGTACCTAAAAATTCAAAATACATTCCCACGTTTCTGCCTTCATGTTGTCAAACTATCTGGGTAACTGACACTACACCACTTGGTTCAATGGGCATTATTCTTCCTCACTGAATAATCAGAAGTGAACATTGACTGGCTTCATATAATCAGGATACTTTTAGTAGTAACAGAAAGTGCCACTCAAATTGGCCTAGATAATAAGACGTTTGTGACTTACATGACTGAATGTCTCACAATAGGGAATGGAATTTAGGGTTAATAATTCCAGCAGTTCAACATCGTCATCAAGAACACAGGTCCCGCTTGCCCTGCCCCGCGGACTTGCGCGGGCTGGGGCTCGGTCAGGGCTGGGCTGCACCCAGGCCCACGGCCTCACCCACCGCGTGGCCGAGGAGGCGTGGCTGCCAGGGGTGCAGTGGACGGTTCGCTGCCTCACGAGACGGGCTGGAGACCCACGTCCACCGTGGCCCAGCGCGGACTTCGCAGAGCCACGGGGCCTTAGACCAGCGCCCAGCCCACCTCCGTGCTGGGTCCAACGTGGTAGCCTGTGACGTCAGGGTGGTGGCCTCTGTGCGGCACCAAATCCACCTCTCCAAGGGGGACGACAGCAGCTGGGGACCGGTGGACCTCTGCCAGCCGAGGCGGAGGGAGACCCTGCAGTCGTTGGCTGCAGCTGTGTGGGGTGGGGGACTGGCGAAGTCCAGGCCCAGGATGTCATCAGGAGTACTTCAAATGCAGAAATGGACAGAGACCCTTGGCTTTCGTTTCTCAAGAAGAAAAGAGAACACCAGTGTCTACGGTCTCTTTCCTTTGCCGCCCATAACGCTGGCTTCTTCGTAGGGCTGGCTGCCTTCACAGTTGTAGGGTCTAATGGTAGAAGAAACAAAAGAAGAACCTATTCCCCAATTCTAAACTAAAATTCTTCCCTTCTGTCGATGGGCCTGTGTGCGCTCTGGAGAAATCATGGCTGGGAGAATGCTACACCCTGGGTGGCTTCAGTCCAGGTCCCTCAAACAGTCCGATGGGGTTACTGTGTTTGGCTTTGATCAATCAATACTTATCTCATTCCTCCCACTGGAATGATTTCCTAAAGCACCGCTGATGTTACAAAATTGAGGGAGAGTGGAAAGCATGTTGGGGAATGAACAAGTCCACTGTGCTGTTCAGAATCATTCGGCTACAGGGGACGGGGTGGTGGGAGGAGAACCAAGCCTGGTTGAGTAATTTTTGGCACTGTGAACCACAGGCTCAGTTATGCAATCAGGAATATCCAGTCTACTATTTAATTGACAAGGAGACACCACCTTTTGTTTGATTCTTGGCTATATACCAAGCAGAATGAGCAAAAAGAGTAGAATAATTTCAGCTAGCTTTCTCTTCTTCTTCTTCCCTTTTCCTCTCCTCTTCCTTCTTTGTTCTTCCTGCTCTTCCCCTCCTCCCTTCCTCCTCCTTGTCCTTCCCTTTCTTCCCCTCTCTTTCCCTCCCACCTCCTTTTCCTCTTCCTCCTTCTCCTTTTTGGCTGCTTTGCTCACTTCTTAAAGAGATCACTGCTCCTCCCTTGCCCCTGTTACTCCTAAAACTACCTTTTGGTCCCTTGAAGAACAAAAATAAAAATAAAAATATGCAAACTGTTTCTCAGGCCAATCAGTTGTTTGAAACTGCATCAGAATGCGCCATAGTCACTACCGTGTGCATCCCACCCACTTTAAAAACATATTCCTGCCAGACTGGAGAGCTTAGGAGAGTGAGCAGGTTAAGTCCAAACACATACCAGAATAAATTAAATGAGCTAAGGAATTAAAATTAATATGTCTTGGTTTTGCAGAAGTGGTAAATTATGTTTGAAGGTAGAAGTTCAAGGCTATTTGCTTAGAATTGATCTTGGAAAGTAGACTGACTAAAGAAAGGCTTTTAAAGGCAAGAGAAAGGATAAATTTGGTGCTTTTGGAATAGGTAGTGCAGGAGGGTTATTAACAAATAGATCTGATTTTAACCTGAAATGTTATACAGGGTGTGCTGCATAATTTAGTTTACAATGATGTTCAGATAAGAGTTATTTAAATTACCCTTGAGAAACTCAGATGAAATATTTTGATAAGAGACAAAGAGAATGGGATGGATAGATTGCTACAAGGGAAATTTCCAGAAAGGTAAATTGCCATGTTATTTGAGTGTGAGGAAAATAAAATGGTTGATTGTGGCTTTCGAGTTTAGATTTTAGTTTTGACTTATCTGCAGGTTTTCTGTAGATTCTGGTGAGTTTGATATTCTCAGTAGACTTCAGTTTTCTCCCTGGGGTGGCATTTGCAATGCATCCGGGAAGGATTCCAGAAACATTCCTGACAGTGATCTTGGTTACCTTGTCAGGCACCTGCAGGGTGTGGTGTGGCATCTTCCATGCCCAGCCCAGAGTTTCCTGCTAGGACTCCTGCAAATGGTGGAGCTAATTTGAAGACATGTCTAGGAGGCAATGAGGCTCTGGCCAACTTGATCATGTCCCCAGCTACCAGAGCCCTTATCCCGCTATCCTCCTGCCAACAGATACAGGTGGGAATGTAAACTATAGGGATGGGGCAATCTCACCAATTTATCAAAGAGCTGAGGACACTGGGTATACCCAGTGAGTGATGCAGCTTGCTCTCCCAACCAAGTCCCATTCCTGATGCCGTGGCCTAATTCAGGTTCAGACAAAAGAGTTTCTCTTTCTACAAACAGCAGAAAGTAGAATTCATTTTCCCAATTTTTTATTCTTGCCTGAGCTGAGTTGGATGCTTCATTAAATGCTCATATTATAGGATTGACTTGCTCCTTTTTCATTATTCAGACTTCCCTCTGATTTAGTTCTCTGTTTACTACATTGATAATTCATAAATACCTTCTTGTTATAAGAAATTTTTGAATAAAGAGATTTCACCATCAATAGATGAATAGATAAAAAAGCTGTGGTACATATACACAATGGAATACTATGCAGCTGTAAGAAAGTAATGGAGGGACCTGGAGAGTATTATGCTAAGCGAAATAAGCCAATCAGAGAAAGACAAATATCACATGATCTCACTTATTTGTGGAATATAATGAATGAAATAAGCTAATGAACAAAATAGACCCAGAGACATAGAAATAGGGTACAGACTGACAAACCTCAGAAGAGGGGAGCAGGGGTTGGGGGAGATAAACCGAAGAATTTACGCCTATAAGCATAACCAATGGTCATAGGCAATAATGCCGGAAAAGGGTGGGGGGCGGGATCCAGAGGAAGCTATCAATGGGGGGAAAAGAAGAAACATCTGTAACAAAAATAAATTAATAATAATAAAATACGCACAAAGAGATTCAAAACTTACTTTGACCTATCCACTCCCATGTCTTACTATTATCAGTTTGGTGAAGAACTTTCCTTACTATTTCCTATTCAGTTATGGTCAAATGAAAGTGTAGGTAGAAATAGACGGTTTTGTTTCATGAGTATTTTTATATAACTAGAATATTCTTTATAAACTATTCTGCTACATGCTTGGAGATCCTTCCACGCAAAAATGTAGACCTACTTTATTCTTTGTAAACTCGGCAAAACATTTAACAGTGTGTGAATATTCACCCTATGATAAATGTTTATTATTTTTTCAATTTTTTCCTATAATGAACAAAATTGAAAAAAAAAAATCACCTACCTCTCTGTGAACCTGGTTTTTTCTTAGCTTGCTATTTATCAGTAATTTTTAGTATGTCTACTATACGCTTTTGTAGATAACTTCTGTCAGGTTGAGGAAGTTCCTTTCTATTTGTAGTTTGTTGAGAGATTTTATCATCAATGGACATCTACTTTAGAGTATTGGGAAAACGACGATAAAGAAGATATCCAAAGGAAATGAGAGAGGCAGCCATACATTTACCTGGGGAGAAAATATTTCAGGAAGGTGGAAGAGAACGTGTAAAGGCCCTCAGGCAAGTGCCAGGCTGGCATTTCAGGGAATGACTAGGATAAAAGAACATTTGGAGAGCAGTGGATGAAAAAGACAAGAATAGTGAGAGATGAGATCAGAGGACACCACAGGGCAAGATCAGATAAGGCTTTGGATGCATTTCTGAATCTCTGACTACTACTAGGGAGATGAGAACACTTGAGCCAAGGATTGACGTTATCTGATGTATTTTTCAGGAAGTTCACTTTGGCAGCTATGGGGAAAATAGACTACAGGAGAATCGGGGTATGATCAGATAGGAAGCTGTTTATTATTGATTATTTCAACCAAAGATCTAGCTGAAAGGTGGCTTGAAGTGCAGTTAATAGCAATGGAGGGGGGAGAAGTGGTATTCTGCATACAGTCTGAAGGTAGAGAAAACAAGATTTGCTTCTGGGTTGGACTTGGGTTTTGAGAGAACAGAAGGGGTCAAGGATGCCTCCAGAATTTTAGAGTCACTTGTAAAACTGAAAACACAGAGGTGCTAATTACTAAGAAGAGGTTGGTTATGAGATCAGTAGTTTGAGTGGTCACTAAATTTTAGACACTGTTTTAAGAGCACTTTATGGATTAACTCATTCAGTTCTTGCTACAGTTCCATGAAGTAGGCATTACAAATATCTGCCTTTTTCTAATAAAAATAAATGGACAACAGTGTGGTGATGGCCAGAGAGAAGGGGATGGGTGGAGGTGGGCAAGGGGGGGGGTGGGGGATAGGGACATACGTAATCATGTCAACAATAAAAATAACATAAGTGGGCAATTAGGGGTTAAGTAACTTATTAAGGACACACCGCAAAAAACAGAGCCAGAATATAAACCAAGCATTTGGGCTCCAGAATCCGTGCCCTTCACCATTAACTAGATATATCATTTAAAATTTAGAAAATCCCATCTGTTTTCAGTAGTGTCCTCACTCATTGTAAATGTTATTTAACTCTGTCTTTTCTCTTTTATCCTCAATTAGACTTCCTAAAGACTTACCTATTTTGTTGGTCTTTTCAAAGAACCAGACATTAGTTTTATTGAGCAGCTGTTCTGTTTTTGTTTTCTGTTTTATTAATTTCTGCTTTTATCTTTATTAATTCCTTTTGTCCTTTTTGTGTGTGTGGAGTTATGTGGTTTCTCTTTTTTTTGTCAACAATGTGAATGGAAGAATGATGATGAATGGGACATAAAAGGATTATGAAAAGCAGGGGTATCCCTGGCCAGTTTGGCTCAGCGGTTAGAGCGTCAGCCCACGAACTGGAGAGTCCTGGGTTCGGCTCCCGCTAAGGGCACGTACCTCGGTTGCAGTTTGTCCCCAGTCCTGGTTGGGGTCGTGTGAGTGGCAGCCAGTCGATTTGTCTCTCTCACATCGATGTTTCTCTCTCTTCCTCTCTCTCTTCCTCCCGCTCTATCTGAAGATAAATGCAAAAATGTCCTCAGTGAGGATAAAAAAAGAAAAGCAGGGGTATAATTTTAGTCTAGGTGAGGGAGTTGCAAATTTAAGCATCTCCAAGTATTTCTCAGAAAATTAAGGCTGCTAAAATTTAAATGATGTTACAATCTAAACATGATAACATGTAAACATGATACAATCTAAATGGTTGTAGAGAAGTTAGTTGTTAAAAGCAGGGAAAGTAAAAAATGTATAGGAAAACAAGATTAAATTAAAACTTCATAAAATTAGTTAAAATTGAGCATCAACATGAATTTATGCTCTTTTAGAAGAGAATTATCTTGCCCTGCCGGGTGTGGCTCAGTTGGTTGAACATCATGCTATTCACCAAGAGGTCACGGGTTTTATTCCAAACTGGGGCACAGCTGATCAATGTTTCTCTCTCTCTCTCTTCTCCTCTCCCCTCCTCTCTCTCTAAAAATCAATAAAAACAAATTTAAAAATATCAGATAATTATCTCGTGTGTCTTGATCACAATGGAGGTCTAGGAGGAGTATCTTTTCCTAGGGGGAGGGCAAAGTTTTGCCACCCCAAATATGCCGTTTTTGGATATAGATTATTTTAAGCTGGTTATTTTATTTTTTAATCCTCACTTGAGGATATTTTTCCATTTATCTTCAGTTAGAGTGTGAGGAAGAGAGAGAGAGAGAGAGAAACATGGATGTGAGAAAGACACATCGATTGGTTGCCTCCAGCACGACCACAACCAGGGCCGGGGACTGAACTGCAATGAAGGTGCATGCCCTTGACAGGAATTGAACCCGAGACTCTGGTCTGAGGGCCAGTGCTCTAACTGCTGAGCCAAACTGGCCAGTGTTAAGCTGATTATTTTTAAGGAAAAAAAAAAAAAAAGACTCATGAAGAATCTTTGACAGTCCCTTAAGTACTGAAAGAATTTAGATAGCAGACCTGCTCCAGGTAGTGTGTAATCATCATAGATAACTATGGTTTAATGTGAACTGAAGTGTGTGATAGACAGAGAGGAACTTAGCATGGCCCTTTGACCAAAGCCCTCTCTGGTCCCATTGTTAAAGATGGCCCAGCAAACATATATTTACCAAATGTTGGGTTTCTATCTCCACATGAATTGCCCTCCTCCTCTCTGCAATCCCAAACCATAATCTCCCTTTCTCCTTAACTCAACATGGCATGTAAGCCTTAACTGCCCAGTGTGTCCTCAGGCCCACATTTTTATGAAACCTGTGCATGTACATATGTAATACATTGCATTACGTTTTCATGTTAATCTGTCTCATTGTTGTGGGCCCCAAGGCTAAGGCAACTAGATTCCATTTTATGTGGGCCCCTTGGTTAGGGCGACTGAAGGACTCCATTTTGTCACCAGTGGACATTCCTCGATATTCTTCCCATAATGGGTTGGTTGCCCCTAGAGGGGAAGGAATTTCTGCCTAAGGTTATAGTTGCCCTATGTGTTGGGGGCATTTGCAGTTTCCTGAGTATAGGTATTTGCAAGTACTTAATGCTAATTTTGACCTCTGTGATCTCTGTCACTCCCACTATTGTACTGGTTCCCTGAGGGGAGGGAGGCCTGTTCTGTTTGCTTGACAAACAGGAGACCCCCGGGCAACTGTTAGATATGGATTTTGAGAAATGTTCATCAAACAACTGCTAACCGCTGATATCTGCTTCTGTGAATGCTGCTTGCTTGCTATAAAAGGCTGCCATTTTAGAGGCTCGGGGCTGCAGTTCTCCTCTGAGTAGGTTGGCCGCAGTCCCTGCGCAGGTTAATAAAGCTCCTAAAACTTATAATTTTGGTGTCCGAGGGAGGTTGATCTACTGGGTTACAACATCATGTCAGTCTGATTATTAGACCAGCCAGAAGATTTACGATGGAAAAGAGGGAAAACTTTCCCTCCCCCACATGTAGAACACTCACAGACACATACTTGGACACATATTGATCTTTAATTCCAGCAAGGAACACCCAAGGCTCCCTGGGAAGTAATTGAGTGCATGTTTTGGTGCAGAGAAAATCAGGGTGGGCCTGGAACATCAAGGATGGCACAGAGCTGACATGACAGAGAGCCAGCTTACAACCTCCCTTTCCACCTAAACCTACCAAGCTATGACAATTGAGAGACCACGGTGAAGGCAACTGTGGTTAGTTGATACAAGTTAAGTCTGTGGGAGCCATGAGACTGTAGATGCTCAAGAGAATAGATGATATGATGTGTGCCATGCACAGTTTTCCAATAAAGTTGATAGAAAATGATGTTTTGAACAATGAAATTATGTGAATATTGTTTTCAAAATGTGTAATAGCTGGTCTGAGAATCTGAGGAGTATATTTCAGGTTTGCCCCAGGGGATTATGTAATGGTTACTGTGATGGTTAACTTGTCAGCTTGACTGGGCTAAGGGATGTTCACATAGCAGGCAAAACATTATTTCTGGGCATGTCTGTGAGGGTGTTTCTGGAAGAGATTAGCATCTGAGTAAAATTACTTTGCTAATTTTATTGTCTTCAGCATGTGTGGGCGGCATTATTCAGTCCTGGAAATCCTGAAGAGAACAAAAATGTGAAGGAAGGGTAAATTTCCTTTCCTTGATCTGCCCTTGGACACTCCTTGGGCCTTTGGACTCAATTAGTTATACCAGCAACCCCCTCATTCTCAGGCCTTCAGACTTGACTGAATCTCCAGCTTGCTGTTGGCAAATCGTGGAACTTCTCATCCTCCGTAACTGCACTGAAACAACTCCTATAATAAATCTCTGTATAGAGAGATAGATAGATAGATAGATAGATAGATAGATAGATAGATAGATAGATAGATAGATAGATCCTATTGGTTCTGTTTCCCTGGAGAACACTGACTAAAGAAGTTAAAAATGGCTTAGGTATCAGGGCTTGAATTTTACACATTTGAGCTTGTAATGCCAGAAGATTCATTAAGTTTCAAGGGTTGGAGAATTGGAATGTGGATGGTCCCAAAGATCCCCCAAAAATGGAAATGGAAAGGTCTTTAGTGCCTGGAACAGCCCATTCAAACGCAGAAGTCTAAGAAGTACCTTCTAATTTTAAGGAGAGGACATTTTAGGAAAAGATAGTACCTTCGAAATATGGCATGGGGAAATCCCAGATGAAGAGTGTGCATTAAATATCCTCTTGACATGACAAGTATCATTCCATTTACAGAACAGAGTCCCGCTTAGCATGTGAAGCTCAAATCTTAGAGGAACCTCAGGATTTTGCCCAATCCCAGATCTTTAACCCATAACCCAAATCCATAAATCCTCAAGTTTTGTGACGTGGTAACTCCATCCCTCTCATTCATTTTATTTCATTTTATTTTTTAGGTGTACAACATAATTTGATATTTATGTATATTATTAAAATATCATTTAATTGAATGAATAGGAATATTTAAATAGGAATGACTAGACCCAATATGAGATTAAATTCAAGTGTAGCGTGACCTTTAATCATTATTATAGTTCTTGGTGTATATTTTGATTTTAGATGTTTGAAATGGTAACACTTAAGATCATTTAATTTACTAAATTTAACACTTTGAATTTTTAGACTTAAAAGGGTTAAATGCCTGATAGGCATGTAAGTTCACTAAAAGTTTGGAGTTCCTGACTAAATCAGTTATATTAAAATTTGTATTGTAATTTAAAGTATTTGAGGATCTTTAATTAGTCAAGCTAATAAATATCATGAACTATTTAAGAAAATATTTATCAAATTTAAGTGTCAACAAATCAAAAATTGACTAAGTTCTTTAAGCATCGAGGCAACTACTGGATTCATAAACAAAATATGATCTCTGTGTTCAAATGTTTAAGAAAAACTTACGCTTTTAGATCTGCAACGTGAAAACATTGGTTTTGATGAAAACTCAGCTATGAGCAACTATTAGTATTTCTGACTGTGCACAGTCCCCCCTTTGTCATTTAAAATTTACTATGCTCCGTTTTTTAGTTGAATCTTTGTTTTATTGCCAGTCTTGACATTTTAAAAAAATAATTCATTTGACTCTGTGCCTCTTCCTTTTGAGTGCTGCTTTGGCCACACCTCCCACGCCTTGTTGAAATAGGCGGTGCTATCATTGTCATTTATTTCAAATGGCTTGTAATATCAGTTTTGATTCTTCAGTTCCTTAAAGTGGCCATGCTCTCTCACCAAACGGTCTTTGCAGGTTCTGTTCTCTCTTTGCAGAATCTTCTCCATGTAGCCCTCCCCCTTCTTAATCTACCTAGTTCCTACTTACCTGTTCATTCTTGACTCAAGAAGGACTTCCTCTCAGAGGACTTTCCTTCCCTGGGCAAGGGGAAAAACAAGAACAAGCAAACAAAATCAAAACTGTTAACCAACCAGAAGTTAATTTCAAATTAACTCTAACTCATGATCTTTACATAAGTATGACTCATGACACAATTTTATCTCTTACTGTCCCTTTAAATTTTCTTCAGTGAGTGTATTTCTCTTTCTCATCCCCTGCCCCTCTGATGAAAACCCTGATATTCATGATGCTCTTCTCATACCTACATAATAGAAAGTCCTACAAAGATCATTCTAATAGGGCCCCATTCAGTTTCTTTTCAGAATTGGAATGTATAATCCTATAGAAAAATTTAAAAACTCAAACTTATCTTAGTGTTAAGTCTTCTTCCTGTACACCTTACTCAGGCTAGACGCCTGCAATGGAGAGATGAGGCTTCTTTGGTTTCCCTCTCTCTTCCCCTTGCCTCCTCTGTAGACTAGTGGCCTCAGCACTGACGGGCTGGCATACAAGGACAGTGAAGAAAACTGTGGTAATTGTGACATCTCACATTCTTCTTACCTGGCTGATGGTTAATGATGACTCATTCTATGTGTGGGACTTTCCTGAATTTTTGGAGCTCTGTGCCGGGTTGCTCTTTCTGAAATTCCTTTGACTTGGGTCAACTCATACTTGTTCAAGGTGGCAGCTTGGCACCTTTTCCTAGATCCTGGCATCCAGATGTAGCTTCTTCATGCTGAGGTCCTCTTGAAAACAGCAGTGCAGACACCTCTGGGATATCCCATTTGGCTACACATTTCTGGTTCTGCCCCTAACGTACTCCTATTTTCATTGCAGCATTATTTGCAATAGCCAAGATTTAGAAGTGGCATGAGTGCCCATCAGTAGATGAGTGGATAAAAAAACCTGTGATCTTAGAGAACATTTTATGAATTTGTCTGCAAAGGCAAAAGAAGTAAAGGCAAAATAAATGAATAGGACTATATCAAACTAAAAAACTTCTGCACAGCAAAAGAAACCTCCAACAAAACAAAAAAGGCAACCAACTGAATGGGAGATGACATTGCAAACAACAGCTCTGACCAGGGGTTAATATCCAAAATATATACATAAATCATACAACTCAATGCCAAGCAAAACAAATAAAAACAATCCAATTAAAAAAAATGGGCAGAGGACCTGAACAGACACTTCTCCCAAGAAGACATACAAATGGTCAACAGATATATGAAAAGATGTTCAACATCACTAGCTAGTAGGGAAATGCAAATCAACACTACACATCTCACACCTGTTAGAATGGCTATTATCAACAAGACAAGTAATGACAAGTGTTGGAGAGGTTGTGGAGAAAAAGGAACCCTCATTTACTGCTGGTGGGAATGTAGACTAGTACAGCCGTTATGGAAAACAGTATGGAGCTTCCTCAAAAAATGAAGAATAGAGCTACCATATGACCCAGCAATCCTTCTCCTGGGTATCAACCTAAAAAACTCAAACACATTTATTTACAAAGATATATGCACCTCTATGTTCATTGCAACATTATTCATGGTGGCCAAGACATGGAGACAACCAAAGTGTCCTTTGATAGATGATTGGATAAAGATGTGGTACATAAATACAATGAAACACTACTCAACCACAAGAAAAGATGACATACTGAATATTATGCTAAGCAGAGTAAGTCAGTAAGAATGAAAAAATGCTTTCATTCATATGTGGGATATAAAATTGAAACTCATAGACATAGACAACAGTATAGTGGTTACCAGAGGAATCAAACCCACAACCTTTAGATGTACAGAATGATGCTCCAACCAACTGAGTCACCTAGCCAGGGCTGTCCACAGTCTTTTTTAAGGTGATAAAAATTACCTTCATTTTCAGTTTATACTGAATTAAGGTTGAAGACATTTGGGGATTATTCTATACCAGTGATTCTCAAAGTTCAGCGAGCATTAGAATTCTTTAGAAGGCTTGTTAAAACCCAGATTGCTGGGCCCCACCCAGAGTTTCTGATTCTCAGGTCTGGGAGGGGCCTGGGAATTTGCATTTCTAGAAAGTTCCCAGCTGGTGCCTGCGCTGTGGGCCAGACTCTATACTTAGAGAACTACTGGTCCAGGGGTTTAGCTCACTGACTTCCCAAGTGCTAACTACTCCATGTTGTAGGGTAGCTCCCAGCCATGAACTCTCCCAGAGGACCTTACACGCATAGCGCTTGGTGTCCTAAGTGACCCGGTGCTGACACAAAGGGACATTTATCTGTAAGCTGGCCACTGACCTTTGATTTGTGTAACCTCACTCAAAGCAGTGAGCTCACCCAGGCCAACAGGGATTTAAGTGAGGTGACATGTAGGGAAATGGGCTGTTGACCAACAGAGATGTGGCAGGTGTGGCCTTCATAAGCCTTGGTTGGGCTGAAGCCAGAAAGTTCCTGGTCTAGGAAACAGTGGACACTCCACCAGAAGCAGAGATCTGACTGCCCCACCTTCTGTGAAGGGTCCCCAGTCCCCGCGGCTCCCTCCCATTCCCTGAGCCCATCCCGCTGCTGGAAAGAACTGGCCCCTGGGCTTGAATTTCAGCGAAGCCATGAGGAGAAAATGCACCATGAAATTATATGGCTCCTGCAGAAGGAGTTGCCATCTGCTTTTTCTTCAGGCGGTTTCCGTCTACACAGTGTATTAAGCATTTCGTCTGGTGCTGTCTCCCCTTCCCGGCAATACTGTGCACCATAAAGACAGTAAAGCCTCTATTTAAACAAAACAGAACGCAGGACTTTAGTCTCCAGCAGTGCCCCAAGGCATTTGTGGATTCACTACCATTTTGTCAACATTAGTATTAATAATCTGTTAATTGTTTCTAATTTCCCCTTCCCAATTTTGGGATGGAAATGTATCGCCTTTTGCTGCATATCTATAGGGTCCTCTATATGTATAAAGGTTTATACACAATAATGTGCTTCAAATTTTTTGTGACTTTAAGGCAGCTTGTTCTCACCTTCTTCTTCTTATCCACATTTCTGAGTTTCAAGAAAATTGTGATTTCCTCTTTTCTTGGTAAATAAGACAAAACAACAACATAATAACAGGTGACAAAAGAGGCAAAACCCAAACAAATTAAAAAATGTCTAAGCTAGAGTCTTCATGAAACGTTAAGATTTTATTTTCGATGCTAAAGAAGCCTGGCAGTGATTAATCACAGCACAACCAGCCGGCATCTCCATTCCGTGTCTGACGATGAATCTTTAGGGTGTACTCCGGAAAGTGCAGGCTATGTTGAAAGAAAAGGAAGCTGATGTTACCTCGCATTTTCATCCGATTGCTTTCATTGTTTCCAGACACCGGAGCTGTCCCCGTGTGTCCTGTTTTCCTAAGGGAGGCCGGCACCTCTCTCTAAACTGTCACGGATAAAGCGAAACGTGAGACTGTCTAGAAGTGGACACCTGATATTTCTCAGTTATCATCTCTGAGTGCTCACTGTGTTCCACATGCTCATCTCCTTGTCTCCCTACCAGAATCATAGACGTTGTGGTGATGTTTCTCCTTGTTTCTCGTCCGTTTCATGGGGTACACACGGTCTCATTTCTCAGCTTGCTTCCACTTCTTTCCAAGTACCAGTTTTTGCTTTCTCCTTCGTCCAGTTATTTCAGGATTGGAATGGGGTGTGGATCTCTCTGTTTTTCTCTTTCTTTTTTTTTTTTTTTTTGTTATTAATTTATTTTTGTTACAGATGTTTCTCCTTTTTTCCCCATTGACACCCTCCTCCCCATCCCCCCCACCCTATCCCCAGCTTTGTTGTCCATGTCCATCAGTTATGCATACATGCATATAAGTTCTGTGGTTTATCTCTTCCCTTCCCCCCAACCCCCTTTTCTGAGGGTTGTCAGTCTGTACCCTACTTCCACATCTCTGGGTCTACCCTGTTCCTCAGACTGTTATGTTCATTATATTCCACAAATAAGTGAGATCATGTGATATTTGTCTTTCTCTGCTTGGCTTGTTTCACTTAGGATAATACTCTCGAGGTCCCTCCATGTCGTCTCAAAGGATAAGAGATCTTTCTTTCTTACAGCTGCATAGTACTCCATTGTGCATATGTACCACAGCTTTTTTATCCATTTGTCTACTGATGGACACTTGGGCTGTTTCCAGATCTTAGCTATTGTAAATAGTGCTGCTATGAACATGGGGACACATATATTCTTTCTGATTGGTGTTTCAGGCTTCTTAGGGTATATCCTAGGAGTGGGATCACTGGGTCAAATGGCAGTTCAATTTTTAATTTTTTGAGGTAACACCATAGTGTTTTCCATAGTGGCTACACCAGTCTGCCTTCCCATCAGCAGTGTACTAGAGTCCCCTTTTCTCTACACCCTCGCCAGCACTTGTTGTTTGATGATTTGTTGATGGCAGCCATTCTGACAGGTGTGAGGTGATACCTCATTGTTGTTTTAATTTACATCTCTCTTATGATTAGTGATGTTGAACATTTCTTCATATATCTCTTGGCCATTTGTATGTCCTGTCTGGAGAGGTGTCTATTTAGTTCCTTTGCCCATTTTTTAACTGGGTTCTTTGTCTTCCTTTTGTTGAGTTGTATGAGTACTCTATATATTTTGGAAATTAACCCCTTATCTGATGTATCATTGGCAATTATGCTCTCCCATAGAGTGGGTTCCCTTTCCATTTTGATGGTTGTTTCTTTTGCTGTGCAGAAGCTTTTGAGTTTGATGTAGTCCTATGTGCTCATTTTTTCCTTTGTTTCTGTTGCCTTAGGTGTTGTATCAGTGAAAATTCTGCTACATATGATGTCCGAAATTTTGTTGCCTACATTTTCTTCTAGGATTTTTATGGATTCACGAGTCACATTTAAGTCTTTTACCCATTTTGAGTTTATTCTTGTGAATGGTATAAGTTGATGGACTAGTTTCATTTTTTTGCATGTAGCTGTCCAATTTTCCCAACACCATTTATTAAAGAGGCTGTCTTTACTCCATTGTATACTCTTGCCACCTTTGTCAAATATTAATTGAGCATAAATGGCTTGGGTCAATTTCCGGATTCTCTGTTATGTTCCACTGGTCTATATACCTGTTCTTGTGCCAATACCAGGCTGTTTGGATTACAGTAGCTTTGTAGTATAACCTGATATCCGGCATTGTGATCCCATCTACTTTGTCCTACTTTTTCAAGATTGCTGTAGCTATTCAGGGTTTTTCTTTTGGTTCCATATAAACTTTTGAAGTATTTGTTCTAGTTCTGTGAAATATGTCATTGGGATTTTAATGGGGATTGCATTGAATCTATAGATTGCTTTGAGTAATATGGACATTTTAATGATGTTAATCCTTCCAATCCATGAACAAGGTATGTGCTTCCACTTTTTTTATATCTTCTTCTATTTCTTTTTTCAATGTCCTGTAGTTTTCTAAAAATAGGTCCTTTACTTCTTTGGTTAAGTTTATTCCTAGGTATCTTAATTTTTTTGCCACGATGATAAATGGGATTGTTTTTTTAGTTTCTCTTTCTGTGAGTTCATCATTGGTGTATAAGAATGCTGTTGAGCCCTGGCCAGTTTGGCTCAGCTGTTAGAGAGTTGGCCTGCGGTCCAGAGAGACCTGGGTTCGGTTCCCGCTAAGGGCATGTACCTCGGTTGCGGTTTGTCCCCGGCCCTGGTTGGTCATGTGGGTGGCAGCCACTCGATGTGTCCCTTTCACGTCGATGTTTCCCTCTCTCTCCCTCCCACTCTATCTGAACAAAGAATGAAAAAATGTCCTCGGGTGAGGATAAAAAACAAAAAAAAAAGAATGCTGTTGATATCTTGACATTAATTTTGTATCCTGCTACTTTGCCAAATTCATTTATTAAGTCTAGTAGATTTTTGATGGAGTCTTTAGGGTTTTCTATATATAATATCATGTCATCTGCGAATAATGATAGTTTCACTTCCTCCTTTCCAATTTGGATCCCTTTTATTTTTTCTTCATGTCTGATTGCTGTGGCCAAGACTTTCAGTACTATGTTAAATAAGAGTGTGAAAGTGGGCATCCCTGTCTTGTTCCTGCTCTTAAGGGAAATGTTTTTAGTTTCTGTCCATTGAGTATGATGTTGGCTGTAGGTCTTTCATATATGGCCTTTATTATGTCGAGATATGATCCCTCTATTCCCACATTGCTGAGCGTTTTTATCAGAAATGGGTGCTGGATTTTGTCAAATGCTTTTTCAGTGTCTATTGATATGATCATGTGGTTTTTATCTTTCATTTTGTTTATGTGGTGTATCACATTTATTGATTTATGAATACTGTACCAGCCTTGCATCCCTGGGATGAATCCCACTTGGTCATGGTGAATAATTTTTTTTGATGTATTGCTGGATCCGATTTGCTAGTATTTTGTTAAGGATTTTGGCATCTATGTTCATGAGGGATATTGGCCTGTAGTTTTCTTTCTTTGTAGTGTCTTTTTCTGGTTTTGGAATTAGAATTATGCTTGCCTCATAAAACGAGTTTGGAAGTCTTCCTTCTTCTTGAATTTCTTGAAATAGTTTGAGGAGAATAGGTGTTACTTCTTCTTTGAATGTTTGGTAAAACTCCTCCTTGAAGCCGTCCGGGCCTGTGCTTTTGTTTGCTGGGAGAGTCTTGATTACATCTTCTATTTCCTTAGGTGTTATTGGTCTGTTCAAGTTTTCTATCTCTTCCCGGTCCAGTTTTGGGAGACTATGTGTTTCTAGAATTTTGTCCATTTCTCTTAGATTGTCGAATGTGTTGCCACATAATTGTTCATAGTAGTTGTTAATGATCCTTTGTATTTCTGTGGTGTCAGTTGTTACTTCTCCTCTCTCATTTCTGATTTTATGTACTTGGGTTCTCTCTCTTTGTTTCTTGGCGAGTCTAGCTAAGGGACCATCAATCTTGTTTATCTTTTCGAAAAACCAGCTCTTTGTTTCATTAATCCTTTGAATTGTTTTTTTGGTCTCTATGTCATTTATTTCTGCTCTGATCTTTACTATTTCCTTCCTTCTACTTGCTCTGGGGTTTTCTTTTTGTTTGCTTTCTAGTTCTTTAAGTTGTGAGGTTATATAGTCAATTAGAAATTTTTCTTGTTTCTTGAGGTAGGCCTGTAGTGCTATGAACATCCCTCTTAGGACTGCTTTTGCTGTGTACCATAGATGTTTTGTTGTTGTGTGTTCATTTTCATTGGTTTCCAGGAAGTTTTTAATTTCTTCTTTGTTCTCCTCGGTAACCCATTCATTGTTTAATAACATGCTATTTAGCCTCCATGTGTTCAAATGTCTTTGCATGTTCTTGTTGCAATTGATTTCTAGTTTCATGCCATTGTGATCTGAGAAGATGCTTGATATGATTTCAATCTTCTTGAACTTGTAGAGACTTCGTTTGTGTCCTAACATGTGGTCTATCTTTGAGAATGTCCCATGTGCACTTGAGAAGAATGTGAATTCTGTAGTTTTTGGGTGTAATTCTCTGTAGATATCTATTAAATCCATTTGGTCTAGTGCTTCATTTAGAGTCTCTGTTTCCTTGTTAATTTTTTGTCTAGAGGATCTATCCAGTGATGTCAGCGGGGTGTTGAAGTCTCCTGCTATGATTGTATAGCTGTTGATTTCTCCTTTGAAGTCCTCCAGAAGATTTTTAATATATTTTGGTGCTCCTATATTGGGTGCATATATGTTTACCAAGGTTATATCTTCCTGTTGGATAGATCCTTTCAATATTATGTAGTGACCTTCTTTGTCTCTAGTTATGGCCTTCAGTTTGAAATCTATTTTATCAGATATGAGTATTGCTACCCCAGCTTTTTTTTTCCTTTCCATTTACTTGGAATATTTTTTTCCATTCCTTCACTTTCAACCTATGTGAGTCTTTTGTTGTGTGGTGGGTTTCTTATAAACAACATATATCTGAGTCATGCTTTCTTATCCAATCACCTACTCTATGTCTTTTTATAAAAGCATTCAATCCATTTACATTTAAGGTGATTATTGATGTGAACTTATTTATTGCCATTTTCGTTTAGTGAGGTTATATTTTTCTTCCTATTTCTTCTACTAATTACAGCAGTCCTTTAAACATTTCTTACAGTGCTGGTTTGGTGCTGATGTATTCCCTTAACCTTTTTTTTTTTTTTTTTTTTGTCTGGGAAGCTCTTTATTTGACCTTCTATTTTGAACGATAGCCTTGTTGGATAGAGTAGTCTTGGATTCAGATCCTTGCTTTTCATGACCTTGATTACTTCATGCCATTCCCTTCTGGCCTGTAGTGTTTCTGTTGAGAATTCAGCTCATAGCCTTATGGGGATTCCTTTGTAGGTAACCTGTTGCTTATCTCTTGTTGCCTTTAGGATTCTGTCTTTGTCTTTAATTTTTGGCATTTTAATTACTATGTATCTTGGTGTGGGCCTGTTTGGGTTCTTCTTACTTGGGGCTCTCTGTGCTTCTTGAACTTGAATGCCTTCTTCCTTCTCCAAATTAGGGAAGTTTTCTGTCACTATTTCTTCAAATATATTCTCTAACCCTTGCTCATTTTCTTCTTCTTTGGGGACTCCTATGATGCGAATATTATTATTTTTCCAGTTGTCCCTCAGTTCTCTTAAGCTGTGTTCCTGTTTTTTAATTGTTTTTTCCTTTTGGTTTTCTGATTGGTTGATTTTTTTTACCCTGTCTTCTAATTCACTGATCTGGTCCTCAGCTTCTTCTTCTCTGCTGTTTAGTCCTTCCAATGTGTTCTTTATTTCTGCTATGTCATTCTTAATTTCCACTTGGTTGGTTTTCAGTTCTTCTGTATCTTTACTCATGGTGTTGAGGTCCTTACTCATGCTGTTGAGCTTCCTCAAGATCATGGCTCTGAACTCTACCTCTGGTCACTTGCTTAACTGCATTTCATTTATCTCATCTTTGGTAGAGGTCTCTTGTTCTTTCATTTGGGATTTGTTTCTTTGTTTCACCATTTTGGCTCTCTCAGTGGGTTTTGGAGCCTGCCAAATTTTCCCTGTGGGTGTTGGTGTTCTGCTGTTTGTGGCTCCCTCTACTCAGTTTGGATGAGTGTGGGAGGACCCTCATTAAACACCACTGTCAGGTCTTACTTTCCTGGGTAGATTTCCAAGCCCAGGAAAGGTTCAGTTATCCTCTAGCTTTTTGCATGGAGGCTATTAGTCGTGGTTACTTGAAGAACCTTGGGTTCTCAGTTGAATGAAAAACTCCCTCAGGTGTTCAGCGTAAGAGGATTTCCTGAGGGTGGGGCAGATGCTGGTTGTTAATGAGCCTCAATTTGCATTTCAATGGCCCACCTGGGTGGGGTTGAATCTCCGAGGGAGGGTCCACAGCCTCTCCCCAGAGCCCTGGGAAGGAGTAAGATGGCCACTGTCCTGTAAGATGGCCGCAACTCAGCAAAAGCTCTGAGCCCCCTCCAAATCCTGAGTGTTCCCACACAGTTCCAGTCCAGTCCGCCCTCTCTCTGCCAGAGCTCAAGGTGAGTGGCTGTGGCTATTTTAGCGCTCTGTCCTGGCCCTCTGCGCTGTAGAGCGGGCTTGGGATTTTAACCCCGAGGGTGCTGCTCACAGCTAAGACTGTTGCTGTCCATGGGCTCTCAGGCCCCCTCTCGTGCCTCTGCAATCCTACCAGGATCTATTCAGTGTCCCTGGTTATATGGTCCTTGCAAGCTGCTTTTTTGTTGATTTTTCCCTATGATTTGTCTTTATTTTAGTTAATTTCAGTTTGGTCTTGGGATATGGTCTGAGTAGCTTGCATTCACTCTGCCGCCATTTTTGAATCTCTGTGTTTTTCCACTCTAGCAGTTGAGATGGATTTTATCAGAGTGCTAGGTCCCTGTTGAAAACCACCGGGCTCAGATACAAGGCGAGGGCAGAGGTAGGCACACTGCAGTTCTCTTCTCGGGCTGGAGGTCTGTGGGGAGTGGCTTCTTCTGGGCCAGTCATCAGAGCCCCCTCGTCTGATTAGCTGGCACTCCAAGGACTGGGCTGCTGCAGTGCACCCACAGTGTGTGCCCCATAATCCAACCTTTGGATGATGTAGGCTATGGATGCTCTCCAAGGCATGCTCTCAGGCCAACACCTTCCTCCTCCTCCTTTTTCTCCTCCTCCTCCTCCTCCCCCTCTTCTTCTTCTTCTTCTTCTCCTTGTTCCTCTCTCTCTCTCTCTCTCTCTCTCTCTCTTTCTCTCTCTCTCTGTCTCAGGCATCCTCCATGAGAGTGTGGTTCTAAACATCAGCTGGTCACCCCAAGGGATTTCTCTTCATACAAGGCAAACTGTGGATTTGTAAACCTTCTTGCAATTTGGTCTCCACTGCCCCATTTCTATAAGGAGTCAAACCTATGAATTTCCCTTTGTCTGGTTCCGAGCAGATTGGGTTCCCCAGTGGTCATCTCAGTGGGTATTAGAAAAGCTCATGGTGGATAGGCCTGGTGGCTCTCTTGAAGGGAATGTTTCTAATCTAATTCTTTATTCTTATTCAAACTAGTACTTATTTCTAGAGACCAATTTTTACATTTTATTTTATTTTTATTTTTCAATTACAGTTTACATTGAATATTATTTTGTATTAGTTTTAGGGGTACAGCATAGTGGTTAGACAATCATATACTTTACAAAGTGTTCCCCAATATTTCCAGTACCCATCTGGCCCCATGCACAGTCATTACAATATTATTGACTATATTCCCTATGCTGTACTTTACATCCTGTGACTATTCTGTAACTACCATTTGTACTTCTCAATCCCTTCACCTTTTTCACTCAGTCCTTCAAAACCCCTCCCCTCTGGCAACCATTAATTAGTCTGTTCTCTATGTATCTATGAGTCTGTTTCTGTTTTTGTTTGTTCATTTATATTGTTCTTTAGATTTCACATATAAGTGAAATCATATGGTATTTGTCTTTCTCCGATTGACTGATGTCACTTATCATAATACCCTCTAGGTCCATACATGCTGGTTAAGGTTTCATTCCTTTTTATGACCAATAGAGTGAGTGGAAGGGAGGGAAGGAGAGAGAGAGAGACAGAGACAGACAGACATCAATGTGAGAGAGACACAGTGACTGGTTGTCTCTCGCACAACCCCGACCAGGGCTGGGGACCGAACTGCAACCAAGGTAGGTGCCCTTGACCAGAATTGAACCCATGACTCTTTGGTCCCCACTGAGCAAAACTGGCCAGGTCATGTGCCACAGCTTTTTTATCCACTCATCTATTGATGGACACTTAGGTTGCTTCCACATCCTGGCTATTGTAAATGCTGCAATGAACATGGGGGTGCACGTATTCTTTTGAATTAGTGTTTTGGTTTCTTCTGATATATACCCGGAAGTGGAATCACAATTCCATTTGAAATTTTTTGAGGAAACTTCATACTGTTTAGAGACCAATTTAAAAAAATGATAGTTGCCATCTATCCTGGACCCCATCTATTTCACATTTATTTCTTAAAATGAAAAGAAACAGAATCTTATTTACACTTATTTCAAACATGGGATTTCCTTGGGATCTCCGACTTGGTGTTTGCTTCCTGTCTGAGAAAGGCAGGCAGCTTGCTCCCCCTTCAGTGTTGCTGACTGACGGCTCAGCTCCGCGTCTGGGCAAAGCCTCGGAACTCGGGCACCACCTCCCTTCCACCCCTTAGGTTCTCTCAGAGCTTCAGGATCCGGATGTGCCAGAGAAGATCTTCCAGAACCCACTGCAATCTACACGTTACAGGGAGAACAGAACAGATATTCATTCATCTGCGTGTTTACCGACTGCCATGCTCCCCTAGACGCCCTCTAGATCACCGACCGGTTCTCAAACATGGCATTAGTGAGGGTTCTCAGAGACACAGAAACAACAGGTGTATATGTACACAGAGAGATTTATCTGAAGAAATTGGCACCCTGGCTGGTTTGGCTCAGCAGTTAGGGCGTCGGCCTGTGGACCAAGGGGTCTCGGGTTTGATTCCCAGTTAAGGGCCAGTACCTGGGTTGCAGCTTTGATCCCGGGCCCGGTCGAGGTCATGCAGGAGAAAACCGACTGATGTGTCTCACATTGATGTTCCCTCTCCCCTTCTCCCTCCCTTCCACTCTAAAAAAAAAAGGCTCATGCGGTTGTGGGGCGGCAGGTCTGAAAGTTGAAGGGCAAGCTGGAGAGCCAGAGAGAGCTGGTCTTGCGGTCTCGAGTCCCCATTCCCTCTTCCTGACTTTGGTGAGGGGGTGGGTGGACGACCTCAGTCTTTTCTTTGAAGGCCTTCAATTAATTTAAGGAGCCCCCACCCCACATTATGTAGGGTAATCTGCTTTACTCAGAGTCTGCTGGTCTAAATGTTAATCGCATCGAAAACATCACTACGTCTTCTCCACTGGTATTTGACCAAACAACTGGGCAGGATAGCCTAGCCCAGCAGACATGTGAAATGAACCATGACGCTGGGAAAGCTTTAAAAAACACCGGTGCCTGGGCCACCCCCAGGGGTTCTGGTTTAACTGGCCCCAAGCCTCATCTGGGTATGTGGGGTTTCAAAGCTTCCCATGTGACTCTGAAGCGGTCACAAGCTTTTCTAGGCACTGGAGACAGTGCAGCGGACAAAAGCGCAACGTTTGCTTGTGGGAGTTTGCACTCAGTGGTGGGAGAGAGAGGACACACTAGGAAACAGTGGCACATTAATCCGGTTCGGTGGTGCTGTTGGTGGTGCTGTCTGGGGCAGGAAAACAAAGCAGGCCATGAGATTAATGCGGCCAGATGCCCTGTCCTAGATCAGATGATGAGGCAAGGCCTCTCTGGGGCTGAGACCCTCAAGTGAGATGTGACCCAAGTGCCATGGGGAGGGGGTATTTACTTGTGTTGCACAGAAAGCATTAAGGAATTCATGTTTCTTCCCAGCGCAGGGTTCAAGCAGGAAGGAAGACTTCCCTCCCAATGAGATTTTACAATCTCTCTCCTACTGACACACACAGAACACATTTCCTAGGAAACACAGCTGCGGTGGACACCAGGCTAGAAGGGAGGGGCTGGGAGGGGCTGGGAGGGGCAGGGAGGGGCAGGGAGAGGCAGGGAGGGGCAGGGAGGGGCAGGGAGGGGCAGGGAGAGGCTGGGAGGGGCTGGGAGGGGCAGGGAGGGGCAGGGAGGGGCAGGGAGAGGCTGGGAGGGGCTGGGAGGGGCAGGGAGAGGCAGGGAGGGGCAGGGAGGGGCAGGGAGGGGCAGGGAGGGGCAGGGAGAGGCTGGGAGCTGGGGGTGGCAACCCACAGCTAGAATAGGGCTATGCATGGACAGGGCAAAGCCTTCAGCAGAAATTGGTCTGCAGAAACCTAAGACTTAAAAAGATGGTGTAGCCAAAGCACAAAAGAAAACTTAATACTTGATTACACACTTTTAGAGGTTTGGAAGAGTAATGGGTCCATCTACAAAGAGGACCCAGGTCTGCTGAAACTTTAGGTCATCAAGGGAGAAGCAGGCGTTCCTGGGCAGCTGGTACAAAAGGCGGCAGAGGAAACATTAGAACTGGAGTTTAGCTTCTCAGTCACGCTAGCGAAGGTGGTCACTCATTGGGTATTGAGAAGAAATAAGGGATGATGTGAAAACTCTGGAGAGGCTCTCTCTCTCTATATATATATATAGTTTAAGATTTACAGAAAAATTGCAAAGATAGTATATAGTTCTTATACACCCCATATCCAGTTTCTCCTATTTCATAGCATTTTATATTAGTGTGATACATTTGTAGAATTAATTAACCAAATTCATTCATTTGTTTTTAACTAAAGTTAACGCTTTATTTAGATTTCCTAGGTTTTTACCTAACACCCCCTTTTCTGTTCCAGGATCCACAATATGTTATACGTTACACATTACATGTCCTAATCCCATCTTCTTGGGCTCAGGTGATATTTTCATTATATAAATATACATATTTTATACAAATGTATTACACAATCAACACATGGCATGTAGGTCTGATAGCAGAAAGCCCTCACAAAAACCCGTGATGGCCCTCATCAAGACGTGAAGTTAGAAGCAGTCCCTTTGGGGAGTGTTAGGGTCCCCGGGCTGGGAGCCCCCACTGATCACCTGGCCCCCTGAGGTCGGATTCGGGGAGAGCAGTGTTCACAGGGCTGGCTCTCTGTCAGTGCCATTAGCGCGGAGCGGATGACTGAGTGAGAGGGACGGTGTCTCTGTCTGTCCCTGAGGGCAGCCAGGAGCCCTGCTGCACACACGCCTCATCAACAATCACTCAGAAAGCAGCAGCCTACGCAAGCATCTGGCAAGGGCTCTGACAAGTGCCAAGGAATGGCTGTCCGCAGGCTCTTGTGAAAGCGGAGAACCTCGTCTTCACTGCGACTCGAGAGGGGCAAGACTGGGGACCAGGATTTGATCCCAGGGCTGTCGGCTACATTTACCTGTGTGACCTCAAACAATTTATTAAACATCTCTGAGGCAGACAGTGATAATATTATGGATTTTAGCCATTTCCTATAAGAACATTTTTGTTTTCAGTGTATTGTGAGGATTTTTAAAAATAAGAAGATGTAAACGAGGCCAGGAGACATTGGCTTTGTTTGACCTTGACCTTCTGACATGGAGCTTCTTTCTCAGAAGTGACAGAGAGAACTGAGAAAGTACTTTAAGCACTGGTACAAGTTCCTTCAAAATGCATTCAACAGGCCTGAATTACACAGTTTCTGCATAGCAGGTGCAACGCCAGGTGCCGAGAACGCGGGGCAGACACGGGGAGCGCAGCGTGCCTGGCGACCCGCTCCGATGGCAGGGAGGAGGTCAGTCTGAGCACCTTTGGCTGTAGGTACTGCACAGCATTTACCACATCTGTTTCAGGACAATTTAAACTTCACTTGCACAGTACATTTAGTGTTAAATCAGCCTTTATTCTAAAAAGCCTGTCAGAATGGTTACGTAAAAACCCCCTACAAGTCTGAACGGACAATAATTTTGATAAGGATGAATGTTTAGCAGATCCCTGAGAATTTAGTTGTTGTTGACTTCTTTCTCCTGACATGAACAGGCCAGCCATAAATCAAAAGGTTTCTAGCAGTCGTATAGTGTCCTTGTCTAAAGTCTCCCTGTCATTTGCCTCCTTTGCCGCCAAACCAAGAAGCCAGGCAGCCTCGGCCAAGAGCCCCAGGAGCCGAAGCCTCCGTTAGTCCCCGGCCAGTAACGTGGAGTCTCCACGTCGTCATTGTTCAAACGGGTATACACATTTCCAAGGCCTTGTGTGTCAGTCAGCTGTGGTATAAAATAAATAAACCAGTGCCTATAAATATTTGTCCCAGGGCTTGGTACACAGTAGGTGCTCAATACATGGGGTTCCCCTCGTTGGCGCAGGCTTCCTGCTCTGTTCAAATGGCAATACTGCCGCCTCTCCTGTAGGTGTTGTGAGCAAGCAAATGACTTGAAATAAGCTCTCTGCTGGGCTGAATCCTGGGAAAGTGTTAGGTTCTGGACAAGGCAGCACTCGGAGGGGACGGAGGGACTCTGAAGGGGGCTGGGCAGGTCATCAAAGAGCCATCCTGTGCCAGCTGAAGGACGTGCACTTACCTGTCCCAGAGGGTCCGTAGTGTATCCGGGTTGGAGCCAATAAACCCGAAAAGAACAGGAAGAGACAGAGAGGCGTTTCAGACACCTGCAGCGGCAGTCGGAAAGGGATAGCCGATCACTGGTGCCAGTCAAAGAAGAGCTCTCAGTCATAGTACTGTGACTGTCATCTTTGCTTACATCTGTAGGATAGCATCGAAGTTGGGATTACTAGGCCAAAGGAATTTCTAGGTTCTTGATATGTATTGCTAAATTGTCTTCCAGAAACTGTATCAATTTACACCACATTTTTTTCTGGTATTGAATCATACTACTAAAAAAAGGATGTCTAACAGATGAAACATGGTATATTATTGTCTTATTTTGCATTTCTTTGTTACTAGGAAGGGTGGATACTTTCCTTATTAGTATTTTCATTGATATTAATAACAAGTAAACAAATGAATGTATTTGGGTCAGGCTATACCTTAGGTCTTAGTAGGATATATGCTGACGGCTGTCAGTTATGAGAAACAGTAGCAGATTCTTCCTGGGCAAAGCACTTCCTCCTCTATAGTGACAGACATACTTGGGATGACATTGAAAATAGGATGCTGTTTTTCCAAGCATAGCTCACTCTTCCAGTCTCCCTTCATATTGCTACATGCTTGGTGGTAAAGCTGGAACATTGCATAACTGTGTAGCCTCCTATCCTTGCCCACCTCCCACTTCCTGACTTGCCCCTTCCCCCCAGTTTTAGATCTTTTTCTTGTTTTTTTTTAGAAAAAATTTTTTTTCCTTTATTGATTTTAGAGAGAGAGGAAGTGAGAGGGAGAGAGAGATAGAAACATTGACGAGAGAGAACATCGATTGGCTGCCTCCGTCATGACCCCTACTGGAGATTGGGCCCACAACCTGGGCATGTGTCCTGACCAGGAATCGAACCAGAGACCTGTTGGTGCATGGGTCAATGCTCAATCAGTGAGCCACACCGGCTGCATAAGATCTTAATCTATTCAATCTTACAGGTGCTAAGGTTGTTCTCATTCTGCCCACACATTTGGTTAGATTAGGGTTTCACTGGCTAGCTTGCATATTACCAGCATCTGTAAAGCCTGTTTAGTCTTTAATTGCTGCTGGGGCATTTGCAGGAAAAGCCTGCCTTGGGATCTACACACTCAGAGAAAACTGCAAACTTTCACAGGCTGGAGTGCATTTGGAAAGAGTGGTTAAAGCTGATGTTTTTATTATTTATTGCTGAGCTGTTGAGTCATCATATAAGAAGCGTCCAGCTGACAGTTCTCTTTGGTCTTGTTCAGCCAGCTGTCCCTCTGTTGGAGTGCACGATACCTGGTGGGGCCATGCATCAGAAGAAATCAGAAAAAAAGGGGAGAAGGCCACCAAGTCCCCCTGAGGCCATTGATTTGTTTTATGATGCAAACACCTGTCTTGTTTTATATTGGCTGCCCTGAGACTGTTGCACCTACAAACAAAAGCATCATTTGTAATACCTCCAGGTGCAAAGGCATCGAAAGGATCTGAAGACAGCACTAGACAGAGCACAGCTCTAAGTCACCAAAAGCTGGCTTTGATGCCCAGTAGGTGGGAAATAGAGATTGTCCCCAGAGACAGGTGTGGGCATTGGTCTTGTTTGTTTCTCCTCCCAAGATAAATGATCCAGACAAACAGGCACCATGAACGTTTAAAATTGGCAGATGGTAAAAAGTTCTCCACAGAGCACCATGCCATGTGGATGGGGTTCTACTCCAGGAAGAGCGTCAGAGGCTGTGTTAATGGGCAAGAACATGATAGATAAGTTTCAACGAGAGGAAGTATCTGGTAATGAACTAAGGCAGAAAATAATCCACTGGGGCAGGAGAAGAACAGGCTCTTGGGTATTGGTTACAGCCTGAGAAGGAGGTCTTCAGTATGGGGCTGGGGTGCTAGGGACACTCTAGGTACTGTCAGGACAAAGTATTGTGCGGCACCAAAATGAGTATTGGTGACAAGATGGGGAATCTTATTCTAACACTGTCCTAAAATCTGTAATTCTATGGACAATTTTATTTCCTTAATTTTCATGATGATCTAATTATCAGGGCCTTCTGATGATCTTAATAATTCTTCTCTTGAATCAGTGAGAAGCATCTCCACATATATGCCACTGATTATTTCTGGTTTCCATTGTGTCCACAGCTCCCCAACCAGGATTGGATCCAAGACAGAGCCTCTGCTTGGGCTCAGAGGTGCCTTCTACCTTATTTGCTTCCTAAGACTATCTGGTTACTGTGTTGGGTAGAGCCTTCTTGGCTAGATGGTCTCCTGGTCCTAGTACTTGACTACCCCTGTGCCTCTGGGAGCAACAGTGTAGGAGGAGAAGGAAGGCAAGCACGATAGTTCAGTGATGTTGTAGTGGACAGCTGTCGTCTGCCTTCACATATTCATGGACTATTCTCCCTTTCCTATTGAGACCTCAAATTTTAAAGCAATATGACTTTGGGCGAGATTAACTCCTCCCTCAGCTCAGGGTGGACCTTAATTGGCTTGATATAATTCCCTCACTCAGTTGCCTTGGCTGCTGTCTTTGGTTCAGTGATGAACATTTTATTTTAAACCAAGGAACTGAGAGGAGACATTTGCTAGTGGTTTCTGGGAAAGCAATTTCTCTCCTTTTCAAAGGAAGTGAGATTCATTGCTCTCCTGAGAGGGGAGCCAGATTTGGGAGGAAGCTGACATGGTAAAAGGCAGAAAGGAGAGAGAGAAATAGAAACTGGAATCTAGGTGACATCATTGAACTTCTGGATCAGGTCACATTTGAAGTCTATATACCTCTGGACTTTTGGTTATTATTTTGAATGATATGATATTACCAATATCTGACTATTATTGTCCTACTACAAAAGCCAGCAGAAACATCTCAAGGGATTATTTGAGATGAGACTACCAACATTTTGCATACACACTTTGTACCTAGGTCATTCCAACAACTATAAGCTGGGGTTCCCGGACCTTAGCTAAGCCCCTCTGTGGTTCATCCTACACACTCCCTTTGTATTAATTTTGCTTCAGCACTGATTTTTCTAGGCTGAATGCTTCAAAACCAACAATGGTGCTCTAGGGCTTTCTGCGTCAAGAATAAACACATTTGCCCTGCTATGAAGGCCTTCCTCCAATGTGCTCTTATTTTCCACTGCTCCTAAGTATAAGAACCCTCCACTCCACTCACACTTGTATAGACTT
Organism: Tadarida brasiliensis; assembly: GCA_030848825.1. Classification (NCBI taxonomy): domain Eukaryota; kingdom Metazoa; phylum Chordata; class Mammalia; order Chiroptera; family Molossidae; genus Tadarida; species Tadarida brasiliensis. The sequence goes on along the minus strand of CM061273.1, from coordinate 13,290,139 downwards.
CCTTGTGATGCTAGGCTGTGCCACATTCCACCACAAGCCTGTAAATGATGTTCTTCCTCCTTAGATCTCTCTCTCTCTCTCTCTCTCTCTCTCTCTCTCTCTCTCGATATTCTACTTCAGGCCATCTTGGGGCACCTTATGTTTAATCATATCTTTAACCATATCTTTTCCTCTCATGCATCTCCATCACCCTTGAACTTTGTACCATGCAATTCATAATTAATTGCATGCTAATTGTTTCCCACCTATAAACTCTGCCTCCTAAGGTTGCATGGACCATATATTATATCTGTTTCATGAGCTTTCTAACCAATACTGTTCAGCACAGCATGAACAAAGGCATAAATATTGAATGACTGACATTTTCAGAGTTAAACATTTCACCATTTAACTTAGCATTGGATAAATATGAGAGCAGAAAGTCAACAGATGAGGGCTTATCCAAGCTGACGTTTTGAACTTTTGACTTCTGCATGTTTCCTAGTAAAGCTTCATCAAGCAAGACCATTTATCTGACATCAATTCTGATTCTAATACACTCTCCCATGTTCAGGCAACCTGCTGGTTTCAGCCCAGACAATGAGAGGTAAACACTGATACCTAAACACAAATGCAACTTAAGAACCACTGGAGGATTGTCTGATTCAGACTCTACCCGAGTTCCTTGCGAAGAGAGAGCTGAACCAAAGGCCTTTGCAGTTTGCTTCTGTTTTACACAGTCAAATGTAACTCCTCAACTGAGAGGCACCTTCCTTTGAATTCCACAAGGCATCTTGGACACTGAACAGGTTTACAAAGCCATCTAATGAGCTAAGTGTAAATGGACCCAGAAACACCAAACCTATGTTTTTCTTAAAATAAACAAGCATAAAATATTTAGATGAAAAAGTCCCCAGGGGCAAACCACCGTTGGATTTTAGCAGATCTGAAAACACTTGAAAAATAGTTGAAGACTCTTTTGCTAATCCCAAGGCATTTGCAAAATGGTTCAACATTTTTGTGGCCTCCTGCCTCCTCATGACCTCCGTGACCTCCATGTGTGCACCTGTCTGCTCAGCACAAGTGAGCTCATCAGGGAAGCAGGGGTAGGCATCTGGCAGCACAGGTGGGTATCGGGAGTGACTCATTGTAATTCTCCTTTTCCACCGTCAGGGACGACCCTCAGAAGATACTTTTGTTTCTTAGAATTTCCAAACCAGGGAAATGCTAACGCACCTCCAGTAGCCTGCCCTAGTATTCCATAGACATTAATTAAGCTGCTGGGAGGTTTTCTTCTCTCTTCACATCTCTTAAAATCTCATTTGCTCTTATTCTTTATCATAATTCTGCAAATAGTTGAAAACAGTGACGTTCAGATGAGCCTTCTCTTTTTAGGATTAAGTAATTAAAATCATTTTTCTTCCAGGTCTAATTTTCAAGCTCTGTCATCATTTTCCCATTTCCCTGGGCTCTGCGTCCCTGGGAGCTTCCAGGTGCAGCCACTGGACACCTAGTTCCTTCCGAGTTCCAGCTCCCGGGGATTTCTGCGAGATAACTACCGAGGCAACTCTTCGAACTCAGCCTTTCTCTGCAACGTGGGAGGATTCCTAGATTTATTTAGTTTAAACTGCTATACGTGGTATAACTCTGTTTTATTAATTGAAACATCTGACAGGAGGCAGGATTTTAGTTTAATTGTAAGACTTCTTACAACTCAAGAAAATGAGACAACTGGAAATCCTGCCTTTTATTTGGCACTTTTTTTTATAGTTTGCAGATCTTGTAAAAATGTGGGGGAGTGGCAAGATAAAGAAACTAAACCTTAAATCAAATGAAAGCCGAGAGAGTTTCCTGCCCATCGCTGACCTCTATGCACGAGAGGAAAATATCCTTTACTCTGGTGAACAGAATATTACGCTGGAAAACTCTTCAATTTAGGTGCTGAAAATCAGCGATTTCCTGTAACATACACTAGTCCATACATTTTTTTAAAAACAAGTGTTACCCTTTCAATTACAGAAGTCACACATGTTTACTCTGGAGGAAATTTTTTTTAAAAAGCAAAAGCAGTTATCCTCTAGCTTTTTGCCTATCAAACAACAAATGCTGGCAGGGTGTGGAGAAAAGGGGACCCTAGTACACTGCTGGTGGGAATGCAGACTGGTGCAGTCACTGTGGAAAACACTATGGTGTTTCCTCAAAAAATTAAAAATTGAATTGCCATTTGACCCAGTGATCCCACTTCTAGGAATATATCCTAAGAAGCCTGAAACACCAATCAGAAAGAATATATGTACCCCTATGTTCATAGCAGCACTATTTACAATAGCTAAGATCTGGAAGCAGCTGAAGTGTCCACCAATAGGTGAGTGGATAAAAAAGCTGTGGTACATATACACCATGGAATACTATGCAGCTATAAGAAAGAAAGATCTCGTATCCTTTGAGGTGGCATGGAGGGACCTGGAGAGTATTATGCTAAGCGAAATAAGCCAGTCAGAGAAAGACAAATGCCACATGATCTCACTTATTTGTGGAATATAATGAACAAAAAAAGCTGATGAACAAAACAGACCCAGAGACATAGAAAGGAGTACAGTTCAGACTGACAAACCTCAGAGGAGGGATAAGATGAACCAAAGAACTTATATGCATGTGTGCATAACCAATGGACATAGACAACAATGCTGGGGGGTGGGGGTGCGATCTGGAGGAGGGTGTCTGCGGGGGGAAAAGGAGAAACATCTGTAACAAAAATAAATTAATTAATAAAAAATAAAATTAATTAAAAGCAAAAGCAAAAAAAAAAAAAAGAAATTTTAAAATTGTCCAAATCTCACCACATAGAGAGAGAGAGAGAAGTATTTTACAACAGTCTAATATTTTCTTTTTGCATCTCTTCTCTCTTACACATTCTATTTTTCTCTCTTTTAAAAACTAAGAATTGAAATCATACTGAAAATGCTGCTTTGTAACGTACATTTTTATTCCTAAACAGAATTTTTATGCAGGCTGAGTTATAAGGTTGATTCCTATTATATATATTATATTATTCTTTGCTACCATAAACAATTCATTTTTGTATAACAAACAACAACCATGTTTGGATCTAAGTTTTTAGGCCTAGCCAATGTCTTTCCTTATGATGCATTTCTTAAAAAGAAATTGCTGGGTGAAGAGAAATGCAAAGTTGTAGGTTCTTGGATGTGAATTACCTACCTGGCTTCCAGAAACATTAAACCATTTTGCACACTCACCAGCAAGGTGTACATGTTCCCTCATGTGCATTTTGGATATTTTAATTAATATCCAAAATAGATACAAAAATAATAACTCACTGTTTTTACTTGATTTTTTTTATTTACTGATTTTAGAGACAGAGGAAAGGAGACGAGAGGGAGAGAGAGAGAAATTGATTTGTTGTTCCACTTACTTATGCATTCATCGGTTGACTCTTGCATGTGCTCTGACCAGAGATGAACCCACAACTTTGGCCTATTGGGGCGATGCTCTAACCATCTGAGCTACTGGCCAGGGCTTTTATGTGATTATTAATAAGCTTGAATCTTTTAATATAAAAATATTACCATTTACATCCATCTTCTTTGTCAATTTATCAAAGTAAAATGTATTTTAAAAATTAATGTGTTCATTAATTTAATTTCATATAGTAGATATTGAAACTGTATTCCCTTATGTGTTAAAAATACACATTTCACTTTTGATTGGTGTTTATTTTTGTGCAATGCTGTTGTTAAACTATAGACAGCACTATTAATTGAACTCCAGTACCATTAACTACACTACCTATATATTTTCTTGGCCTTTATTTACAGAAGTTTTTTTTTTTTACAGTATTTTTAATTTCCTCTTCAGCTTTTTACTTGGCTAGTGAATTTCAATAATTTATATTTATAGAAAACCACTCCCTTTATTCAGACTTCAAAATAATTAGTATAAAATTTAACAGCTAGTTTGTAAAAATATCTTCAATCTATTTTGTGTTTGGGGTATATGCCATTTCTTAATGGAGATAGTGAAATTTATTTCCTTGGTTTTGGCTGAGTTTGTACATTTTATTTTATTTTTTAAATCCAATCAGTGTTTACGTCTTTATTTCAATTACAGTTTACATTCAATATTATTGTGAATTAGTTTCAGGTGTACAGCATAGTGTTAGACAACCATATACTTTAAAAGTGGTCCTTCTGATATTTCAAGTACTGACCCAGCCTCATACACAGCTATGACGATATTCTGACTAGATTCCCTATGCTGTGCTTTACATCCCATGACTATTTTGGAACCACGGGTCTGTACCCGGTCTGTACTTCTCGACCCCTTCACCTCTCTCACCCAGCCCCACAACCACTCGGCCCTCTGCCAGCCATCGGTCTGTCCTCTGTATCTATATGTCTCTCTCCCTTTTGTTTGTTTGTTTACTTTGTTCTTTAGATTCCACATATAAGTGAAATAAAATGATACTTGTCTTTCTCTGTCTGCCTTATTTCACTTAGCATAATACCCTCTAGGTCCATCCACGCTGTTGCAAAAGATAAGATTTCATTATTTGTTATGGCCGAGCAGTATTCCATTGTGTGAATGCACCATGACTTCCTCATCCGCTCCTCTGGTGATGGGGACTTGGGTTGCCTCCATACTCAATTATCATAAATAATGCTGCAATCACATAAAGGTGCATACATTGTTTCGAATTAGTGTTTTGGGTTTCTTCTATTATATACCCAAAAGTGGAATCACTGGTCATAAGGCAATTCTCTTTTTAATTTTTTGAGGAACCGCCGTACTGTTTTCCACAGTGGCTGCACCAGTCTGCATTCCCACCAACAGTGCATGAGGTTCCCTTTTCTCCACATTCTCACCAACCCTTGTTTGTTGATTTATTGATGATAGCCATTTTGATTACATCATTATGTAATCACCTTCTTTGTCTCTTGTTATAGCCTTTTAAAAAATACCTTTTATTTACTCTGAATACAAAGATCTCTAACCTCCTTCCCTCACTCCCCCAATCAGAGTATAGTGGATGATAGTCAACAAAAACTGAGAAAAGACAGCTAGCCAAGAAAGAGACGCACCATACAGTGGCCTTCTTGTTCTGATCCTTCCACAGGGTGAAGGGCTGATAAGACCACACGAGCAGAGCCCCTCTCTCTGTCGCCCTGGCTGGTGCTCCAGCAGTGGTCACATGTCCTCGTCATTTCCTTTTGTGACTTTGAGGTTCCAAGGACATTTTTGATCTCTTCAAATGCACCACAGAGCGTGTGCACGAACATGGGACGCTGTTAGACTAAAGAAACAAAGGCTACCTCTCCTAGACTGAGTTGCTTTGGCGTGATCAAAATAATCACTTTGATTCCAAGTGCAACCAGAACCAAGCAAACAGCAGGTTTACAGAGATGACGAAAGGGCTTAACACATTAAAATGAGACAATGCGAAATCTCGATTCCTAAAGGCCAGTGAATGACTACAAACAGTGAACAGAAGTCAGTCTATTTCTGTGAATGAATGAAGTCATTCTCTTTCTGTGAGGGAAATGATTTTAAGTCTCCCCAGGACAAAAGACAGAAAACAGAGAGTTGGGGAGCATGAATAAAAAACTGTCCTTCTTTGTCAGTATACTGCCCAGCTCCTTCCCAGAAAGAAACTGGAATTAGATCCCTACTGACAGAAGACCCCTAAGACATGTCAGGGTGGTTTCTGTGGAAACCGCATCTTCTAAAGTGGTCTTTAAAAATTAAAATGAGAAAACCAAAGAGTACCATGATGAGGCACTTTCTTCTCCCCCCTATAATCTTCCTTTGATTTGCTGTCTATGGGATCAAGACAAAACAAAATCATTAGTCTCAGATTTTTGAATTAATCAGGCCTTAATTCATAGCTAACGTGGTCAAGAGTGTATGCTTTTGTACAATTAAAACGGAAGGATTTTACATCAGTAGGACTTTAGGGCTCGGGTTCCACTGTATTTACTGCAAAACCCACTAATGGTAGGGTGGAGGGTGGGCAAGGAGGTGAAAACATCTATTACAAGGTAACATGACAGAGAGCAGGACCCCAGCTAGACTTTAAGGAACTGAGTCAGTTCTGGCAGGGGAAAACCCACATAATTAAATCTCACACTTATAAAAGTATCACTCTGAATTCAGAATAAGAGGCATGTGGTTGTAGATACAACTCCATCTATAGATGCTAGCTTTACATTTAAAGGGAAACACTGCATTAATATTATTGGTTGGTGTTTCTTATGTGATGCCTACATCTACCTACTATTTGTTTGAGACCGTTCACAGCTGTGGTAAGAGGACTGACTACCACAGCCTTGGCTCAGGTGTGGTCTTTAGCTCCAGAAAGTCCATTGGTCATGTAGCCACTGTCACTGCTAAAGCTGTTGCTTGCAGGGCCTCAGAGTTCTGGGCTTCCCGAGTAGACTCCTCGCCATTTAAATACTTCCCACGTATAGGACGTGTACTACGCATCCCGACCCCGGCACAGTACACTGCTGTGGGAGAAGATGTTGCAAGATCCCTGGACTTCTTCTTCAACTGTGTGATCGTCTTTGCATACCAGACACTCTAAACACATATCAACTTGTTCTTGAGTTACTATGACAGTTGGGAGAGATGTGATCTTTTCCTTGTCTGGGAGAGGACCCGTGTTTGCAGTTACACTAAAAGCTGGCTTGCAATGGCATCAGGCCCTGTCTGACCTCAGGCACAGTCTCCAGGGTTGGAATGTAGCATCCCGCTCCAGGTAAAAGGGTGTGGGGACCCACCAGGAACTGCAGAATTTGCAGAGAACCCTGCAAAAATCTGTTGTATCATTCCTTCAATAGCTGAGGATCTATCAGGAAGAGTACTTCCTTGTGATCTGTATCTCTGGGTCCCTGGCAGCCACGGAGGTCGACTTGGTCCCCAGAAGTCAGTGTGAGTTTGGTGACCTCTCTCATTGGCTCTATAATTTTGGTCCAGTGGATTGCTGCTTAGCAATGGTATAAAATCTTGTATAATATTGTCGCGTGGTCCAACTTGAGCCAGAACTCTGCAGAATGTGTCGATGTATCCAGCTGCCAGCACCACCTGGAAATCTGGAATCACCCATCACTCCTTCAGTAAAGCCTGATTCATATCTGGGACAAACACATTGCGGCAGTTTGGAGCCGACATCGCCCTTGTGGAAGTGGTGGGAAACCAGTGCGCAAGGACGACCACCGAGGCCTCCAGCCAGTTTTCTCTCTGGGGGAGGCTGAGGGGGCGGCGGGCGGGGCCTCCCCAGGCTCTGCCTCGGGCTTGGGTCCCTGCCCCCGCCACTGCCGCTTCCTCAGTGCCTAGCCTTTGTGTAGGAGACGATGCTGTCTGCACTTAGCCTTTCTCTTGCTGCTAGATGTTTTCTTTGTCTTCAAACTTTGACGTTTTACTTATGATGTGTCTGGGTGTAGCCTCTTTGGGTTCGTCTTGTTTGGGACTCTGCATAGGGAATACAGTCAATAATATTCTAATAACCATGATGGTGTCAGATGGGTACGAGATTTATTGGGGTGATCACTTAGTAAGTTATATAATGACTAATCACTGGGGTCTACATCTGAAACTGATAAAATACTATATGTCAGCTCTAATTGAAAAATTATTTTTTAAAAGACTATTTTAAGTGGTGCTCTCTCCCTGACGGCCTGAGCTGGGTACTCTAGGAATGTCCCTTGTGTGGATTATGTGAGCCCTCCTGTTGCAGTTGTCTCGATTGCTGTTAGCCCTTCTGTGGCTGGGGTTGACCCTCAGGCTGGCTTTGAGGATTAACCCTGACCACAACGTAGAGCTTCTGTGCAGGGCTGACCCTATGAAGCAGAATGGGCCCAGCAGGGTCTGGTGCCTGTCAGGATCTCCCTTTGGGCGTGCTGCTGTGGAGCTAATTGTCATGCTCTGATGTGGTCTGAAGCCTGCCCCCCGGCTGTTGGTTCTGGGACCTCTTGGGAAGAACTCGGTGCAGGTTAATGCCGCGCTGCCTATGACTGGCCCCGGGCTACCTGCCAGGAGCTACCGAACGAATGATCCACTCTGTGTAGCTGCCTCTGCTGGGCCTGGGTACACGTGGCAGGAGGCAAGCTGTGTACCAAGGGTACTTCCACCAGCTCTGAGTTGGTGGCAGGTCAGTGGAAGGCTCAAGGCGCCCCGGGATCTTCTCCGCCTTTGGCTGCCTGTTAGGCTCGGTCACTGAAGAGCCTCCGGCAGCTCGCAAGTTGCACGAGATGTTTCCAGGGAGCCACAGGTTGGAGTGAGTGGGGTTCACCAGGTTGAGACAGGTTCAGTCCTGGTGCCAGTGCTGGGGCTGAGACGACTCATCAAAAGTCTCAGGCTACACCAAGGCCAGCACCCCTGCCTGAGATCCGGGGGCCTTTGTGGTGGGACAGGCTCTAAGGGAATTGTCAGGAAGAGGCCTGCAGAGATCACCAGGTTCAAACAGACCAATACTTGGCCGTGCCAAGGGCGGGCTCTGCACAGGAATGAAGGCGCTGCTCAGGCAGAGGGGAGAAAGTGGCCCTGCCTCCAGCACCTGCCAGTCCCTTCCGGGCACTGTTGGAGCCTGCCCGACCCCTGTAATAAGGGCGGTGTGGCAGGCCGGGGCTGGGGTCCCGAGAACGCTCTCCACCAGCGGGATCCTGCAGGGGGCCTCCGGGAGTCCGCGGGGGTGGGGGGTTGGGGGGCTCCTGCCATGCCCTAGGCTGATGTCTGGAGGGGATGCCCCTCCGAGGATCAATGGCGTCCGTGGGCGGTGTGGCGGGGGAACCAGCACAGGGATCCTGCCGCTTTCACTGCGGCCCTCTCCGCGAAGCCACACCACTCAATTTCTCCCTGTGTGACTCGGTCCACTGTAACCACCGGCCTGCGCTGCAGCCCAGGGCAAGTGCCCACCGAGATTCTGCGCTCCGGCCCTGCCCCCTCACCAGCGTGCGTGGAGTGCTCGCCGATATCCCCATCAGGCCTGTGTGGGCTCCTCTTCCTGGCTCTGGGGCGCCGGCCAGGGAGCCCGGCTCGGGGCTGGGGGCCCTTGCTTCTCTGGGGGCACCTCCTCAGCGGAACGATCCCTCTGAATGCTCTCCCACACGTGGGTGCTGGGCTGCACTTTCCACATCTCTTCCCTTCCTGCTGGTTTCCGTAGGTTCTTCTGTAAATCGTTACTTAAGAGTTCTGTTCGGCTAGTCTTCAGATGGTTATCTGGACTGACTGTTCCATACCTGAGTCAGTACTCAGATATGGTCCCGGAAGGAGGTGAGTGTAGCCTCTACCTACTCCATCATCATCTTGAACCCTGTGGGAGTTTTGTACATTTGATTAACCTCTTAAGGAATTATCTCCTGGAGATATATATATATATAATTTATTATTTGATGTTACTGCTCCTATCCATGAGTTATTCTTTTATTCTCTCTGACGGTTCACAAATTGGCCCCCATACATGGAAGTTACATCTTAGAAGTTATCTTCGTGGCCAGTGACAGTGAGGCATGAGAGGACTGGGGTCTTGAAACCTGAGTCTCTTCCTGCCATAGCCACCCTTCCACAAGGGTCCCAGGACATAGATAGACAGGAGACATACTGTTGATTCAAATGAGATTGGGTTCCAGGCCTCGGTGAGGTTCCCTGGTAACTTCTTCAGGACCATGGGGAATTCCCTTTGACCTAGGAAAGGAGGCTGCCTTTCGGTTCCTCCCACCCTATACTGAAATCTGAGCCTTCTGTGTTTCCTGCCCCTAATCATAAAGAAACGATCCCTCCCTTTCTCAAAGGCACACCATGAAGCAAGAACTTTGCCCAAGATGCACCGGGCTGAGCTGGTCTCTGGATAGGTCCCATGTGGACCCTTCCAGCCCAGGCCTTTCTGACCTCTCCAGCACGTGAACAAGACATCCAAGACATTGCCAAGTGGGCTCAGAACTTCAGCCACTCTTCTCTGCACCCCAAATCTCTCCTCTCACCACTAGCTTTCTCGGTGCATGGGGCGATGCTCAATCTACTGAGCCACACTGACCGGACTCACCACTGGCTTTCTGTGTCTACAGACAGGACTGGTGAGCAAAGGTGAGCAGGTACAACTAGAATCTTGAGCAAATACCGCCCCCCCACCCCAAAGGGCCACAGAGTCCTTAAATAGAGAATTTGGGTTCTGGGAGGGAGCCTGCTGCCTTACCAGACAGCTCTCCTCCTTGTAGGTAGATGAAGTGAGCCTCCATGCAGCTGTACATTTCCTTTATGATGAGACCCCCTCAAATAAAACGGAACAAATATACTGATCCAAGGGGAAGCTTTTACTTGTATTATTTCATTTAAAAGACAATACCTAGGATTGACTGAGTACTCCAGACATTCTGAACAGAGCAGAATACTAGTCTTTTTTCATGAGAACATTATATATCAGGATCTGTGACAGTTTTTCTAGGAAGAAGCTGGTGGGGTGAAGGAAAACCTGGAATTCATGTCCTCACAGAAAACCTGGAAGCATTTTGCCCTCAGGGGGGTTATATGTGGTGTCTGTCTTTGAATATTTGCAAACCCTTATCTGGATTTGTCCAGTGTCTTTTCAGAAGGGGAAAGGAGATGAAAGCAGGAGGGGTCCAGGAGGTGGACTGTGGCTTTATATGAAGAAATACTTCCCAAGGAGTGGGGCTGCTGAACGATGGATGGGTTGCTACGTAAGGAGTGAGCGCCTACCACTTGTTTTCCTCACGCAGGGGCTGTTTGCCCTTCTGCTCAGTCTCCTGGGGAGAGGTTTGTGCACAAGATGAGTTTAGACTCAGTTGCTTTGGAACCCCCCCTTTTTTTTATAGCTAACATTCTTCCTCCTTTTCTGTCCTTAGATATAAAGCAACCTCAGTCAGTAAGGAGAAAGCACAGGGTGGAGAAGCAGCCCCGGTCTGTTAGGAGAAGCACGGGGTGGAGAAGCAGCCCTGGTGCATTAGGAGAAGCACGGGGTGGAGAAGCAGCCCCAGTCTGTTAGGAGAAGCATGGGGTGGGGAAGCAGCCCTGGTGCATTAGGAGAAGCACGGGGTGGAGAAGCAGCCCCAGTCTGTTAGGAGAAGCACGGGGTGGAGAAGCAGCCCCGGTGCATTAGGAGAAGCACGGGGTGGAGAAGCAGCCCCAGTCTGTTAGGAGAAGCACAGGGTGGAGAAGCAGCCCCGGTGCATTAGGAGAAGCACGGGGTGGGGAAGCAGCCCCAGTCTGTTAGGAGAAGCACAGGGTGGAGAAGCAGCCCTGGTACGTTAGGAGAAGCACGGGGTGGGGAAGCATGGCAGCGAGGGTGTCTCTGGAGCCGTTTCCTCTCCACAGCAGCTGTGGTCTGACAGCAGCTCCTGTCTGCTCAGTGCTGCCCTGGGTCCCCCTGCCTGGAGCACCTGCCAGGGGGCGGGCTGTCATCCCTCCTCCCTGCAGCACCTGCACAAGTCCCCTTGAACCTACCGCCAGAAACCAGGGTTGTTGTTTTTAAAATCCTCACCTGAGGATATTTGGATATTTTTCCATTTGTCCTCAGATAGAGTGGGAGGGAGAAAGAGGGAGAGAAAGGGAAAGATAGAGAAACATTGACGTGAGAGGGACACATCAACTGGTTGCCTCCCACATGACCCTCACCAGGGCCAGGACGAACTGCAACCGAGGTACATGCCCTTGACTGGAATCGAACCCGCGACTCATTGGTCTGTGGGCCAACACTCTGCCGCTGAGCTTAACCAGCCAGGGCAGAAACTGGGTTTTTGAACCTAAGAATACTAGTTTCCTAGGGCTGCTGTAACAAAGTGCCCCAAGCTGGGAGGCCTACCAACAGAAATGCATTCTCTCACAGCTCTGCAGGCCAGCAGTTCAAGATTGGGGGGGAGCAGAGCCACGAGTAGCTCCGGGTGGTGGCTGTCCGTTCCCCTTCCGTGGCTTGCAGTGGCCGCTCTCACTGCCCGCTGTTCTCTCCCTCGGCCGTCACAGCTCTGCCAGAGCTCCCGGGCCCCAGATCCGCAGTCATCTTCTCACCAGGGGCATCCAGACACCATGGCCCATTCCAAATCCCTTGCTCTACCCCAGACGCACACAGTGCCTGACACACAAGGGGCGCTCTTTGAATGTGTATGGGATGACATGAGTGAGTTCTGTGGCTTCTCCGCAGAGGCCACCGCGTGAACACTCCTGGATAGTTGTCGTCAGTTATTCCTCTGAATACGCTGCCTGTGCCAAATATACTCCATTCCCAGTAGACATTCTCGCCCTGACGGGTGTGGCTTAGCTGGCTGGAGCATCCTCCCGTGCACCGAAAGTTCTCAGGTTCGATTCCAGGTCAGGGCACACACCTGGGTTACAGGGTCGATCCCCAGTTGGGGCATGTGACAGGAGGCAACCAATCGATGTCTCTCTAGCATCAATGTTTCTCTCTCTGAAATCAATAAAGCATATTCTCAGGTAAGGATAAAAAAAAATTTTTTTTAAAGAGTAGACCTCCAAGGGTTTCTCCTCAGTGCTCCTTCGTCCCCAGTACATTCTTTCCCTGAGTGATGCTACCACTTCCTGCCCGGGCTGTGTGGACTGACACATGCATCTGTTTCTTGATCAGCCCTTCGTTAAGCTCCAGAACTCGACTTCTAATTGTCTGCTCCCGGGTCCCAGAGCTGCAGTAAAGAGATGGTTTGCTCAGACTCTAAAATCAACGTATCTAAAATATACTCCATTATTGAAACGTCCACCTTTCCAGAAACCCCAGGTCTTTCTCACTTTCCAGGCACTAATTAGAATCAACACCTGTTGGTCAGTCATTCTAAGGACCTGTACCCTGACATCAGCGTGATCACCAGCTTTGGTGGGTTCTGTGCTGGAGTGGCCTTGTGATCCATTGCTTTCTCCCAGCTCGGTGTCCCTGCTTCCTGACGGGTATTCCTTGCTTCCTGTCTCACTTTTCCATTCCAGGTTCACATCAGCAGAATGATCTTCTTGACAGAAAAATCTGATAGAATGATTCTCTTGCGCGAAACCTCCTTGTATTGAGCTTACGTTGGGGTTCTCTCGCCCTTTGGGATGGCAATGGACGTTGGAGGCCTGTGAGATGGAGTGGTGACTGTGTTTGATGGACCGCGCTCCAGATGGCTGGAGTGGCCCTGCTCCGTCACACTCCTCCGGCTCTGGGCCCTCGGTGTTTCAGGAGGTGCCAGAGCATCACCAGCAACACCTAAGAAAAGGCATCTTTTTTGACCTCATGATTATTGTGTAAGCTCATTAAGGGCAAAGATCAAGTCTCTTGTTTAGTGACACTTCTCAGCTGCACTTAGTACAAAACTAGGCAACAGGAGCTTCTGAGGAAATCCTTCTGAAAGACCGGGCATGAGCAAGATAAATAAATAGCGGAGGCCCCTTGGCCAGGCGGCAGAGCCAGGCAGCTCCAGCGCTGAAGCTGGGCGGCCCCGCTGCCTGGCCCGGGATGGACGGCGGCACAGTGTGCATCTGGGCTCCTCCCCAGAAGGGCCTCTCCCCACCCTGAGGAGTGTGGAACTGAGGCTGCAGGCTCTGCGAAGCCAGAGGGTTCCCCAGTACCCCGCCGCATCATGTCCTGCTTGCCGCATGCTGAGGCTTCCCTTCCCGTGGGATCGGCCGAACCTGGCGGCCGTGCCAGCGGGGATGCCTTGATGTTCCTGCTCTGTGTTTCCGTTCCCCACAGCCTGCGATTACCAGTTTGGACCAGGCTGTGCTCGGCTCCCTCCTCTCTCTTTATTGCTCGTGATTTTCATATGTTTTGGGTCTGTTTTCAAGTTCCCCCACCCCCAGCCTCTGCTCGGCGGAGCTATAAAAATGGAGCTCCTTTCATCTCTCCGCCAGCAACCATCCTCCCGCTCCCTTGATCATTTGGCTAACTTGTCTCTGAACTCAGTCCAAACTGTCTGTCTACTCGGGATTCCACGTCTCCTCGACTGAAATCAGTCTCCCAGGTGTGGCGGGTGATTAGTATAGAGGAAGGAGGTTTGTACACTGTGATTAGCATGGTAATAACAGTGATGGTAGTAAGGAGAAGAACCCGGTGCTGACAGTGCACTTGGGTGACGGCAGACCAGAAGGAGACGCTGTTTCAGCCAGGGAGCTCACCTCGCAGTCTTCACCGTGACATGTGTGGATCTCTCTCATGACAGCAGTATTATGTGTGCATTGTGGAAAGTTTGAAAAATTTAGAAAAATATAAATAAATCAGTATAAATTACCTATACTCCTGCCATGCGTGGTAGCCACTGTGTGTGTGCATATATATATATGTATATATATATATATATATATATATATATATATATATATATTTTTTTTGGTCCAGATTTGATACATACTCTCAGATTCACGCAGACATAAATACATGGGCTAAGGATGGCTTTCATGCTGTATGCATAATTTTTTTTTTTAATCCTCACCCGAGGATATTTCTCCATTTATCTTCAGACAGAGTGGGAGGGAGGGAGGGAGGGAGGGAGAGATATGAGAGAGACACATTGACTGGTTGCCCCTCGCATGACCCTGACCAGGGCTGGGGAGGAACCACAATCGAGGTACATGCCCTTAACCAGAACCGAAACCGTGACTCATTAGTCCACAGGCTGATGCTCTAACCACTGAGCCAAGCCAGCCAGGCTAAATGCATAATTTTATATCCCCTTTCATATATCACAGGGACTTTTCTACATCATGAGATATACTACACATATTGCGAATGGTCACATGGAAATATATATGTGATGATGTGTGTGGCCGTTGCCTGATGGGGCGTCTGTGTCATCATGGAAACACTATAAGGGAGGAACATGGGGCAGAGCAAGGTGACCCTAGAAATAGCCTGTCATCCAGAGAGACACAGACAGGAAACTCACTCCTCACACGTTCCCTTCCCACTCATGAGGACACAGGCCAGTGGTTTAGCATTGAGCCAGTCACATGGGGGGAGGGGAAGAGCTTTTTGAGTGGGAAAGAGATTAGGAAAAACCTTCTCTAGGTCTTAACCCCTTAGCCACATAAACAGAGGTGACCTTCAGACAGAGGTGAGGAAAGGGATACACCCAGAAGAATTAGCAAGCTTGTCCACCCAGTTCTGGGAAGGCAGTGTAGAGACTCAATCTCATCTCAAAGCTTAAACGGGAGTTACTATCCTGGTGAATACAACCGTGACCCACTCCCTGGGAGACAAGGCAGCACAGCGAGAAAATTATCTTTGCGGGTGCAAAATATTCAATGGAGGGAGAGCAGGTAGCAGGTCAAATTGTCACAATATAAAAAGTGAATGTTGCCCGGCCGGTGTGCTCAGTGGATTAAGCCTGTCCCATGGACTGAGAGGTCCCGGTTCAATTCCCAGTGAGGGCACTTGCCCAGGTTTAGGGCTCGATCCCCAGTAGGGGGCGTGCAGGAGGCAGCAATCGATGTATCTCTCTCACATTGGTTTTTTTTTTTTTTTCTCTCTCTCCCTTCCTCTCTCTCTAAAAAGTCAATAAAAACACATTAAAAATAAAAATAAATAAAAAATGAGCCCTGGCCGGTTTGGCTCAGTGGTTAGAATGTCGGCCCTCAGACCAGAGAGTCCCAGGTTTGGTTCCCGCTAAGGGCACGTACCTCAGTTGCAGTTTGTCCCCGGCTCTGGTTGGGGTCGTGCGGGTGGCAGCCAGTCAATGTGTCTTTCTCACATCGATGTTTTTCTCTCTCTCTCCCGCTCTATCTGACGATAAATGCAAAAAAAAAAAAAAAAAAAAAAATGTCCTCGGATGAGGATAAAAATAAATAAATAAATACATACATACATAAATAAATAATGAACTGTTCCTGTATTACTTTTCTTTCTTTTCTTAGCTGAATTAGAAAGATCCAACTGTAAAGGGGTGGGAGGGATCTCATCAGGGGGATGAAAATGTTCTAAAACTGATTTATGGTGATGGTTACTTCTCTCAATAAAGTTACTAAAAATCATTGAATTGTTCACTTTAAATGAATGAATTTTATAATACGTAAAATACGCTTCCAATAAACCTATTTAAAAATAATATTCAAAACACCTTCTTAAAATGTAAAGCCCAGTGTGAAACGAAGAAAACAGACTTTCTGAAGAGTTGAGTAGGTGTAGGGAGGGAACCAGCACAGCCTGTGGGAAGCCAGAGGCAGGGGCGCGGTGGGTGTGGCCTGGTGGGGCGGAGGCAGAAGGCGCCTGCAGCAGAGATGCCTGTAGCCACACTCTCACCCTGCTCTGCCCGTCCTGGCAAATGGCTGGCCCCCTTTGTTTCCTAGTCATTTTATCTTTAGGTACAAACAGTGGCTGTCTGGAATTAGAATAGACATTGACCTCTGCTGGCTGTGTGACCTTGGATATGTCATTTCACTTCCTGGGGCTTGGATGCCAT
The DNA here is from genome assembly GCA_030848825.1 of Tadarida brasiliensis. Taxonomy (NCBI): domain Eukaryota; kingdom Metazoa; phylum Chordata; class Mammalia; order Chiroptera; family Molossidae; genus Tadarida; species Tadarida brasiliensis. Next base: position 13,273,757 of record CM061273.1, on the reverse strand, counting down.
GTGCAGAGAATGAGGGATAATGACTGGCTTTTAACAGCTGTTTAGTTTGAACATTTCTCTAATGCCATAATTCATGCTTCATAAACGGTTAGAAACAAATTCTACACCCGATTTTCTTGTTTCTCTTGTGCCCAGGGACAAACGTGAATCATATTTTGCTGATGAGAACCTTACCTCACTCACAGGTATATCATGAGATTAAATAAAATAATAGACCTGAAAGGAATCTGATGAAGGAAAAAGCACACCTAAAATCTCTGGGGATGTAAAGTAGTGCCAGGGGCATCATCCACCCTCCCTCTTCAGCTTGACCTCCTGGACTGGGAGAAATGATGGCCATTTGCTGGAGTCAGTGGGGCTGAGTTGCTCATCTGTTGGTTTGACCTGATGTTTAAAAGGGAAATTCTATCCAAATACAGTGGCGTTAATAATATCCTCATTGCCAAAGAGGAGGACACAACAAAAACCTATTGCGGACTCTTGGTTGAATACCAAGAAAATGGCAAGGAATTCTCGAAAGTAGCTGAGTGGTGGAGGCAAGTGTTCTTTCTATGCTCAGTTTTCACTCTACTGTGAGCCTGCAAAACAAGATTTAGATGCTTGATGTTCTGGCTATGACCCCAGACATCTCACGTACTGTTCTTTACAAGGCCCTTCTAGAGTGGGCCTGGGCTAACCAGGCATGTGGTTGTTGCAGCTGGGTCTCACGCTGACCGGCAGCCGTCACAGCCCCTGAGAGCGTGTGGGAAGGGGCACCACTGGGCATCGACAAAGGCGGGGCCTGGGCCTACAGTTCACAGTGGAAGGCAGAGGGGCATCCCTTGGAGTTCTGCACATACAGGGAGACCTCGCGTTATTGCATTTCATAGATGTTGCATTTTTTTACTAATTGAAGGCAAGACTCCACCAGCAAAAAGATGACGGCTTGCTTTATTTTGTTCCTTGCTTTATTATAGGTGGTCTGGAATTGAACCTGCAATATCTCCAAGGTATGCCTGTATCTATAAATAAATTAGACTTTGATACCTCTCTGAAATAACCTCTTGACACTCAAACTGATGCTCTTGTCGAGTGGCCAGTAGCCAGGTTGGCACTCTCCTTTGCACTGCCTGGACAGAGCCTGGAAAGTCCTCCTTGTTTCTTTTTCCTTTTCTTTTTTTACTTGGTGAGTGCTGGCTCATGTTTGCACAATAAAGCACAACATGTTGCTCTAACAGCCCTTCTGGCTGCTTGCCCACAGCCCTTCCTTGGTGAGGACTGTTGCGCTGGGTGACCCAGAACACGTGTGAAAGGTTAAGCTCGCAACGCAGACCTTCAGCTCCAGGTGGGCTGGGGTACCCTGGAGGACAGGTAAGTCAGAAAGGCGAAAATGAAATAAATACACCCTCTCCCACACCTCTCCCGTTTTCCCTGCGGGCTCAAATCGAGATGTTTTCCAGATTCAAGATGATTACATGCCAGAGTTGCGGCTTCAACACATTGGCTCGCTCAGTGACTCCTTCCTTATTCATACGCTCTCCTGCACTTTGGCTCTCATTTCTTTATTTCCCTTCGTGTTTTCTGACACTCAGTTTCACAAATCCTTGTTGACTGTCCTCTGATGTCCAGATCTGGATTTGGTTCTGATGATACAAACATGAATGAGACACGGTCTCTTCTTCCAAGATGTTCACTACATGGAGACAACACAACCTAGTGGGACGCTAGCTGTCACGAGGCTTGTAATGAATGCAGTGGGCGTGGAGTGTTAATCCCATCAAACAACATCATAGGTGTTCATATCTGTCCAAAACTTTAATTTTTTAAACTATTAAATCAAGTAATTATTTTTGAAATGGTTGCACACATAGCTTATCTTTCTCATGGATAAAGTATTTGATTTCAGAAGGAAAATGCGCCGCTGAAGCATTCTAGTTACACACACACACACACACACACACACACACACACACACACAGGTGGTTTATAAAGGGAGTAGGTCTCCCTCTCTTCCTCAGGAGTTTGGAAGTTGGTCACCCGGTGTGGGCGACGGGGCCGATGGGCTCTGTAGGTAGTATCTGTGTTCTTCGGAGACGGGAACCGAAAGTGCGTTTTGCCAGCATTAGGGTTCACCCCACGCTCAACCTGGCTTGCCACTCTGAAGGCAAAGATCTCACAATACTAGTGGGGGAAAAAATGATCCAACTCAGGTTTCTTTGTGATTTCCACCTTTGTGGATCCTTAGGAGAAATCTCTCTAAGCTCAACAAAGAAATCCATCCAGCTACGAGAGTTTTCTTCTCTTCAAGAGACCATTGGTATCCCTCTTAACAAATGACAGTGGATTCTTTCCTTAGTTCGATTTCATTCATCCCATTCAGTCAATTAATAACCCTTTTGGGGTACCTGACGTGCTGGTGCTGTGCTCAGCCCCGGGCACAGGGCTGCTTCCTGGATGGTGCCGAAGGAGGGGCGCTGCTCCTCTGCCCCCACCCAGGACTGGCTCCTTCCCCCTCCGTCCCCTGCCTTTTCTGGTCCCATCCTTTCAATCAGCACTCTGTGCAGATGAGGCGCTCACCAAGTGCTCCTTCATTGATTGAGTCCCTGCTCTAATTGGATCCATCCCTAACCTCGCTGCCTTCTGTAGTTCCCTGCTGGGCCTTAAATAATGTAGGCACCTAGGTTGCTCTAAAAGCAGCTTAGGAGACTGGAATTGGGCACCCAGCTGTGCAGCTGCAGCCTGTCCTCAAAACACACGAAATATTTATGCTTTCACTCCTGATTCGTCCTTGTCCCCAAGCGAGGTTAGAATTGTAGTTTAGGGTCAGAGGGGAGTGGAGGGAAGGGGACATGTTCCTTCTCTGATACTCACTTGCGTATAAGCTGAGGGCAGAGCTCAGTGGGTGAGTCAGTCCGTCATCCTTTTTCTGAATCATCGAATGCCAGACTGGAAGTAACTGGAGGGTTCTCCTAGACGAGGCCCCTGAAGAAAGTTAGTCAGAGGGGACGAGAGGAAATGGGTCCTGGGCCGGTATCAGACGTGTGGTCAGCAGGCAAGGAGCACTGAACTGAGTGCATGCGTCAAGGAGGTTCCTGTCCAGCTCTGTGGGCTGTAAGCACCTGGCCTCACCACCCCCCTCTGCATCAGCAAGGCTGCTGAGCTCACCCAGGCCACAATGAGATGTTTCTGGGGCTGGGCAAATCTGTGGGAGTCAAAGCACTAAAATTATTATGGAGCCCTGCCTTCCCAGCACGCCCAGCCCACTCAAAATACAAACTGTTCTAGACTGTAAAATAATCGCAAGAAATTCCAATAATGCTATACTTTCTTTGATGAGGACTATTTGGAGCATACTTTGAAGTATTAAATTACTTCTATTATTATTTATGGGTGGGCGTGATCCCTCTCTCTACTGGTGCCCTAAGCACATACTTGGGCTGCTCTATGGATACACTAGAGCTAGGCTGTTGTCCCTGTCCCAGGAAGGCTGAGCCATCCCCGAACTAAACAACCGAGGCCCAGGGCCCAGGCTTCTGCTCCAAGGGCCAAAGGTGTGCTCCTTTGAGTGACTAGGTGATGGGCTCAGAGGGACTGACTCGTTGAAACCAAAAAGCACATAGGACTGAGAAAGACACCAGAATGCAAATATAGTAAATTGTCACAACCACTAGAAAACTCAAAGTGGGTGTGATCAGCATATTTTCTCCACATAGGCAGAACCAAATAAGATTGGGCCAAGTTATGATCTGAGGCTGCTTCCCAATGTGGAGCCCAAAGCAGGGACAGTGATGACTCATAGCTAAAGCTTCTGATTTCCTTGGGCTGGCATGGGCTCTGCCAGGATGTGCCTCCAGCTCTCCCCTTCAGACTGATCAACTACACTGCTGATTGGAAACTGTTAGATATGTAAACATGGTCAAACAGATTATGAATAGCTAGAAGCTATTCTGTCTGCCTCACTTGATTTTATATCTGTTATTCAATTCATCATGCATTAATCTTAAAATGTGATCCTCATAGGCAACTTATTTCCCTCGTTTACTGATTATTTGGGGGGGGGGGACACTGAACAAGGTAGTGAAGAAAAGAAAATAGTAACTGACTCTAAGTCCTAAGCAAAGATATATTTGCTTTCATTTCCAGATAAGAATACAGATATAGTTACAGTCTCATAGTTTGAGGGAAATTTTATTCATTCAATCAACACATTAATGGAGCACCAGTTGTGTGACAGGTACCATAGTGGGCTCAGGGGGAACAGGACAGCAAGGTGCCTGACTTTAGGGGGTCTGCGTTCCAGTGCGGGAGACAGACAATGTAGAAAGAGTCAAGTAAACAAAAGGTAAATTCAGATAAAGACAGAATTAAATCAAGATGCTAAGATGACAATATGTCCAGGTATATTACTTGGAGTGCTTTCTCTTTGAGAGATGGAATTGGGGTGATAAGAAGAGACTAGTCATTCCAATAGCCCAGGAAGAGTATTCCCGTGAAGGGAAAACCTGGGCAAAGACTTGCTGTGTTCCAATAACAGAGACTAAGAGGGAGAGTTTAGATGATGAGCGCAATGGGGAATTCCTCAAAGGCTGTAAGCAGATGAGTGACATCTGATTTGTGTTTTAAAGAGATTCTTCTCGCTGCTGTGTGGACTAGGAATTGCAGGCAACTGAAAGGAGAAGCTGGTTCAAACTCTGATTTCTGACCTTGTGTTCTCTATATCATCATGCAGCTGCCGTATCAGATTCAGCCATAGTCTAGCACGCATTAGAATGTGGTCTGAATTACTTATATTTATTGGGAAATATGGGCTGAGTTAAGATGGCTTAGATAAGCCTGTTTGAGACAGAGTTTTCAGTTTTAGAAGCTTAGGACCCCTGGACAAAGAGTCCCATTCACTCCCTGAAGGTTTCTGTATATACTGTAACTTGTCCTGCTACTTTTAGTTGATTTGTCTTAAAAAATTGTGAGAGGTAACATCCTTCTTATGTTCACTGTGGGATTTCCAAACCAAAAGATCTTAGGCCAAGCTTGAAGCAGAACTGGTACCCTGAGCAGCCACCAGCCAAGAGATTTCTGCTTATTTTAGGAAGCATCAAAATAAGAAATGAAAAGTTGAACTTGATTATCTAGGTAGAATCCACAGGTGTCCATAGACCTTAGACGTTGGTCGTGAACACCTATGGACATCAACTACTACTGCTCAAAGGACTGTTTTTCCTTTTTTGGCTTCAATATGACCCTTAACCTATATGTAGGAGGTTCACAATTTATCCCATATTTTGCAATATCAAAGTTTCAGAGTAATTTTATTAATAATTTTCCCCTCACCCTAGCTGGTTTAGCTCAGTGGTTAGAGCCTCGGCCCTCAGACCAAAGAGTCTCAGGTTCGAATCTGATCAAGGGCACATACCTCAGCCCTGGTCGGGGTCATGCAGGAGGCAACTAGTTGATGTGTCTCTCACATCAATGTTTCTCTCTCTCTCTCTCTCTCTCTCTCCCCCTTCCACTCCATCTGAAGATAAATCGAAAAATATCCCCAGATGAGGATTAAAAAAAACAATTCCCTAGAGACTTTATTTCCAGTAATTTTGGCTCTTCAATTTCCTATCCACTTGAGCAGATACTGATAACAAAGGTTCTCCTAGGTTTGGCCACTGGTGTTTGTTCATTGTCATGGCCTCCTTTGCTTGGGACGGATGGTCCCACCATTTTTTCACCTAACGTCCCTAGAAGAGCAATTCCTTGTACAAAGTCTGAGACCCCATTTGAGCTAGGTCGTAGTTCATGGGAACATTGTTTTAAACACACTCCTTTGAGGGTTGGCAGGAAGATCTGGGGGACCAGAGCTATAGTAATCTAATCTGGCTATGGGGGAAGGATAAATCACTGCTCTCTGTAGTGTACATGACCTTCACCCTGGTTATATTTTTGAAATAATTACATGAGAGTTTGTCAGCAATGTCTATGGGAGAGTTAAAACAGAATTTACAATTGAGTGATCTGTTTATCCTTGGACGTAGCTCAATGTCTTAAGATAATTTTGCAGTTCAAATAATCAAGTCTGAAATTCCTCCAAAGCAGCCAGTTCATTCACAAAAGTCATTAAATTATATCTAAAATTGGATAGAACAACCAATCTAGCTGGCCTGAAAACTGAATTTTTAGATGATGGCTCAATATTTTGATATGATACATCTAGCCTAAATCAAATACTTGTTTAATTTCACTGATCTATTATTCCAACTGAACAGTAGATCCTAAAGCTGATGTCAATTCATGCTGGACATAGACAAGTACAGTTGATTATTATTTTGGTCAAATGTAAACCCAGTCTTGCATGACCTCCTTGTGCTAACCAAGTTTGTTGGCAGCCTTTGATGCAGAGATGCTAATGTAGGAAAAGAAGGCCAACTTTTTTTGTTGACTTTTATAAATTAAAATTTATCTTTGTCAGTGTTCTTAGGGCCTGTGAGATAAAGTTGACTGAAAGAAATGTGTAACTACATACCCAACTATATACTCCATAAGAGACACACTCTGGATATAACCCATGCAACCAATAATCTTAAGAAAGCATGAGTGATTGTATGAACAGCAAAGTAAGCTGCAGCACACGGAGTGCTGAGATGATTTCATAATGACTAAAGCAAAATCTGAGAGAATTACAATCAGAATAGACCAATGTATAATCATAGTTGGAAGTTTTAAGAATTCTCTTCTAGTAGTTGATAGAACAAGTATGTAAGTAAGAATATCAATGATTTGAACACTATCATTCAACCTAACTGACGTTTATAGAGCAACACCAATCATAGTAGAACATGCAAACATTTGCCAAGACAGACTATGTGCTGGGCCATAAAGTAAAGTCTTAATAAATATCAAAGTATTGGATCATACAGAGTGTGTTCTCTGACTAAAATGGAATTAAATTGGAAATTAAAAACAAAAAGGTGATTGGAAAATCACTAGCTATATAGAAAATGTGCCATATACTTAGAATAACTCCTGGGTAAAGAGAGAAATCATAAGAGAACTTTTTCCAGCTGAGTGATAAAGAGAAGCTATTGAAGTTTGAAGGATGAAGCAAAAGCAGAGTTTGCAGGACAAACTGTAGCTCTACACACGTGTGTTAGGCAAGGAGAACGGATTGCAATCGATCATCTAAGCTTCCACCTTAAAGTACTAGAGAGAAAAGAGCAAATTAAACCCAAAATAAGTGGAATGAAGGAAATAATAAAGATAAGATTACAAATCAGTGAAATACAAAATGAACAAACAATAAGAGAGAAAAATCATAATACCAAAGGGTGGTTCTTTGAAAGATCAAAAAAATTGAAAAACCTCTAGTTAAACAACTAATAAATTGATACTCCTCTAGCTAGACTGATAAAAGAAAGATGAGAGAAAATACAGATTACTAATAATCAGGAAGGAAAAGGGACATCAATATAGATTCTACGAATATTAAAAAGATAATGAGCCCTGGCTGCTTTAGCTCAGCAGTTAGAGCGTTGGCCCTTGGACCAAGGAGTCTTGGATTCAATTCCTGTCAAGGGCATGTATCTTGGTTGCAGTTAGGTCCCCAGTCCTGGTTAGGGTCGTGCGGGAGGCAACCAATAAGTGTGTCTCTCTCACATTGATGTTTCTCTCTCTCTCCCCCTTCCACTCTATCTGAAGATAGATGGAAAAATATCCTTGGATGAGGATTAAAAAAAAAAAAGATAATGCAATATTATGAGCGAATTTATCTCATTAAATTTAACAACTTAGATGACATGAATAAATTTCTTAAAAGACGAATTGCCAGAAAATGTAAAGAGCCTCAAACATGTGAAATTCAATTTAATTCATAATAAAATCTTTCCTCAAAGAGAAATCCATGAAAGATAGCTTCTCTAGTAAATTCTATGAAACAGTTTAAAGAAGAAATAATACCAATTTTATGCAAACTCTGTTTGAAAATGTGAAGCCAGCATAACCCTGATTCCACAGCCAGGTAAGAGAATTATAAGAAAACCAGACCAATATCTCTCACAAACATAGACTTTAATACCCTTACCAAAATATTAGCAAATTGATTTCAGAAATATATAAAAATGATAATATATCATGGGACAGTAAGATTTTTTTTGCTCAAGAATGGAAGACTAGTTTAACATTAAAAATCAATGTGTGTATTTCCCTAGAGTAACTGAATAAAGGAAAACATTTCATGTATCCAGAGAAAGTATTGTATAAAATTTAAAACCCATTCATGATAAAAACTGTTCAGCAAACTAAGACCAGAGAGAAGCTTAACCTAATAAAGGTAACTATGAAAAATCTACAGCTAATATCACAACAGATGGTAAACAAAACTGAACACTTTGCTCTTATGATTTGGAACAAAACAAGAAGTAACCACTATCCTAGATTTTGAATGTATTATTCCCATACCTTATCTTTGTGTGTGTGTGTTTTATCCACCTATATTTTATTTTGCTCATTTTTGGGCTTTGTACACCGTCTGTGGTTCTGGGATTTGCTTGTTTTCACTCAGCATTATGCTTCTCAGACTCATTCATGTATTTGTCGCCGTGGCTTTGTGCATTCCTTTCCTATGTGTGTTTTATTCCATTGTGTGAATATATCACAATATATTCAGTAGCCTCTAGATGTTTCATTTGTTTTTTGTTTTGTCTTAATCTCATTGCTCTTTATGGGCTGTCTTGGTATAAGCTGGTAATTTGAACAATACTTGAAAACAGACACTCACAGAAGGTTATCAACACGGAATCTCCAAGTGCGACGTGCCTTTCTCCTTGCCCACCTGCCTTGGTTGTAGAACCAAAATGAGCATCTTTAATTCTTCCCCATGCTTCTGCCAGTTTAAATAGTTTCTGCTAACAAGTCATAGGTCAGGTTTAAGCTCTCCATATCGTCAGGCAGCCTAGAGTGACAGCATATTTCTTTTTTAAATTACGTTTATTGGGGTGAAACATTTCAGTAACACTCCACGTCCCTTGCAGAAGGGGGTGCGAGACAGGGCTGGCCTGCCCACACAGGAGAACAGAATTGCCCGATTCTAGGTATGAATGGAATCTTAGGCATAATGTAGTTTCTTTTAACAAATAAAGAAAGTATGTCCCAGAGAGAGAAAATAATAAAGTCATAGTGGTTATTAGGGGTACAGCAAAGACCCCCAGCGTCTTTGGGGGGAGTGATTGCCTCTAGTCACCCAATTAGCATGCAAATAAATTACATTAGAGAGAAAGTGCATGAACCTGACAGGACCACTAATGTACTAGCAGAGTTACCTTTATGGACTGGCTCCTTGTTACCTGGCAGAGAGAGGGCCTGAGGAAAAGGGCTCCTGGAAGAGCCAGTTCTGACTGTTCTCAGCATGGCCTACTGTCTGGAGTGGCAGCTGGGAGGAAAGGTCCGTCATGTGCCTCAAGGTGGGTCCCAAGGAGGCAACTAGAATCGCTGGCTCCTTTGGGGTCCAGGCTGGAGTAGGAGCTGAGGGCCGGGATCTGCACCGACAGAGGAGAGATGAGACTGTGTAGAGGGGTGACAAATGGAGGGGTGATAAATGTGTGTGTATGATGCTGTATGGACAAACATGTCTGAGCAACGGGAGAGAAAGAGCTAAGGCATTCTTTCATGTAGTGCGGGCTGTGATTATTAGAAAGCAGACCTGAAAAAGTCTTTGTATTTCTTTATTCCCTATGTCTCTTCTTCCTTTCACTGGTCCTCTCATCTGCTCCTTCTTCATTCCCAATGCCTCTGTCCTCTTCCAAGTCCGCATAATCGCCATGTTGGATTTCGACAGTTTTCTAACTGGTCTGCTGCTGCCTTGTCCTTCCCCATCCAAGCTGAAAGTGTCCCATCTGCTGCTTCAGGTCCATCCATGTTCCTTGTTATTATAGTACAAGTCAGAAAGCCTCTGCTTCGTAGGCAAAATATATGTGGAAATATCACCTATGAAGCGGACACTCGCAGCCTTACCATTTCCAAAGAGAGTTCCCTTCCCATCAGACTCCCTCAAACCTATTATCCTGTCCTCCTCCTAATCAGCTCAAAGCCATTGCTGCTGCCAGCTGGTCTCCTACAGTCTTGTCTGGAGCCATCCCTGCCCTGTAACAGGCCATCTCCCAGACTCCGCTCCAGCTCTGTTACCAGCTCCCCAGAAGGCGAGAGGCCCCGCCCCTGCTCAAGGCCTGTTTTCTCAGCTGGATCTTTGTTGACCTTTCGGATAATATACTTTCAGTTTTGCCTTTTAAAAGCCAATAATAACTAATTAAACAAAACAATACCAACTAGTATTTATTGAGTGCTATGGAATGCAGGCCCTACACTAAGGGCTTTACGCGCCTCCTTATCTCATTTAAGCTCCCTAGAACCTGCTGAGTTAGGTTCTATTATTATCCCCAGTTTATAGAGAAGAAAGCTGTAAATGGCAGTTATCAGAGTGAATGCCTCCAGCCCCTATGAAAAGGGTGCTGCCTCCCCTTTCATGACCTGAATTAATTACAGCCCACAGGGCACAATTTTTCCATAGGTGTCTAGTTCCCCTGGTGTGATCTGAAATCCTCCTTTAGCAGCTGGCTTCTGCCCTCTAGCCCAGAAAATGCCCTCCCAGGACTCTGAAGGCCACTTCTCCATGTCTGCTTCTCGACTTTTTTTCATTCAAAAGTATTATCAGAGATGCTGCCCCACTTCCTTTTAGAAATGATTCATTCATGATAAGAAATTAGCCCTTTTTTTTTTTTTTTTTCTTTTTGCAGGTTATGGATGGTTTTAGTAGGGATGTGACGAGGCCCAGTCCATTTTTGTTTTCGGTTTTGTTTTTGTTTTTGTTTTTTTCAGAAATTTCCCTCTGGTAGTGCTGTGGAGTGTGGAGTGGAGTGGGAGGCGAGTGTGAGCAGAACAGCTCCTGCAGCCCTGTCAGCCCTCAGCAAAGCTATGTATATGATATACATCTACCTCACACAGATCTCACATATACGAATGTTCCTTTAGACTTTGTAAATATCATTTTTCAGAATATATCCTAAGAAGCCTGAAACACCATCAGAAAGAATATATGCACCCCTATGTTCATAACAGCGCTATTCACAATAGCTCAGATCTGGAAACAGCCCCAGTGTCCATCAGTAGATGAGCGAATAAAAAAGATGTGGTATATTCACACAATGGAGTACTTTGCAGCTCTAAAAAAGAAGAGGCTCTTACCCTTCGAGATGACATGGAGGGACCTGGAGAGTATTATGCTAAGTGAAATAAGCCAGTCAGACAAAGAAAAGGATCACATGATCTCACTTGTTTATGGAATATAATGAATAAAATAAGCTGACGAAAAAATAGATCCAGAGACATGGAAGTCGGGAACAGACTGACAAGCCTTGGAGGGAACGGGGATGGGGGATGGGAAGAGATAAAGCAAAGAACTTATATGCTCATATGCCTAACCAGTGGACACAGACAATAATGTGGGGAAGGCAGGAGGGGGTGGGAGCAGGGAGGAGGGGGTCGATGGGGAGAAAGGGGTGAACATCTATAATTCTTTCAACAATAAAGATTAAATAAATAAAATTTTTTTACATTTTTTTTTGTTCCATAAAAATGTTTAGTCAGTTTTTATAACTTTTGGTACATAGTGGGCACTGTTATTAGAGTGGGTGGACTAATATCAGAGGCTGATTTCTGACCCACACAACGTCCGCTGTGGTTCTGGAAGCTCTCATGAATTCCGGGCCCTGGCTGGGTATGTCGGTTGGTTAGAACGTCGTCTGATCCAGGGGTGGGGACCTTTCTTTTGCCAAGTGCCGTTGGATATTTATAACATCATTCGTGGGCCATACAAAATTATCAACTTAAAAATTAGCCTGCTATATTTGGTTAACCTAATTTGGTGAGGCGTGTGATGTTAGCTGGTATTGACTTCTCCGGCCTCATATGGTCCTCGGGCCTGATGTTCCCCACCGCGGGCACCAAGGTCGTGGGTTTGATCCCCAGTCAGGGCACAAACAAGGATCAACCAATGAATGCGTGAAGAAGTAGAACAACAAATCGATGTCTCTCTCTCTCTCTCTCTCATCCTTCCTCTTTCTCTCAGATCAGTAATAAAAACAATAAAGCTTACCTAAGCAGACTTTTTAAGACAAAGAAAACAGAAAGAATTCCAGGTGCCCTCACACCTTGTGGTCTCCCTGGCCACCACCACAAAGAGCATTCGGGAGGCCAGCTTTCTCACGCTGGGCTCAGACCTGAACTCTGTCCCTGCTGCTTCCTTTTCCGAAGTCAGCCACACAATCCCCTCCCACCTGAGGGCTGGGCAGCGCTGGTGGGCAGGCAGGGTGGGCAGGCAGGGTTGGTGTGGGCCAGCACCAGCCTTCACCGGCTCTCAGCAAACGTTGGGAAAAGAACAAAACCTGGTAAATAGGAAGTGTAGGAAGACCTTGGTACACATAAAGAATATATACTAGAAATGTGATATGCACACGTATGCCTGCGGGATGTCAGTTCCCTCGGTAACGTTTTCCTAAGGACTGCGCCACCTTTTTCTCCTCAATTTCTGCTCACCAGCAGCAGCGGCTGCGTGTTTGAGATTCGAGTTGCTGTCTATGGTCCCAGAAGACACACATCGGGATTCCCAGGAGTTACTGGTGCTTGCTGAGCGGCAGCAGCCGGCGCAGCCCCAGCCGAGGTACGTGCTGGGCCCCCAGCCAGGCTACCACGAAACGATTCCTCCTTCCTCCGGCTCATCCGCCTTTCCCCTGTGTGATTCCAGTTTTGGGCTCAGAAAAATGACAAATTGTTACATGGCATAATCCTTCAAGGTTACTCTTGAATAGCCGAAACCACACAGATTAAATTCTCAAATGTTCGACTGTAGAGCTATAATTTGGTGAAGGGGCTTCTTTCAGTTATTTGTGTTTTCTGAATCCAGCATAACAAATAGCTTTGGGGCCCTTCACGGATCACGTCCCAACCACGAGGAAAGGCGCGGGCCCACTCCGCAGTGCGGGGGCCGTGTGCGGGGCCGTGTGCGGGGGCCGTGTGCGGGGGCCGTGTGCGGGGCCGTGTGCGGGGGCCGTGTGCGGGGCCGTGTGCGGAGGCCGTGTGCCGGGCCGTGTGCGGGGCCGTGTGCGGGGCCGTGTGCGGGGGCCGTGTGCGGGGGCCGTGTGCGGGGGCCGTGTGCGGGGCCGTGTGCTGTACGGAGCACTCTTCATGCCAGACGCCTTCCGAGGGCACGTGGCCCCGCACCAGCTCGGCCCGCAGCAGAGACGGCTCAGGGGCACGAGGGCCACTCTGTGGCCGGGTGGCCTCACACTGCGTTGGCGCAGGAAGGAGACCCGGTCACTGCCTGTGCGCCAGTGGTGAGTGGAGAGAACTTGAAAGGATTGAAAAATAAGAGTGCACATCAAATTAGTAGGATATAATTCATGGTATCTTCATTTTGTATCCAATTTTCCTTCCAAAAGCCATTAGCCTCAACGTTTCATATTTGATTGGCTTAAAAATACAAAACAAAGCCTCAGTGTTTCTTTTTTCCCCCTGCTGTTGTTCATTGTGACACTTTTTATTTGGATTAGAAAATGCCTTCAGTAAAAACAACAGCAGAGGGCTCAGAATTTGATGAAGACACGCCATGGAAAACATTCAAAGTGAGTCTGTTTAGGGCACTTTAGAAATACAGAAAGGTATGAGATAAGCAGAAATAATTTTTTCCCTATTACTGAGGTCATTTGCATAGCAACTAGGGTACTAATTGGTTTGACTTGGCACTTCTCATATGTGCATTAAGTCTTGTGTTCATCTTCAAAGTGTTCCATGAACAATGGGGCTGATTCTTCAACAAAGCTCCTGCTAAGTTTTTCAGACCGTAAGCAGCAAGTCCTGAGGCCCTGTTTCCTGCACGCAGGGCAGGCAGTGGTGGCTGGGGCAGGCAAGGGGGGGGAGGGGGGGTGCTGGGGCAGGCGGGGGGGGGGGGGTGCAGGAGGGGGCGCTGGGGCAGGGGGGGGGGCTGGGGCAGGCGGGGGCTGTGCTCACGGCCCAGCTCCTCTGATCTTAGCCCAGCGTCTGGGAGGCAGCTGCCCAGGTTTCAGAGGCCCGTATGTCACTCTGGACACTCACTTAGAGAAGAAGGTCACCCAGGGAGTTCCATTCCCTCAGAAGAACAAGGAATAGAAGAAAACCTTGAACATGAGGTGACAAGAGCCGAGACTGGGAAAGCATGTATGAGTGAGCTTGAAGTCAAGGGAACAAGATGGGCCTGGACTCTGCTTTGAGTTCCCAGTGAGTGCCAAGCATCAGCCCCCTCTGGCTTCTCTGGCAAGCTTTGGGCAAATGTGCCAATCGAGCTTCTCTGCGGTACCTGAAATTCAGACAAGTGCGATGAGTCAGGGTCCTGTTAGAAAATGCAGATAACAGGCCGATCTCTTAGCACATACGGACAAGGGAATTTTTTTTCAGCCTTAAACAGGAAGGAAATTCTGACACAAGACTCTGGGAGCATTCTGCATAGTGAAATAAGCCAGTCACAAAAGGACAAATACTGTGCGATCCCCCTTGTACAGTGTCCTACAGCAGTCAGAGTCATGGAGACAGAAAGTAGGGTGGTGGTGGCCAGGGCTGAGGGAAGGGGGATGGAAGTTAATGTTTAACAGGGACAGAGCTTCAGTTCCCCAAGATCAAAGAACTCTGGAGATGGCGTGGTGACGGTTGTGCAACAATGTGACTGTCTTAATGCCACTGAGCTGTACACTTAGAAATGGTTCTGACGGGACTTTTATGTTGTGTGTATTTTAACATAATTTTTTTAAAAAAGACCCTTCTCTTGGCACCTACCTGGGATTGGCCACCCTGGGAGATCAAAGCCACATGAGAAGAGGAGGGAGAGGAGGAAGAGGTGCGGAGAGCAGGAGGGAGAGGCATCCTGTCCATGTCACAGATCCATAGAGGACCCTGGGGAGAGCGACTGTCCCTCTTCACAAATCTGGCTCTGGTTCCTCCTTTCAGAAAGGAGAGATTTTCTCATCTTTAGTTTCCCCCCCCTCCTAATAAATGCATTTAGGGCTCTACATTTCTCTACCACTTTGGCCACACCTGACATTCTGACTCGGAAGGCGTTCAACTAGCCAGCCCGAAGCGCTTTGCAGATTCTGGTTGTTGTTTCTTCTTTGTATTTACAATCCCCATCTGATAGTCCCTGGAGTGAGGGCTTGGTCTGATTGGGGACGGCTGGGGGAGGGGAGGTGGTTGGTGCCGCAGCAGAGAGTTCCCAGAGCTGCTGAGTCTTCTGGGGCCCGTCCATCCCACCACCCAGGCACCGTGCCGAACCTGTGTCCTTCCTCCCACCTGTCACTGACAAGACTCTGCCTCGTGCAGAAGCACTATTCTGCCTGTTGCTCTGTGGTTTCTCCTTCATCCATCTCCTCCGCTTTCCTAGCGTTGGACACAATTCCCGGTCCATCGTTAGCACTGTTAAGTTTCAGTGCTGTGTCAGTTTCCCTCCGTATATCAGATCTGTCGGTGCTGGGCACGGCAAGGAGGAAAGGAGGTGAGGCCGGCTGCTGGCTGAGTCCACACTCACACTGATCTCCACACTCCTTCGTCTTCCCATAGAACTCAAGTTATTCACAGCCAGGCAAAGGTTTCAGTACATAATTTTTGTGTGTGTGGAGTGATTATTTCAGGGGTCTCAGCAATTAGTCTTAGGGTGAGTGCTGGGTCTCTTTTCCAGAGGCCCCTTGTCCTTCTCCTGCAGGTCCTGTCCCTCTCCTGAAGCCCTCCCCACCCCCCGTCCCTCTCCTGCAGGGCCCCCATCCCTCTCCTGCAGGGCCCTGTCCCTCTCCTTCAGGCCCCCTGTCCCTCTCCTGCAGGCCCCCTGTCCCTCTCCTGCAGGGCCCTGTCCCTCTCCTGAAGCCCCCCCCCCACCCCTCTCCTGCAGGGCCCTGTCCCTCTCCTGAAACCCCCCCCATCCCTCTCCTTCAGGGCCCTGTCCCTCTCCTGAAGCCCCCCATCCCTCTCCTGAAGCCCCCCCCATACCTCTCCTGCAGGGCCCCCATCCCTCTCATGCAGGCCCCCTGTCCCTCTCCTGCAGGGACCTGTCCCTCTCCTGAAGCCCCCCCATCCCTCTCCTGAAGCCCCCCCCATACCTCTCCTGCAGGGCCCTGTCCCTCTCCTGAAACCCCCCCCATCCCTCTCCTGCAAGGCCCTGTCCCTCTCCTGAAGCCCCCCCATCCCTCTCCTTCAGGGCCCTGTCCCTCTCCTGAAGCCCCCCCATCCCTCTCCTGAAGCCCCCCCCATACCTCTCCTGCAGGGCCCCCGTCCCTCTCATGCAGGCCCCCTGTCCCTCTCCTGCAGGGACCTGTCCCTCTCCTACAATGGGAATTGCCAAGACTTGAAGCCAAATCTCTTATTCCTGCTCAGCACTTCCAGCCTGTGAATTTCAGTGAGGAATGTCTCCCAAATTTACATAACAATCTCCTAGACACCTCCAGTGCACCATTTAACATTAAACTTGTTAACTCTTCTCCACAAGCTGGTTTCTGTTTCATTGAAAAGCATCACTGAATACCCCCAACAGACAATTACTCTCCCGGGTCTCAGGGTACTCACTACCTCCTGAGCCTCACCTGACTTTTCTCCCTCTGTCTTTCCCCAGGCTGAGCCTATGTGACCTCCTGGCTCCCCACCTGGCTGGCCCGCTTCCCAGTCATCTCCACATGGTGGCCAGATTTGTGGTTTTTAAACTATTTCTTTATAAACTTGAAAATACATAAGAAATATGTGCTTTTGAACATAATAATGTACATAAAGAAAGTGATAAGCCCCTCCCTCTCTGTCCACACCTGAGGTCACTGATGTTATCTGTGTGTTGTATACCTTTTTACACCTTTTGAAAACACCAATTTAAACATTTCCACAAATACGAATGCACATTTCTTCTAGTTATAACAAACCTGAGATCACGCTGTAAACAGTACTCTGCCAGCTGCCTCTTCAGATCTAGCAGATGATTCTATAACACAGAGCATTTATTACAGCCATTTATCACTTCCCCTTCGCCTGCAGGGATCCCCAAGGCCAAACTCCTTTTTGTCCCTTAGTTCTTATCTATTTATGCAGCTTAATCTTCTGACTCCCTTCTGCACACCAGCTCTAGCAACACGGACTCCTTTTCCACCCTTTGAGGCCCCTCCCTCCTGGTTCTGCTCCTGTGGTTTTCTCTGAATAGAATGTTTTTCTGTGTCTAGTTCCCTCCCACTTACCTTTGGGGACTCAGCAGAGATATAGCTTCCTCCCTCTCCAAAGCCAGGTGAGCTGTTCTTCCACCTCATAAGACCCCCGCGTTCTCGCAGAGGTCCCCACCCTGCGTAACGCATGCAGCCGTCTGGGTTCCCCCAGCCTACAGGCTCCACAGTGAGGGCGTGGGTCACGCCATCCTGGGGCTGGGACTGCTCAGCTCCCAGCAGAGGTGTCCAGTAGGCACTCACTCAGTAGCTATTTGTTGAATAAAGAGCTGGATACAGAAATACTAAAGAAGCAGACCATCATTACCGTATGCCTGGGAGTTATCCTGGATTCTGTCTTCCCCTCCTCCTCCTATCTAACCCAGAGAATTTCAGCCTTTTACGCCTCATGGCACACAAACTAATTGCTAAATTTCTGTGGCACACCAAAAAAATATATATTGCCGAGCTGACAAAAAATGGGTATGATTTTGATTCATTGCTGTGTTGGCTGTTGTCATTTTTTTACTTGACAATCTAAGGGAAAAGAGGTCCGTGCTCCTGACTAAATAGGCATTGCAGCTTTTAAACGTTCTTGTGGCACACCGTTGAAAATTGCTGGTCTAACCCATCAGTGAGTCTAGTCAGCTCTGTTTCCAAAATGCAGTCCAAATCCATGTACTCCCCCAGATCCCCACGGTTCCACCTCGGTCCAAGCATCTCATCCTTTCCAGGAACATCTCAGCTGTCCTCCAAAGTGACCTGTTTCCACTCCTGTCTTATCCTTCACCTAGCAGCCAGGGGATCTTTGAAAACTGTTCATTACATATTAGTTCCTGCCTCAGATCCTTCCGTGGTTTTTCCCTAAATAAAGTTCAAACCCCTTACCATAATCTGTCAGGTCTCACACGATAGGACCCTTCAAGACATTTCCAACTTCCTTTAAAATATACTCCACGTTCTTTGTTTCCTTAAGCTCCAGTGACTCTAGTCATTTTACTGTCCCAGGAACATGCTAATCTTGCTGCTGCCTCAAGGTCTTTCCTTTCACAGTCCCCTTCCAGGACTCGTCCTCCCCAGGATCTCCTGTGGCTGGCTGCTTGTCATTTGGACCTGAGCTCAAGTGTCACCTCCTCAAAGAATCCTGAATTTCTGATGACACTCACTGAAATAGCCCTATGTCCCTGTTGCTATCCCATATAACATTCTGACATTTTATTTATTTTTGCTTGTTTGTCTTCAGTTCTCAGCTCCTCTCCCCCCCCCCCCCCCGCCACTGGAATGGGAGCTTTTCAAGAGCAAGGACCTTGTCACATGATTCACTGCTAGACCTCTGTCCCTAGAACAGACCTGACTCTGAGTAGGTGCTCAGTAAAAGTTGCCAAATGTGTGAAT
Organism: Tadarida brasiliensis; assembly: GCA_030848825.1. Classification (NCBI taxonomy): domain Eukaryota; kingdom Metazoa; phylum Chordata; class Mammalia; order Chiroptera; family Molossidae; genus Tadarida; species Tadarida brasiliensis. Next base: position 13,255,161 of record CM061273.1, on the reverse strand, counting down.
GACTTGAATTTGGGCAGCACAGGAGAATGGAAAGCCACCTAATTTAAGGCCAGACACTTTGAATTCTACTGTCTCTGGCATTGACTAAACTGCGAGGCCTCAAAAGAGTTTCTTAAATTCTACAATCTTATGCAAAATGCAATAGGAATGTTACGTGCCCTCATTAACTTGTGGATTTCTGTGAGGTTTTGGTTGGCTAATGGATGTAACAATGTCCTACTAAGCAAAGTAGTGATGTATATTATCAGTCCTAAATAGGTGAGTAACTGAAATTACCTGAACCCCAGTCTCTTTGATGTTAAATAAAGCAGGTGGCCTGAGACTGCACCCACCCTGTTCACGCGTCTTCAGGAGCCATCCTCACATCTAACGTTGGTTATGAGAGTGGACCAGCTCTCCAAGGGAGAGAGTGTGCAAGAGAGGATGAAATTCAAAACGAGTACTGTGTTCATTTATCAATGTTAAGTAGAGAACAATTTCCATTGAGGAAGAATAACATCTTTGGGGAGTTGCTTCTCAGGAAAGTAGCATTTTGAAACACTGAATTCTCCCAAAGCCTCAAATAGAGGCAGCAAGAACTTCCTGTCTGACTTTGGATGTAAGTGGCTGAGATGCCGGCGGGATTGTGGGAGTGCCATTCGCTGAGGGCTCCGGATCGGAACTAATGAAAGATGCAGGATACTCTCATTATTTATTCATCAGGTTTTTTTTTAGTGGCGTCAGACTGGCTGAAACTGGTTATAGTTTCTTCTATTTATATTTTGCAAACCACCAACCATACTTAACCAGTGAGCCCGGCAAACATTTGTGGCTGTTTGAGTCTTGGGTTCCTTCTAGAAAATAAGTACATTGAGATGTTGTAAAAAAAAAAAAAAAAAAAATGGAAAAGAAAAAACAAATCAACTCTGTTGGATGGAGGAGGTGGTTCATATAAAATAATCAACAGAGGCCTGATTTCATCCTAACTTTCAAGCAACCCTTTCAAGTCCTTAGAAAGTCTCGGTTTTTGCCTTCCTTGTGTCCTCCTCAGTGTCGTGAACACAATAGATGTGTAAAAGTATTTTGGTGAATGAATCAACATGCACGTTCTGTGTTTTTCCTACTGACTCTGCCGGCCACGGAGTCTTTGGATGCAGGCGAAGACGGCCTTTGCTTGGATGCAGCTCTCCGAGTATCCAGTTATTTTTCTGTTCAACTTATATTTCCTTTTACATGGAATTTTCCATGACAGAAGAATATATTTGTACATATTCTCAGATCTTTTAAATGTCCACAGCTGGATAAGTACTATTTTAATATGTGTTGCAAAAATCTGAAAAATATTTTTTGGAACTTACTTTTATGCTTTAATATTTATCTATTCCTCTACCCAGATATCTAGATTTTAAAAACAACATTTGCTGTTTTGTAATTATGAAATTAACAGGCATTCAGTGTATATAATTTGAAAAATATTTTATGCATTTTCTTTCTTTTTTTAAATTTAAAACATAGAATTATAGAATTATGCTTAATATTATGTTTGACACACTTCTTCACTGACACTTCCTTATGAACATTTCCTTTTTGTTTCATATTCCTTAAGATGCAATCTTCGATGGCTGCGTAGTACCGCTTTTGGTATGGGTATCATAATTGTTTAACCATGTCTCAAATTTTGTGCATTTAGATAATTTCTAATGCACGGTGTTAATATTAAACCCATCACATTAGACATGTTTGTACATATTTCAGTACCACTTTCTCACAATTTCCTTAAGGTAAACTTCTAGAACAGAAAATAATCCAGTGAGGATATGAAAAAATTTTTTAATTCCTTTTACACATTTCAATTTTTTTGATGATTTCTTTCTTTGTAATTATACCTAGAAAGGGCTAGCAAAATTAATAATTATAAGCATTTCATCTATGTTTTCTTCTAGTCATTACGTATTGTACTTTAACATTTATTTTTATGTATGGTATAATATAGAGACTGATCTTCCCACCCCCAATTATTCAGTTTTTTAAGAAAGGAGTATTGAATAATTTGTCCATTGTAAATTATCTTAATCAAATACTAACTAATTTTATGTATCTGTATCTATTTCTTGGTTTTATATTCTGTTCAACATACTGTCTCATTATTTCAGGACTGCAATGATGTAATTATGACAGTGATACTACTTCAATGAACCACACTGTTTATTGAGCACCTGGCCTATGCCCTGCATTGAGCTGAAGATTAGTACATAATGACAAACCAAGCAGACATTGTCCCTGACTTCATGAACTTACAGCTGAGTGGGTGAGACAGGCCTTAACTGAGGAACAAAGCAACAACTTGATCATTATAAGTAGCAATAACCACAATGAACCAAAAGCATAGGATTCTATGGTTAAGAATATCATTGAAGATCTTTAATTGAGGGAACTCCATAATCAGATTTATTTTCTTAAAAAAAATTTTATTGAAATATTTTAGACTTATAACACTGTAAATTTAAGGTGTACAACATGTTGATTTGATACATTTGTATATTGCAATCTGATTGCTGTTGGAAGGATAGCACCTCTAGCATGATACTTCTTTTCATTTTTGTTTTTATTTATTTGTTTAAGATAACCATGGCTGCTGAGTGGAGATGACACTGGAGGTGGTCAAGAGTGATGGAAGGAGGACCAACCTGCAGAGTGATGAAGATAATATGATATAAGGTGGATGTTAATAGAAAGGGAAATAGGTTGATAAACTCATGAACTCTTCAGATGGTAGAACCAACAGGACTTGCTGAGTGATTAAATGTGAAAATGAAGGGAAAGGTGTATCCAGAATGATTCCAAATTGTCTAGGGCTGAGGAACAAGGATATTGTGGTGCCACATGTGGAGAAAAAGTAGACAGTAGAAGGAACTGAATTGAGAGTAAAATGGAAACAAGAGTTCTTTTCTAGACAAAAGTAAACTAAGATGGTTGTGAAACATCCTCAAGTTGTCGTGGCTGATGATGCTCGTCAAGTTCAGAAGGGAATTGTGGGTTAGAAGACACTGGTCTAAGATCAGAGCTGAGCAGAGCAAAGTGTGAAGATCAAATGGAAAGTCTAATGAGAAGAGAAGCCAAAGCAGGACCAAGCCCTGAATAAATAACTCCAGCTTTAGATATTAAAGCAAGAAGCCTCAGAAGAGAATTAAAAAATGAGACCAAGGCATGGGAAGAAGCCAGCAGAGCACAGTGTCACCAGACAAAGGAGTGAGAGGTTTCATGGGGAGAGTGTTGAGCAGAATGTTGTTGAGACCTTTGCTAAAATGAAGATGAAAGAAAGAGATCCTATTAAACATAAGCATACATTGTTTCTGGTAATGTAGGCAATGGCACATTTGGTGGCATGTTGGAGGTAGAAATAAGATTGGGGTAAAAGTCAAATCTGATTTTAGGAGCAAACAAAAATATCTACTTTTTTGGAGAATTTTGGCAACGGAGGGGATATCTTAGGGATGTACCTAAGGGGCTTTTATTTTGGTTGTTGTTATTGTGATTAGAGACATTAAAGAATATTTCTAAACTGATGGCAATAATCTATGAGAGAGAGAGAGAGAGAGAAGTTGTTGCACCTATCTAAATGAAGAAGCTTGAGTTTTATATTTTCATAATGAAGGAATTGTCCCACTTAAAGCTTTTTGCCTTCAATTTTACTTTATGTGAAATTAGCGTTGGGCCTCCTGAATCATTTATTTGTATTCACCAAATATATCTGTACTAATTCCTTATCTTTTGTTCTTTCTGTGTTACTTCGTTTACTTCTGAATCCTGCACTCTGAACATAATTGGATTGCATTTGTTTTGACAAATGAAAGGTTAACCATGTGTATTTATTGTACCAACCTAGGTTTGATTTTATTTTCTTATTTCTTTTCTTCCTCTTTCCTGTGTCTTTCTTGGGGTAGGGGGATGTCTTTTTGTTAATATTTCATTTATTTAGAGTTGTCTAGTTTAACTTCTTATTTTAATTTTATTTTTTAATTATAGTTGGCATTCAGTATTATTTTGCATTAGTTTCAGGCTTATATCATAGTGGTTAGACAATCATATACTTTACAAAGTGATACCCCTGATATTCCAAGTACCCACCCGGCCCAATACATAGTTATTACAATATTATTGACTATATTGCCTAAGCTGTACTTTTACATCTCCATGACTATTTTATAACTACCAATGTGTACTTCTTGATCCCTTCATTTTTTCACCCAGTCACCCAAAGCCCCTCCCTTCTGGCAACCATTAGTCTTTTCTCTTCATCTATGAGTCTGTTTTTATTCTGCTTTTTCTCTTATTTTGTTTTTTTGTTTTGTTTTGTTTTTTATATTCCACATATAAGTAAAATCATGTGCTATTGGTCTTTCTCTGTCTCACTTATTTCACTTAGCATAATATACTATGGTCCCATCCATACTGTCACAAATGGTCAGATTTCATTTTTTATGGCCAAGTAATATTCCATTGTATATATGTACTAATACTTTTTTTATCCACTCATCTATTGATGGACAACTGGGTTGCTTCCATATCTTGGCTATTGTAAATAATGATGCAATGAACCTATGTGCATATATTCTTTTGAATTAGTGTTTTGAATTTCTTCAGTTATATACCCAGAAGTGGATTTGCTGTGTCATAAGGCAGTTGCATTTTTAATTTTTTGAGAAACCCCCATAATGTTTTCATAGTGGCTGCACCAATCTGCATTCCCACCAACAGTGCACAAGAGTTCCTTTTTCTCCAAATCCTTACCAACACTTGTTTTTTGATTTATTGATGAAAGACATTCTGACAGGTATGAGGAGATATCTCACTGTGGTTTTAATTTGAATTTTTCTGATGATTAAAGACACTGAGCATCTTTTCATATGTCTATTGGCCATATGTATGTCCTCTTTGGAGAAGTGTCTATTCAGGTTGTCTGCTAATTTTTTAGTTGGATTGTTTGGTGTTTGTGTGTGTGTGTGTGTGTGTGTGTGTTGAGTTGTATGAGATATTAAAAATTTTGGATATTAATTTCTTACTGAAATCATCATTGGTGAATACCTTCTCCCATTCAGTAGGTTGGTTTTGTTTTGTTGATGGTTTCTTTTTTAGTTTGATGTAGTCCAATTTGCTAATTTTTTTCTTTTGTTTCCCTACATAGAGGAGTTATATTAGAAAAAATATTAATAAGAAAAATGCCAGAGAGTTTTCTGCCTATGTTTTCTTCTAGGATGTTTATACTCTTCAGTCTTACATTTAGGTCATTAATCCATTTTGAGTTTATTCTTGTATATGGTGTAAGAAGGTGGTCTAATTTCATTTTTTACATGTATCTGTCCAATTTCTTTCACCAGAATTTACCGAATAGACTGCCTGTACCCCAGTGTGTATTCTTGTCTCCTTTGTCATATATTAATTGAACATACAGTCATGGGTTTACTTTGGGGCTTTGTATTCTGTTTTATTGATCTATTTGTCTGTATTTATGCCCATACCATGCTGGGTTTTTGTTTTTTGCAATTTTTTTGCAATTTTTATTAATTTATTTTGTTACAGATATTTCTCCTTTTTCCCCCCAGACACTGTCTTCCCAATCCTGCCCCCACCCCAGCATTGTTGTCTATGTCCATTGGTTACGCATACATCCATGCTGTTTTGATTACTATAACCTTGTAGTATAGTTTGATAGTGTGATAGCCCCCTACTTTGTCTTTCTCAAGATTTCTGTGGCTATTAGGGGTCTTTAGTAGTTCCATATAAATTTGTGAATTATTTATTCTAGTTATGTGAAAATTTCCATTGTTATTTTGATAGAAATTGCATTAAATCTATAGATTGCTTTGGATACTATAGACATTTAAACAAGGTTAATTCTTCTTATCCATGAGCATAGAATATGCTTCCATTTATTTGTATTTTCTTCTATTTCTTTTGGTAATGTCTTAATTTTCTGAGTACAGGTCTTTACATCTTTGGTCATATTTATTCCTAGGTATTTTATTATTATTATTATTTTGATGTAGTTGTAAATAAGACTGTTTTTTTAGTTTGTCTTTCTGGTAGTTCATTATTGGTGTGTAAAAATATAACCAATTTCTGAATATTAATTTTGAATCTTGCTACTTTACTGAATTTAGTTATCAGTTCTAGTAGGATTTTGGTGGAATCTGTAAGGTTCTCTCTATATAGTATCATGTCATCTGCAAATAATGACTGTTTTATTTTTTACTTTCCAATTTGGATACCTTTTATTTCTTCTTCTTGTCTCATTGCTGTGGCTAGGACTTACAGTACTATGTTGAATAAGAGTGGCGAGAGTAGATTTTTCCCTCTCGAGTATGATCTTGGCTCTGGGTTTGGCATATATGGCTGTTATTATGTTGAGGTATGTTCCCTCTATTCCCACATTGCTGAGAGGTTTTATCAAAAATGGGTGCTGGATTTTGCCAAATGTCTTTATTGCATCTATTGATATGATCATATGATTTTTATCTTTCATTTTCTTTATGTGGTGTATCACACTAATTGATTTGTGGATATTGAATCAACTTGCATCCTATGAATAAATCCCATTTGATCATGATGTATGCTCTTTCTAATGAATTGCTGAATTTGGTTTGCTAATATTTTGTTGAGAATTTTTTGGAACAGTTTGAGAAAAATAGGTGATTCTTTGAATGTTTGGTTAAATTTACATGTGAAGCCCTGGCTGGTTTGGCTCAGCAGTTAGAGCATCGGCCTGCGGACCAGAGAGTCCTGGGTTCGGTTCCCACTAAGGGCATGTACCTCATTTTCAGTTTGTCCCCAGCCCTGGTTGGGGTTGTGTGGGTGGCAACCAGTCAATGTGTCTGTCTCACATCGATGTTTCTCTTTCTCCCTTCCTCCCTCTCTCCCTCCTGCTCTCTGAAGATAAATTAAAAAAAAAAAAAAAATTTACATATGAAGCCAATCTAGTCCAGGACTGTTGCTTGTTTGGAGTTTTTTGATTACTGATTCTATTTGTTGGCTGTAATCAGTCTGTTCAGATTTTCTATTCTTTCTTTTTTTGATTCAACCATAGAAGGTTGTATCTTTCTAGAAATTTATCCATTTCTTCTATATTATCCAGTTTGTTGGCATATAATTGTTCATAGTATTTTCTTATAACATTTTGAATTACGTGGTTTCAGTAGTTAATTCTCTTTCATTTCTGATTTTATTTATTTGTGTTCTCTCTCCTTTTTTCTTCATGAGTCTGTTTAAAGGTTTATTAATCTTGGTTATCTTTATAAAGAACCAGCTGTTGGTTTTATTGATCTTTGTTAATTTTTTTTAGAATCTATTTTATTTATTTTTGCTCTGATCTTCATTATTTTCTTCCTTCTACTAACTTTGGGCTTTGTTGTTCTTTTCTTAGTTCTTTTAGATGTAAAGTTAGATTCTTTATTTGAGATTTTTCTTTTTTCTTGAGATAGGCCAGTATTGCTATGAATTTCCCTCTTAGGACTGCTTTTGTTTTGTCTTATAGATTGGGGTCATTGTGTTTTTATCTTCACTTGTCTCAAGGTATCTTTTGATTCTTTCCTTGATCTCATTGTTAACCCATTCATTGTTTAGTTGCATGTTATTTAGCCTCCATGTGTTTGTGTATTTTTCAGGTTTTTTTTTCTTGTAATTGATTTTCATACCATTGTGATCAGAGAAGATGCTTGACATGATTATAATCTCCTTAAATTTATTGGGATTTGTTTTGTGACCTAACATATGGTTTATCCTGGAAAATATTTCATGTGCATGTGAAAAGAATGTATATTCTACTGTTTTGGGATGAAATGCTCTAAAAATATCAATTAAATCCATCTGGTCTAATGTGTCACTGAAGGCTGTCATTTCCTTGCTGATTTACTGTCTAGAAAATCTAGTGATGTCAATTGAGTATTAAAGTCCCCTACTGTGACTGTATTACTGTCAATCTCTCCCTTCATATTCATTATTATTTCTTTATATATTTAGGTAGTCCAATGTTGGGTGCATAAATGTTTTCAAAGGTTACATCATCTTGTTGGATTGATCCCCTTATCAGTATGTAATGTCCTTTTTTGTCTCTTATTATAGCTTTTGTTTAAGTCTGTTTTGTCTGATACATGTATTGCTACCCCAGCTTTTTTGTTTGTTTTCATTTGCATGAAATACCATCTTCTATCTCTTTACTTTCAGACTGCATGTGTCTCTTGATTTGAAGTGGGTCTCTTGTAGACAGCATATATATGGGTCTTCTTTTCTTATTCATTCAGCTACCCTATGTCTTTTGATCAGAGCATTGAAATCATGTACGTGTAAAGTAATATTTGATAGGTACATAGTTATTGTTATTTTATTATAAATATTTATATTCCTTTTTTTCTTTCTTCTTCTTGATGAAGTCCCTTTAACATTTCTTGTAATTTTGGTTTGGTGGTGATGAACTCTTTTAGCTTTTCCTTGTGTGGGAAGCTCTTTATTTCTTCTTCAATTTTAAATGTTAGCCTGGCTCTGTAGAGTAGTCTTGGTTATAGGTCCTTATTTTTCATCACTTTGAATATTTTATGCCAATCCCTTCTCGACTGCAGAGTTTCTTTTGGGAAATCAGCTGACAGTCATGGGATTTCCCTATAGTTAACTAACTGTCTTTCTCCTATTGCTTTTAAGTTTCTGTCTTTGTCTTTAACCTTTGCAATTTTAATTATGATGTGTCTTAGTGTGAGGTTCTTTGGGTTCATCTTGTTTGGGACTCTATATGCTTCCTGAACTTCTGTGTCTGTGTCTTTTTTCTTCACCAGGTTAAAGAAGGTTTCAGTCATTATTTCTTCAAATTGGTTCTCAATCCCTTGCTCTCCCTCTTCTCCTTCTTGTGCCTCTATGATGTGGGTGTTGTTACACTTGATGTTGTCCCATAGGTCTCATAAACTATTCTCATTCTTTTTAATTGTTTTTGTATTTTTGCTATTCCAATTGGGTGTTTTCTGTTATTTTGTCTTACAATTTGATTATTTAATCCTTTGCTTCATCTAATCTGCTGTTGATTTCTTCTAGTGTATTCTTCATTTCAGTTACTATATTCTTCTTTTCTTAGTGGAGCCTTGTCATGGTTTCTATGTCCTTTTTTATGCCGTTGAAGTTCTCACTGAGTTCTTTAAGCATTCTTATAACCATTGTTTTGAACTCTATATCTGGTAGATTGCTTGCCTCCTTTTCATTTAGCTATTTTTCTGGGAATTTCTTCTTCTTCTTCTTCTTTTCTCTTTTTCATTTGTTGAATATTTCTTTGTCTCCACATTTTGGCTGCCTCTCTGTGTTTGTTTCTGTGTATTAGGTAGACATGCTATGTCTCCCAGTCTTTATAGGGTGGCCATATGTAGTTGATGTCTTGTGAGGCCCAGTGGTGCAATCTCCCTGATTGCCTGAGCTTTGTTTTCCAGGAGTATTCCTTGTGTAGGTTATGTGAGCCCTCCTGTTGTAGTTTAGTCTTGATTGTTGTTGGAACATCTGTGGAAGGGGTTGACCCTCAGCCTGTCTGGCTGTGAAGATTGGCCACAACCACAGTGTATGAGCTGCTATGCAAGAGCTGACCTCATGAAGCAGAATTCACCCAGGCGTGTATGGTGCCTAATGAGACCTCCTTTTGGGTGTGCCATTTGTGTAACTAATCAATTCATACTTCTTCTGGTCTGAAGCCCGTCACCATGTGTGTTGATTCAAAGGCCTCTTGGGAGGGTCTCTGGTACAGGTCAATGTCAGACACTGCCTGTGACCTGCCCTGGGCTATCTGTTAAGAACCACACAACAATGCACAGTTGGGCTGCCTGTGTTGGGCCTGAGTGTGCATGGGAGGGGCCAAGCTGCATGCGGAGGCCCACTACCACCAGTCCTGGGCTGGGCAACAAAAGGCCCAAGGCACCCCGAGATCTGCCACTGCCTGTTGGATGCCTGTTACACTCAGCCATTGAAAGAGCTTCAGGTGGTACCCAAGTTGGGTGAGGTAGGGTCTCAGGGAATCACCCGGTAAGGGAGAATAATCTTCACCAGGTTAATACAGATTCACACTCGCTGCCAGTGCTGAGTCTGAGGCCACTTAGCAAAAGTCTCAGGGTACACTGAGTCCAACTCCCACCTGCCTGGGTCCTGTGGACCTTAGCAGTGAAACAGGGTTTCAGGGGGTTATCAGTGTGGAGCCAGTAGGTTTCATCAGACCAGTCTAGATTGAGATGTGGCCATGTGGTGAGAGGGTTCTGCACAGGAATCGTGACACCTGTTGGGCATGCAGAAAAATGGCCTTCACCCAGAAGCTACGCAACTTACTCTCTCCGTCTGTGTCCCTAACATCCCACAAGCTTGCCTGTAATTTCTCAAGAGTTTTTCAAGAAAGATTGCAATGCAGGCCCAGACTGGCCACTGGCAGAGCTCACAGCCATGTGGGGTGACAGGCCCCAAACAGGAACGGTGGCGCCAGTCAGGCGCATGGGAAACATGGCCTCACCCACAGTCAACAACTGTTTCTCCCTGTGTGTCCCTGGCACCCCTCCCCCACCCCACCAGCTCACCTGGAATTCCTCGAGTGATTTTTAGGACTGTGACATGGGCCCAGGTTGGCTCGATGCAGTGGCAGCCATCTTTCCACCATGAGGTGACAAAGGTGAAGGTGAAAGCAAAGATACTGAGGATGCAAAGTGGAGTGAAAAAGAGAATTGAGACGTTGATGATAAGTTTGAGCTTATGGGCCAACACTGGACTCCTTCCTCAGTGAACACTAAGCATCTCCATGAAATAAGCCGCAATCAGTCAAATTTCCTGTGAGTTGCCACCAAAATTATTATAAGCAATTAATGCTATGACTTATCCAGTTAGGGTATTTTAATTTCTGTGGCACATTTTAACTTACCATTTTAGGCAGAAAGAAAAATTTAATATTCTTCAATTATTAAGTGAAACTTTTCTGATTTGTATATAATGTTTGTCACATTTGATATTTTACTCTAAATGTTTATAGGCAACAACTCATGCACCATAAATATGAAGTGGCAGTGGCTAAGAAGAGGGTCACATTCTGCTGATCAGAGCAGTTCTAAACAAAGCTAATTTTTAATGTGTTTGGATGCCTTTGCTTTTCTTCAAGCTCAACCTCTTCTACTCTTCTTGAAAGGAGGTGATTATGTCGCTCATCCTCACAAGTGGGAAGCCGCCAAGCAGTCAGTAAGTCCCCTTGGAAATGGCGAAACACAGTGAATTCACTGCAAGTAGCTGTCCAGAAGGCTAAAGGAGAGAACCCTCCGTGATTAAGAAAGAAAATCAGACATGTGGTCTGCTGCCTGATTAGTAATCTGATTTTACAAACATCAACGTTTGAAAAATATTTATCTCCACTTAATCTCCACTCTGAACCCTCTAAATCTATTAAGTCCTTGGGTTTGTTAGCCATTATTTGCTGTCTCCAAGCCATAACCATGTCTTAGGACTGAAGCACCCAGTTAGCCTGGGCATAGGCACCTCCAAATCCCCGCTGTCAGTGGTCAGCCTCTGGGTCAACACCCACAGCCATCCTCTCTTCCTCCTCCCGGGATTTCAGACACTTAAAGATCTTTGTATTCCTTAAACCTCCTCTTCCTAAGTTTAAATGTCCCTCTTCTCTTTAATTATTCTTCTTAAGACATCATTTCAGACCCTTTACTCTCTGAGCCTCTCCACATTGTGTTTAACCTCTCCCGTCAAAATCCTTCCTTCGCCGTGATACCTGCAACTCCACACGGTAGTAGTGCCTTAAGCTGTTTTTTGTTGTTGCTGTTTTTCCCAGAAGCAGATCCTTGGATGAGGATTGAAATTCAGGTGGATATTTGGGAGGTGATCCTAGCAAGCCCAGGTGGGGAGTGAAGATGTTAGAGAAGACAAGAAAGCTAGTGTGGACCGTGTGCATGAGCGTGTTACTGCTCTGGGCCACGTGGGAAGGGGGAGCGGCCAGTCCCACTCAGTACCTGTGTGAAGCCTAGTCTCGGCGCTGCACCCCCTATGGGTGAAGAAGCTGGGGTATCTGCCTTGACTCTCATCTATACTTAGTGTCCTAGATATGATCTGATAAGCACAATTTATCCTAAACCTGCACTGTCCTCATTAATAATCTAGAATTCTTCCATTTGTTTTTTAAGCAGCTGAATCATATCCTTGAAACCTTTTAAATTTGTTACCAATCAAACCCCATGGATTTACTCTCTGAGAGCCAAGGCTTTGCCCACTCATATGCGAGCGGTTTATTTGTTGGTTACTTGGTGAGTCAGGATTATCCACGTGCCTTGCCCTGTGTATCCCATCGGCCCTCTCTCTCACTCAGTTGGTCTGGATGCAGGACTCCAACCTGGAAGATCAGTCTTCTGCCTGGGGTTGCCCTGCTCCCAGACTGTCTGTTTCTTTCCTTTCCTCTGGTATGAGGCAGGCCTTTCCTATCCTAACATCTCTTCCTGCTCAGATGACCCCTTTGTCAGCTTTTGGGTCCCAGTCCTGCCTTGGGTGGCACAGTTAATAGCACATATTATTCCCTATTGAAGCTCTGTACATTACAACATGTAACCACAGCTGTCACACATGGAACCCAGGAAACTATGCAACCATTTTGCCTTCTAGTTAAAGAACTCAATGGAAGTGAATTTTTCTGTGAATATATATGACTAATTATAGATGGTCCATGGAAAGTAATTAAATTAGTATGTGTTACAAGTTCACAGATTTACTTTCACTGTATTTAGAAGTGCACAGAAACTTTACCATCTTCATTTTCCTTTTCTTCTTCTTCTTTTTTTTTTAATCCTCTCCTGAGGGTATTTTTTTTTTCCATTTATCTTCGGACAGAGTGGGAGGGAGGGAGGGAGAGAGAGAGAGAGAAACACCGATATGAGAGAGACACATCAACTGGTTGCCTCCCACACCACCCGACCGGGGCCGGGGACCGAACTGCAACAGAGGTATGTGCCCTTGACCAGAACTGAACCTGCGACTCTTTGGTCCACGGGCCGATGCTCTAACTGCTGAGCCAAACCATCTTTATTTTTTCTAAAGTGTCTGATTTTTCTCAGAATCCCTTCACTGTGCCAGGGAAAAGGAAAAATGAAATATGCCAGTGTTTGGTATCATAATGGCTTCCAATTTAAGTAGCCTTTCAGATAGATGACTCAGTCTCTTCTGAGAAAATGCTTGGTCTTTCCTATGTTTTTCTCCTACTCCATGATTTTCTCTGTCCTGATTGATTTCTCTAGGTGTGGAAAGACCTGTGTGGAGCAAGGCCTGGGACATGGCAGTGCAGCTCTTTCTCGGGACCAGGACCATCGACGTGAACCTGCAGCTACCTCTAGAACTGAGGGTCTGGGCCGCTGGCGTCTGGCTGCAAATACCCTTGCACTACAGCTTCTTTGACTTGATTCCAGGCTTCTGTTGGACCACCTTTCATCACCTTCTCATCCTCTAGCGGGGCCCAGAGAACCTCAGACTCTTCTGCTTTCTCCAAGCAGCATGGAGCAACAGGAGTACCAGGGGTTACCTGTCCAGCCACCTTCCTCCAGCAAGGTTACCCTCATGCTCCGTGCCATACTGAACACACAGACAGTAGTGAGGTTCACAGCAGCGTTTTCAAGCTATGGCCACGATCTCCTAACATTTTTGTATTTGTCCACACCTGTCTAGATGTTTCTATTGTTTTCTTGTTTGAAGTTCCATTGTAAGAGGGGAAAAGCATGAGTAAACACATCTGTGTCTCTTCCCCTTCGCAAATGAGACAATTAGTGCTCATCAGATATTCCATTCCACTCTCCCTCCTTTGCACCATGTGACTATTTGGGGCCAATTGCCACCTCGAGGTTCACGTGGCCAAGAGCAGGTGTGCCTCCACTATGTCTCTTCTCATGCCATGACAACTCACCAGAAGCCACAGAATTAAGAATGGCAGAGCTCCAAGTTGGAGGCAGGATGCCTGTCCTGTATCTGACTTTAAAAGAACAAGAAACAAACCTTTGTTGTGAAAAGCCCCTGAGATGTTGGAGTTTGTTACTGCTGTGCAGGGGTAATCACCCTACAACACCCGCGCTGTCCCAGGAGCTGAGGCGGGAAGGGGAAAATCCCCCACTCTCTTTCCCCGTGAGGAAAGGACAGTTGCTACTTTGTATCCGTCCTGGGGCAGGGGGTGAGGTGCACTAAGCTTTGTGACTGAGCCTTCCTGGTGTAGGACCTTACTGGGCCCGCTGGGGTGGATGTTAAACCAGAGTTTATCTCCGTTACATGTTTTCATACATAATTATGTATGTTTCATCACATATGTTTTCATGTGACTTGCTGAACTTATTATACAAAAAGATGTTTTGATTGTAGGAGTCTTCATGTCAACAAAATCATCAACAAGCAAAAGGTATTCACATCAAGTGCAAAACATGCGTGAGATGCGTGATGCATCGTGTCCCCAAAAGATGTTGAAGTCCTAACCCCAGTACCCATAAATGTACCCTTATTTGGAAACAGAGCCTCTGCAGATGATGAGGTTAATTAAGACGAGGACACTAAGGTTGGCCCTAATACAATATGACTGCTGTTTTTATAAAAAGGGACACTTGGACACAGAGCTAGCCATGCACAGAGGGAAGACAGCGTGCAGACAGGGAGAATGCCATCTACAAGCCAAGGAGCACTTGAGGCTGCTGAAAGCTAGAAGAGAAATTCTCCTTCACAGCCCTCAGAAGGAATCAACCCTGCTGACACCCTGATCGAGGACTTCTGGCGTCGAGAACTGGGAGACAATACTTTTTCTGTTGCTGAAGCCATCCAGCTTCTGATGTTTTGTTATAGCAGCCCTAGGAAACTAATATAGTATGAAACATGCCAATTTCAGGATGGTAATTACTCAGGAGAGAGGGGAAAGGGATGGGTGGGAGAGACTGCAGTTCTAATCTCTGTTTCCTATCTTTAGGAAAAAGAGAGGTCTGCACAAATATAATAAAAGATTAAATGTGTACCTACCATGCTTATTAATGCATTTTCCTCTTTGTTTGGAATGCAGTAAAGCCCATGATCGCAGAGGTATCAGCTGCCGGGCTGTGGTTTTCCTGTCCTGCGCAGCCGGCTTGCCCCAGCTGCTTTATTAACCTCACATTGCATAGCCCTCCTCTTGCACATCGTGTTTTCTGGACCTGCCACCTAGAGGGTAATTCATAATTTCAAATTTATAATACTCACTGTAATTCATAATCTAACACTTGAAAATGATTGCACCTTTAAATGGGGAAATCAGCAACAGTGGCAGTATATGGAAGCAGCTTCCTCAGGCTGCGGGGAAGAACTGCAGCCAGCAGCAGCTTATTATTTCCCCGATGGCTGTTCCACTTCCGGTGGGAGAGGAACTGGAGGCTCCTTCGAGCCCAGAGGAAGCCCTGAAAGATCACTAGATTGCCCTGAAGTACGGCCACCTTTCCCGGCTTGATGAGGAGTAGGGGCTTAAGCCAGTCATCATCTGTAGCATTCTCTCTCTCTCTTTTTAAAAAATACATTTTATTGATCTCAGAGAGAGAGAGAGTGGAAGGGAGAGGGAGAAAGAGAGAAACATTGACTGAGAGAGAAACATTGACAGGCTACCTCCTGTACGCCCCCCCACTGGGGATAGAGCTCACAATCTGGACATGTACCCCTACCAGGAATCGAACCCGCAACCTTTTGGTTCATAGGACGTTGCTCCACCGACTGCGCCTCGCGGCCAGGATAGTAGCACTCTCTTTTAATTCAGAACCCATTATTGTGTAATTACCATTGCACTTTTCAATATGGCTTCCTGATGGTAGAAAACGATACTTAATACTTAAAAAAATTTTAAATATGTTTTTACTAAGTTTTTGGAGAGAGGGGAAGGAAAAGGGAGAGAGAGAAAAATTGATCCATTGCTTCTGGCACACACCCCGACTGGGGATCGAGCCCACAACCTGGGTATGTGCCCTGACTGGGACTCCAAATGACAACCTTTCGGTGCACAGGACAGCATTCCACCAACTGAGCCAACAGGTCAGAACTTTAAAAATTTAAAAACACATACTGTCCATGGAAAGTATGTATTTTATAAGTGTTTTGACCTCGGGGAAGAAACCTCTTTGAGCCTTAGTTTCTCCATCTGTAAATTGAGGATAATTATGGGCGTATCTCACAGGGTTACTGAGAAGATTAAGGGAATTAATTCTTTATAAAATGTGCAGCACAGAGCTATATAAAGATTTGTAAGTTTCCTAGATTTAAGAAGTATTTTTCCACTTGGAAACTATTTTCCCTTTTATTAACTTGAATTGGAATAGGTATTCTAGATGGGAATTCTTAAAATCACCTTGATAGATACATGCTAAATCATGATGCTGTACACCTGAAACTACAATGTTACATATCAATTACATCTCGATTAAAAAAACACCTCATCATTTCTTTGTTGTTGTTGTTTTGTTTTTGAAGAGAAAACTAAGTTCAAAGAGCTTAAGCAACCCACTTTTGATCACACAGCTTCAAGGAGATGAGCCCGGACTGGACCTTACGTCACTCACACCCCACAGACAATCCACGCATCACTGGAAAACAATTTAAAAGTCAACATCTTATAAAATTTTATCTATGGCCTTGTATTAGGATTTCAGAGTTGACTCAGTTTCTAATTTTAGAGATGGCTTATATTCATTTTTGATTGGCCCCCAGTAGGCAATGAATTCCAAAACTTTATGATGAAAGGTCTGACCCTTGAACTGTTCTGTCAAGTGGGTAATATCGTGTAATGAAATCCATACAGAGAGACCTGCAACCAGCCCCTCCTACCATCACCAGGGACTGTGGTGGGATCTCCCTCTGTCCTCTATTTTGGGTGTCGCTTAAGTAATGCATTCGACTCCAGACTCAGGAGCTGTACCCATTCGGAATCCCTGCCTTGCTTTCTGGATGGAGCAGTCTCAGTGACAAGTCCCTTCCTCCCAGAATGAGTGTGATTCCCATCGGCCTTGGCCAGAGCCCTGAGCTGGCACTACCATAAGGCCAACTTTCACAGATAGAAGTCTTGCACGAATGTCCAGATGTTCAGATAACCAAGAAAAGAAAACCCCACTTCAGCAGGCACAGGTGCGGCCACATAGACAGTCGTAAAGCTGCGAACCGATTTGCATTTCCCCCAGACATTCAGAGCCCATCTCTGGACCGGGCCGCGGCGGGTTCCTGCTCAGCCCGGCGCTGCCTGGGCGCCTCGGTGTGCACACTGGCCGGTACGGAGACCCGCCTGTCCCCGGCTGAGGACACACGCGGCCGTGTGCGGCTCGGCTCTGCTCCCCTCTTCTCACCAACTGCACACGGAGGCCCCTTGGCGCTGCCTGCTCTCAGCAAGCGCGGTGACACCAGCCTGGGGGGCGGGCTGGAGGACTGAGCTGGCAGCCCGATGTCAGACGTCACACCCTCGGAACCGGCTTGTGTGCCCGGAGGAGCGTGGCTCAGGGTGTGCGTTGGTCCCCAGCACGATCTGCACTGGCTCGCGGGAGCAGTCAGGTCTCTGCTGCAGAGGAATCCGATGAGGTCTCAATCACAGGCTCCCAAAGTCGTGATTTATAATTAAATTAGACCTCAGGAAAATGCCCCGAGTTATATCTATTTGATTTTCTCTGGCTGTTTTGAAGGTCCCGCAAACAGACTGAATGGAAATTTCGCTTAAGAAATTGTTGTTATAAAATTTTATGGGACCATCTCAGTGGTTAGGGGACTGTTAAACATCACTGCAGGGGGAAAAACAAACACAATTAGACACAGACTAGCTGTTCTGTTTGGAGGGTGAAAACCGAAGTCACAGTGGAAATGGCACGTCCGTGGAAGCTTAGCATTCGGCCTCAGCGGGATTTTCTGATGCAGGAGTATCGTAAACATTCTGTCGTGTTCTACTTTCATTATTTTTCCTTTTCTTTTTTTTACTTCCTCTTTTAAAACACTAGACTTTATTTTTAGGTTCACAGCAATATTGAGCAGAAGTTACAGAGATTTTCCATGTACCCCTTCCCAATCCCCCCACCACCTCCTACCATCAACATTCCTCACCGGACCGGTTCCTTTGTCAACACTGATGAGCCGACCCTGACACATTCTAGTTCCCTAGAGTGCAGAGTTTGCATTAGGGTTCATTTTTTATGTATATTCTACAGATTTTTACAAAAATGATGTATCCACCATTATAGTATCATACAGAGTGGTTTCATTTCCCTAAAAATCCTCTGTACTCCTTCCCCCAGAACCCCCGATAAACACTGACCTTTGTACTGTCGCCATAGTTTGTTTCCTCGGAATGTCATATGGCTGGAGTCATACAGTACGGAGCCTTTTCAGATTGGCTTCATTCACTTAGTGATACTGACAAGGTTCCTTCGTGTCTTCTCATGGCTTGATGGCTCGACTCTTTTCAGTGCTTCATAATATTCTATTGTCTGAATGTACCATAGTTTATTTATTTATTCATTCATTTATTGAAGGGCATTTTGGTGGCTTCCATGTTTTGCCATTATGAATAAAGTTGCTATAAACATCCCAGTATAGATTTTTGTGTGGACACATCTTTTTGACTCCTGTGGGTTAATACCAAGGAGTGTGATCGCTGGATCATATGTTTAGTGTGATAAGAAGCTGTCTTCCGAAGTGGCTGCACCGTTTTTGCACCCCCACTAGCGACGGATGAGGGTTCCTGTTGCTCTGCATCCTCTCATCGTTGAGTTTTAAGAGTTTGTTGTATATTTTGAAAAACAGTTCTTTATCACATGCGTCTAGCAAATATTTTCTCCCAGTTTGTGGCTTGTCTCTTTATTCTCTTGACAGTATCTTCTGCAGAGAATAAATTTTAAATTTTAATTAACTCCAGCTTATTAATTCTTTCTTACATGTATCATGTCTTAAGTTTTGAATCTAAAAAGTCATTGCAAACCCAAGATCACTTAGGTTTTTTCTCATGCTCTCTTTCAGGAGTTTTATAGTTTTGCATTTTACATTTAGGTCTATGATCCATTTTGAGTTAATTTTTGTGAAATTAACAAAAGGTGGAAGATCTGTGTCTAGATTCATTCGTTTGCATGTTCCAGCACCATTTGTCAAAAAGACTATCTTTGCCCAGTCGGAGTGGCTCAGTGGACTGAGCGTCGTCCCATGGACTGAGAGGTCCCGGTTCAATTCCTGGTCAGGACATAGGCCCGGGTTGAGGGCTCGGTCCCCAGTAGGGGCCGTGCAGGAGGCAGCTGATCAATGTATCTCTCTCACGTGGGTATTTCTGTCTCTCTTTCCCTTCCTCTCTCTCAAAAAAAAATTTTTTTTAATCCTCACTCGAGTATATTTTTCTATTTATCTTCAGACAGAGGGGGAGGGAGAGAGGCAGAGAGAAAGGGAGAGAGAGAGAAACATTGATGTGAGAGAGAAACATCGATCAGTTGCCTCCCGTATGCTCCCCGATCATGGATCGAACCCACAACCTGGGCTGTGCCCTGACCAAAAATTAAGCCCACAACCCTTCAGTGCATAAGATGATGCTCTAACCAACCGAGCCACACTGGCCAGGGCCCATAGTTGCTTTTTCACTCTATTGTGTTTGTGGTTTTGTTGTACAGAAGATTTTTAGTTTGACTTAGTTTCACATCTTTATTTTTGTTTTTGTTCTTTGTGCTTTTAGTGCCACCATCTTTTTATTTTTCCCACCATCATTAAGAAAAAAAATCGAAGTTAGGCATACAGTTAGTGTAGTGTTTTTTTGTTTGTTTGTTTGTTTTTTGCTGTGAACAGCAGAAATTCTGACTCAAACTGATTAAGCAATACAGCTATTTAGTTTATCATATTAACAATAAGTCCAGAGAGTGAGTGGACATTGAGGTTGGTTGATGTCAGGATTGGTTGATACCAAACTTACATCTTGAGTGGCCAGGCTGGGGGCAAGATGGCTGAAAAGGTTCTAAGCATCTTACTTAGACACACAATGCCCAAAGAAGAGCGGTCTCATCTTCTTGTCTCTTTGGGAGTGGAGAAATATTTTTCAGGAGCATTCCAGCTGACTTTTGGTCTTTTGTCATTGACTGGAATGAGCCACATGCCCCTCGAAACCCACACCTGAGAAGCTGGAACGGAATAGCCAGGGTTAGCCCATCGTACGCATGTTAGGCTGACAAACTTAATGGTGACTCTGTGAATGTACAGTGTGTATGTGAATGCTTCGTAAGCTGAAAAACGTTATACAAAGAACTTTTAATTACCTGGTAGGATAGATAACACATCTGCTTCTCCCCTTATACTAATAATTTAAAAAATCGTTTTATTGGAACTAGAGCAACTTTATGGAGGTAGTCATAAAATAAAAACGTCGTGGGTAGCAGTGTGTATACAGGGAGGAAGGGGAGGAGATTCCAGGAAGACAGACCTGCACAGGTAAGGGCAGAGAGGTGCGCTTCTGGGGAGGTGACTGATTTGTACTGGGTGAAGGTGCGTCGAGAGGAAAATTTGGAAGAGTAAACGTAGATAGGCTGTAACCTTCACAAGGCACCAGAAACATTTATTTATCTAGCTATGGGTTCTCGGGACAAAATGTTTTCATTCCCTGCACTCGGCACCTCAGCTGGTTGGTGGAAAGGCTCTCTGGAATATCAGTCTTATTGGAGCAGAAGTCCTTAGAGTTGCATCCAAGGGCTCTGGGGGACCCAGGAATGGGCTTCAAGAACTACACGAACTCTCTGACATTGTGTATTTTTGGTGTGGCAAGTGCATTTTTCTCAGAATTTGGAAAGATATATATTAAAAGAAATTCTCTAGGTGGTAATAATCCACAAAAAAAAAAAAAAGGTTAAAAATCCCCTGTAAGCTCAGTCTGGAAGAAGGCTCAGTGGTGATTGCTCACAACCTTTCCATGTAAGCCACGCAGATGAACTCAGGAAAGAGCAGGGGCAATAAGGCAAGGGTTTAAAATGGGGTGTTGGCCCTAGCTAAGTAGCTCAGTTGGTTGGAGCACCATCCTAACATGTCAAGGCTGTGGATTCAATCCCCAGTCAGGCCACATACAAGAGGCAGTCAATGAATGCATGGATAGGTGGAATGGCAAGTTGACGTTTCTCTCTCTCTCTCTCTCTCTCTCTTCCTTTCTCTCTAAAATCAATACCTTTTTAAAAAGTTTAAAATAAAATGGAGTGTTGAATGCTACTCACCAGGTTTGTTAGTCTGCACCCTTCTCTGTGCCCTGGGAGTCTGAGCCCTGGGAGATTTCACCTGGGCCTGCTGGCAGGCTGGTACCTGGCTGGGTTGGTCCATAGAAGGCAGGGGAGACAGGAGGATAGGAGGAGAGTGAGATCAATGAATTCTTTCCCTTCTCTGCTTTGTGTTCAGGCTCTGGAAGTGACTTCTGAGGTTTCTCTCCTTAATCATGGCTTCCTTAGGGGAGCCCTGCCTTCATGGAAGCTCCCCAGTCCTGGGCACACTCTTCTCTCTTTCTGTTGCCTCTTCAGCCCTAGGGCACTCATGGCTTCCACGGTTGTTAGTCTCTGGGGACCTCAAGGCCCTGACTGTTTTCGTCAGCCTACAGATACTGTAACTCGTCCTTCCTTAGACTGTCTTCATCCGAACCCTTGCGGGGTGAAGGCTTCCCACCAGGACCCTGGATGATTCCCCACTAACTCACAAACTATGAGATTTTGTTACAAGATGGGTGACTGAATGTGAAGCCCGTGTCACTGGATCTATCAGCCAGCGTGCAGTGACAAGTCGGAGACACGCACTCCCTGGTGGTAACGGGTCTTTCTCTCCTGCAGTTATCAGGATGTCATGTTGTGTTGGGACTTTTTTTTATTTTTTATTCAGTGACCACATTTCTTTAGGGTAAAGATAGACACATAGCAGAATAAAAAAGTTATTTCAGTTTCTGAATGTTTATAAAAATTAGTAATGGACACATGGCCTTGGAAGCTGAAGCTTTCTGTGCCAAGAGCTGGGCTTTTTAAGAGCATGTTTCTAGAGCCAAAGCGACCCGGGACCTGGTAGACGTGGAGGATAGAGTTTCTTCCACAAACCGCGGTGCTCAGCGGTGGAAGAGTTTTTCCAAACCCAAATCAGAGACAGGGTAGCAATAGGCGGCAGGAGAGAGTCTAGAGCGGATGTGATGAGCACCTAGGTGCTAGGAGCTGAAACGGGACCACAGACAAATCGAGCTCCAAGGGAGAACCAAGAATTCTGAGAGAGTTTTTCGGGGACCATAGACCAAAAGCAGCCTATTCCTTTCATCGCAGGTTGAGTCCAAGAAACCCAGGAGCCTTTTAATGAATCCTCCTTCTCTCAGCTTACGAGGTGGAACCTCATGAAACAGAAATGAGGATACAGCATGCCTTCTCCAAGAAGAGTGCATTCAGTATAAATCCTGTCCTCCAGGTCTCCCATGACCTCAGAGGGGTGCGAGGGAGGATGTGGGCGTTTCCTGCACCACAGGAGGAGTAGATGGGGGAGACCTGCACAGACCTCACTGTTGGGATGAGAAAATACAGAGTAGGCTTGGTGCCAGAGAGGGTGCGGGCACTCAGCAGTGAGTGGCGGGGTGGGGTCGCACACCAAGCACAGATGGGAGTGTGGCAGGCAGTTAGACAGGCACGAGAAGAGCAAGGGTGATGAGCCAGGTCCAGGAGGTCCAGGGTGGAGAGCACTAAGTGCTCAGCAAAGGGGCAAACTAGACGAACAAAGACCTCGCCTCCAGGGTAACCTTTTCTCCTCCAGCATGTCCCTGGTCCTGTGGTTTAGACACCCTGGTCTTTTGTATCCCCAGTCATGTGGTTTAGACTTTCCCGCCTTTCCCCCTCAAGATATCTTGGTCTCAGTTGTATTTTACTCCAGGTCCAGAAAAGCAGCAAAACCAGATGAGTGATGCTGAGGCTGTCTCAGGACCAGCTGCACTGACTACTGACTTCTCCCTGGCGCTGACCGACCAGCGGAGACCAGGACCCGGGAAGAGCACACCTGGAAAGCTGGTGAGTATTCCATTATGAGCATCCTGAGACCTCCCCTAAAATTCCCACTTGCAAGAGAGAGATAAAAGCTCTCACGACAAAGGACTCACGCCATTCCCTTTGCCCTCTTCTTCCCCCACAGGCTTGCATCTCCCAGATTTTAAGGGACCTCACAAGACTTGCAACCAGGGAACAATGGGCAGCGGAAGCTCGTCTCGGGCTAACCCCCTTAACCTGCCTTCAAGGCCCCTTTTCTCCGACTCCCCAGTGAGCCAGAGCAGCCCAGCCCCGGCTCTCCTGTTGCTTCTTCTATGCCTTTCCTGTTTCACTGTCCTGAGTGTGTTTTTGCTGCAGCCAATACATTCTTGCTGGCTTTGCTGCACTTTGTCTCTTGACTGAAATCTTTCCTTCAAGAAGATAGGAACTGAGGTCTCATCATTCGCCAGTAACATGAGAATCACATCAGCATGGGCTTCCTGGAGAGACTGAGACAGAGGGTGGCAGCCTGACGCACCGGTCCGGCTGCCCCGGACATCAGGTGACAAGCAGTGAGGAGGACGATGTCCGGTGGTGGAGAGAATCCTGGCTGGCCTGGGTGTTTATCCAAAAGGGACTGTGCACAGTCTAGAAGGGACTGAGTTGATCTGGAAGTGAACGTTTTCATTTTCTCCCATCACCAGAAAGGGGTTTAATAGTTTTATTAAGTTCAATTATAGAAATATTAAGAGTTTTTTTTTCTTTTTCTGCCCAAGTTTATGACGGACATTTATGCCCTCTACAAAGGGTCGTGGAACTTGACGTTTGGAATTGGCAGAGTGAATGATCCTCCTTATTTTCCTCTGGGCCAACTCCATCCTGGGCGTCCAGATAAGCGAGTCAAGAAGGGGTCACGCGTGAACGTGTGGTGTGTGCTTCTGTGTGCACAAGCGTGGTCCCACTGCGGTGTCTGCAGCTTCATGTCAAACCAGTGCTTTACGTACGGCCACGTTTTATATCACTTTTATCTCACTTTCACTCGTTACAAATGATATTTGATTGATGATTTCAAGACATGACTTTGCAAGTGCTGTCACAGACACAGAACAAACTGGTGGTTGCCGGAGGGGAGGGGACCTGGGGAGGGTGAAAGGTGAAGGGATTGAGAAGTACAGATTGGTGGTTACTGAAGAGTCGCGAGGATGGAAAGTGCAGCACAGGGAGTACAGTCAGTAACACTGTGATAACTGTGCCCGGGGCAGGTGGGCACCGGAAAGACCGCAGGCAGCGCTGTGTGAAGTGTGTGAGTGCCTCACTACCGCCCTGTGCACCAGAAACCAACAGAAAATAAAAGTGAGCAAAAAGAACATAAAAAAATAAAAGTGCTGACAAAATAAGATTGGTCTTCTAATGAACATGTTTTGGCTACTTTAAACAAAATAATGTATTTTACAAAAGATGATCATAGGAGCTCATTACTCCATGTACTTCTCAGACCTGCTGGACATTTTCCAGGAAGGGTAAGACCCAAGCTGGTGAAGAAAGTGTGGGCTTGAGACCTGCAATGTGAGAAAATGTTGAGGAAACCATATTATGGAAAGAATAGTCTAAAGAAAGGAATATCCAGAAGGATCATAAAGTCAGTTTTCAAGTTCTTGAAGAAAAATGGAAGGGAGATCAAACTTTGATATTCTCAAAGCATAAAAGTAAACCCAAAATACAGAGATGACTCAGACGGCTTCTGGTGAATTGCATTCCCCGGGAGAGAGGGAGCGGGTAGAACTGTGTCCTGGACGTCCTGGAGTGGCATCAAGCCTTGACTGGGGTTCTGTGCTTCCTTCATCACCGCCGTTCTGGGATCTGATGCCATTTCCATGCTGTGTGAACTTAAACAGAACCACGACCACTTTATCCTCCTTTGACTTCCTCCTGGCCTGTTGGCAAAGAGTTAATGACCTACTAATGCTCAAGGCACTCTTGAAAAACCACTGTCAGATTAGCACTTGGTTTTCAAAAAATTAATCTCTTTCTTTGGTTTGTTGCCTTTTTCCTCAAGTGAGATGCATGGAACTGGGCGAGATGGGATTTGCCTGGTGTGAGGTCCCCATGCAAACACGAACTCAGGTGAGGGTTGTGTACTTTGCACTTGGAATCCAGCTCGTTCCTCTAGGACACCAGCACCTCCCTCCCACCCTCCCAGGGGCTCTGCCTTTGTTCCTGGTGAGGAAATTGCAGTGAGCGGTGGCTTCCAAGGTTTCCCTTCCTGCCTGCTTAGATGTGGAGAGAGGCTCAGTCATAACAACCAGGAGGGAAAATTCAGAGCGAGTCTGTGGTTCTAACTCACTACAACAAATTATTCTAAATCCAGTCATCAACAGCAGCACATTTCAGTGGTTCCCAGATGGAAAAAAAAAAAAAGTGGAATTCTTATCTGGGTTAATGCAGTGGTATTTGCCACATGATTTCCAATTTTGTAACTTCTTCAAAGACAGAAGCTCTACACGGGAAAGTCCTCCCCATGTTTTCCAAACATCTAAGTCCTATTCGTTGCAAACACTACTGAGGAGCTTTCCTGAGCCCTCCGAGGAGAGGAAACCTCATCATTCTCAGAATTTCCACCACACGCTGCTTACATGCCTGTTGAGCATAAAGTTCACTATGCATTGCTGTTTCTATCACTGTCTGTTCCTCAAGATTCCACGCTTCTCAGTGGCATTTTCATCTTTGTATTCCTGCCAGGTGCTTGGAGTGATGCCTGTCAGTTGGTAGGTAGTGGGTTATCTGTGGAGGGAACGGATTAACACATCTCTCATAGTGGTCCACTCACCACACTCCTCCCTGTCTGAGGGAAGCAAACTATGAAACATTCTTTCTCCTCCAACCCCAGCGGGAGGAAACTCAATGAATTCGATACTTGACGCTTCAGAATAATTTCACTTAAGTGAGTTTGAGCATGATAACCTTCTTTGTAGACAGTCTTTGTTCGAGAAAGGTTTTTTCTCATTTTTCTTTTTCCCCAGTAAAAGTGCTGATGTCTGTTTTGAAATCAAAATTGAAGGTTTGGAAAGGTTCGAAATTAAATCCTTGGATTTACACTACGGATTCCTGGAGAACCAACACTGTCGCCTTTGCTTCTCCCCCGATGCCGCTGGTCTCATCCCAGGCGACTGTGGGTCTTTCGTAAGTGTTTGATGAATTTCTGGAAAAAAAGGTAAGAATTTGTTTTAATGCATATTTTACTCCATATGGTGCCAAAAGCTCAGTGACTAAAATTTTACTTTTTAAACCTTTAGCATCGGTTTAACCTAGAGAATAAAGACATGGAACTGAAAAGTGGCCAAACATTTTGGTTAAACTAGTCAGGTGGAATTGTCACAGATGCAGTAACAACAACAACAAAATACTTAACAAAACTGTGGTTAATTCTGTGGCCTTGTATGGACACAGCCAAGTAGAATTGTTTTAGTGAATAATGGATGTGGGGTGATGGCTATCTACTGTTTAATGGTTTCCAAACTAATGTTTAAAGGAAATGAGTGGTTTATATGGGAATCCAAATCATGTAGTACTCAGCCAATGGTATATATAGTGTTGATCTTGGATTAGTGATGGTAGTGTATTAACAAGAAGGCTGAAAGATTATGTTATCTCTGTGGGTTACACAAATAGATTTACACATAAACTCTTTTTTTGGTGGAATGATAAGAGTAATATTATATATGGATAGTAAGAAGGCATTGTACTTTGAGTATTGAACCCAGATCATTTTCTTGGCCCTGTAACCAACTAGCTCCCTCCTCTGGGAAGCTGCAGTTTTGTCCATCTTATTGCTGTGCTTGCAATTATATTATGGTTAACTGTATAAATATTTTTACTCCATTATCTCTTTTAGGTCAGAGGCTGAGTTGTTTATCTTTAAATTCCCAGTGCTTAGCAGAGTGAATATGTATTGGCTGCCCAAAACATGTGCAGGGAACGCATTGAAATGCAGGTTGTATAAGATCATTAATTTCTGCTTCTAAGGTTCTAAGACCAGAGAAATTCAACACACATACAGTTGAAAGTGCGTTCAAAGATGTTTCAGCAGGAAACTACAGGGAACATGTAGTCCAATTTTTCCCCCTGGATGAAGATGTAGTAATTTAGTCTGTAAGTTTTAGATGCAATAGAAGCCACTAGACAGGAACTCCCGTGGATTTCCCGTACAGCCTCAACCCAAAGGTACCGCTCTGGGACCTCATCCCCTCCTCTCCACTATCCTATTTTCTTTCATATTAAGATTCGCCTTCTCAACTAGGCTATCCCAGTGTGTTTGTATTCTTAATATCTCTTCCACTTAAAAACAAACAAACAAAACAACACAACAGAGGACCTTTTGGACTATATATTTCTATTCATGTCAGCCAAACTTTCTGGAAAGTGTTGTTCATACTCCCTGCCCCCATTCGTCGACTTCTACTCTCTCTACCCTCTTCAATCTGCCATGTGGCTCCGACAGACCGGTACAGTAGCACATGCTGAACCCGTGAGTAACTTGTTGTTGAAACTCACCCAATTCTGGTTGCTATTTTTCAGTCACCTTTTCAGGCCCCTCTTCCTCAAATATGTCTTCAAAATTGGGAATTCCTTAAAGCTCCAATTTTAAGCCCAATTCTCTTCTCTTCTCACTGCATATTCTTACTACATGATTCCATATTCACATTTTCACTTGTTTCTTAAATAAAACTCTTAAATTTATACCTCTAGTTCAGATCCCCTTCCCTCATGCCCTTTGGATATCTCAAAGCCATCAAGCCAAACGTGTCCCCAAACAATTCACTATGTTTCTCCCTGTCTCCAAAAACGCTGATCCTGTTTCAATATTTTCTGTCTTTGTAAGGGTCTTGACCGTACCTCTCATTATAAAATGTATATCAGCTCACTCCCATATCCCATTGATTTTTACCTATTTAATGTCTTTAATCTGTTATGTCTCTTCATTTCCATTGGCAACACTTTACTCCAAGCTGCTATTATCTGCTCCCTGGACTCCTTACTGCCTCTAATTGGTCATTCACATATTTTCTTGCCGTCTTGCAATCCAGTCTCCAAAGTACATCCAGATGGATCTTATCAAAATCACGATTTGCTTAAATTATTCATCCTGTTTATAAATACTTTAATGGTTTCCCATTGCTCTTAAAAGAAAAGCTAAAATGCTTAACAAGTCTTCATAATTGTGCGTGGTCCAGCCCCTACTTAACTGCTCCTCGCTCAGGCTCTCCTCTTCCTTTGCACTCTTGACACTGGATTTCCTCTTTGTCCGGCGTATCAGCTCTCCTCTCTCCAATCACTTTAATTCATGATGGTGTGCTGGCAATTGTTTAAGAACTAGCTTCCTCACCCTGGCTGGGTGGCTCAGTTGGTTGGAGCATCATCCCATACACTGAAAGGTGGTGGGTTCAATTCCCAGTCAGAGCACATACCTAGGTTGCAGGTTTAATCCCCTGGTCAGGGCATGTACAAGAAACAACTAATCGATGTCTCTCTCTCACATCGATGTCTCCCTCTCTCTCCCTCAAAATCAATAAACATATCCTTGGGTAAGGATTAAAACAAAAAAAAAAAAAGAAAAAAAGAAAGAAACTAGCTTCCCTGTAAAATGAAAACAAACAGCCTGACTGGTGTAGCTCAGTGGATTGAGCGTCAACCCATGGACACTGAGAGGTCCTGGTTCGATTCCCGATCAGGACACATGCCCGGGTTATGGGCTCAATCCCCAGTAGGGAGTGTGCAGGAGGCAGCAATCGATGTATTTCTCTCACATTGGTGTTTTTATCTCTCTCTCCCTTCCTTTCTCTCTAAAAATCAATAAAAACATATTTAAAACATAAACAAAACAAAATAAAATAAAAGAATTGACAACCCTCCTGCTTAAAAAACCTTATCTTGTAAGCTTTGCCAATGTTCACGGTGTAAATATTTCCAACATGACATCAAATGGCTTGCAAAATTTCTGAAAATTCAACCATCTGCTCTTGCAAGCCAGTGTGAGCTTTGTCCTGCACATGACTACAGCTGTTTCCTCTGCCTGGATTCTCTATTCTTATTGCTTTTAAAATGTCTCCTTGATGTTGAGAGCGCAACTAAATCACTGTTTCCTCAGGGAGGGCTTTCTGTATCTCCTTGACTAGGTCCAATCCTCCTACCAAATGTTCTGAGAGTCCATGCAATGACTCTTTATAGTACTTATCATATTGTACTTTTACATTTATTTGATGGATGTGATTAATGCTTGTCTCCATGAGTAGACTTTTAAGCTTCATGAGTAAGAGGAACATGTCTGCTTTAAGTCAGCATTGGATGCCCAGGGTTTAACACAGTTTCTGGTATATAGTAAACATGCAACAAGTTATTTGTTGAATGAATGCTCAAAGGGACTTATGGAATAGAGAGCATCTAGGTTTACTACTTGCACATACATCTGGAATAGATATGTTTGAAACAGGGTCACAGTGTACTCAGATATGGTGTTTTACAAATCTACATCTACATTGGTTCTTCAAGAACCCAATTGAGTTTGGTGGAGGAGGAAAAGTGTAATTTGGATTGAATCTGGTTCCTTGAGTTTGATTGATAAATTATTTTTAGTTTACTGCTTATTCTTTAGCTACATTACAGTTCCTTGGATTTCAGTCCCCTTGTTTTGCTCCTCCCCTAGATAGAAACGCTGGGTGTGAGGGGCAAGGTCATGGCTGATAGGATCTCTTGACAAAGGAGACGAATACTGCATAGCCTGCCCTTTATTAGGTCCATTTTTACTTTTCATTATGCCATTCTGCTCTATGGACTTTCCATGGTCCCCAAGGAGAATGACATAAAATATAAAATTTTATGGCTCCCAGGTCTCTCATCAGGCCATTTCAAGGGTTCCCACTTCAAACTGGAATTACATTAGAGTCCATTGAACACATTTTGAGCATTATCTCTAAGCTTTTACCATGGCATTCCCTCCCTTGCAGTGTTTGCATTCAAATCATACTCCAAGCTCTCCTCCTATGGAAGCTGTCCTTCTGTAATCCAGCCCAAGGGGACCAAACTGACAGAGACATGGTGAGCTTCACCATTTCTTTCAACTCTGAAGACTGTATAAATTGAATTCCCAGCTGTGCCTCTAACTAGTTGGGTGACTTTGGGCAAGTGACTTCGGCCCTCTGGGCCAGATTCCCTCATCAAGATTGAGGGTGAATAGGAGAATGACAGATGTTTAGGTGACCTCTAAGAGTATCTTAACACAATGCTTTAGACCATATTTTGTAGCTCATAACTAAAAGGTTATGTACTTTTTAAAGTATTTAATTAGTAGCCAACATGTAAAAATTGAAAGATTTCACATAAATATCTAAATTTCTGAGTTATTTTAAAATAGAGTTGTCAATATGAGGCTGGCACCTTCCCGTGGCAACAACAGGTTGGTGCTGGATGGCTGGTGCATTGGAGGGAGCTGTGTCCTCCATTGCCCATACCCTACTTGGCACCTGTCGATACAGGGATTTTTGGCCTTGGCTTTAGGTAATTCCACGTGCCATTTCTTACACTAAACTATGACTCTTGTATTGTTGTTTGATCATTTATGAGTGAATAGCTTGTTTCCCCAGGCACCCTGTTATTGCTCTGAGGCCAAGGCTCATATCTTATGATAAAGGCAGTTAACACTTTCAAGCTCTTACTCTATGCCAGAGACTATAATAGGCACTTCATATATATTAACTCATTTAACTGAACTTTTATCCCCATAGCACATAAGAAAGTATATTGCATGTAGCTGCTGCCAAGTATACTTGTGGATTATTTCATGAACCATCAGACTGGAGTCAGGCCTCCTATGTTCAAATTGTGTTCACTTCCACTGTAACTGCATAACTTTGAAAAACTGGTTAAACTTTTTTTATCCCCCCCGTAATACTTAGTCCTCTCTCTCTCTCTCTCTCTCTCTCTCTCTCATCTATCAGTACCCTTTTTTTGAGATATGATTTTCATAAAATAAAATGCATAATTCAGTGAGTTTTGACAAGCATTTGATAAGCACATACAACTATGTAATCACCATCTTGACCAACATTTCCTGAAAGTTCCCTTCTGTCCCTTTCTAATCAATATCTGCCCCTTGTTGATTTCTATTATGATAGGTTAGTTTTATTTGTTCTAGAACTTTATATAAACAGAATCATACATTATGATTTTTATATTTTATATTTATGTATTTTTGACTGGGTTCTTTACTCAATAAAAGTGTTGATTCATTCATGTTGTAACACATATTAGTGGCTCATTCCTTTATTTTAAAATTACTGAGTAGTATTCCCTTGTATGAATATACCAGAATTTGACCATTTGTTGGTGGACATTTGGGTTATTTCCAGTTTGGGGCAATTATAAATAAAGCTTCTGTGAATATTCTTGTGTGAGTCCCCTTTTTTTTTTTTTTTTTTTTTTTTGCAGCCATATAATTTTTTCCCCTTAGTTTTCACATTTGTGAAATGGGACTAAAATAATATCGACCTCTTATCATCTGAGGATTAAATGAAAACATGCTTATAAAGCCAAAACAGAAGCCCCAGCACAAAATAAATTTTTATAATTAATTTTATCTTTTATTGTTTTACAAGTGTAACTAGAGATGACTTTGTATGTACATAGAAAGAATTAAGGTATTTACTCTTTGATTTGTCTACAAAAAAAATAAGGTGCATCATTTCATACCATCTTTACTTGAGATCATTTGAACCACATAGATACTTAGGTTTGAATTATCTGGATAATGTCTGCAGCTCAAATTCAAAGGTATTCAATTGTGACTTAAACTCAAGTCACGCAAACACATGCAAAGTTGAAGGGCATGCAAAACCGGTAATTGAAAGAACTTGTTTATGAGAAGAACTAATACCAACCTTATACAAGAAGCTCAGATAATTTTCTGGACTTAAAATGAATCTTATGGGATAATGTTCTGATAAGTTGAGTAGAAGTGAATTAGGACCATGTGGGAGTACATTTTCCATAAAAGGGACTTCAATGTTTAAATATAATGAAAAAAAGATGCTTGGGGCAAATGTATTTAAAGCTTTGACAAACTCACAACTTATAACAGTTGCATAACCATAAAGGTCATTACTGTTCAATTCCCACTCCCAACCTGCCACTTCACTGCTCATGGAGATACGATAAAAACACACTTGTGTTGGCAAAGGACCTACATGTGACATATTTCACCCCATAAGTGACACATCAACCATTTGCCACTGTCATTGGATCCATTTACATTCTTGCCGAGCATTGTCCAATGTTCCCCTCGTGCTCTTCATTCCGGGTGGATCCAGGAGGCAGCAGGCCAGTCAGGAAAGCAAGTCACCAGTGCCCCAAATGCTTTTGGGATGACCTTGTTGAAAAAAATTAGAGAACTTAGATTTTTCACTTTGCTATACATCCATTACCCTGTTCTTGAATTTTTTATTACTAGAAATACTTGTTCTAAGGATACATGGCTGAATGGGTTAAATGGGGTACAATAAAAGTGAAAATGCTTTTTTATTAATTAAAAGTATTTGTTATATGCCTAACACAGAAATGGTGCTGCTAAGCTAGCTCTTTGCCCTCTCAAAACTTACAATTTGAAAGAGCTAAGTACATAAAACTATTTAACTTAAGACATAATAAGTGCAGTTATATCCAAGATTTTTCCTCTTTTCTTCATTCCTATCACCATAAAAATCACCCATAATCTCACCCCTGAGAAAAATTCATATTAACATTTCTGTAGATTTTCTCAAATTCCTATTTTTGTGTAAAATTTCACATATTTGAAATCAACTATACTATGCCTGTTTTCACTGAATATAAAAATCACTTTCCCATGCAATTAAAATTCTTTCAAATTGTAATTTAAAAAATCTGTGTACCATTTAATTATTTCTCCACTTCTTTAAACAGTTCATTTCTGTTGAGTATTTAGGTTTGTTTCCTATATTTCATCATTATAAATAAATACCTTCACAAATAAAGCATTTTATTCTGTGATAATAAATGAGGTTGAATAGTTTATATATGTTTATTGGCCATCTCAAATATGACATTAACATGTAGAAATAAAATCCTCTTATGGTAGCCAAAACATGGAAACAACCCAAATGTTCATAAATAAAATGTGGTATATCCATACAATAGAATATCATTCACCCATAAAAAGGAATGAGGTACTTATACACACTGCAACATCGGTGTTTAATATTGTACACATTATGCCAAGTGAAAGGTCAGTTGCAAATGGTCATATATCTTATTATTTTATTTATATTAATATGCAGAATAGGAAAATCTATAACAACAGATAGTAAACTAGCAACTTCCATGGTCTGGGGGAAGGGGGAACGGAAAGTTACTGGTAATGGGCATAGTGTTTCTTTACGGATGATGAAAATGTTCTGGAATTGGATAGTGGTGATGGTTGCATAACCTTGTTAATATATTAAAATTTTACCACTTAATTTTACACTTAAAAAATGAATGTACAGTGTACAGTGTATGAATTACATATAAGTTTTTTAAAAATTCTGTACCATGCATTAGATTAATTGCTGAGGGTACTAGATAGATCAGATGAAGCCCATAGTCCAGTGGGAGAGATACTGGATTATCTAAGGGCACAGAGGAAGTGCATGTAACTAAGTCTTACCCTATTTTAACAGTCAAACAACTTCTCCAGACCTGTGTGTGGAAGAACAGTTGATGGATTTTCTATGAATTCTATGATTTGGGTTATAACTTGTCTCTTCTGGGAAACTGGACTCTGGTTTGTCTTCCTTGTTTCAGTTAACTGGACGACAATCAAATCACTTCATTGTAGGTTATGCAATACATGTAGGAAATCTCCATATCCCTGCCCCATTTTCTTAGTATTTACAGTATAATATTAACCTAGGGGGAATCTCCTTGAGACCACATTTGTACCCCAATACCTGACTCTGACTGATAGACAGCAGTTGTTCTGTTTAAACTGTCCCAGGAAATAAATAACTCATCCTCTGCTTAATTTGTCTTCTCCATAAGTGTAAAGGAACTTTAGCTAAGTTATATTTTGCTTCATTTTTGTCCAGGTCTATTGCTTTCAAATCCTGACTTAATGATAATTATGTTGAATTTGTTTCATGATCCATAAAATGAAAAAGACCTAAGTCAAGTTGCATTTTTCAAGTAGTCTAGAAACACGGCTGTACTTGGAGACTTGGAGATGGACGATCAGACCTGGGCTTAGTCCCCGACCCTTGTCCACTCCCCCAGCTCTTCCAGAGGTTGTATGATGCTAAGTAGTCATACCCTTTAGGGTTCACCTGTTCATCCGAAAAATGTATAATTTGCCTGCATTATCTTGTAAAGAGCAAATTAAAAAATAAATGTGATATCATTCTGCAGAGCAGAATGCATCCTATACCCTGGGTCATCATCATCAGTCATCATCATCAATGATCAGTCTCACAGGTGTTTTTTTTCAGATGCAAACCTCTTTAGTTGTTCAAGTGGGATAGCAGAGAATGAGATTGGGATAGAAATTTTTTCTCTCTTATTTCTCAAACCAATCCCAGTGAAGGTAACATTGGCCACCTTCTTGGTTATGACTCAAGAGGAACATTGCTTTGAATTCATTTGCTTAGATTATACAGTAAACCATGTAGGGAAACAGTGGTTTTTACTTCTGTGTGCATTGGCCATCGGTTGGGCTGATTAATCTGAACACGCCACAGCTAGTCTTTGCTGCAACTGCTAAGCAGTACACATCTCATCATTTTGTGTGCTCCATGAAGGTTTTCTGGAAAATAAGGCTGAATTATGGCAGGGCCTGGCAGGTGCTGCCATTTTCATTTGCTGTTAGTGAGTGCTGGAGAGTGAAGAGTCACAAGGGCACCGTATTTCGTGTCATACAAGATTGCCCTGTGATAAATGATCACTATACAGCGATGGGAGACTGAACTCATCCATCACTGGAGAGGGTATTGACAAGTACCCATCGCCCCGGCAGCAGTGAGGCAGGGAGACAGCTAAAAGATCCCCAACTTGACAGCTCCTTTTAAGAGCAAACCATTACCTGTGATGGGGAAGAGGAGGCAGCAGTGATCTGCCACCACCTCGGAACCTTCTCCTGCTGACCTGACATCAAGGCATATTTCCTAGACTGTAGAAAGCACATTCCTGATGCTAGTCCTGTGATATGGGGCTGGGTAAATGAATTAGCGATAGAGCTGAGAACATCTGGCTACTTTGCCTGACTGCGAGGACATGGCTTGGTTGGAGTGCAGGGGTTCTGGGCTGTACCTCAGAGGCCAGTCAGCACACACATTCCTTGCTTTGTTTCTCGAAATCACTAGAAGATGCTCCTGGAGGGAAGTGTTTGTTTAG
This sequence comes from Tadarida brasiliensis, assembly GCA_030848825.1. Classification (NCBI taxonomy): domain Eukaryota; kingdom Metazoa; phylum Chordata; class Mammalia; order Chiroptera; family Molossidae; genus Tadarida; species Tadarida brasiliensis. Next base: position 13,219,768 of record CM061273.1, on the reverse strand, counting down.
AGGATGGTGTCCCAGCAGCAGCTGACTCCACCTGTGTTTTATTTCCCCCTTTCTTCTGCTGAGACTGCAGGTCCAGAGGCACAGATAGTTTAGGAGGTGTTTTTTTTTTTTGTTTTTTTTTAATCCACAATATCACAACCCTTCCTAAAAGTTGGTGCTTAACTTTTTTCCATTAGAAATTAATTTTTTCTGTGATTCTTATTTCTCCGTTCTTCCCTCAAAATGCAAATACTGACAATTTCACTAGGAGGAGGGTTGAAGACCATTTTTCTCACAGCGTAGAAAGAGGAGAGAGTCTGAGGTCCTGGAAGCAGCGAACCTGAAAGGGGCAGGCGGTGTGGGAGGGAGGGTGGAGTGCTCCAGGGGAACTGTCCTCCCTCCCATGTGTTCCAGCTGGGCCTGCCCAGATTCCTTCCATTGGGAAGATGGGTCAACAGGTGCGAACTTCTTGAGGTGGAAAGATAATTGGGGGTAAATCTGGGCAGCTCCCACTTTCCCAGCCACACCTTGGGAAGGACAGCAAGCAGGTCCCAGCTGGCCTCGCCCTCTCCAGATCCACCCAGAGAAGGCTGAAAGAAATGGGCACCACGGATCAAAGGCAGCGCCCTGCTTGTTCTTCACCTCAGGTCATGGAGCGGTTCCCACACCCTTTCACAGAGCCCTTCTGAGTTCTTCTTGACTCCTGAACCAGCATGAGTAATAATCCTTTTGACCCTCTTTCACGAATTAGAGCTGACTACATGAAAGGCTGTCCCCATTTCAGCGTGCGGACTGTAATCAGGGAGCGGTTTCCTAGCTGATGTTTCACTACATAAAAATGTGTATTGATTTTACACCAATTAGAAACAAAAAGAGCATCATTAAAATGGATTAAAATACCATCACCTTGAGATAAATATGACTGACATTTCGAAGCATAATCTTTAACACTTTTTCTTTGTATGGGTATGCATATATTTTCTCAAAAACATATATTTTATAGACCACTTTGCCACATAATTCTCTGACCTTGTTATGTGCATATTTAAAGTGAAATACATATCATGATCTCATTAAGAGATATGTATTGTATCTTAAATTTAATTTATTTAATACATTCTGATTGTTGAATAATTAAGTTTCCTTTCTCCCTCTCTCCTTCTTTCCTTCCTTCCTTCCTTCCTTCCTTCCTTCCTTCCTTCCTTCCTTCCTTCCTTCCTTCCTTCCTTTCTTCCTTCCTTCCTTCCTTCCTTCCTTCCTTCCTTCCTTCCTTCCTTCCTTCCTTCCTTCCTTCTTTCCTATTACCCATCTATATTAATCCATGTATCTATTCTTCTATGTATGTATGTATTATCTATCATCTATGTATCTATGTATCTATGTATCTATGTATCTATGTATCTATGTATCTATCTATCTATCTATCTATCTATTGTCTATCCCTCTACCTATCTATTGCTATTATAAACTGAGCTGCAAAAAGTATTCTGGAATTTAAATTATATGAACACATCCTTATTATTTCCCTGGAAATGAGATTTCTGGGTAAAATTATTCCTTAATATATTAAACATGTTTTACATTCTCTTCATCAGAGTAGGAGTGTCCACTTTTTCACAGTTTAGGACAGTGGTTTTCAACCCACTGCTCACTGAAATAGCCTGAGGAAATTATAGAAAAATACAATGCCTGGGCTGTACCACAGGTGAATTACAGCAAAGTCTCTAGGTGAGGGGCCCAGGCATCATTATTTTTAAAAGGATCTTCAAATTATTCTAATGTACAGCCAGGGTTAAGAAGCTCACCCATCCAGGGTGACCTTCTTTCTCCTCTTCGAGGTCATGGCAGACATCACCAATGGGAACACTCTTCCTGAGCCCTCTCACGATCTCCATCCGTCTCAGCACAGTGCTGCTACACACCAGCCAACGAAGGGCGATCTCAGCCTGGGACGGAGTCATTCAGATTTTACAGGAGTTTACTGGTTCTTGTCTACTTACCCTGTCCGTTGCTGAGAGGGTGTGTTAAAGCGGCCTAGCAATGCCAGCAGCGTTTGCTGTATGTAGTTTCAGCCTCAGTCGTCAGATGTATACTCACAATGAGTGTTATGCTTTCCTGGTTAATTTATCATTATAGACTGTTCCTCTCAATCACTGGTAGATTTCTTGTGTTGAAGCTATCTTTCTGATTTAATATAGCCAAACTAGTCTTCTTATGCTTACTTACTCTTTGCATTGAATATCAATTTTAATGCACTTATTTTCAACCTAACCCTGTCTTAGCATGTCTCTTGTAAATGCTATTTAGTTGGGTGTTGCTGCTTTAGCCATTCTGACAAACTCTGACTTTTAATTGGAGTTGATTTATGTCTACCATTTTATTATTTGTTTTCTGTTCATCCTCTCTGCTTTATGTTTCTCTGTTCCACCTCCATGACTGCTCTTGGATTGCTGGGACACATTTCAATATTCTATTTCATGCACATACTGGCTTTTTCACTGTGCTCTTTCACGTTCTGTTTTTAGTGGTTGTTTGTGGAATGACAATATACATCTTTAACTTTTCAGTTTATTTAGAATGCACCATTTCCTGTAAAATGTAAGAGTTGTATAAATATCATTAAGGTGGAGATTTTTGTTTGCTCATTCTTTAAAAACAGCCTCAGAGTATTTATCTCTCCCTGGAGGAGCTTCGGCCCTTCTTTCCTCTCCTCTTCCTCCTGCTTCTCCTCTTCCTCTTTTTTTTTTGTAATTACTAATATATCTTGTGCACTTGAAAACACTCCTTTGCTATTCCCTTTCCTTTCCTCCCCCCATTTCCTTTCCTCCGCTTTCTTTGCATTTCCAGTATTTCACTATGTTACCTAAGTATCTGTAATGTATGGGTTAAGGGCATGTGACTGAAGCCGGGCTGTTTGGTTTGAATTCCAACCCCTCTACTTCCTAGTTGTGCATCTAGGGAAGGCAACCTCCCTCTGTTTCCTTGTCTGTAATACCAGAATGGTAATAATAACTCCTACTTTACAGGAGTATGATGAGGAATGAGTTAACATGGCACTTAGAATAGTGACTGGCACCTCAAAGTATCAACACATACATTTATCCCCTAGTGATCTGAAAGTTACATATTCAATCTTATTTCCAATGGTGACTACCGTGATTTTAGGAAGGAGACTCCAGCCCTCTAATAGTAGCAGAAATAAATGCATGCCTGTTAAATCAATTAGCAGAAGAAAGGAGATTTGGCACACTCTTTTTCCATTTCACAAATTATCCATCATTTTTTAGTACTTTTAAGTCCAGATGATGATAATTAATATTATAGCCTCATTCAGTAATTTTTGACATTTATATTTTTTCATCACTGTTAACAACATTACTTTGTGTTTTCCTAATTTAATTTCTCTCCATAATTTATCTTGTTCTATTGATTATATTTATTCATTATTAAGGTAGTTGGATAATTTTTTATCCAAATAATTTGGAAGATGGGCGGGTAGGGTAGAGTGTAGAACACCTCTGAGTGTTTGGATTGCTGGGAGATTCCCTTTATTTCCTTCTATGTGAATGATGATATAGGTGAAACATAGAATTCTTTAGTTATTGTCCACTACTCCCACCCCTTGTTCTTATTACTTTCTGGAGCTTAACATAGTATAGGACAAGTCTGATGACAATCTTATTTTTTCCCTCCCTAGATTCTGAAGACATTAATTGTACCATTTGAAATAAAAAATTTTACCAGAGGGTCTCTTTGTGGTCCTATAAAAGTCATTTGCAATATTATGAGATCTTGTTATCTGTAACTCTAATTCAGCATGGAAACATTACTTCTAGAATTTCTTTGACTTTTAGAAGAGAGTTTAACTCAACTGGATTGTGTGTGTTCTTTCTTTCTATATGTTAAAAATCCTGGTTCGCACTAGATTAAGTTTTTATGGTATTTGCTGAAAAACCAACAATATTGATGATGATGATGATGATGATGATGATGATGATGATGATGATAACATTGAGACACGATTTAAATGATCTCTTCATGTAGATCTTGATCTTCTTTCTCTGTTGCATATTGTGTTCTAGGGCAATAAGGATTTGCTAGTTCAACAGCACCTGAGTTAGAGAGAGTGACATTAAATCAGGTGGGCTCAGGCTCCTCATTTGAAGACCTGCAGTCAACAGGTGACAAGAAACCTGATATAAGTGAGACACCTAAGATGTTCTGGCTTCTTCTCTGAGTCATCACTAATGACTCTGTGCAAGTCCCTTTACCTCTTTGTGTCTTAGTTTTATGTCAGTTGGAGAGGTGGGACCATATCAATATTCTCCATTGAGTTTTGTCAAGTGTTTATACTTATATAACCACCACCTCAAACAAGATTTCCCTTCATGCCCATTTCAAGTCAACATCTTACCTCTCTTCACTGTCACCCAGGTAGCCACTGATCTGCTTTCTGTTATTATAGGTGAGTTTTGAGTCTTCTGGAACTTTATATAAATGCAATCATGAGTATGTTTTTCCTTCAGCAAATGTGGGTCTCTGATCTGTATGGATTTTTTTAAATAATCATTCATGCTGTTCTATATTGTTCTTCCTTTTATTTTTGCTAAGTAATATTTTATTGTGTGAGTATACCACTTCACTTGTTTAAAGTTATTATTATTATTTTTTTTACTTTCTGGATCTCCTTTAAATTTGTGAGCTCCTCCAAAGCAGCCATTGCTCCTCACACAGTGCTTGGCACAAAGTGTTTCAGTAAATGTGTCGAATAAATGAATACATGGAATGAACACAACTCAGGAGACAATCATCTAGGTCTCCATTGGTCAGATCTATGGAGATGCACATGGGAATTGGGTTTAGAACATGGTAGTATTTGAAGACAAGGCCAGATGTATGTAATTGTTGTTGGTGATATTTCTCCTCCTCTGTGGCAGAGTCCTCACATGGATCCAGACTGTCCATGTGCTTGAATGTGGGGTCCAAGAAAGACATTTGGAAAGAGATGAGAGAAATTGGTAGAAATAAGGGAAAGAAGGTGGAAGTTCTGTGAATAAGACTGAAACCAGAGAGAGCATCTGATGAAGAAAAACATTCTAGATTTAGACCCAAGTCTTAGATCTATTTCTTAGTACTTAAGTCACCTCGGATAAGTGATTTCATCACCATGAAAGTCCATTTATTCATACATAAAAGGGGAAAAAATGAGCTAGATGAGCTTCAAGAGCCTTTCTAGCTCCAAGATCCTATAAAACCTATTTTATACAGATAAACAAGAGACAGAAACCGACTGTGCACTCTCAAAGCTCTGCCAACAAGGCCTAAGATGACTGCTTATTGTGGAAGTTTGGTTTTACCAGGCAAGTCCCCAGAAAGTGCCTTTTCTTCTTGGATTCTCTGTCTGAGGTTCTGATTCTGAGCTGTTCACCACACTGGGATGATGTTAACACTTAACAATGCTGAGTCACTAAAGGCAGGAGGTCAGTGTCTATAGGTTGGGCCATAGGAGGGTGGGCTGGGTAGGCAGGCTCCTATCTCAGATCCAGAGAAAGCCTGTCTTTTATGGATGTTTCCACAGAAAGTTCAGAGAGGACACTGTTGCAATACAGGGAACTGAAGGCCAAGAGCGAATATCTGGCTAGCTCAGTTCCTTTTTAATTCTTAAGAGGCTGTGTTCTATTTGATGGAATGTGTGTTTTCTCCTTAACAAACATCAGTGTCTGATCCCCAGCTCTCATTTCTGGATTTCATAGAGTGTTCGCTGTTGGAGGTAGAAGCTAATAAAATCCTCCAGGAAAGTTTGGGTGTTTATTATGGAAATCATCTTTAAATCCCCCTTCTTGGGACACATTTTCCTCTGGAGTTTGTTTTCTCTTGGGTAGGGGGGAAATGGTTCAGGAATAAGAGCTTAGGGAAGGATATTAGTAATAAGAGGTCAATCTTGCCATCTCAGTTAGCACTTAGCTAATTCCAACCTTGGTTTCCTTCCCAGAAATAAAACAACAAAGCGCGCGCGCACACACACACACACACGCACACACACAAAACAACACATAACTTTCTCTCAATGAGTGTTCAGACTCTATGTCTCAAAGTTGGTTGCATCCTTGTGCACATCAGAGAGTCTGTATTTCATGGGGTTTTGCTACTTACGATGGTCAGAAGCACTCACTGTGGCTGCTGGAATTTTACCCAGTTTGTGGGCTATTCTTCAGTCTGTTATTATAATTCAGGAAGTTTCATAGAAAGCTGTGTCTGTGGTATATGCAGTTCTCCCAGGAATTTTTTCTTGGACTATGTTTAATACCCTTAAAAGATGTAAAAATTTAAAAAAGAAACATGCACCTTTATAATGGACTATGTGAATTACAGTCAGACATTAATATTTTTGCAATATTGAATTTGCTATAATAATTGATTGAGCATTAAAAGAATTCTAAGGTGACTTTGGTTTTCAGCAGACAGTTGGGGCAGAGGGAGCATTGACATCCACCACTAATGGGCTGTGTGCCAGCCACATAGTTTGTCTGGCTTAGTGTCCTCTGCAAAATGAAGAGGTTGGAGGTAATCATTTTGAGGTTTCAGTTCTGAGTTCTAGCCAAGATGCTGAACTCAAACAACTGCAGAATTCCTGTGCTAGGAGTAATCTTGTAGAGACCAAAGAAGGAAAAATAGAAGGACTAGGAGGAAGCTATAATAAAATCTAGGGTGATGAGGTGTGTGTGTGTGTGTGTGTGTGTGTGTCAGAACTTGGCCTGGAAGAATAAAACAGAAAATAATTACTAGAGTTCTGCTTCTTCATTGCCATTGCCTTGGAACAAAGAAGTACCTTCTTCTCACCTACTATATTTGATCTCTGGTCCATCTCAGGACTCAAATTAGGGCACCATTGAAATCCAGTGCTTATGAAAGCCTGAGAAGAACAGATGTGTGCTAGTTAACTTTTGCAGTGATTTAGCCCCAAACCTGTAACCCTTCCTATCTACGTACATGTTTCCTATATGATGCATATACAAAAGTTAATTGAATAGCTGGAAAAAAATTATTAAAAGAAGTCATAATTTACAATTGTATCAGAGGATAGTAAGCACATAGGAACAAAGCTAACAACATATTTATGTCCACAGAAAAAAATACTAAAAATGTGTTATGATACCCTAAAAGACCTAAATAAAAAATAAACCATGCTTATTAATAGGACTAATACCATAAATGTGCAAATATGAATTAACTGAATTTTCAAACAGAACACCAGTAGAATTTTTTAAGGTGATGAACTGTCATGGTAAGACAATTCTCAAATTCATATTCAAGTATAAAGGGCTAAGAATTATCAGGGTTTTTTTTTTAAAAAAAGCTAAGCAATGAGAGGGACTTACCCTGTGGAATAGGACTTCTTACAAAGTCATGGTTTGGGGGCAGTCTGGGATTGGTACTAGGATAAACAAATTGATCAGTAGAATAGAAAAGAAAACCCAGAAACTCGTTCACATAGTGTTTTGGTAGTAAGAGAGCTGCTATTTCCCATTAGTAGTGAAAGAAGAGACTAATAAATAGAGCAGGAAAAAAAAACTGGTTATCCATATAGGAAAAATTATATCCCTGCCTCACACCACATACAGAAGTCAATCTGAGATGGAGTAAAAATTCATATGTCAAAGTAAAACTTTAAAATACTTAGTAAAAATTATAAATATCATTTAGACATGAGAGCAAGGCACAAAAAACATGCACTATAGGAAAAAAACTGCCAAATTTGACTAATTTGCATTTTTTAAAAATTATTAATTAAAAGACACTTGTAAAAGGGAAAATAGTTTACAAACCTGGAGAAAGTATTTGCAAAGCACAGACATAAAGCTTTCATATCAAGGAGAAGTGAATTCTATAAATAAGTAATAAGAGAATAAAGAGAAAAGTGGGCACAAATCATAAACAGGCCGTTCAAACATAGTCAGCAAACACTTTGAAGATGTTTGATGTCATTAGTGACGATGGCAATGCAATTATGATGACAAGATATCAATTTATAATCATCTGCTTGACAAAAATTTATAAGGCTGACAATATCTAGTGCTGCAGAAGATATTGATCTCTAGGTTCTCTGGGGCAATAATTTTGAGACATTTGTTCCCAATGTTGAACATTCATACACCCAATAACTCAGCAATTCCTCTTCTAGATGTATAGTAAGAGAAAGAAGCATATGGGAGAAATGTACAAAGCTGTTCTTAGCAGTGCTGTTTACTACACAGCAAAACTCAGCAAACAACTCACATTTCCATTAAGGAAAGTAGCTGAATAAACTGCTATATCGATACAATGGAACAGTACGTGCTACCCAAATCAGCAAGTAGAGCAACATGCAACAACCCAGATACATCTTAGTAATACACTATTAAATGAAAAGAGTCTGTGAAGACTACATATCTTTATATATATATATATAAAGCTACAACAGTATGTGTTCATAATGTTCTTAGAAACACATACAGGTACAGTAAATGTACCAAAAAGGGAAAGCAAGGGCATGAAGAATACGGACTCAGGATGATGGTCTCAGGTGAGGGGAGGCAAGGAGTACAACAGGAAAATCACATGGCTATGGGTAGGTTGCTGCTCAACTCCCACTTTTTGTTTGGGATGGCAAGATCATGGATGCTTATTATCTTATTTTACATTATTATAAGGTAAGAAAGAATTAAAGGAAAGAAGGAAGGGAGGGAGGCAGACAGAGAGGAAAAGAGGAAGAAAAAGAAGAGGAGAGCGAGGAAGAAAACAAGGAAGCAGGTTCATTAACCACTGCTCTCTGTCTTGGGGTCTCAACAAGATGAAGTGCTCAAAGCAGACCCTCCAAACATTTATCTGCTGGGCATCGCATGTTAACTAGTTTCCCTGACTATGGGCTCTGGTGAAATCTGTCCTCATTAGGTATATTAAAGAAAACACTTTGTATCTGGAGACATGCACGTATGTGAGCGTGGTCAACAGCGGTGGCACATCACTGGTACATATTCAGGAAACATACACACTGTGGAACAGGTATATCTCGTATGTAGAAAAGACAAACTCTACCACTTGTAGTCTTCCCTTCATTTGTTCCTTCCCTTGTCTTTCTTCCTCCCTTTTCCTCGTTTGCTTCCTCCACCTCCTACCTTGCTCACACTCTGAAGGTGCACGTCGTGAAGAATCCCCTAGGCAGAAGAAAGTCTGAAGTCTTTGTCCTGGTGGCCTCAGAATACATTTTGTTGGGCAATTTATATTTTATGGCACACATGTAAATTACTATGTGGAATTTAATAACCCAATTGAGCGCCTTCAATTGGAGCCAAATTGGCATTTATTTCCTGATTTTGAAGGGGTTTTCTGGGCTTAAGGATGGGGAACTTCTCACAGATGGCAGCGTTTTGATTTGAAAGTTTTTCTGCGGGAGGTCAGCTCCAGACTTGCCCGACTTGTAGTGCTTGGGGGAAGAGAGGAGCGGAAGGTGGTAATTTGCTAAGAAAGGAAGGAAAAACAATAATATTTATTTGATTACATTTTCTCATGTTCTAGTAGGGGGTAAATTACAGGCCTAATGACTTCAGTGTTGAGGGTTTGCCCTGAACAAAGCTTCCTAAGATGTCTAGGGCTTTGGAGTTAAAGGGAACTCAACAGAGAGGAAATTCTTCCTGCGTCTCCACCAGGGTTTTATATACAAGATCAGCATTTCCAATAATTCCTTTTTTGGCTCCAAATACCCTTTTCCTGCTCTCCTTATATTGACGAAAAATGAGCAATAAAAGAAGAGGGGAAAGAATTTGTTGATTATTAATGATAAAAATATGAACACATTAGCATTCCAAAGGCCTTTCATTGTTGGTCATTTTTAATCCTCACTCACTTCCATTTTGTAAGTGAAGAAAAGGACAGTTTCTATTCCTTGCATATAATTTACTGGTTTTGCAGACTTGAGCTTGTACAAGTGTCTACTAGTATTTTCCAAACACTGAATTCTCTAGCCTTGCCACTGAATTCCAGACCCCACTTTATTTTATTTATTTTTTATCCTTACCGGAAGACATTTATCTTCAGATAGAGCGGGAGGGAGAGAGGGAGAAAGAGAGAGAGAGAAACATGGATGTGAGAGACACATTGACTGGTTGCCACCCACACCACCCCAACCAGGGCCGGGGACAAACTGCAACCGAGGTACCTGCCCTTAGCAAACCCAACTGGGTCTCTCACGACCGCCGCCTATGCTCTAACCACTGAGCAAAACTAGCCAGGGCCCAGACCCCACTTTAAAAAGCCTCCCCGGTCCAATATGCGGGGGTGGCTACTGGCCAGGGGGCTGACCTTCCCGGGGACTCGGCCCACCCCGCCAGCCAGGTCTGCCCCCCCCGAAGCTGCGCACAGGAAGAGCAGAGACTGAGAATGAGCCAACTGGGTGTGAATCCGATCGTCCACCAGTGGAGCGGTCTCGGAGCGATGATGGGTGTGAATCCATCGTCCACCAGGAGAGGTCTCGGAGCGATGATGGGTGTGAATCCGATCGTCCACCAGTGGAGTGGTCTCGGAGCGATGATGGGTGTGAATCCATCGTCCACCAGGAGTGGTCTCGGAGCGATGATGGGTGTGAATCCATCGTCCACCAGTGGAGTGGTCTCGGAGCGATAACTCATCACTTCACGTTTCACATTCCTCCCCCAGCATTTAGGGACAATAGCATCTACCTCCCGGGCTGGCTCCGAGGATCGCGGATGAAAGGTCACCCCGCAAAGCGCCCGGAGCAGGGCGGAGCGCTCCTGCCCGGTGTGTGCGCGGTGCCCGCCTCCAGTCCCAGGGCCGAGGGACTTCATCTCCACTGACCAGCTCCCCACTCCGACTGAAGAGTCAAGGTGGCGGGAGAAAAAACGAGCGCAGCCAGGCCCGCCTGGTCGGGATAGAATGGCCTGGAATTCCCTCTAAGGCAGAGGGAGGCCGCTGCTCTTCCTGCAAAGCTAAGGTCCCAGAGATAACTGCGATGCAGAAAGAACACTGGGTTTAAAAAAAAAAACTTGTGAGTCAGTATTCCAACTCTGCTGCTGAGTGTCTGGGTGACCCTGAACCATTGGCTCGGCCTGTCTGTCACATAAACAGCACCTGCTCCGTCTACTTCATGGTGTTGAAAGAATTTAAAAGAGACCAAACATGTCGAAAACCCTTTTTAATTATAAAGTAACCTCCAACATAAAGCTGTCTCATCTTTACTATGGTAATTATTAATATTCTATTCTGCAACATATATTTCTTTATAAAATTCCTCACGGAGACCAATACTTAAAAGTCGTTGTAAAATCGACCAGAAACTTCTTTATTGGTAGAAGTTTCCACTTCCACCGCCAGGACAGCCTGGGCTCTGGGCTCTGGAATTCAGAGGAGTCTTCACCCCTGGGAATCACTGGAGATGGGGGGATTTCTAATTTGTGGCCCTAGAGGAGAAGAAAGTCCGCTGCCTCCTCGTCTCAGCAGGAGAGAAACGCTCTGGAGCACAGCTAGCAACCTTCAGAGAAATTGGTCCTCGTGACCAGGTATTTGTGAAAGGTTAATTGAAGGTATATTTCACATTTTCATGGAATCTCAACCCAGGGATATGATTGCACTTGGCTCAGTTCACCAAGTGCTCATCTCCCTTCTGCTTGCACTCGCCCGATGATGAAATGCCATCTCTCTTACTGGCATTCGACCTTTAAATGGCAGAGAGCTGCTTTGTCATCAGATAGCGTCATGAAGAGCCATAAAGGGGAAGACGGAGAGAATACTAACTTGTCTCAGGCAGTACATTATACAGCCCTTTCGACTCAGGACTCAGTCAGCTTAGGGGACAGCAGGGCTCTAGACGTCCCCTCTGGAGACGGTACTGAGGCACTCCACGTCAAGTGCTGAGAGCAGCTGGGTGCTGATTCACCCTTTCCCTCTTTCAAACTTAGACTTAAAACTCCCCTTTCCTCGTGATTCTATTCTTTCCATCCACTTCTTCTGTTCAGGGCTATGATAATAATTTACACCTGATCGCCAGCTGCATGCTAACACATACTTCTATATCCTTGGGTTATTCCAGGGTCCCCAGTCCTGGACGCTGAAAATTCCCTGGTGCTCGAGCATTCTCTGTAAGATTGTGTCAGGCAGTCTCAACAGTAGACAGGACACTCAGGAGTTAAAGAGCATCTCTGCCAGGCCACTTAACCGTTCTGCTCCCTGCTTCCAGACTATAAAGAACGAGGAGTGCAATAGCATCATCTCACCTTCTCCTGGGAGTGTCTTCAGGAATAACTAATGCTAAACCCTGTAAAACACATGGCAAACTATGAAGCATGACATGAAACCTTGATCTTCACTCAACTTTTCTCTCAGGACTTCGGGAGGAGAGAGAGAGGACAGGAGAAGGGCAATGCCATGTGGCAGTCAGGCCAGCAGGAGGGAACACAGAATTTCTTTATTTCTTTTTTATTTTTTTATATTTTTTTTATTTTTTAGAGAGAGATAGAAACATGGATGTGAGAGAGAAACATTGATCAGCTGCCTCCTGCATGCACGCCCCCTACTGAGTGTCGAGCCTGCAACCTGGGCATGTGCCCTGACCGGGAATCAAACCAGGATCTCAGTCCATGGGACGATGCTCAATCCACTGAACCACACCGCTGGGCAATTTCTATGTTACACTCTGAGCAACCTAATCCTGTTATATTTTTGTACACCAGAAATCAATATGTAATATCTCTGGACTGAGACAACTATGTAGGACACTAAAGGAGAATGAATCATCAAATAGGCAGTTATAATTCAAGCTGGGTTTCCTGATATCTCAGGATCTAAGATGACAACTGTTCCTCATTACCTGTCAGTACATCTTCCCACCTGTCAGGCCACCATCACCACTTTTCTGCCACCCCTTACTGGGCATGATGGGTAGTTGTAGCCCAAAGGGGCATCTCTAAGAAATGCTAGGTTCATTGTTATCAAACCAGCATCTTGACAAACTTCTCTTGAGGCCCTGGTGTTTAAATCTAAACCTTCGCCCTATAACATCTTCAAATTGATACATAAAAATGCATCTGCTAAATGCACAGGAGATAGACAGGAATTGGAGGTATGGAATGATAAGAAATTATACCTATAGACAAGAACTCAAAATACCAGGCATGGAGCAATTCAGACATTAAATAAAACTGTGTAGTCGAAGTTAATGAGGAATGGACTATCAATCTGTAGGGTTTGGAGAAGAAACATCCTATAAAGAGAAGAGTTGTCAAGTCAACCTTTGCAAGTAAATAAAAAGTGAACCAGAAATCCTTTTAAATGGATAAAATTGCAATTAGAGTGGTGGGGGAGAAGATGAAGAGGCCATTACAGGGAGGGCAGGGTAGACACAGGTGCAGAGAAAAGAAAGGGCTGACATGACTGTGAGGGTCACTGGGGCAGCTGAGGATGGACTGCAGAAGGTGTGTGCTGGGGACAAGGGTGGTCAGTTGGCTAGAACCAAATGATGGAGGAATTTGAAAGCAATGCTTACTGCCTTATTATTATTATTTTTTTTAATATAAAATGTCTAGTTGAAGAGGTCTAAAGGAAATGCTACCTCTTTTCCTATGGACTAAAGTTTATGAACACTGGGCAACTCAAAATCTCCCCCGCAACTTCCTAACACAGCTTGGTGTTTTGGAAGTCTGAAGTTAAGAGAAGTAGAATTTTGAGATAATTGGGCTTTTATTACCTTCCCTGCAAGGTCTATTTCATGGCATTATCATTATCGGCAAATCATTGAAAATATTGTTAAAATGCTATGAAAATATAAAACAGAGTGCAGACTAGGAGAACCACAAATTCTGTAGTTGTACAGGGTCAGCTTACCAGTGGGCAGAATGGGCCAATGCCCAGTCACGGTGTGGTTTCAGGAATTTTGGAAAGCCCCCAAAGTGTCACAGAAGACAGTGCTTCCCCACCTTCTGGCTGATTGAAATTCCATCAACAGCACTTAATCCCTGTAGTTGAAGGTGTTGATCCCTGTTAAAATGTCTACATCATGGAAGCGGTAATAATTTAAGCTGCCCCTCAAGCTACTGTCCCATTTTTTTTTTGGTTTCCTTTTACTGTAAACTTCTTAATTAAGTGGTCTACACCCCACAGCCCCCATTTCCTTACCACCCACTTTCTCCTTAATCTTGAAAAATCTAGCTTCTGTCCCACCTTTCAACAGAAACAATTCTCCCCAAGGTCACCGAAGATCTACTAATCATCAACTTTTTCTCATCACGTTGAATCCTTTACTGTGCCCTCTTCCTTGAAACTCCCCTTTCTCAGAATCCAACATACAATGTGCTATGATTCTCCCTTACTGGTCCTAATGGTTTTTCTTTTTTCCTTAAATATGTTTTTATTAATTTTATATAGAGAGAAAGGGAGTGGGAGAGAGAGAGAGAGAAACATCAATCGTTTGCCTCCCATACATACCCCGACCAGGGATTGAACCCCCAGCCTGGGTTTGTGCCCTGACCAGGAATCGAACTGGCGACCTGTTGGTATGTAGGATGACTCTCAGCCAATTGAGCCGCACTGGCCAGGGCATGGATTTTCTATGTAACCTTCATTGGTTCCACTTTCTTCTCTCTGATTCTCCATAATACCTAATACTTATAAATTCCTGTACCGGTCACTCAACACATTCATTCCTATTAGCTCTGATCTGCAAAGCTTTCTGCGGTAGGTATAGTATCACCATATCGAGGATGAGAACGTTAAAGCCCAGAGTGCTAGTAAGTGTGCAAGTGCAAAGTGAATCCAGGCTTCCTGACTCCAAGCCTGTGCTCTAACTGTGGACACAGCCAGTTTTAAAGCCTCCTCCCTCCCTCCCTCCCTCCCATTACAGCAAATCCGACTGCCTTCATAGCTTCGACTTGCTTACTTATTCAATATGAATTAAGCTGTGTTCCAAGGTTTTAAGAATCTGGACATAAAATGTGGACAACACGTCTCTAACTAAAACCCAGCAGTACAGGAAGGCAGAATGAGGAAGAGCCGAGTTCTTGGTTAGAATCCTGGATTTTCTACTTAGTGGTCTTATAATGTTGGGTAAGTTATTTAATCCCTGTTATTCTTACTTTTTTTAAAAAAATTATAAAATGGGAATAGTATAAAAAACTCATTATTTACTAGATTTGTGAGGTGGAAAGGAGATAATTTGGACCAAATATTTAACATGGGGTCTGAGACAGAGAGAACTCAAATGTAAATGTGATGTACTCTTGTTATTGGCTCTAAACAGATGTTCTTGGAGAACTTTTGCTCACGTTCCTTTTTCTTCTATTCAAATAAAAACCCTTCTTAGACCTCTGCCTTTCTGTCCATGGCACCAACATCATTCATTCCCCTAGTCACCTGGTTGTGAAGTCTGGGTCCTACCCCTTCCCTATCCAGCCAGCGACCAGCTGTGCTTTGGTCTTGCTTCCCTGGTTATTCCCACCGGAGTCACCAATGAGCCGTAGCCACGGTCTCTCAGTATTCCGTCTTTCCCTTCCCCAATTCCATCTCGCTATGTCAGTGAGATTCATTTTTCAAAAATGCAGCTTTTTTTTTTTTTTCTGGACTGAAAAACATCTAGTAGTTGCCCATTGCCTAAAATAGAAAGCAAAAACTGTTTCCCATGGAATTCAAAACCATCCTGGATTGACCCCCGCATATCCTTTCCCGTCCATTCATACCTAACCCTTACTTACTGTCCAAAGTCGGCATTCCAACCAGAATCTCCATAGGCCCAGACATTTGACTTGTGTCCTAGCGTCCCCGCTGTTATGGCCTCACCCTCTTCCAGGCCTCTTCTGAGATGCGCTCTGCTCACCTGTCTAACTGGACTCGGCCCGAGCCCAGCTCCCACATGCTTCTCCAAGTCATCTCAACTATGTTTAAATCACCTTCTACAGGCTTTACCCACCTTGCATGTTATCACATACTTACCACTACCCTGCAGCCTGGGTGTTGTTACCACCCACATTGTACAGCTGAGGAGAAAAAGGCTTCAGGGTTAATAAGCTTTGCTGTGTAGTTCATTCATAACACCATTGCTGCCTAGCACTCACTTCCATTATAAAATAAGCATCCCCTGTGTTGTATAAATATTTTAAAATATTTATGTGAGAATCTTTTCTCCCTTGAATTAGACTGTAAGCTTCTAGAAGCCATTGTCAGTGACATATGCATCTGTAGCTGTGGGTGAATAATATCTAGACCTCTAGGCTCTAGAGGTTCCACAGAAAAGCAAAAAGATTTGGATACCTGATGGTAAGTATACATTCTCAATAAATTCTCTATGTCCTGAGACACCAGAAAAAGGTATAAGGAATTCATACTCACCAAAAGGTGCATCACTGTTCACCAGCCAGGCTACTGCACTTACATGAGAAGAGACGGAAGGTAGAGCTTTGGCTGCAAGAGGCCTCCTGGGAGGGCATATATGCATCAGCATTTCCTTTCGCTCTCCAAGGTGTACTGCCTGCCACGGGCCCACCACAGAGATTTTGGGTTACAGTGTATTCCCTTTTGTGACATTCTGGAGTGGATCTATATGCCTATTTTAGTATTTCTACCTCTAGAATCAATATTTCTGACCACAGTTTTTGTTTTGTTTTGCTTTTCTTTTTGTCACAATGCATCTTCCCTGTAGGGAATAAGAAGCCATTGAAATGTCAGTAGGGGCATTGTCCTGTTTTCACAAGAGGACATCCAACATATGTTTGTACATTACAGGCAGCACTAATTCAATTTCCACTCCATGCTTGATGTGTGATTATGGGAGAAAGGTCAATGTGACCTTAAACACATGATCCCAGATGTCTCTTCTTTTTCTCCCCTCATTCCTATACTCACCCAAATTCCGAACTAGTCCAGTCATCTAAACTTGTGTTCTTGGGAGGTGAATTTTAGGAGAGGTTTTTCAATAGGTAAGAAAAAAGAACATTCTTAGAAAGGTTAGTAATAAATATAAAATGACATTGTCTTGAAAAGACATTCCTAGGCCAATCTTAAAGACATGAGATTATCTCAGTACAGGTAGATAGCTTTCTCCCTGAACTCCCCCCGCCGACCTTGGTGTTGAAATTCTCTCAGCCTTCTCACCTTTGGTGGCCTCTGTGGGTCCCTCTGACCCTTTCAAAGAGAACCACCTAGTGTTGTCTGTTTCTGGTTCTCTTTGCTTGTTGATTCCTCAGAGGCTTTTATCCCCTGCTTCTTTTTAGAACTCAACTTTTCTCTTTCATGCAACTTGGCAGGAACCCCAAAAGGCTGAAGATTATGGTCTTTCTCTGTATCTGTGTGTGAATCTTTGTAATTATATTCTCAATCAGAAAGGAGTAATTTTCTTTATACCTAAGCCCTGAAGCTCCCCTCTGAAATTTACAACTTGCTTCTGACTCAACCTGCTTTAAGTTACTAACTCACTAAATTCCAAGCCTACCAGAACATAATTACTTTCTAAAGCAGATTTAGTCAGAAAATGCAAATACTAAAAAAGGAACGTGAAGTGTTTACCCAGTTTTATTGCATTGTCTGAGTCAAAAGAATCAAAGTGAACTCCATTTATTCTTAGTATCTCTGAATCATAAGTCTACCAAGAGAGGTGTGGTGTCCACATTAAAATCCCTTTGGTTTCTCGGGTCAAAATTAAGTTTTGACTCTAAAGCAATGCACACAGTGATGGTTCAGCAGTCGCTGGGCGCCTTCTCGGTGAGGCTCAGTGTGTGGCTCCACAGGGAACAGAAATGTAGGATACAGCTGTTGTTTTCAATAAGCTTAGAGCCTACTAGGAGATGGCAAAGTACGTACACATGTCATTCAGCTGCAAAGCGTAATTTCAAGGGAATAAATAATAGAGAAAATTATTATTTTCTAGAGAGTCAGTGATAACTCTGTACATGCAGAACAGTTAGGCTGCACTTTAAAATACGAAGATGATGTCAGTGAGTGGAAATGATGGACGGACACTGGCTGAAGTAAGAGAGTGAGCAAAGATGATGAAGGCTGACAAATCCCAGCCAAGATATAAAATAATTTAAGAATCATATTTGGCTTAGAATGAAGCCGAGGGGTGAATAATTATCCTGAAACCTAGGTTGGAGGCGTATGAAGGAGCGTAAATGTAAAGGAGTTTGAAATATTTACTCTTTGGCAATAAGAAGCCACTGAAATGTTCAGAAACGATACGTTTTCAATTCCTTTTGTAATAGAAAATTCAAAATCACCTTTGGTGTGAAATCTTGTCAGAATATGAATATATGCTTCCCCATTGTGGGTGTGGGAGTCCTTTTAAAGTTTACCAACACTGGAAGCAAGGCACAGAGATGACTGGCACAGAGACAGAGGACAGTGAGTCCAGGCATCCTGGGTGGATGTCACTGTTCCGTTTCACGGTGCAGGATGCCAACTGCCTCGGGCATCGTAAGGACGGATGCTCAGAGCCTGGTGTTCAATTGGGTGTTAAGCAACGTGTTCCAGAGTCTTTCTGTTCTCTAAACGGCTTTGCCATCCATGGGGGGAATATGTGGCCTCTCCCAGAAATCCAAGCACAGTCTTTACAGGCATTTTGTAGGCATAACAGCAGACTGTTACCATACAAACAGTCATTAACCACAGGCTGTAGGCAAAGCTAATCCTGAGTGCATGGCAACCCATTGGAACCAGGAAATCTGAGCTGCTGCTATTAGTCTCCCAGCAGCGGAGCCCTTAGCCTGGGTTGGCCCAGCTTCCATTCATGATAACAGGGCTAACTCTAGCTTGTGCCCTGTTGTTTAAGTTCTGTCAGGGGATTTTTTTTTTTTTTAACTTTTCATCCTCACCTGAGGACTTTTTTTTTTTTTTTTTGCATTTATCTTCAGACACAGCGGGAGGGAGAGAGGGAGGAAGAGAGAGAGAGAAACATCTATGTGAGAGAAACACATCGAGTGGTTGCCACCCACACTACCCCAACCGGGACCAGGGACAAACTGCAACCGAGGTACATGCCCTTAGCGGGAACTGAACCCAGGACTCTCTAACCGCTGAGCCAAACCAGCCACGGCCTGTCAGGGGAGTTTTGACTGGGCGAGAGAAAAACCACAGATTGACATTTTTTCTCTCTCTCTGAAAATACAATGTCAGAGCTGGACAGGGATCTTAAAGACCTTAATGCTAATTAGAATTCATATCCGGATCCTGAGGTCCAGATGAGGGCGGGTGACTAGCCATCTTCCCTTTTCCAACACTGCTTCTTCCACTTCGCGTGCTCAGCCAGTCTGGGAAGCAGCCCATCTTTTCGCTCCATTTGTAATACATATATTCCTTTCTTTTAGCTTTCCTTCCGGACATCTAAATGTATACAATATTTCACTTGGTTTTCATCCTTCTCCGTAATGTCTCCTAAACACAGATCTTCATAGATTGCTTGACAAAGTGAGTCTCAAGAGAATGAAAAGGACTGACGCCCCGAAGAACCGGCACAGTGGAAGGTCATGGGCACATGTGTCCACTTGGCTGAATGGACATCAAGGAGCTGTGCAATGTCTGTCCTTGCAAGGTCATGAGAAAAACAACTCTGGACATGTCATTTCAACACTAATTCGTGCATTTACTAAACTAAATATGAAGGCTGCTACCACCTGTCAGGCTGGCTGCAGAGATTGGTCACCCTTTATTTTGTCTCAGAAGTCCACATTTCTATGACACAGAACCTAGGTCACAGATCCATATCCTGAGACCCACATAGGATAGAATGGTACAAACGCAGGATACTGAGTGGCCAAAGGGAGTAATAACCACCCCATGCACTTGGGAAAACTTATTATCATGAATATGCCCAGTCTGGCTGGGTGTTGGCAGTGGCAGAAGGACCCCAGGATCCAGCAGCTACATCACGAGAAGACTGCAGGGAGAAGAAAAACAAGATGGAACATTCTGAGTGGCACTGTTGTCCTCCTCACCAAGTTCATGGAAAAGCAAGGCCCCTGGCACCCAGACGCACGCGCCGATCAGCTGAGATGGTTATAACAGGATCATCGTCTCACACTGAGAAGATGTGCACCTGCGGGACAGGGTGTGAGCTATGGCAGAGGTCCCAGGAAGTGCTTGCACGTGGAATTTGACTGCACGTAATGGACCGTGGCTTGAAGGTAACGCAACTGACCATCGTGGCTTTGTGGGTCAGGGTATGCGTTTTGTGATAGGGCAGGAATGAATGTGGGGCTTGGAAAACTAGGAATATGTATCCTCTCTGGGATACATTGATTCTTTTCATTATAACAAGATGGGAAAACTCAGAATTCTAAGAGAGAACCTTGGACTGGTTTCTCTCTGCTCAAAAGGTTGCCTTTATTACTTACTAAAACTCCCCTTTTTACACCCATGGAGTGTAACCCACTTTCAGATACTAACTTTATACTTTTAGCATTCCACCGAAAGGGAGAGCATGTAGCCAGGATAGACACGTTCTTGACAATGGTTTCACTTTCTCAATGATGGGGCTGGGGACACAAGCAGATTTCTAGTACAACCTCAGAGTTGACCTTGTGTGGGCAATTGGTCAGGTAGTTGAGAGATATTCTGACCCATTTTATGTTCTTCCTTGGGGCAGAAATTGAAGTTATAAACAATTATATCTCCATCTCCTCATTTATTTTGGGGCACTGAAAGGAAGATTTTGCTCCCTCTCTCAGTAGATAGATGGATAGATAGATATAGAGATAGAGATATATATGTAGCATATAGACTTATTGTATATACACTATATATATCCGTGTATATATTCATGTATAGATATATAATATCTCTGTGTGTGTGTATATATATAATGTATATATCTATATAGACAGAGAGAGATAGGATATATACTATATATCTATATCTATATATAGACCTATGCTCTACAGAAGACTGAATTGAGTTGGAAAGTGAATTAATGAAATGGGAGGAAGACTTAAAGGAATTAAACAATGCTTCACAGAGAGGGGAAAAAAATCAGAAAAAATAAAAGTGGTATTGAGAAATGTTGAAGAAAGAGCAAGAATGGCAAAACATACAGTTAATCCAAGTTCCCAAAGTTTAATAGAAAAATAGTGAAATATAATATTTGATATCTGATGGCTGAGAATTTTCCAGAATTGATGAAAGCTAAGACTTGTGGGAGTTCTAATGTTTATATTTCAGGAAGAAGGAAGGTTGAGAACACAATGAAAACCAGGTAAAGGAAATGGTACTGAGGAAAACTGTAAACAGCTTTCAATGGCATAAGCAATAACAACAACCATATCTAAATTTTTGAGTTAAAAAAGTACAGAGCTCGAATACTGGTCAATAATACCACATAAGCCAGACCAGTCATTTAGAATTAAAATAGTCAAAGTTCCTTGTATTTTTCAGAAAGATGATAAAGGATTGAGTTAAAAGGATGCTAATGATGTGTGGTCGATGTTTTAAAGGTAATCAGTAACATAAAGGTGGTATATGAATTTCAAACAATTCAAGCAGAAGGTGGAATGAGGAGGAAAATACCTCAATTATTCCAAAAGACTAAGAAAAAGGAAGTCAAGAGAAAGAAGATATCCTCTTTCAGGTTGCCCCAAAAAGCGGAGACTGAAATCAAAGCTGTGCGCAGGTAGTTTATTTTAGGAACTGACCCAGAGATCCGCAGTGGGGGCTGGGAGGAGTGAACCCCGGAACAGTGGAAAACCACTCTAAGGGTGTGGTGTGTAGGTAATCATCACTGAAATGTCATCAGGCACCCCGTGGCAAGCCATGACGCAGATATGGCACAACTGTGTGCCTGAGGGTGGGAGAGGGGCCAGGGTACCCGCTGGGCGGAGGGCAGCTGCTTCACCATTGCCGGTTTGTGCAGGTGTCCGAATCGTGAGTGCGCCCCCCACGTGGTGGCGACACAGCTGCCCCGGGAAGAGATGAAAGACACGTGACAGATGAGGTGACCTGCAGCTAGGTTACATCTGTGTGGAGATGGTTGCCGCAACAACTGTAAGAAAAACGGTGGACTGATATGATGTAAGACGGCACAGGAGATGTCTGTCTGATCGAAGCACAGGTAGAAAGCAAACATAAGATGATAGACACACATACAAATGTATCAGAAGCCACAACTAATGTGAACAGGCTCAACTCTTTAGTGAAAAGGTATAGCTCATCAGGCTAGATTTTAATATTAGTTCTATGGTGTTTACAGAGATCCTTGGAACACAGGAGGAGGAGCGGGTAAAGGATGGAAAACCAGTGTCTCTTCCTACAACTGGTTACAGACTTCCCTCTCAAGGATAGGCCATTTATAAAAGCAGCCAGATTAGACCTGGGGTCAGTCGTTCCCTGACCATTGCACTACGCCAGGATTATTTTCTCAGCTACACTGAGAATAACGTCAAGCAACATCATTGCCCATGTCACCTGTTAGAGACAAACAGCCTCACACCTTCAGGGATGCTGAGGTTTCATCTCAGCAAGTGAGGGGTGGTGGTCCCCACCCCCCCACCTCCGCCCACTCACCCTACCTCACCCCACTTCACCCCACCAGCTGAAGAAAGAAAAAGGAAGAAAACAGACATGGTTTCTGATGGTCCTTTTCGGATGGCCATCAGAGCCCATACCTTTATGTCTGCTTCCTCCAAAGCTGCCTTGCGGGTGGTCCCAGCGCTCTCCCACTGATGGGGCGTCGTGCTGGGTAAAGAAGGGGCGTCAGTCAGTTAATACCACTCAGTTTGATAACAAATTCCTGGGTCTCCCTCCCCCTCCTCCCCACTTTCTCAGCCCCTTGGGTAAGTTCCTCCTCCCATTAAGGCCATTTTTTCCTCTCATTCTAGACAAACACAAAGAGACCACCCACATCTAAAACAACGTACATTTTTCTTCTTTCTCATTTGTCCAAGATTATGAAAATTTTTTCCTTTTTTCATACATCCATTTTGTAACATTTCCACGAGGATCACAGATTTCATCTTTAAGAGAGAAAAGCAGTTCGATGCTGCCACACAATGTCATCTTTCTCCCTCCACCAGCGTCTCTCCCTCTGGACACGACACAGGGTGCGTCACGCTTGGCAAAACCCAAACTTGGCACCCTCGAAGCTAAAAAAAGGACAGAATTTAATTTGTCTTTTGTAGTTCCTCTTTTCTATCCCTTTTGGTAACATTTCATTAACTTTGTGCTTTTCTCAAAAGTCAGTGTATTATTCTTTGTTTTTGAAAAAACAAAACAAAACAAAGAAAAATCCAAAGCTAACAGCCTGTCCACAAAGAACAATAGAAAATGAATAGCCAAAGCTTCCAGTGATGATTATTATTATGAATCTTTGTGAGAAAATGTCATTGGGACTCAGCCATGGAATTGAATTCCTCTTTCCAATTTTATTGGCACTTATGGGGTCTGACAGTTTGATGAGAGAATTGTGGATTATTTAGAAGCCCTTCTATCACTGATTGGATCCAGTTTGATAAAAAGCATTTATTGAGTATTAGTTACAATCCCAGTTACTGCGAAGAGGAAGAAAAATGTAATTTGATGTCCTCCCTCCAGGAGAAGAGGAAAAGGAGAAATTCATGAAAGACATTCGTCTTTTTATTCATTTAACCGATTTAGTCTTCACTTACATTTTATACAGCCAAGGGAAGAAAGGTACAAATTGTTGCAATACAGAATTATTAAACCGAGTTTCCCAGGGGGATCTGGAAAAGGGGTAGGCAGGGGGAATAACTGGAAATTCTTCCTGAGGATTAAACTATGTTAGATCATTAAGGAAGAAAGAAAAGGGAGACTGTAGTTTAAAAGAGTCTCCTCTATGCCTATGATATCAAAACCGAAAGGCAGAAGATGTACATTTATTTCCTTCTTTGAATGTTTCCTTTTTTATTTTTTTTTAAAGAAAAAGTTTAAATCCCCAGCTTAAAAAAAAGCACCTCCTTCCCCTCCCACTGCTTTGAGTATGGGCTGGACCTTGAGTAGACTCAGACCCAGAGAAAAACCGGAGAGAGAGACCTGGCAAATACAGCTGGCACCAGATACGGTTTTGTCCTGAGATGATGCGACGAGGGAGGCACCTCGCCTCTGTGGTCTTCTTTCTCCAAATCCTCAACCCCCATCTGATCCCGAGAGAAACCTCAGACAAATCCAAATTAGGAACATTCTACAGAATGCCTGACCAGTGCTCTTCAACATTGTCAAGGTCATGGAAAACAAAGAAGGAGCCAGAGAGGACTAAGGGAACAGAATAATTAAATGATGCAATGAGGTATGCCCTGCTGGTGTGGCTCAGTGGTTGAGCGTTGACCCACGCACCAATAGGTGCCCAGTTCGATTTCCGGTCAGGGCACTTGCCCAGGTTGTGGGCCCGATCCCCAGTGGGGGGCATGCAGGAGGCAGCCGAATGAGTTCTCTCTCATCAATGTTTGTATCTCTCTCTCCTTTCCTCTCTCTCTAAAATCAATAAAGAAACATTATTTTAAAAAATAAGTAAATAAATGCAATGAAGTACTTGGATTGTATCATGGGACAGAAAACGACATAAGTGGAAACTTCAGTGAAACTGAGCAAAGTCTGTAGTTAACAGGAATGTACAAATGGTAATGTACTAAAGTAAAGTAGTGGTTTTTAGTTGTGGCAGAGGCACGGTGGTGACATAGGCTGCCCACAGTGGGGAAGACTGGCCAAGGGTGCATGGGGACTCCCCATCCCATGTTCACCACTTCATGGTGAGTATAAAATAATTCCAAAAGAAACAGTATAAGGCAGTATAACCACTTAGTAAGGTATAAAAATAGGTTTGTTGTCCAAAATCTGTCTTCACAAAGGCATCGCTGTGATAAATTAGAACCTGTGTTAAGTTAAAAATTGGAACAACAGCCTCATGTGCAGCAAATGCTATGATTTCCAGAGTGGCTATTGGTGTGCTTTCGAACGTTAGTTGATCTGAATGACTTACCATAGGAAGATCCAGTTTAAAAGTTCTACTTCACAAGAAAAAGTAATAAAATATAATGACTCTTTAAGAAAAAAGGATAGCCCTGGCCGGTTTGGCTCAGTGGTTAGAGCATTGGCCCTTGGACCAAAGAGTCTTGGGTTTGATTCCGGTCAAGGGCACTTACTTGGGTTGTGGTTTGGTCCCTGGCCCTGGTCAGGGTCCTGTGGGAGGCAGCCAGTAGATGTGTCTCTCTCACATCGATGTTTCTCTCTCCCTCCCTCCCATTCTGTCTGAGATAAATGGAGAAAAGTATCCTTGGGTAAGGATTTACAAAAAAAGAAGAAGAAAGAAGAAAAAAGGATAATCTGTAGAGTAAGCCCTCGATTTTTTGGACCTTGATTTAGTGGACTTCGGATTCAACAGACAAAGTTTCCAGTCCATGTGTCATATGTGAAAATTCACATCCCATTAATTTTAAATGCTTTTAACCAAGGGTTAACTCATAATCAAGTTAACAGTTTATTTTTTATTAATTCATTATTATTTTTAACAAATTTTAGGGAATAGGCCATATGTTGGGAAAAACACTATAGTAATTTTGCTGACATAAATAAATATTACATATCTACAACTATAGTGTACATATTTATTATTATTATTTTTTAATCCTCACCTGAGGATATTTTTCCATTGTGTTTTAGACAGAGTGGAAGGGAGAGAGGGAGAGAGAAACATCGATTGGTTGTTTCCCACATGACCCCGATCAGGGCTGGGGATGGAACCACAACCCAGGTATGTGCCTTTGACTTGGAATTGAACCCCAAACCCTTTGGTCAGTGGGCCAATGCTTTAACTGCTGAGTCAAACTAGCCAGGGCTAGTATACATATTTAAATCCAAGGTCCAGCTGGTGTGGCTCAGTGCACCAAGAGGTCGCCTGTTCAATTCCTGGTAATGACACATGCCCGGGTTGTGGGCCAGATCCCCAGTGGGGGCATGCAGGAGGTGGCCAATTGATGTTCTCTCTCATCAATGTTTCTCTCTCTCTGTCTCTCTCTCTCCCTCTCACTCTAAAATCAATAAAGGAAAAAAGTAAAATAAATAAATCCAAGAGTCACCACTGGTAAACAATGCACAGTGAATGATTAGCAGGTGAGGGGTAATTGATTCTGCTGTCACATGGCGGACTTTCTGCAGCAGTTTTAATGCCTGCCAGCCGAGATTCCCATGTGCCCTAAGCCCCGCCCCAGCCCCAGCCCAGCCCGCCCTGGCCCTGTGCATTTCTTTGCTCCTGGTGACTGGTGAATGCATGCATTTACTAGACCTATTCAGTATAAATTTAAAATCACCGTAATACATATAGAAAACTTTTCTGTGAAATGAAACTTCTCAGACATACTTAATTTTAATTACACAAACATGTCTATATAAGTAACAACAGGTCACTTGTCCATGTTTTAACATACGAATTCGGAAAACCTACTTGGTTATATAGCGGACTTGCAGCTTTAATGGACAAGCCCTCAGCCGAATTAGTCTGTTGTATGGAGGTTTTACTGTAACAGCCACTGGCGCGTCCTTCTCTAGCTTCCCACTGCAGGCAGGTGAAGAGGACTCAGCACGCATGGATGCAGAAATTAACACTTACAGACAGTGTTAATTTCCTGGACTCTGCCAGCCAGCAGAGCTGACTTGAGAAGCACCAGGCACGGTTCACCTCCTGCTGTGCTCATGTTTTCTCGTTGGAACAAAAGCCACCGGCGAAAGTGAGAATCTGCTGCCTTCCTGTTTTACTCCCTGTCTCTGCACTCAGAGATCCAGGGGTACACCATCTGGAAATGGGGAAGCTTTCCTTTATCCTGTGAATGCTGGCTCCTGAGACAACCCCCCAGCCCTCTGCTCTTATTCAGACAGCAGGTCCCAGGAACTAAGGGAAAAGGAGGGTCAGTACAGGAAGTGAGCATGGAGGACTACAATCTTAGGACGGTTTCCTTTCTCTCACACCCGATATAGCAGAAGTACTGTTGGCCCTGCTTTCAGTACACAGGCACAGCCTGACCACTTCTCACCTGCATCACCAGCACTGCGGTCCCAGCCAACCTCATCTCTTGACAGGATTACCATGTGAACCTTCTAAATACTGTCTGCCTTTACCCTTGTATCCCCCGTAATCTATTTCCAACCTCAGAAACTAAAGTGATTCTGTTCAGCCATCAGCCAGATGGTATCACTTCTCTGCTCTAAAGCCTGCAGTGGTTCCCCATTTACCTAGGAACTAAACACACCCCTTACAATGACACACAAAGCCCTAAATATCTGAAAACCACCTGAGATCTTTCTGATCTCAGCCCCTACTACTCTCCTTCTTGTTCACCCTCCTCTAGCACACTGACCTCCTCGCTATTCCTTGAACACACCAGGTATATTCCCACCTTGGGGACATTGCACTGGATTTTTCTCCTACCTGGAACTTCCTTCCCTTAAATATGTATATAGCTAATCTTCTCCTTCAAATCTTTTGCTATTAAAATATTCAATCCTATTAATATTTCAGCTCATACATATGCCTTATTCCCTAGCCCCTTACTCTACTTTTATTTTTCCATTTTAGACTACTTTCCACCTTCTTACATTCTATAACATTTATGTATTATGTTTATTATTTATTATCAAAAATAATATGACCCACTGGAATATACTTCTATGGAAAAAGGATTTTTTTCCAATAGATTTATTGACCAATGTCTAGCACATAGTGGACACTCATATCTTTGAATGCAGAGATAATGATTCACTGAAGAAGAGAGTTTAGTAGGGCCAGAGATGAAAAGAACCTCACAGGAAGGCATGCTGGGTAATGTAATTGACTTTCTTGGTAAAGAAATGTATATATCACCCTTACATTTGGTGTGGGTGGAGATGTGTCTGAGGAAACAGGTGGGGTTCAGGCGTTAAATGGTGCTCGTGAACCACAGAAAGCAGTAGAAGGATTCTAAGTAAGAGAATTACTTGGGAAAAAAATATGTATATGTAAATTTTATACAGATTGCTTTTGTACAGATCACTTCAGAAGAACTGAGGAGAACTGACCAAGAGAGGCAATGCCAGCGAATGTTGCAGTCAGAAAGCTCTCAGTAATTCAGCCACTGGAAGTGAGCGTGGTGGGAAGTTCCGTACTTTTCTGTTGAATTCCATCCTCACTACTTTCCCCATCAAAGTCGGAAAGCAACGGTGGTGGAGAATGAGGGGAATGAGAGAAACACTCAGAGATCGTTGAAATGGTCCAATGACACTGAATTAGTTGTTCCAAAACCTACCTCACCCCCTTCTCTGGTTGAGCTTGTTAAGACAGCTGGGGTTTAAGTTCATATTAAATTGGATAACAATCTAGATAATTTAGAGGCCAGTCCTAGGAAACCACATGCTAGCTGTTTCCTTGTTTTTGTTCTTCTTCCGCTTAAACACTTAGCAAACAAGCATTCCTTTTCATTCTTCTCTCTGGCCAGTGGTCAGGGAGCCACATGGGCCCAAGCAGTAGTGAGCAAGTTCTGAACCTTTCACTCCCAAGAGAATGTCAGTGCATAATTGGCAAACCAAAGCCAGTTTCAAGTTTGGGAAAAAATGATTTGCGTGTGTTTGAGGGGAGCAGAAGAACTGGGGTAAAGAAGAAAGGAAGGAAGGAGGTCACAATGAAGAAAAGAGAAAGAGCCCCAGAAGACAAGTTGCAAGACCAGCTTCAGAAGTCAACAGAGCCACTTCCTGCAACTCCAAGTCCCGCTACGGTTACCCACACAGAGAACAATATTCAGTAGGCTTTTTGATCAGTTGCTGAGGCTTCGAAATGTGCCTTTGAAACAAGAGGCACCATCTGGAGAGAATGACTCCCAGCCAGCCCAAAGGCCCCACGGGCTGAAGGAACGCGGATCTGGAGTAGGTGTCCTAACTCGCCATGTCACTGCAGTGCTGGCTTCTCCGGGGCCAGCCTCCCCGAAGCAGTTGGCCTCGGCTGCCGCAGAGCCCTCCCTGAGTCTAGTTCAGCAGACTTTGTTGCACAGAGGAGAACAAGGTCTGTATGCTTCTGCTTTGGAGTTTCTGGACTTAATTAGGGGAATATGGGACATCAGGTACAAATTAAATTATTCCTTAGCACACCTCCAGTTTCCCTGTTCCCTCTCTCTGCTCTTTCCTTCTCCCCACTACTCACCTCTTGCATCATGTAGGGCTACTTGGGAAGGGTATAAACTAGGATTAGGTTGGCTGCCAGTGACAAAGATGTCTAAATATTATAGTGGCTTAAACAAATCAGAAATCTATTTCTCTTTCATGCAAACGAGTTAGGCAGCCCCAGGGTACCGAGGAAGTTCCACTGAGTCAAGAGTTACCCATGTTCTTTTCAACTCACCAGTTCATAACTCCTGTGATGAAAACTTGTCCTCATGATTAAAAATAAAGGCCCAAACTTCAACCACCATGTGTGAGCTTCAGATATCAAGATGGAAGAAGAGATAAAAAAGAAAAGGAGCAAAGATCACACACCAGTAATCTCTTAAATACATTTCTTAGAAGGAGCTTCACTCACATATCATTGACCAGCATTTAAACATATTTTCATTTTTAAATGCAAGAAAAACTGGGAAATGAAGGTTTGGCCAAAAATCTGAGAGAGTCTTACTAAGGAAGAAAGGGAGAATAGAAACTGAGTTTTGTTTTTTGTTTGTTTGTTTGTTTGTTTGCCATGGTTGAAATGTTGGCTACTGAAGTGATCAGGGGAACCTACATTATGCAGAGAACACATTTATGAGCCTCTCCAAGGAACTAAATGCAAAGTTTCAACTATTTGCTGCCTCCTAGCTCACAGTCCAGAATCCATGGTCCTCTGGTCCATCTCCAGGGGCTGCTTCTTGTAGTCTGGCGACCTGTATATTTAAAGATAAGTTAGGTCTCAACACACCATGGTAGAGAAGGAACAGGGTAATGGCAGTAAAACTGGGAGAATGGCAAAGAGCAGTTCCTGGTTCATAGCTAGCTCAACCCTGCAGGCAGAAACCATGTGTTTCCCTGATCCAGAAGTGGAGAGCATTCCTTAGTTAAAGAACTTTCCTGGTGCTGGACTCTGGGAGGAACATCCTTGTCATCCACAGCCTCGTCCCCTGATTGCTGTCTGTATTGGTTCACTGAAGGGTTCATCTGGAGACCACCATTGCAATGGAGAGCTGGACCTCCTTAGGTGCTGTCTAGCTCTCCAGACTACCTCCTGCTAATGCAAGTTCAGGGTTCCAGAGGTTGTTAGAGTACTAGCAATCATGGGCTTTTACAGACCTGATTCAGGATTCTTTGGCAATACCAAAACCGTATCAATGTGGTAGGATTTTGGAATTCTTGCTTTTAGTTGATTTCAGGTGTAAGTATCAGAGCCAAAGATCTTATCCTGACCCAATGTTTGAGCCTGCTGTTTCTATCTGGCCCATTTGTTCTGCCCATCGGGATGCAGCTCTGGATGCTGCTTTGAAGCATCTGAAACGATTTGCTTATGAGAGAAGGACCGCCGGGCTTCCCCCTTTGCTGTCAGGCCCACAGTCTTCGGATGGCAGGGCAGCAGCCTGTGTTCTGCTAACACTGCAGTTCCACCGCCGTCCTGTGCCATTGCTCCTGTGCGGGCTACAGGTGCAGTAGGTCTTCTGTCCTACAAGGTTCCACGTTATAGAACACAGTAGGCTGCAGAGCAAGGGCTCCACCATACAGAGTTGATTCCTTCTGTCTGTGTCGGCAGACTGGGTAGGTCCACCCTAGTTCTTCTCTCTTCAGTAGAACTTTGCTGAAAGTGCTATAAAGAGCCAGCCAAGGCCACTTTCCTGAAATTTTCAGACACTTGGCCCTAACAGTCCAATCTCAGTCAACTTGTGGTCTGCCTTCCAACCTTGAACAAGTAGGCAACAGTTTGACCAGGTATATCACTACTACTTTACACACCTAGACACTTGCCAGCTCCAATAACTGAGTCCTTGTCTGCTTCATCACTTCCTCTACTGAGCTAATGCCTTATTTTAGGTATTACCCTTACAATTTAACACTTTCAGATGCTAAATTCTGCATCAGTTAGGATTGCTTTAGGCTTGGCTTAAGCAAGGTGGAAATTTATTTCTAAGGAAAACAAACTCTTGAAGCCAGACCAGTGAAGGCATGTTAGTTCCATGGCTCCACAGAATCATTAAAGAACCTGTCTCCTTCCAGCTTTGAGGCTCACCATCCTTCGTCTTCAAAGTTTAACATTAGGGGTAGAACTCTGGCCATTGTTTCTCAGTTTCAGGTAAAGAGATGGAGGAAAGGAGAAGAAAAGAAAGCCAATGGCACAAGCCAGCTGTTCTAGAAGGGAACTTTCTGGACATTGCCAAACAAATTGCAGCTTACATCTGATTGGTTAAAACTTTGTCACATGGGACTAGCTGCAAAGGAGGCTGGAATTTGTCTTTATTCTAGCTGGCGAAAGACCTCGCTAGAATCAAAATTTCTCTTACAGTACTACTATTACTGAGATACAAGGAGCTAATGAATGTTGCCACTAGCAACATTTGCCCGAGCAGTAGTACTTGCATTTAAAATTAGTTATTTGGGGCAATTTCATATAGAAATGGTAAGAATATTAATTGGTACAACATCTGAGGAGGATAGCTTAGCAATATAATAGGTATTTGAATTTAAAGTGGGTAAATTCTTTAGCCAAGCAATTTCACTTCCAGAAATGTATTCTACAGAAATATTTATACAGAGGAGAGAACTAAATACAGCCAGCCTTCCATATCCTTAGGTTCTGCATCCTCAGATTCAACCAGCCACAGATGGGAAATAGTGAAGTCAATCTGCAGTGTGGAATCTGCGGATGCAGAGGGTGGACTGTATGTATTGTACTGTGCATTTTATATAAGGGACTTGCGCATCCCTGGATGTCGTGAAAGTATAACGGACCAAGACGAGACAATGCTATGTGTGGAAAAGGAAAAGACATGGAGAACTGGACTTACCAGATATTAAGACTTATTATAATGCCAGTGCAAGGAGAGATGAACAGATCAATGGAGCCAATGAGAGTGTATAAAATAGACCTAAACGTTTATGAGACTTTGTGATATGATAGAGGAGATGTTATAATTAAATAGAGGGAAAGATGGAGTGTTTGATAAATGTCTTGTACCCCTCCCTCACAGAATGCACAAAAATGAACTCAGGTTATAACAAAACTCTAAATGGGAAAATGTAAAACAATAGGACAATGTACAAAAATATCTTTATGACATTAGGGTAAGAAAAGGTTTCTTTTTAGTATTAAAATTTATTTTTCAATTGTTGTGACAAGTGTAGTTTAGTTTATTACAAGTTTAAATATTTAAAAAGAATATTAATGATGGCCATTTTCAAGCATATACAAAATTAGAGAAAATTGTGTAACAAACTCCACTTACCCATAACCCAACTTTAATCTTTAAAAACTTTGTTCTATTTTTATCTCATTTATCCTTCCCTACTTCCTTATTTACTTTTTTTTTTTTTTGGCTGGAGAATTTAAAATTAATTCTCAGAACTATATTATTTCACCTGTAATGTGTTTCTAACAGATAAGGGCTTTTAAAAAAATTATCTACAGTACCGATTTGCACACTCAACAAAATTAATAATGATTCCTTAATACCACCTAATGCTCTGTACAGGCTTATTTTTTTCCAAGTTGCCTCAAACATGTCTTTTTACAGTTTGTTCAGATCAAAATATGAAAAAAGCTGTAAATAATTGCTTGGTGTGTTTCTTCAGCCCCTTTTACTCTGTAACAATTTCCTTTTCACATTCCTCCCCACTTCCCATTTTCTTTTCCTCTTATCCCATTTGTTTCAATGACAAAAACCAGGTCACTTGTAGACTTTTGCCTGTCCTGCATTTGGCTGGTGGCCTCCTATATCTCCTTATCTCCTGTAACTGGGTGGTTTGAGCTGGGATTCTGAATAGATTCAGCTCTTGTTTGTTTGCAGAGGGTGGCCAGTGCGTCTCATCTCCTCCTGGGGCATCCTGGTGCATCTCAGCTGAAGCACATTAGGCCTGGTTTCTCCTTTTGTGATGTTAAAATTGATTGCAGGCCCGATCCATCCATTAAGTTTTCACCAACTTTTCACCGAATGATTGTAGCAACTATTGGGACCATTATATTAGGCCCATTTTTTATTAGATGCTGTAGAGTGGCTATTTCCTAATTCTATCATCCCTTCTGCATTTATTTGTGAAAACATATTAACATGTATTCATTTTGTGATTCAACCAGATTACACTCACAAGCTCATATTAATATTTCTCTATATATTTTGTTTTTAATATTCTACAAAATATCAACTTTTAAATAATATTTAACTCGGGGCTTCCTCAACTGAAGACCACCGAATGTTTTTTAAGTCACGTTGCAAAATATTCTGAGGCATACTGACAGAGAATATTTGAAACTATGCCCAAAATAGTAAAAAATAATGATTTAGGAAATTTTTTTTTCTGGACCAAATTTTCCTAAACCTCATATGTGCAGCTTTCGGGAAAAGAAATCCTTAAATAATAAAATTTTTCAATCTAGAGTGTTTATAAATGACTCTGTCATCTTTCTAATTCTGTTTCAAATACTCTACCTTTAAGAAACAGTCTATTTTGTCCAGAAGTAGGAGGCCTGTGCGAGAAGTTTGACAATACCATCAGGGTCAGAATCCAGTTTATTCGGGATCCTGAGAAAGGTGGTCCCGGTACATCTCAGCGGATGTACATTAGTCCTCACGTCCAGACACAAACATTACATGAAAATAGAACCTAAGTGAAACCAGGAT
The DNA here is from genome assembly GCA_030848825.1 of Tadarida brasiliensis. NCBI lineage: Eukaryota > Metazoa > Chordata > Mammalia > Chiroptera > Molossidae > Tadarida > Tadarida brasiliensis. The sequence goes on along the minus strand of CM061273.1, from coordinate 13,186,010 downwards.
TTAGTCGTAGTCAAAGTATTTCCTAAGGGCCTAAACACTGATTTATTTTAAGTCTTATCCACTTTAATGTTAATTTCCTTGGCTATCTTGACAAGTGATAATAGTAGTATCAATATCCATTCATACTAAGTAGCTAGTCAATGAAGCTCTAGGTGGAAACAATTCAATTTTCACTAAAAGATTCAATAAAAGGGGATCATAATTTTCACTTGTTATGGAAACTAAGGACAACAAAAGCAAGTAAATGAGGTTTTTTGTTTGTTTTTTTATCTTTATCTTTATTATTGAAAGTATTACAGATGTTCCCCCTTTTGGCCCCCGCCTTGAACCCCTCTTCCCCACTCCCACCCCCTTCCTGCCTTCCCCACATTATTGTCTGTGTCCATTGGTTATGCTTATATGCATATAAGTTCTTTGGTTTATCTCTTCCCACTGCACTCCATCCTTCTTCCTTCTGAGGTTTGTCAGTCTGTTCCCTACTTCCATGATCCTCAATCTGTTTTGACCTTCAGCTTCTTTTGTTCATTATATTCCATAAATAAGTGAGATCATGTGATATTTGTCTTTCTCTGACTGGCTTATTTCACTTTACATAATACTCTCCAGGTCCCTCCATGTCATCTCAAAGGGTAACAGATCTCTCTTTCTTACAGCTGCATATTCCATTGTGTACATGTACCACAGCTTTTTCATCCACTCATCTACTGATGGGTACTTGGGCTGTTTCTAGATCTTAGCTATTGTAAATAGTGCTGTTATGAACAAAAGAGTGCATATATTCTTCCTAATTGTGTTTCAAGCTTCTTAGGGTATATTCCTAGAAGTGGGATCACTGGGTCAAATGGCAGATCCATTTTTAGTTTTTTGAGGAAACACCATATTGTTTTCCATAGTGGCTGCACCAGTCTGCATTCCCACCAGTAGTGTACTACAGTCCCCTTTTCTCCACACTCTTGCCAGCACTTGTTGTGTGATGACTTGTTGATGGCAGCCATTCTGGCAGGTGTGAGGTGATACCTCATAGTCATTTGAATTTTCATCTCTCTGATGATTAGTGACGTTGAGCATTTTTTTCATATGTCTCTGGGCCATTTTTATGTCCTGTTTGGAGAGGTGTCTCCTTAGGTTCTCTGCCCATTTTTTAACTGGATTCTTTGTCTTCCTTTTGTTGAATTTTATGAGTACTCTAAATATTTTGGATATTAACCCCTTATCCAATGTATCTTTGGCAAATATGTTCTCCCAAAAAGTGGGTTCCCTTTTCATTTTGATGCTGGTTTCTTTTGCTGTGCAGAAGATTTTTAAATGATGTAAAACTGTGTTTTTAACTTACTGTGAATGTAGTAACTTCCTGCTAATAAAAATAGCGGAAAGGTTTGTAAGCTTTGTTTCATTAGACATCAAATTGGCTGTCTACTTAAAGGCACCACAATCTAAATGGTGTCAATGATGGTAGAACGATATTAGGCATCTTGTGGACAGTTTATGCTTTAAGAAGATGAACTGAGCACATACTTTTTTTTGTCACTCTCTTTTCAATTCAATGAAGAACATGGAGTGAATTTATGACAACGCTAATAATGGGGACAAGTTTGGGGGAATGGAGCACAACCGTGGACTGAAGATTTTAAAAGTCCTGGAAAAGACCTAAGTTTATTAGGTCAGTGGAGGATCCTGCAAAGGGATTCCCTTGCCAAAGACATGGGAGCATTTTAGTGACAAAGTTCTGAAATTAACATGTTTTATTGTCGTTGTTGTTGTTGTTTGTTTGTTTGTGTTAATCCTCACTCGAGGATATTTTCCCATTGATTTTCAGATAGAGTAGGAGGGAGGGTGGGAGGGAGGGAGAGAGAGGGAGAGAGAGAGAGAAAAAACAACAACATTGATGTAAGAGAGACACATCGACTGGTTGCTTTCCTCAGGACCCCAAACAGGGCCGGGGATCGAACTGCAACCGAAGTACGTGCCCTTGACTGGAATCGAACCCGAGACTCTTTGGTCTTCGGGTCGACTCTCTAACCACTGAGCCAAACTGGCCAGGGCTGAAATTAACATGTTTATAAAGCTGGAGGAGGAAGAGAAATTGAGGATATTGACTGGAGATCCTCTCAGAAAAGCTGTTCAGGTGGCCTCTGTCCAGGTCCCTTGTCCGTCCCAACTTGTGCAACGGACAGAAGCTGAAGATTCCCACTGTAAGAAATTAAGCATTTTTGAAGGAGAGTTCGAGGCTCCCAGAAAGGACACATGACTCCCCAGAATTAGCGTATGTATTTTAGCGTCTGATGGAAATGAAGGTAGTGGTACTGAAGTTCCGCCCTGCCTAGCCACACACCCTAACACAAAGCCTGGCATTAGTATGTCCTTTTCATACACACAGAGCTTTTTTCCCCAGGAGAGGGCTGGTCACGAGGAGAAACATAGCTTTATCACAAACCTCACTTCTCTTTCAGAGAGCTGAATAAGCAATTAAGAATGACCAGACATTTCAGGAAAAGATTACACAACACACAAGTGCACACACACACACAACACTCACAGAGGACAAAGGTGAAAAGAGCGAGCAGACCACAGGGAAAGCAGGATTCAAGAAAGGAACGAGGGCAGAACAGTTGTTCTCAATAGTGTTCTCAGTGAGACTTGAGGAGGTAGTTTAGATACAAAGCACTAATAGTTGGTTATGAGAAAGAATAAAGCAGATAAGAAAAAAGGGTTTATGGAAATTTAAAAAGTATGATTGCTGAACTAAAGCACCCAGGAAAAGGAATAGTAGAAAAAGTTAAAGAAACTTCAAATAGAGAGTCAAAGTTGTGTTAGATCGGAGATAATGGAGGGGAAACACTTAGCCAAGAAATTAAGTTAAGAAAAATTGTTCTCAGACAAAAAGTAGAACCAAGTACAGAAAAAATACAATTGCACCTGATCATGTCACCATAAAATGCTGAAATGTGTATGCGCTTTGTATGCGTCCTCTGTTACCAAAGAGAAAGAATATCAGCTGACTTCGAGCTGGCATCAGCAACCCCGGATTCTAGGCAGAAATGAAGAAAAATAAAATAACAATGTCTTCCAAAATGTAAGAACAAATAAATTTGAACCTAAAAGCCTCTACCCCATTAAACTATCAACAAAGTATAAGGGGAAATAAAGACGAGAAGCACTCAAAATGTTTATTACCTACCCGCCAAGCTGTCATCAGCAAAGTGATAAAGGATCCAAGAAAGAGAAAGACATTAGTTTCAAGAGCAGATTTTTTAAAAATCCAGAACGACCTCTTTGCAATAGATCTAAACAGCAGGACATCCAAACCTAGCTGAAAGTTCAAGGCTATGAGAATAATGTCAAAAAGAAAATTAATTTATCATAAAAAATAAAATGAAGAAGCTAGATGATTTCACTTAAACAATGAAAAAATGTAGTAGTAACTTTAAAGACATGCAATGCACTGGTCAGTGTCTTCACCCCCTCAACGCCTAGATTTTGAAAGCTATATTTTTTAGGTGACAGATGTTCAATAACATAAGATTGCAGTTTATTTCTCCATAAATCAAATTCGCTAGTTGAATATGCGGTAGATGATATTTAGACAATCATAATATGTTAAATGTCAATTACTGGTACTCAAATTTAAAAACCCATTTATAGATAAAATACTAATGACTTTTCAGTTGCAGTATGAAATATGGAAGCTGTAACGATCGGGTGAATAAAAGGTGGACGTAAAGGCAGGAGGAGAGATGGGGGGAAATGTAAAATGGGTAAAGGTTTTATAATGCATAATGGGAAGCCAAAAGACACTTCCTAAAATAGATGGGTCAAGAAATATTTGTTATTGTACAGCTCTGATGATAACCAGTAGATGAACTAAAAACTGAAAATAGGTGACTGGTAAAGAATCAGGAAGGTCACTAAAATTTCATTTTCATAATAGAGAAGCCGAAGGCACTTTCTAAAGACAATCAATCCAGAAACAGAGGTCTAAGAAATTATTTAGAGTTCAACATAAGTGTTAAAATTTGGTGATCCCTGGGCTGTGGAACTAGAGGTGAGTGTGAAGTAGATTATTTATTTTAATTTTATACTCTCTAGGCGTGCGAGTTTTTATAACCATGTGTGACTACTGGGAGTAAGTAAATCTAGATATATTTACTAATAGAACCCAGAAGAAAAAACACCAGAAACCTTGGTTCCTCAAAGGAACAGAGAATATCAATGGAATTGGGACAGAAAATTGTGGGTCAGGGAAAGAGAGGAATTGTCTTGTGATTCCATATAGTCACTTAACATCCCTGTTCCATTTCTTCACCTGTAAAATAAAGGTAACAATTGTAGTTTGACAGTTATTGCACAGATGAATAAACATCTGGGTTTCATCATGCTGGGCACATAGTAGGTCATCAGTAAATGTCAGTTCTTTATTTCATGGACTAATTAGGTCTCATAATTCCTATAGTTTGTCCTTTGCATTCACCCATTCTCCACCAGTTTGATTCTGTTCCCCCCACTCATTAAGCAGGAAACTTGAATGGAGGGTGGAGGGTTAATGTCTCCGGTCCCATGCTGACTTGTGTATGAATATTTCCCCTACTTCTGAGCCCTGTGATGTGTCCACTTCTAGTCTACCGGATTCCAGGTTCCAGATGCTCCCAGCTGGCCCTATTGGCAAAATAAAACCCCGGGTTTCTACTTGCCTAAAATTTCAGTTGTGAAGCAAAAACAAGGACCTCCTCACTGACACCTTAACATGAAAATATTTTACAGTAAATTCTATATTCTATAACACTTATTTTGATCATTTATTTTTACATTGTTTACCGGTGGGATATTTTTGTTGTGGTTTTCTTTGTTTGTTTGGCTCTGTGTCCATCTGAGAACCCCACACTTGGCAAATACCAAAATAACTGAGATTTTAGCCTGGCCGGTGTGGCTCAGTGGACTGAGCGTCGTCCCATGGACTGAGAGGTCCCGGCTCGTTCCAGTTAGAGCATTACCAGGTTTGGGGCTCGATCCCCAGTAGGGGGTGTGCAGGAGGCAGCGGATAGATGTTTCTCTCTCACTTCGATATTTCTATCTCTCTCTCCCTAGAAAAAAGCAATAAAAAACATAAAATAAAATTTAGAAAAGAACTGAGATCTTAGGAGAGAGTGGCTGAACTGAAGACCCCTGGGAAGGGAAGAGGTGCCCGCTGTCGTTGCATTCTCATTCCCCCATCGGAGTCGATCAAGACAGCTGGGTGCTCCCACTCCCTGTCTCTCTTGCTCTTTCCTGTGCTCAAGGGCAACCGAAGCCTGGCTTTCCCCGCCCGTAAATCAGCAGCAGCTATAAACCATGTCTGTCCTCAGCCACGACTCTCCCCTTGTAGGATGCTTTACAACCATGGAACATGCCCAACATATTAATGACACCAATTCATTACTCTAAATGCACATTCTGACAGACCCAAGGCAGCCTTGCTGGAAGAGATGTATGTGGGCCAGGCTGGTGTGGCAAACACCGGCTGTTCCCAACTAACTTTGAGGACGGGACAGAGGAGCAGATCCGCCTGTCCTCAGATCGTTAATGAATGAATTGCAGGGCTGCGACCTCCCACAGTACCAGCATCCCGTGGGGGCTTGGGAAGCAGGGGGATTTGAAATGACAGAGACCGACTGGACATCCCAGGTCAAGCCACTTGGATCATTTTACAAAAGGAACACTGGCTATTTCAGCCAAACTCTGTGCTGTTTCCATGTTTTATAAATTCCCTATTTCCATTGTCAAAACACTTCTGCAACAATAAGAGGATTTTAAAATGAAGGAATAGGCCATTCACAAGCTAATTTTTTTATGCTTCTCTTCCCAGTTCTAGTTGATGTATGGAAATGAATTCACATCATTATAATCATGTCACAGGTTACATTTTGTTCTTCATACATTCACAGGGGCCTACAATCTTCAGGGCTCGTATTTGAACCATAACTGTGAATGCTCCGAGGAGAGTGGTCGTGCATTTCTTGGAGCATGAGCCAGTGCAGCATAGGAGAGAATTCACTCCCAAATGCAACCAACAGCCCCTATCGTTGACACACTTTCTAATGTTTTGCTTAATATAAAACACTGTAATGTATAAATATCCTTTTCCAACCCCTCAGGGCTCAATATGTTGACCTTGCTGCTTGGACAATGAAACATATTCTCCCTCCACCGTCCCCCGAGGTGGCAGGGGATCCCGCAGTAGGTCCTGAGTGCGGGGCCTTCGGACGATCACTCAGACGAAAGCAGAATTGGCTTTGCTGGAACCCAGTACCACCAGAAGCAAATTAGACTGTGAGATTGACCACAAGATGCATCTGAGACAAAAATGAATATCATTTTTTTTACTAAAAGAAACAAATCCTTGAAATCAGGTGGTATGTGTGGATTTTTGGCACATGTGAGCAACAAAGTCATCTGTCTTTTTCTTTTTTTTTTTTTTAATCCTCACCTGAGGATATTTTTCCATTTATCTTCAGATAGAATGGGAGGAAGGGAGAGAGAGAAACATCAACGTGAGAGGGACACATCGACTGACTGCCTCCCACAAGACCCCGACCAGGGCCGGGGAGGAACCGCAACAGAGGTACGTGCTCTTGACCGGAATCGAACCCGCGACTCTTTGGTCTGCAGGCCGATGCTCTAACTGCTGAGCCAAACCGGCCAGGGCAAAGTCATCTGTCCTTAACGCTATGACTTGGTCTAGCCTTTAATAACATGATTACTTTCTGGAACCCTCCTATTCACCTGAAAACATATGTGTGGATCCCCCAGAGCTAGGTCTGAAAGGTACCTCTCAAGGCACCAAACCCGTCACAAATCCATCTGCCTAACAGTGGGGCTGGCTCCCTGACTGTCTTAGGATCGATGGCTGCGCCATAGCAATACATAAATAACCTTGATCTCAGACTTACGCCCTCCCCAAAAGAAGATTATTCTTCCAGGCTCTATGTCATTATGAGTTGGTTAGGGACTCTGCCTCATGGCATCACACACGCTGGGCCCTGGGCGGATGAGGCAGCCACCAGGGAACATGGGCAGTGGCCTCAGGCAGAGGAAGAGGGTGCTGTCATCACATGCACACTGGCTCCTCTCACTTCAGCAGGCAGGTGGCCCGTGTAGCCCCTGCTTGTACTGCCTGGATCAAAGCACATGTCAGTCGTACCTGTGAGCTAGCAGGACTGTGAATTGTCTGCAGGAAAGAACTTCGATTGTTTTCCACAGCCCCAGTGACTTCCGCAGGGCCCTTCCGACTTCAAGACCACCTGAGAGGAGTCTTGTGAAAGTGAAGGAAGTGTGGTCACTGTGCCCTGGAGAGAACGGAGGGGCGGGTGGCTGCTGGCCTCGGTTCCTTCTCCAGCAGCTCCACTGGGGCTGCCCTCACCCCGCCTTCAGGGTGCTCACACGGCTGGGCTCCTGGAAGCAGATCCGCCCCTCACCAGCGTGGCAGCACCCACAGACTTGCCCAAGAACCCACTCTGGCAGAGCACTGAGCCAAAATCCGAGGGTAAAGTAAAAGGAGTCAAAGGGTTACCTTTAAGTTACAAGCCACAGAGCTTACAGAGGGATTCCTTTATCCTTCACAATTAGCTAAAGTTAGGAAACTGCGTACGCCTAATCAGTTAATTAACTAGTTGCTTCTTGTGGCTAGAGATAGGTGTAGACTTTAATCTCTGCCTTAAAGAGTCTCTGAATAATAGCGGAATTAAGTCATGAGTACGGGCAGGTGGATGAGGACCATGCATTAGGATTTAGTTTGACTCTCAACCCACTGGTTTGGACTGGTTGTCTCTGCTCTTCTGCTCACCCCTCACCAAACACACCGACTTCCCCTGTTCACTTTTTCAGCAACATGGTATTTTCACACGGACACCGAATGACCTCACTTGAATTTATCGGCTGTGTCAGTCTATACAGGTCAACCCTGGAACACAGGGCACCCTTGGCCTGGGATTGGTCGGCATTGACATTCGCCAGGACACACGCCATCTGTGATGCCAAGTGATTTTTTTTTTTTTTTACTGAATTATCTGAATCATCTGTATGACAGTCTTGTGTGTACATCTCCCAGTCCTGGCACCGTCTGTGCACTCGGCCACAGTGACTGGCAGAATAACTGGATGCCACTTGACAAAGTTAAATGGTCAACTGCCTTATCTGACTGGCAGCCCCACGCCCAAGATTCAGGTGGCTGTGTGTGCACACACAGCTTTGCTCTTCCCAGCCGAAGTTTAATAGAAGGTGAGGATGACGATACAGCTACTTTGCTCTAAATTATTTAGAAAACTAACTCCACCCTCTGGTGGCTATAGCCGAGGAGATGGTGTCAAACATCTTCTAGTAAGACCTGAAGAATTTCACCAATGTCACTGGCTTGGGACCCAAAAAGCCATTATACGATTCTGAGCAAAGTCATGCAAAACCCGGGCAGACGAACAGTGTGTGGGATTAGAGTAAGAGAATGATTTCCTGCACAGAATATCATTATCCGCAATTTTCAGGCATTTGCAAATAGCACTTATGGTCATTTTGAGCCCATTAAAATGCTTTTTAGGCATGATGCTGGAGTAAAAAGTAGTCATTGCTTTAAATCCCGGCGAAGAGCTGATCGCATTACTACGCAAATTACAGGCTTTGGGAAACTATTTGCTGAGAATCCTCCTAGCAAGGCTTGTTGAATAGAACTTCAGGAGCTTTAATTTAATTATGATTAAAGTAAATTCCTGAGTGAAATGAGGCTGTGAGTGGAGAACTTGCTGTTTTTGTTTGAACAGGGAAAAGGCACTCTGGAAGCTTTATTGATCTAGTAAATAAAAGAGTGAATGAAGAAGTCAGTGGTGTGTCACTTCCAGCTGGAGACCTGAGAGGGTCCTCGAGCTGCTTGGTTATCTCTTTAAATTACCGCTCTTAGGGTCACTTCAGAAGGAAAGACCAAACGTTACACTTGTTTAATGAATTAGGCAAGAACTGAACATACATTGAACTTCTATTAAGAGCATTTATTTCATCCTACTAAAAATTCAATTGAGTCCAAATGTATGAAATCATTTCTAGCATATATTCTCGAACAAATTGGGGGGGGGTGGAAATGTTACATTTGGCCTAGTTTTGGATTAGGATACATTGGACTGTGCTCTTCGGCACCATTCTGCAACTCAGGTTACCACTTGAGAACATTGACCAAATGGAAAAAAGTGCAAACAAAGCCCAAGGTGAACAGAAAGTTCTCAGTGCCTGGCACCGCGGGCCAGGTTTGGGATTTGAGGGTCTTTGATATTTTTCCCTAGCTGGTTCTCACTAACCGGTCCAGGGAGGTGTCAGTCACTTCCCACGTTTGAATGGCTCTTTTTAAGTGTGAAGACCATGTCAGCCTCTGCTTACTCTGGCCTCGCAGAAAGCTTAATGAATGTATTCAATTCACTGAAAGAAAAAGTGAGAATGAGACACACATTCTTCCTTTATTTCCCAGAGCCACACAGCTGAGGTGGTATCTGGGCCTTAAAGAAGCAGTATCTGGTCCAGCCGGTGTGGCTCAGTGGTTGAGCATCGACCCATGCACCAAGAGGTCACTGGTTCGATTCCCGGTCAGGGCACATGCCCAGGTTGTGGGCCTGATCCCCAGTGGGGGGCATGCAAGAAGCGGCCAATCAATGTTCTCTCTCATCTGTGTTTCTATCTCTCTCTCCCTTCCTCTTCTCTCACTTCCGCTTCTCTTTAAAATCAATAAAGAAGCCCTGGCTGGCTTTGTCTCAGCGGTTAGAGCGTCGGCCTGCAGACCAGAGAGTCCCGGGTTCGGTTCCCACTAAGGGCACGTACCTCGGTTGCAGTTCGGCAGCCAGTCGATGTGTCTCTCTCTCACGTCAATGTTTCTCTCTCTCCCTTCCTCCCTCTCTCCTTCCCGTTCTATCTGAAGATAAATGCAAAAAAAAAATTAAAAAAAATCAATAAAGAAAAAAGTTATTTAAAAAGAAGCAGTGTCTGTCATCACTTGTTTAAACGCCCCATCTTTCCACTCAGCATGTTCTGGACCCCCCGGGGCCCAGCTGACGGTGGAGAAAGAAGCTGGGCAGGTGGGTGGGCAGGTGGGTAGGCAGGTGGTGGGCAGGTGGTGGGCAGGTGAGTGGGCAGGTGGGTGGGCAGGTGGTGGGCAGGTGGGTGGGCAGGTGGTGGGCAGGTGGGGGGCAGGTGGTGGGCAGGTGGTGGGCAGGTGGGTGGGCAGGTGGGTGGGCAGGTGGTGGGCAGGTGGGGGGCAGGTGGTGGGCAGGTGGTGGGCAGGTGGGTGGGCAGGTGGTGGGCAGGTGGGTGGGCAGGTGGGTGGGCAGGTGAGTGGGCAGGTGGGTGGGCAGGTGGGTGGGCAGGTGGTGGGCAGGGGACACCCCACGCCGTCTCGGGAAGCATCTCTGCACCAGGAGAAACAGGATGCCTTCTCTCCAGTCTTCGGGCCCTGAAGCCTCCCTGAGATCCGGTGCCAGCCAGTTGTAGAGATTCCTGGTCATGGCACCTCAGGTCCACCAGGGAGTCTCAGGACAACCCAGGAACAAAGTTCACTGAGTTTTCCATTTGCTCATCAGGCCTCATGTTATGGAGATCATGTAAAAAGTGTGGTTCTTGCCTTGGCTTGTCTTCATCTGAGCTTCCAGACCATTCTACACCATGGCCCACGGTCTCTGTGGCTCCAGACACAGCCTGTTTCAGACCTAACCCTCTTTACTTCTGATGTGTCAGGATGCTCATGCCGTTCACCACTAGGTGTGGGCTTAGCTCCCTCCTCCCGTGAGGCTCAGCCAGTGTTCTCAGGGAAGGCCCCTCGCTAGCGGCCCAGTGATGCTGTGGAGGAAGAATGCCATCTCGTCCTGGACGCTCTATTCATCACGTTAGCTGCTTACAAATGCCAGTGGCTGTCCCACTTCATCTGAAAATCAATGCTCCTTTTAGCCTCACCGCCAAGCCCTGTTACCTGTTGCAGAAATGTCTTGAGCTGAGTGTATTTGTAGAAAAAAAGGTAACCACACATTTTCATATGAATATGAGCTTGTTTTTGGATTTTCTACTCTAGTCCACTACTTGCTGTCTATTTGTGTACTGGTGCTATACCGCTTTAATTAGAGGATTTCTAGTACATTTCATTGTCTGATGGGGCGAATTCTCCCCTCACACGTTTGTCTTATCCATTGTTTTCCTGGCTATTGTAGTGTGATTGCTTCGTCTTACACAACTTGGCTTCAACTTGTCTAGCTCCATAAAAAAGATTGTTGGTATTCTCAGTGAAAGGATCTGACTCTATTCAAATCTGCCCCAGCATTTCCAGCCTGCTGTCTCTTCGCTGTCAAACATAGCCTTGCATGAATTTCCTAGAGCTTCTGTAACAAATTAGCACACACTCAGAGCTTAAATCAACAGAAATTTACTCTCTCGCAGGTAAGTGAGACGCCTGCAGACAAGGTATCTGCAGGGCCAGGCTCCCTCTTCCGACGCTGGGAAAGAATTGTTCCTTGACTCCTTGTAGATTCTGGTGGTTGCTGACAATCCCTGGCATCCTGCTAGTGGCCGTGTTACTCCAGCTTCTGCCTCTGGTCACAGGGCGCTCTCCCTGTGAGCATGGCTGTCTGTCTTCCCATGGCCTTCCTGTAAAGACAGCAGTCACTGGGTTCAAGGCCCACCCGAATCCAGGCTTCCCCCCGTTTCGCTCCTACCTGTAGCCATCATTCCATTGCGCCGGCTCCTTGCACAGCCAACTTCTACAGTCAGCACCATGCTCTCCGCTTCTCTTTCCCTCGTTCAGACTCTCCTAACGCTCTCTTAGCTAACAGCTGCCTCCACCCAAAGCCTCCTTTACTCAGTGGAAATCTTCCGGCGGGTAAGTGTACTTGCTTTGTATTGTTTGCACATTTAAAAAAACTGTGCACTGGGAGACCTGGGATATCTTTGGTTCCCCGTTATCCCTCATCCACAGAACGTGCGCTGCTCTGCCTGGCGTCGACTTTCCAGAGCTTCTGGGACCATGTCACTTTGCAGTATTGACACATAAATCACATGCTAGTGGCCCAGGGCCAAATCAGAGCAGTACCACTTTAAACAATAGGGGTCTTGGGTAAGACTTGTGTGGTCTAGTTGCCCCAGCCCTCACCGCTTCCCACTGCTTTGTCCACGTTCTGCACCCTGACTCACACAGGTGTATGCCACTTTTGGAGACCTTGAACATGGAGCCCCGTGTAGAGGCTCAGGGCAGGAATGGTGCCCGTCTCCACCTACGGCTCTTCGTTTTGCGCCAGGAGCTGATGCTTTGCTACCTACTCCCTTACCATGTTTACACGTCTGTTAAGATCCTTTGCCCTGCTGGCAGGACCTTTACTTTCTCTCACTGGTTTGTAAGATTAATCTTATATATTAAGTCGTTATTTGTGTGGTAAAATTTTCCCCCTGTTCAACATTTGCCCATTCATTTACTTCTGGACCACACAAGTCATGTAATTTCACTTAATTGTTAATTTTCTTTTATGGCTGTTGCTTTTAGAGCCACGGTCCTACAATGTAGATTAAAAAATTACCTAATGAGCCGTGGCCAGTTTGGCTCAGTGATTGGAGCGTCCACCCGAGGACCAAAGAGTCTCAGGTTTGATTCCGGTCAAGGGCACTTACCTCTGTTGCAGTTTGGTCCCCGGCCCTGGCCGGGGTCATGCGGGAGGCAACCAGTTGATGTCTCTCTCTCACATCGATGTTTCTCTCTTTCTCCCTCCCTCCCACTCTATCTGAAGATAAATGGGAAAAATATCCTCTGATAAGGATTTAATAAAAAAATAAATAAATAAATACCTAACTAAAATTGGGAGTAAAAAAGCATAACATTTACACATTAATTTTACAAAAATTATAAGAAGACAATATATTCAAATCAGCCTACATATTTTCTTTTGCTATTCTTGTAAGTGGAGTACTTTACATATGTTGTATTTTTTAAATCACCTTTTATTATGCAAAAGCAGATATACACATGATAGAAAATTGTAAAGTACAGAGAATAAAAATAAGAATATAAAATGATTATATCTCACTATTCACAGAATGCCCCTTTAACATTGCAGTAGGTTTCTCTTCATATCCCTCTACAACTTTTATGCCAAAATGAGTTCCTATTGTACATAGTGCCTTGTAACATTTCTGTTATTATTATTCATCTTTTTATTTCAAAAATTTTCATCTTCATTTATGGCTAGGCCATATTCAAATTCCCTTACTTGTTCAAAGTATTTTTAGCTGTTTTGTTGTTTTTTTTTTCTCAAAATTGTATTCCATCCAGCACTACACGTTGCATTTGCTTGTTATGTTCCTTAAGTCTCTTTCCAACAGCCCTGGCTGCCCTGGTCTGTGTGGTCAGTTGGTTGGAGCATCGTCCTGTACACTCAAAGGTCGCGGGTTCAATTCCCAGTCAGGGCACATGGCTAGGTTACAGGTTCATCCTGGTCAGGGCGTGGGCGGGAGGCAGCCCATCCATACTCGTCTCTTGCATTGATGTCTCTCTCTCTCTTCCTTTCCCCCTTTTGCCTCCTCTCTAAAAATCAACAAACATGTCCTCAGATGAGAATAAAAAAATCACAGGCTTGGTTTAAGAGATCAGAACAATCATTCTCCAGAATGTTTCTCCTTCTATAATTGGTTGCTTACTGATTGTACCATTTATCTTGCTCCTCTATCCCATGTACAAGTCAGCCCTCAGTACGGGTTCTGAATTCTGCAATCAACCAACCATGAATCAAATATATTGCTGAAATGTACTCTGTAGTTAGGCCTACAATAGTTGCTAGTTGCATCTGTACTGACTTTTTCCTTGTCATAGTCCCCTATAACAGCTATTTAAATAGCATTTATATTGTATTAGGTAATAGAAGTAATCCAAAGATGATTTAAGATATATGGGAAATTGTGAGTAGGTTATATGCAAATAGTACTCCATTTTATATAGGGGATTTGACCACCTGCAAATTTTGTTGTCCACAGGTGGTCCTGGAAGTAATCCCCCACAGGTACTGATGAACAAATGCATATCTACTAAATAGGAACTAAATGTAAAGCTTGATGCATTAAAGTCAAATACTTTGACATATAATGTGATAAATCACAGAAATGATGTGACTTCATGTTGAATCCCATTGGAAGATACATGTTATCTGACTGTCCCACCTTTTATGATACTAAGATGGGACAAGATGCTGGGTCAGCTGGTAGACTGGGATGATGGAAGCCTGATCCATTTATTGGACAATTATATTTTCCCCCTGGTGGCTCTGCTGGGTAGTGCACTGTCTAAAAATCCAATTCACCTACAATTCACCTAATTGTCTCAACAGTGATTCATGGTCATTTTCTGAACCAATAATTTCATTCATGTTTACAAAATTATGTTTTAATGTTATCACTCCTCATTGATTAGCAGGCATTCTTCTGTATTCACTCATTAGCAGGGCTATTCAGTTATCTTGACGTGTAGCTCTATTGTAAGGGCAGGGTCAATGCTTTTTCCTCATTAGTTAACAATCATCAAAGAAAGGAGTGGCTATTATTGCTGTCTCAGGTCGTTACCAAATAGTGTATTGTCTTTCTGTTTTTATTTATTTTATTTATTTTTTTATTTTTTTTGTTCAGATAGAGTGGGAGGAAGAGAGAGGAAGAGAGAGAGTGAAACATCGATGTGAAAGTGACACATCGAGTGGCTGCCACCCGCACGACCAACCAGGGCCCGGGACAAACTGCAACCGAAGTACATGCCCTTAGCGGGAACCAAACCCGGGTCTCTCTGGACCGCAGGCCGACGCTCTAACCGCTGAGCCAAATCGGCCAGGGCTGTCTTTCTGTTTTTAAAATATTTTTATGATTCATGAATTTTCACTTGATTTGAAGTATTTGAATTCACTACAATACCATTTGTAACTATTATTGTTAAGACTCTGGTGTTGTAGATTACATAAGTTTGGACAAATGTAGAATGACATACACTCATCATTATAACATCATACAGTATTTTCATGGCCCTAAATATCCTCTGTGCTCTGCTTATTTATCCCTTACCCTCTCTGTACCCCTCCCCTTGCAACTGCTGATTTTTTTGTCTCCATAGTTTGCCTTTTCTATAATGTCATATAGTTGGAATCATGCAGTATATAGCCTTTCAAAATCAACTTCTTTTAGTAATATGCATTTAAGTTTATGCCATGTCTTTTCATGGCTGGATAACTCATTTCTTTTTAGCACTGAATAACGGTCTATTGTCTGAATGTAGCATAGTTTATTTATCCATTCACTTACTGAAGTACATCTTACTTCCAAGTTTTGGCAATTATGAATAAAGCTGCTATAAACATCCATGTGCAGGTTTTTTGTGTGGACATACATTTTTAGCTCCTTGGTAAATACCAAGGAGCCTGATTGCTGGATCGCGTGATGAGTATATTTAATTTTGTATAAAACTTCCAAATTGTCTTCCAAAGTGGCTACATCCATTTTGCATTTCCACCAGCTCCACATCCTCATAGTATTTGGTGTTGTCAGTTTTCTGGAGTTTGGCCATTCTAAAAGGTATGCAATAGTGTTTCATCATTGTTTTAATTTGCATTTTTCTGATGACAATTAATGTGACACAATTTTTATATGTTTATTTGCCACCTATATATCTTCTTTGGTGTGTGGTGTCTATTAAAGTCTTGGGTCCACTTTTAAATAAAATTATTTACTTACTATTGGGTTTTTATTATTATTTATTCATTTATTTACTACAGTATACATAGACAAAGTACCAGGTGCTGCGAATACAGAGGAGTCTCTACTTATGAGTGAGATAGTCTCCGGAAGATAATTCTCAAGGTCATTTGCTTGGAAGGTCAAAGTATAACTATAATGATAAATATGAAAACTATTATTAACAATTATTAGTAGGCAAAATTGATGAAGTTTTGTTTGTTAGTCTCTGTACTGTGAGAGCTTTTATGTTCAAAATTCTTAAAAGAGAAGCTTGGCTACAAAAATAAATAAAGCATGAGTTAATAAAATCACGGTCCATGGGTAAGAAGAGAGTAAATGCAATTACATTACATAACCGCTCCAGGAAAGAGGGCCTGAAGGATGAAGATCATTCTCAACTTTTTGTTAACCTTTTGCTCTGGACAATTTCAAAAATACAGACAACTAGACAGAATGCTGCGGTGAGCTTCTCGCAGCTGTCACCTAGCTCAAGAATGTTCAGCACACGCCCAACCTTGTTCATCCATACCTACTCACTTCTCCCTTGACTGTATTATTTGAAACAAATCATAAATCATTCATAAATATTTCAATACCTATCTCTAAATAAAAAGACTTTTAAAAACATAATTCAATACCACTATCATCCTAGAAAATGAACAATAAATCCTTATAATATTAAGTATCTTGTAGTGTTAATATTTTTCCAGTTGTTTTATAGTAAGAATGGACTTTGGTATATATTTAGGGTAAATCCCCTTAATTCTTGGTCCGAATAAAGTAGCATTCCGTGGTGGCAGGGGGTGGGGTGGGACTCCAACACGCCCACCGGGCCCGCTCCTACCAAAACATTTATTTATTTATTTATTTATTTATTTATTTATTTATTTATTTTATTTTTTATCCTCACCCGAGGACATTTTTTTCATTTTTTGTTCAGATAGAGTGGGAGGGAGAGAGAGGAAGAAACATCGACGTGAAAGTGACACATTGAGTGGCTGCCACCCGCACGACCAACTAGGGCCGGGGACAAACTGCAACCAAAGTACATGCCCTTAGCGGGAACCGAACCCGGGTCTCTCTGGACCGCAGGCCGACGCTCTAACCGCTGAGCCAAACCGGCCAGGGCCCTACCAAAACATTTAAAAAAGAAAATAAAGTTTGGGAACACCAAGTCCATTTTAAATACTTCACCAGATTTTGAGTGTTTCTCTTTTGACCTAATGATATAATGAGCAATGTAAATATATTTCCTGATATTGGGGCATCTTACTCTTATGGTGATTTTACTTGGTCATGATGCACTATTACTTTTTTTAACAGAGAATATTTTGATTTGCTTATATTTTATTTAGGATTTTGTAATGATATGAATATTCACAAAGTGTCCATTTTTTAATGTTCTTTGTCAGGCTACGTACCAAAATGAAGCTATCCTTATGAACTGAATTGGCAAACTTTCTTTTTTTTTCCTGAGAGCTAGAACAGTTTAAATGCTATGGAAATTCTCTTTTTTGAAAGCTTAAAAACTCACCCCAAAACCATCTGGGCCTGGCGCCTTTTTTGTTGCTGATTATTTGGAAGATTTTTTAAATTCTTTCACTATTAGTGATCAACTCCATTGTCAACATCTTTTTAAATTCATTTCTGTCATTCACATATTTCTGATTAAGTTTTTCTACTGCTTGACACTGTGCTCATGGATTTTTGTCTGTAATTTCTATATTTAAAATTTTTGAGGTTTTCTTTGTATATTAATTATTCGTAAAATTGTTTAATGGATTTTTGGAAAGAATTGTATCTCTGGGTGAAATTTTGATATACAAACATGTTGAGTAAAATAACCTTATTAATTATATCATTCAAATAATCTATGTCATCATGTATCATTTAGTCTAATGCTGTAATGTAATGATTTAATCTAATTATCATAGCTTTAGTTAATGTATCTTTGTATTTATATATTTCAATTCTAGGCCACTTGGACTACATAAGCTCATCACTATAATAGTTTTATTACAGATTATTTTCTGCTTTCCTATTTTAAAATTTAATTTTGTCTCCCACCGGTGTGGCTCAGTGGCTGAGCATTGACCCGTGCACCAAGAAGTCACTGATTCAATTCCGGGTCAGGGCACATGCCTGGGTTGTGGGCCCCAGTCCCAGTGGGGGGCATGCAGGAGGCAGCCAATTGATGAGCTCTCTCATCGATGTTTCTCTTCTTCTCCTTCCCTCTCTCTGTAAAATCAATAAAGAAAATTGTTTTTAAAATAAATAAATAATATATAATTTTGTCATAAATTGTTATTCTTGGTGTTAGTTTTGTCAACTAGTTTTCCCTTCTCTTTTTATTTTCTTCTTCCTTCCTCCCTTCTTTCCTCCTTCCTTCCTCTCCTTACTTTTTCCCCTCTCTCTCTTTTAAAATATATAATATAAATTTTATACATAAATATAATGTTTATACTTTATAATTTATAATATAAAGGTAATCATTCCCATTTTCTGTTCTTCTTTCTATTTCTTTCTCGTGCTTTTTGAAATTAAAATGTTTTTTTTTCCAACTAATATGAGAATCTTTGATTTTAATACGGTTGTTTAATACATTTATAGTTAGTGTTATAAATACCATAATTTTATTCTATCATTTTATTTTATGCTTTCAGCTTTTTGTGTTTCCTCTGGCTGTGTTGCTCATTTTAAGTCCCTTTCCCCCCAAGTACAGCACCTCATTGGGTGTGAGTGGAGACTTGGAAGCTTGACTACACTACTTCTCCTACAAATGGACCTTGAGAGCTTGTTTGGAGATTTTATCAGGGAGCACAGCTACTCATATACCCTTGACCAAAGACCCAGCCTCTCCTCTGTGAGGAAGGCCGTCCTCTTCGACAGAGCATGGAGGGATGCACATGGGTCCATACGGAGGAGGGGGACACTCGTCTAGCCAGCCAGATTGGCTGAATCAACCCTGGCGATCACTGGGTGACAGATGTCACACAGCCAGATCACCCTCAAATCATAGTGTAGTGTTTTTAAAGAAAGGAGGGAAATTAATAGTTTGAGGGGATGCTAATACACACTCTGGAAAAAAATACATAATACATTCCATGATTAAACAAGATGGAAATATTTGGTGATTTTTGGAGGGGGAACTATCATAAATATAACAAAAATAGGATTCCAAAATTCTCAGAAATTAAGCAATCTGTTTAACCACGTTTAATCAGAGATCACAACCTTACTCGAACTCAGAACACATTTTTCATAATACATTTAGTGACATCGTATGGAATTGCAATTTGTAGGATACTAGGTTGGGAAATGCATCCTACTTTATTCTTTGTTCACCTTTGAATATTCTAACAATACATATTGAACCTATTTTCCAACCCTACTTTGGAGATGATCTCCTGTTTGTGTGTCTCTTGAACTAATTCCTTGGATTTACTGCTGCTCATAACCTGGTATCATGGTGTAATGCTATCACCATTAGAGGCTGCCCACTGAGACATTTTACTAGCAAATGATTAAACTGAACTATTACAAGAGAAATTTATAGTGACAACTGTAGTTTGGCCTCAGGTGGATGTTCAAGTTACTGTTGGTAAAAGAGGAATGTCTAATGGATGGAAAGAGAGACACAGAAGACGTGGGGCTGGCTCAGAGATGGACAGATTGCCACCCAAGGCACGAGACCGGTGTTCAGAGGAGAACATCGTCACGATAAGCTGGTACTTTTATTCCAAGGAGTTCAAAGAACTTCAAAGGCTCCATGACAAAACTATTTTATGAGAGCCAAAAAATACATGTGTGGCTTTGAAACAACCATCAGTGGTTCGATGGTTTACTAGTTTTCAAGGAAAGAGACGAGATGGTCTTTGAGAAAAGTAGTTGAGAAGTAAGAACAAGGCTCTAGGGAGTACTCAGCACCCACTCAGTGTGTCCTGGACTAAGTCATTTCTTTCATTCTCAGTTACAGCAGCTGGAAAAGAACAGAAAAGTAGATGCTTTTTACGTCGTTACATTATGGTCCCGGAGAATCTACACATCTGTGAATGAGTTTGGGGTGTTGCTGTAACAA
This sequence comes from Tadarida brasiliensis, assembly GCA_030848825.1. Taxonomy (NCBI): domain Eukaryota; kingdom Metazoa; phylum Chordata; class Mammalia; order Chiroptera; family Molossidae; genus Tadarida; species Tadarida brasiliensis. The sequence goes on along the minus strand of CM061273.1, from coordinate 13,166,191 downwards.
ACAATGTCACAGTGAACACCCTCACGTATATCTCCATGTGTGTTTTCGAGTGTTTCTCATGGGCAGTATTGGCTGCAACCCATTAGAGGATTATGAACTAAATTTAGTAAGTCCCTAGCAAAATTTTTAAGGGAGATGATAGAGAAATACAAAAAAATACGAGACTGTATCACATAGTTAAGGGAAATGAATGTTTATGAAATTATGTTTTATTTTACTTATACATGTTTATGTATTAGGTACTGAATTGTCCTATAAATATACTTCTTACTGTGGGCGTTTAAATACAGTTTGAAATACACTCCACCTACAGTAATCACCTAGAGATGGATGTAGTGAGTCATGCTGGTTCCAATTCGCTTCGCTAAGTACAGCAATTTCTTTTCCACAGTGGTGCCATCAGCTCACAGTGTCATCAGCTACATTTGAGAGTCTGAATATTTACTAACACATTTTATCACATATGCCAATTATTTCAAGCTAAAGGTTGTAAAACTGGGTGCTATTTCTAATTTCCTGTTTAATTTCCCTGACTGCTAGTAAAGTTGAACAACTTTTCGTAGATCTAATATGGGTCATTTGAGTTTCCTAGTCATTGATTTATTTGTTCTTTCTCTTTGTCTACTTTTGTATTTTTTGTCTTTTTCTTACTGACTTATAGGAACAAATATATATCCACCACTAATATTATTTTCTCTAAGAAATGCAAACTTGCCCTGGCTGGTGTGGCTCAGCGGTTAGATCATCAGTCCATAAACTGAAAGGTCTTGGGCTTGGTTTCTGCTCAAGGTCAAGGGCACCTACCTGGGTTGCAGGTTCGATCCCAGGCCCTGGTTGGGGCGCGTGAAGGAGGCAACCTGTTGATGTGTCTCTCTCACATCGTTTCTCTCTCTCTCTTTCTCTCCTCCCCTCCCTCTCTCCCACTCTCACTAAAAGTCAATAAAAAAAGTATCCTTGGGTGATGATTAAAAAAAAAAAGAAACTTTATGGTGTCTTGCAGTTCAGATATCTTAAAATTTAACATGGTCAAACTCTTCATTTTTTCTTTGTGATTTGTTCTTTTTGTGTCTTGTTTAAGATATGCGTGCCTGTTCCAAGTTCATAAAGACATACTTCTATATATTCTTCTAAAAGTTTTAAAGTTCTGCTTTTCAGATTTATGTCTTTATTCTATGTGGAGGGGTTTGTGCATTGAAGTAGGGATCTACCTTTTTCAGTATGGGGAGCCAACTGCTTCCGCACCGTGTATTCAGTACTTCATTCTCTACTCAGCCCGATAGGCAGCTCTGATTTTTCGAGGACTGCAGCCTTGCATTGATATTTGAAGGATTTCAGTGAGCAAAGAAACAGGAAATGCCGGTTACACGCATTAAGTTAACATTAAAATATATGGGTGTCTTCTATGCAGGAGGCATTGGGTTATGAAGTGATAATAAAGATGTAAATACGACTGTTATTTTTTGAACAATAAATAAGGAAGATCTTCAAGGAAGTCAGGATCTGATATAGTAGTTCTCAACCGTATCAGACTGAGTACTCCTTTTTTTTAATAATATTTTGTTATATTACTGTCCTGGATTTTACTTATGCAGATAATATAACCCACCTGCTCATATATCAAAAAATTAATAAAACAACTTTTTGTATTAAAAATAAAAAAATAAAGTGCTGTATACGAAAATAATAGGTATTTCAATCTGTAAATGCTCGGGCAAGATTCACTATAATAAAGTCATCAGATTCCTACCTATATGTACAATCACCTTGAATGTGACAGCAGCAGTTATATACTCATTATTTAGTTGTTATTTTGTGTTGACTCAATTACCATAAGAAGCATTGGTGCTGAAACAGTGAATAATTAACTAGGTTTTAAACAAAACAAAGTACAATCTTCCCTTGATTCACGCAGTAGCTGCGTTCCTAGACAATCAGTGTATATGAAAGTGTGGAGATCTGCTTTGTATACAATGTAGCATTACATTCTAGGTTCAGAGGAGTAGAAACTGGGTTTTCAACTACATGAATGTCTGTCCAGCTAAACATTCAAAAACCAAGAGATATGAAGGACACTTTTTGTGTGGGCCTGTCCCTTGCATTGCAGGAATGTCCTACCTCTCCCTGGCTAAATGCCAACAGTAGCCTCTAAATCGTCGTGACAACCAAAAAATACCTCCTCTCCACTGATAAATTCCCAAAATGCTCCCCAGAAGATAGCACCACCCCTATTGAACCACACTGGTTTAGAAGTAAGAGCAAGAAATATCAAAAGTGTTACAAGGAGGACGTCTGCAGGTATCCACGGGACATCGGTCCAGGACCCTTGGCGGATACCGAGATCTGTGGATGCTCACGTCCCTTCCAGAAAACGGCCTAGAACAATGGAGCCAGTTGCCCCTCTGCCTCTGAACACAGGATCTTGCATCTGCAGATGCAAAAGCCAGGATACAGAGAGCTGACTGAATATTTACTGAAAGAAATTCCTGTGTTAGTGGAGTTCCTCAGTTCAAACCTGTGTTGTTCGAAGGGCAGCCATGCAACAGGGGAGTGGCCTGTCACCAGGGTGGGGTTACGTGTGGTCGGCAGTGGGAGCAATGACAGACAGCAGGAACCCAGACAGGAATGACGAACAGATGTTACTCAGCTGGTCGAGTCTGAAGAGTGGGGTTGAAAGCATTTCTCATTTCTCTATAAAGAAATCCTCTCCTTTTCTGCTGTTAGAAGGTGATTGTAAGTCACAAACAGTGAAAAAAAATGATACATACAAAAATTAACCAAAGTCAGACCCAATGCCCCCCATCACCCAGGATTCAAAACATTCTTTGTCTTAACTAGGTTACGATGAACAGATGAAGACAGTAAAGATACATCTTTTTTTTTTTTTTAATTTGAGGAAACAGATGTATTTCCCCCCTGACCTCACTTCATCAGAAGCCCTTGCGTGGCTCCGTTACCCGCGGAGCTGGAAGCTTTGCCTCTATATCTTACTGGTTTGTTACTGTATCTCTCCCTCGACCTGATATCTGCAAAAGGAAAGAGAGACAACCAAGAGACCTTTCATCTTTAAAGGCCACTACTCCTTATATGACCCCTGAAAGGTCATTTCTCCCCTGATACCTTTATTTTAGCACAATAGGCAAGCGATAGGGAGAATTAGAAGACTGGCTGAATTATCATGCAGAATGTTCTCTGTGTAAATTCATTAGTGCAACCAGGAAATTCACAGCTGGGACGGACTGCAGCAAATAATGCCTGTGGCTTCCTCCAGAGAGGTGACAGCTAAACCCTAACCTAATCAAAACGATCCCAAGTGACACATGTTCTACAAGGAGACGTGATGTCACTAGACGAGGCAATTCTCGCTGTATTTAATTGTCCCAACATAATGTCTCTGATTATAACTCCTTCACATTTGTAAACATGTTTTGCCATTACTGGATATGAATTTTGGATTCCAAGGTAACCTGGGGCTGTGATTAAGAACAGCACGTCCTCAACACGGGGTCTGTGCTTAGTATAATGAATGTTTGCTGAAGAATACATGCATAGACGGTTGGCTCCAAGAAATCAATCAGACGAGCAAGCACCCTCTGTTCACTTATTCTGCTGATATTATTTCAGCATGTTATCCATACTCCCAAATCACCAGCTAGATCTATAAGGAAGACCCAGTGAGACTTTAAAGCAAGAAGCCCTCAAGCTAAGAGGAATTTGGAAGTGAGCCTAAAATACAACTGATGGCATCTGGTTTTTCTTTGTCAATTGATCGCAATGTTCACACTCAATATTTCCATTCATGTCTTTCTCTAGCACACCCATGCCTGTCCTGGGCTACAAGGCAACCTTAAAGAGAGAAATAAGCCCGGCCGGTGTGTCTCTGGTTGAGCATCCACCCATGTACCAAGAGGTCGCCAGTTCAATTCCCGGTCAGGACACATGCCCAGGTTGTGGGCCCGATCCCCAGTGGGGGGCACGCAGGAGGCGGCCAATTGATGTTCTCTCTCATCTATGTTTCTATCTCCCTCTCCCTCTCCCTTCCTCTCTCCCTGAAATCAATAAAGAAAAATATTTAAAAAAGAAAAAAAGAAAGAGAAATAAAATACTGAGGCAAGTAAATACCATTTAATATCCTTAACATACCTGACAGGACTTCTGTAATGATAACATGAACAAATGAGGTTCCAAGTATTTCTGAAACTGTTCAGCACAGCTGTTTGCTGAGTGTCTGGTATGTGTCAGTCACAAACCTGTATGTTTAGAATATGAATATGGGTAGGACTTAGCTTCTGTCCTAAAAGAGCTGACAGTCCAGTGAAAATACTGACATAAAAAGTCACTATAATCTCAGGACAGAATTGAAGCTTGTTCAGAGATATTTTAAAAGGGACTGCAATCTATTGAGTTTTAATATCTATGCATATGATACATGGAGGACACGGTGTCTTAGAACGTGAGACAATTGAAAGATCTGATGATAGTAACTGAGCCAGGTCAGTGAGCAGGGACAGGTGGGACAGGGAAACTGAGGCAGAGCTGAACAAACTGGCTGAGCAATGTACAGTAGATACAGAAGGTCCTCTCCCTAGAAATAACATCTAAGCCTCAGCTGTATTTCAGCTCCAGGCCCAGAAAAGCAGCAAAACCAGGTGGGCAGCACCAGGACCAGCTGCAGTGACTAACGACCCCCTGCCCTGACGCTGACCCATCAGTGAGGACCACGACCCTGAAGGAGCACACCTAGAAAACGGATGACTATTCTGCTGAAACCCTCCCCTGAGAACCGCCCCCCCCAAGATTCCCGCCTGAGAGAGAGAAATAAAAGCCTCAAGACAAAGGACCCAGGGCAAGCTCTCCTTCCCAGGAGCACACCCTCCTCTTCTTCCCCCACAGGCATGCGTCTCCTAGACTCTAAGGGACCCCACGAGGCCTCAACCAGGGCAGCAATGGGCAGCGGCAGCTCATCCCAGGCAAACCCCTGAACATGTCCCCAAGGCCCCTTATCTCTGACTTCTTAGTGAGCAAAGCAGCCCAGCTGGCTCATGTCCCCAGCCCAGGCTCATTCTCCAGCCCTTCCTAGAGGTTTGATAAACCTCCTGTAAAATTCACTTGGACTTGTGTTGTGAAACTTCTCCTGCAGGAAGTCGAGAACCCACACCCTACCGGCTGGCCCTAGACAGACCCACTCGGGCCAGGTCCCCTTTCCAGTAACAACAACCTGTGGAAATAAATAGTGCGAAGAATTGTACATAGTCTTATTACACACACACACACACACACACACACGTAGGCAAAATAATTCCGAGGGACATACCTTGGGTTTAGAAATCAAGTTCTGTTCTCACAAAGGTTGGTGATCACCCATAACCAGGTGCAGCTTGTGCGCTTCGGTGTCCTTCCTCTGTCTCTTCTCGTCTGGATTGTGCTGGATGCCTTCTTTTTGCTAAAGGGTCTTATTGGAAAGGTTTCATCTTTTCTAACAGGCTTACTAAAAATACAGAATCTTTATGAATCGATGTCTTTCCAATTCTTTAGTTCTCTTCAATACATTCAAATGAGGCTTTTAACTCTCTAATCTGAACGTTGCCTGTTTATTTATCTCTCTGACTTTTTTGGGGTAACTGTGTTCTGATAAATATACTTTCTAATCATTCACTTGCCAATACAGGGGAGGTGTCATTGACTTAAAGTGGAGAAAGAGCTAGCTCAGAGGCTGTAGTTTCCATTTCAAGAGAAGGAAAATACCATACAGATGCTGAGAACTCCCTCTGAAAATATTCTTTCTTATCCTCACCACCTGGGAATAATCGTTCCCCTACCCCATAACCTGGAGTTATTCCATCCACAGCGGAAGCGACCATCAGAGGTTCTCTCCTGGTGGAGACAGGCACTGAGGTCAGCGTTGGGGTCCAGGCTGCTGTTGGTGGTGGCTCCTGTGTACAGCAGATGAGGGAGCAGTGGACCCAGCCTGAGGAGGCAGGAGACTGAGCAGAGATGTCAGAACCTCTGTGCCCTCATGGCATTTGCTGGGGGCAGGGCATGATGGCTTTGGCTATCAGGAGATAGATTTCAGGTCTGCCTTCTCAGTTGTGGTTCTGACTGGTTCACGAGGCCACTGCAGCAATGCTGTCCCTTGTCTGCCTGCGACTTTGATGTCTGCAGCTGGTAAAATTATAGTCTCCTCCTCTCGCCCTGCTTCATGAAGCCCACCTCCCACCCCAGGTGGTCTGCCCGACATCCATAAACAACAGTCTTACCTCTGCTTCAGCTTTCAGATGCATTCTGTGTCCCTCCACGGGCTGGGAAGGACCTCTGCCTGGCTTCCGCGTCACGCAGGAGCTGAAAGTCTCCCATGTGCTGGATCGTCTGTTGTCAATTTGTCATTATAGTCACTGTCCTAACGTTCATTCTGCATATTGACACACTAGAAACTACATTTTCTAAAATCCTCTTTCCCATAATGGCCCAGGGTAGAGTTTCCTAATGAGACACACTCACAGGACATTTGGAAGATGGGTGAGGAGAGGCATTACGTGCCAGAAGCAGCCAAACACGTGAGCAGATGGGAGGTGCTCAGTGTTCTGGTATGCTCTTGAGAAACTCCCAAGTCGGTGTTCCAGACTGAAATCCCGGGGGCGTCTTTCTGTTCCGATCCTTTACACTTGTAGTTTTCCAATGGTTATCTAAGACCATAAGTCCTTACAAAAAACCCCTCATCCCCAAAATCATCTAGTATTTTCTTTTTCTTGACCTAATCCTGACTAACAAACACCTGTAGTCTCTTCTTAGAGACCCACTGGGAAATCGGGTGAATGCTCTTCTGCTTCGGGTTTCTACCCACCCTACAGGTCTCCTCTCCCAGGCCTGGGCTCGGTGAGCTCTGTCACACACTCACCACTGTCTTCTCCTGGTCCCCCCTTCCCTCATTATTGGTAGGAAGGGGCTGAGCTGTTATTTGCTACATATAATACTATGTAATCATAGTAAATTATCTCACTCAATATTAAAAGACATTTAAATAGCCAATGGAATAGTCAGATTTAGTTGGAAATCACTACAATGGGAAGGTGAGAGGAGAGAGAGGAGATGAAGGAGAGTGAAAGTCAGTGATCATGGCAGAGCAATGTCTAAAATGCAAAAAATCAGATAAAAGGTAATATGAACATGCTACTTAGAAATGTTGAGTTACCCTTCAGAACCAACCTAAGTAGTTTAAAGTGATGGCTCTGGAAATGAAGACAAAGAGGCATGGAGAGATTGTGACAGAAGATGGTTATTTTTCATTTTAAGCCTTTTGGTAAATTTTTTTTTAGTCTCGTATATGTATTACCTCAATTAAAATATTTTTTGGAAATGAGAAGCAGCAGTAGTTGGCAGTGGTGGACAGAAGAAGGCATGGAGGCTTCTCAGGAGAAATGTGATTCCATCCCTTACTGCCCCCCCGCCCCCGCCGCCGTGTCTCCCCTGTCTCAGTGCATGTCGCAGGCCAGCTGCCCGCCTCGGGGAATCATCAGAGAGGCACCAACACCCCAAACAAACGCCTGGGACACACAACGCAAACAAAGCAAACAACCGTCCCTCAAGGTCACACCCAGGAAGCTGGAAAGTTTGGAGAGGTCATTTATGATCCCCAAAAAGGAACCTTTCTTTTCATCTTCTTGTCTTTCATCTTTCACAAGACAAACACAGAAACATGTCATGAAACAAATGTGAACTGGAGAGGGCAGACTCTATGGTGTGCTCAGGTCGGAGGCTGAGGGAGCCATGTGGACATGGAACGAGCAGCCCCAAGGGCAGTAGCATCGGAAGGGTCTGGGGACCGATTGCCTGGGAGGGAGTGCAGTCACAGAGGTGCTGTTTAGGTGAGCGTGGGTAGGGTTGCCATTTCAGGCAGCCAAGACTGGGTAGAGACAGGTAGGACGTTGGAAGGTAAGGGTTGTGTGGCTGCATCATGACTGGATAACATAAATAACTACTTGGTAAACTGGGAAAAGGAAAGCTGGCCATTGTATGAGTTTGCGGGGGCTGCCATAACATGATATAACAGACTGGGTGGCTTAGACAACAGAAATCTATTTTCTCACAGTTTGGAAGGCTGGGAGTCCCAGATCAAGGTGTAGGCAGGGTTGCTTTCTTCTGGGCCCCTGTCCCTGGCCTGCAGGTGGCCTCTCTCCCTGTGCCCTCGCATGGTCTCCTTGCACTCTCTGTATCGGATGTCCCCTGCTTCTGGGGATACCAGTCATATTCAGTGGCCCCATCTTAACGTAATCACCACCTCCTTAAAGACCTTATCTTCAAATACAGTCACATGATGAGGTACTAGAGGGGAGGACTGCAACATGTGAATTTGGGGGGGGACGTAATTCAGCCCATAAAGGCCGTAATGCCACATCTGATACAGCATGACACTTTCTCCCCTCCCCCTTCCAGATGTTGTGCAAATATCCTAATGTGGCTGTCTTAGTCTCTGTGTGTGTTTCTCAGCCCTAATTCTCTCCACCCCACCCCCACCCCACTAGCTCATTACTTGGCTTTTTCACTGCACATAGAGTCTTTGAAGATGTGACATCACAAATGCTCACTGCACAATTCTTGCTGATTGTGCACTTTCCAAAAATGTTGCCTAAAATGAAACTCACCCATGATAGAAAAATAATAGTAACATGATCCTTAAATCGCGTTGCATAGCCTGCATTCCTGAATTAAAAACAAAATACAGGTAATTTCTGAGTTTAAAAACAAACATTTCAATATTTTCATGATTGGTGTTTGTGATAACGGGGTTGCTCATCCGTGCTCCAGGCAGCGGTTGAAATGCTGGGTGTAGATGCAGACACTGCAAGAAGTCTGCTGCCAGATGGGACAGAGACCGTTGGCCGCACTGCCCCGGGCGGGTTGGACAGCCAGCCACCCTTGCATCTCTGCCCCCAGAGAAAGATTGCAGCATGTTTCCTTTGGGGACAAGCTGCACACACCGCAGACACGCCTGTGCTTGCGGGTTTCAACGTATTTAGTTCCTGCAAACTGAGTATATTTCTTTCCGTGTGTTTCAGCCATTAGAAGCCAATTTCTAACATAAAAATGAATAGTTTTCCCAAAGCATTATCATCCTTTTGACTTACATTGTTTCCTAATATAATACACGAATGTATTAAAGCCACCTCACGGTGGCGTGAGGACTTGGCTGAAGATCGAACACTTAACTTGGGTCGTCACCGAGGAACTGTGTGCACGTTCGAACGTCTCTCTGCTGGCAGGCGGCATGAGCCAACGCCAAGGCCTCTGCGAGTGACCTTTCTGCTGACATTCTGTGAAATGTTGACAAAAGAAACGCGTAATTGTGAGCCTGGAATTTGTACCTATTTAAATTAGCATCAGGAAAAAAAGTGCATAAAACCAGATTGAGGAAATATGAGAAAATAATTCTGCCTCCTACCCCGGGCCACAATGCCAAACTGATCCAGGGAAGCACAGAAAACACCATCCGAATGGTGCCGTGGTGCCTTAAAATAAAAATCTAAGTAGAGGCTGACATCTCTTCAGCTTTGCAAAGGACTGGATTTTATTTTTATTTTTTGGTCTTTTGTCGTTGGTTCCTCAAATGTTTTTAAAAAATCCTCACCCAAGGATATTTTTCCGTTTATCTTCAGATAGAGTGGGAGAGAGAGAGAGAGAGAGAGAAACATCGATGTGAGAGAGATCCATCGACTGGTTGCCTCCCACACGACCCAGACCAGGGCCGGCGACCGAACCGCAACGGAGGTACCTGCCCTTGACCAGAATCAAACCCGCAAGCCAAACCAGCCAGGGCGGTTCCTCAAACCTTTGACAGATGGAAAGAACAAATGTTTTTTAAATGATTCAGTTTTTTGGATTCAAAAAGAGGTGAAGCACGAATGGAATGAGCTTTATCTTAATGTTATCTGACATTTATTTTCATTCTTCCCTGACATTCTGGAATACAGGCTTTTTAGGGTCTTCTCCTCATTTCAGTTTTCTTTCTTTCTTTTTTTTTTTTATCCTCCCCTGAGAATATTTTTGCATTTATCTTCAGATAAAGCGGGAGGGAGAGAGGGAGGAAGAGAGAGAGAGAAACATCGATGTGAGAAAGACACATCTATTGGCTGCCACCCACACGACCCCAACTGGGGCCGAGGACAAACTGCAACTGAGGTACGTGCCCTTAGCGGGAACCGAACCCGGGACTCTCTGGTCCACGGGCCGATGCTCTAACCGCTGAGCCAAACCGGCCAGGGCTCCACATTTCAGTTTTCAATAAGCCAGTCTTTTGTTTTCTCTGTCTCCCCTGGACAGAGTCACTTCTTATCTCAGACGGCTCTTTCTGGAAGCTAAATCCATCTTGGGTGTCTTTGATTTCAAGTAATAGAAATATATGCTACCTTTCTTTTTTTTTTAATTTTTTTTCTTTATTGATTTTAGAGAGAGAGGAAGGGAGAGGGAGAGAGAGATAGAAACATTGATGAAAGAGAACATCGATTGGCCACCTCCTGCATGCCCTCCACTGGGGATCGGGCCCATAACCTGGGCATGTGCCCTGACCGGGAATTGAACCAGTGACCTCTTGGTGTGTGGGTCGACGCGCAACCAGTGAGCCACACCAGCCAGGCTATGCCACCTTTCTTAAAAAGGAATCTATTATAAGGAAACGGGGATTTTACCCCCTCTCAGGTGTGGAAATTGCAGGCCCAGCCTCACTGGCCTGGGAAAGGGTCTGAGATCAAACTAGAAAGATGTGTCCCCCCCACCCCCACCTGCCTCTGGCCACCACCATGAAGCCCAGACCCTGTGCCATTACAGTCTCCTTAAGGAGACCTCAAAAGTAGTTACGGTCGTCCCTCGTTTATCGCGGTTAATCCCTTCCAGACTCTAGCGGTTGCACCTGGCCTGGAAGGATTCCTGGGGCGCTCGAATACATAGGCCTACCGTCCATACGTACAGTCATTTTAATTTTAATTGTAATACAGGGGTGTATAATGGACTCAGACAACCGAGCGTGCGCTGTGTCATTTTCACTGTCTCGATCACCTTTTTAATGAATATATTTGAGAAAACCGCGATAGAGTGAAGCTGCGAACGTCAAAGCGCGAAGTGGCGAGGGACGACTATAGTTACTTACAAGTAATTCAAAAGCATGATTTCACTGAACTGCATGACTGTGAAAATAGCAACTACCTCACCATATCGCTGCAGAGACCAGAGGAGCTGGCTTGCCATCTGGGCCAACTCAAAATAAACACATAATAGAGGAAATACCAAATTTTTAAAAATGACAAGTGGAAATGAGGTCAAGAAGATCTTCTGAAACAACAGAAAACTGTTCCTAAAAGCTTTTCTGATTATTCATAGCAACATTATAATTCCATTACTACCTGTATTCTGTAGCGCCTGGCAGGCTGCCTGAAGCTAGGCGAGGGCATGCTGGCTGGGAAAGGAGAAAGATACGAGTAACCGGCAAGCTTGCAAAGCTGTGTTCCAGTGACTGGTCATTAACACCTGCACATCTCAGTGGCAGATTTCTGGATGGTAGTTTTGCAATGAACAACAAACACTTTAAATGTGCACACCTGCCCAGCCGGTGTGGCTCAGTGGTTGAGCGTCACCGGTTTGATTCCCGGTCAGGGCACATGCCCAGGTTGTGGGCCGATCCCCAGTGGGGGGCATGCAGGAGGCAGCCAATCGATGTTCTCTCTCGTTGATGTTTCTATCTCTCCCTCCCTCTCCTTCCTCTCTCTCTAAAATCAATAAAAGAAAAAAAAATTTTTTTTAATGTGCACACCCATTAATAGAACTTCAGATTTGGAAATCGATTCTAAAGAAACAAATAGAGAAGTGAGCATGTATTTAGCTGAAAGAATTTGCACCGCAGCATTTTTATGAGAGCAAAAAAGTTGAAAGCTCGGTGAACCCCCAACAGAGCCTTCACTAAACCCCTTTAGTTCAATAAATTCCAGATAGCCATTAAAAATTGTGCTGGAGAAACATTTTCTTCACATGAAAAGATGTCCATAATATGTTTTAAGTAAACAAGTTTACAAAATAATATATTTAATGCGATTCCACTCCTGTCCAAAATATACATGTAATTATATATGCAGAGAAAAGTATTTCGGAGAGAAGGTATTTGTTCACAGGGTTTATGAGTGACGGATTATAGGGAAATTTTTTCTACTTAAAAAAAATTGTTTTCTACTTTTTTCCATAATGAACAGGTTTAATAATGATAATAAATAATAATAATAATAAAGTCAGTGAGCCTTCTCGTCAGTGGAGGCTCCTTTTGTAATGCAAACAGTCACATCTTCTGTTGCTTAATATGGGGCATATTTGTTCCCTGTGGGGTGCCTTCCCTTACAGATGAAGAATTCGTCATTTCTACCATTTCGGGTCCATGTTCTCACCATAGTCTTTCCTTCAAGGAGAGTTCAATTTTGTCAAAGTGGACTTTGAGTTTCTGAAGTGGAAAACCTCAGCATCATACACACAGCCTCCATCCACTGACTCAATTGTCGGGGACGTGGTTTGGGGTCTTCTGCTCTGAGCGGGAGTTTGCACTTCTGTGGGCGTGTGCCCAGGTTGCAGCCCTGGGCCGCAGCTTTCTGGGTTCTGTAATGAGGGGTGCAGCCCCTGAGGGAGTGGAAACCCCAATGGGCTCTGGTGGAGAATGGGCACTTTTCAGCTCTCCACTCCCCGGCCGTCAATGTCTGCCCCTGCCTGTTGTTTCTTCTGAATACGCCCAGACCCTGGAAAGATTACACTGGGAAAAAATTCTTTATAGGTCAGTACTTCTATTTTTGACAGGTGAACTTCCACTGACCTCCAAGGAATTCTGCCTCTATAGACCAGGCTAACGCAGCATTCTGCAGAAAACAAATAAAAAGAATTATTTCATTAACTGGACTGAAAAAGGTATCACCCTAATTCTTGACATGCTAATGATTGCTGGTTCTTGAAGGTGTTAATTTTCAAACTCCAGTGTGGAAAATGTGTTCATTCCCCCCAGAAACTCGGCATTAGCCTTTTTATTTCTCTTTTCTTTACCTAATCTGGATATTAGTTCACATTTGGATTTTGGCCTAAATAAATTAATTAGAAATAGATACATTTAAAAATAAGTACATGTTTAATATTACCCCCCCAAAAGAAACTGTATTACCAAGCACAGTTACACAAAATAGAATGTTTGATCCTAGAAACAGCGCCCCCCTTTCATCTGAGAATGGCAATGGGATGAATGGCTTTTATCACATGTCTAAAGGCCTTTTTACTTTAGGGAGAACTGGGCTTTTACTTATAGTGTGTGCTGATCTTCATTGCTAATGCTTCCCCATTTAAAAAAAACTTTCATTCTGTATTTGTTTTAATGTGAAAGAGAAAAAGAAAGCAGATATGTAAATATGGACTTTTCTTCTCTAATCCCTGGGCACACTGTGGGTGCTCTGAGGTGCACTCTCTCGGTGGGAACAGCTCATGATGTCACGCCTCTATTTGCTAAGCATCTACTTTTTCAATAGTAGTCAAGTTATTTTTATAAAACTACTTCTAAAATAAGGGGAGGGTGTGGGTAACAGCTAGGATCAGAGGAGGTTAGTGAGACTAGGGGTTTCAGAGTTTCCCCCTCAGACTGCAGGAGGAAGAATTCTGACAAGTAAGTAAAGAATAGTAAAGCTAGTTGAGCGTCAGCCCATGCACCAAGAGGTCACCTGTTCGATTCCTGGTCAGGACACATGCCCAGGTTGTGGGCCAGATTCCCTTTGGGAGACATGCAGGGGGTGGCCAATCGATGTTCTCTCTCATCGAAGTTTCTGTCTCTCTCTCCCACTCCCTTCCTCTCTCTCTAAAATCAATAAAGAAAAAAAAAAAGGAATAGTAAAGCTGGAAGGAATGCTGGTGGTCAAGTATAAGTACCTCATTCTAGCGTTTTGATAACTAAGGAGCCAAACGCTGGTCACTCCCTCTATGTCTTCAATGACAGATGACAGTCTGGTCTGAAGTCTTCCCGCTGTTTCAAACTTGACTCCCCACCTCCACGCCACCCAGCTTGGCTAGAATGTAGATGGGTCCCAGAGCTGCTAGGTATTGCTGCTACTCATGACCCAGTCTAATTCAATTCCATTCTGCAATCACAAATTGCATCTTACTCCATCAGGCTTTCTTGCAGGCAGTGGGTTGTGTGTGGGGGTGAGGGCTGGCGTGGGGGCATGGCCTAGCAGAAAGAACCCAGGCTTCTGACCAACCAGATTTGAAAATCCACACCCCAGTCCTACTGCTAAGTGTTGGATCTTGGCCACATTATAAATTTACAAGCCTCAGCTCCTCATCTGGACTATGGGGATGGTCATCGTACTGTCCTGAAGGACTGGAGTGAGAACTAGAATGGGCATAAGCAAAATACTTAGCTCTCTGTGCTTGCTCAACAAATAGTAGCTGTTACTACTCTGATGTCCACTTCTAAATAAATGAAACAGTCTCCGTCCTTCAGGAGCTGAGAGTCCAGTGAGATGCCCATTGGGCAACATGGCCCTGGATTCGTTTGCACCTGCATAAGTTATAGCAGCTTTCTCAACCTAAGCAACACTGCGGTCAGGAAATTATCGAAGTTTCCTATCACAGACCCTAGGAGTGAGGAGGAGAAGAAAGCAGAACCTTGGAACGGGATAAATTAGACAGGGTAAATGCTGTACCCTAAATTTGTCTCTTTCGCCAAATCCGGTTGCTGAAAAAACTCACCTAAAAACATGAGATATTTGTCCTAATTCTGAACAAACTTCGAAATGGAACAGGTTCAAATTGGAGCTCAGCGGGAATGTGGCTACTTCCTGAAATCCTCTGTGCTTGTGTGCATGTCCTCCTGCTAGTCAAAGAGCCTGTGGGGGAGATAAATACGACCAAGATGTCTCTCACAGAGCAGTGCTTGATTTCCGTTTTCATTGCTTTGTCCACATGTTAGATAGAAATGTCTGGTAGCTAACTCACAGTGCTGAACTGGTCTTGGGTGAACACATATTCCTGGCTATAGCATAAAGCAGAGAAAAAACATTTTTATATGTTTCAATATTTTGTCTTACCCACCATTTTTCACTTCTCTGAGTCTACATATCTATAGGAGGACCAATCTGTGCTTGGATGGGAAAGACCTTCAACCAATCTTGATTTTACCTCCAGATTTCAAGGGCATTTAACCAGGAGCACAATTCTCACTGAAGTCTTCTGATTGGCAAGTAGGAGCCGCCTGATGAATTCCTTCCTGGTTTTTGTTTTTTTGTTTTGTTTTGTGTGTGTGTTTTTCTGGCTTTCTGGTGACTTTGTGTAATCTGTCCTCCTGGCCTATGGACGTACCTAACTATCCCATTTTATTCAAATAGATTGATTTAAAATACTGACTGTTCTGTAACTTTGTGGATTCAAAAGAAAATACGATTCCTTGTCCTGAAGGCATTTAAAATCTAGCTGGAGAGACAAGAGTCCCAGAGTAGTATAGTGCCGTCATTAAGAACCTGACTTTTGGGCAAAATGTTAACTTTGTTTTCCACTAACTTGGGACAATTAACTTAAACAATCTGCTTCATTTATTTTTATTTTTTATTTTTTTCCCTTTATTGATTTTAGAGAGGAAGGGAGAGGGAGAGAGAGATAGAAACATCGATGAGAGAGAACATTGATTGGCTGCCCCCCACTGGGGATCTGGCCCACAACCTGGGCATGTGTCCTGGCCGGGAATCGAACCGGTGACCTCTTGGTGCATGGGTTGACGCTCAACCACTGAGCCACAACGGCCGTATTGCTTCATTTTTTTTTAATCATGAAAATGGGAATAAACATATTTATCTTATAGGATGATAAGAGAATTAAATATGATCACGTACTTAAAGGATTTAAAAGTGTCTGAACTCACTATCAGCAAGCGTGTTGAGCTGTTGATATTATTGTTAAAAACTGAGAAGGACAAGGCCATCAGTGGAGACTGGAAAGGGGAGTGAGCCGTGCTGTGACTGATTAGAAATGTGGTTTGTGGGTGGCAGTGGCAGCGATGTGTTGAGTGTCTGGGAGAGCTGGGTATTGAAGGGGACTCTCTGAGGTGGCCTGAAGGATGGTGGGCCGAGCCAAGGTCCCACATGTGTGGGATTAAAGTCGGCAGCATCAGTGTGAACTTGTGATTCTCGTTAAACCTTAGGGTGTCTTAAAAGCCTTAGTGCAGTTTTATGCTCTAAAAAGTTCAGAAATGTGAATGTCGTGTACTTTCCAAACTTCGTTTCAAAGTTTATGTCTTGTATACTTTCCGAAATTTGAAACATTAATCTTTAATCATATTTGGTGCTGATCAGCGTTTGCCATGTAAATCAGAGGGACTGAAATTAATATGAAAATGTGTTAATAAAGTTCGCAAAATTAAATAAGTGTAAAAGAAATGTACATAATAACTCAAATTTTATTTGGATAAGTTTGTAATTTTTATACTTTGAGTTATTAAAGCTTAAAAGTGCACAAGATGTTTGGGGCATAACTGACATAACTGATGACAAAATAGTTGTAGATTATGTGTAGATGAGGGTACAGACACGTGTATTTGTATGTGTACACATATATTCCCTACCTCTGACCACTGTGAGTGCTTCTAACCATTCACCACCTCTCCCCAAAGCAACACACCATCTAGTGTCCAGGCTGTTCTAAATACTTCACTCAAACAAACCTACGCACCTTGAAGGAATGGCCAGATGCAGGGATGGGGCAATGACATCCAGGACGACCCTGGAACATTGTGCCAGAAAGTCAGGGAGACCTTGGATAAGGGGGGGCACCTGTCGGAGGGCACAGAAGTCCACTTGTAAAATCCCACAGACCAGCGCGGGACAATTTGAGCATTGTGGGGGCTAAAAAAATATATAAACACTTTTCCTCCCAAATTCTCAGTTCCTCTGGTTGGGCTAATCATTAACTTAACACAGAGGGATTAACAGGAGAAATCGAATTTTAATAACATGCACATGGAGAATCGTATAGCTGTGAAAATTCCGAAGCCAGTGAAGCAACACTGGGTATGTGAGATATTTCTGGACAAAAGAGAAAAGGGGGGAACGAGGTATTCGATTTCGGGAGTGAGGATGGGCAGTTTACAGGTAGTTGAGGAAGAACTGACCACACATGGCAGGGACATTCTTGCCGGGTGACTCAGACAATGGGACATGGGCATCTAATTAACAGGGCCTGTCTGAAGCCCTCCTACTGACCACACTTAATTCAAATTAGACAATATCCTAAAATCTCCTTTCTGAACCAGGTGTCTCTGTCTGAATCTCTTGGGCAGCAAAGGAGGGAGGGTAAAGGTTCTTTCCGAGTCTTTTGTTTCTTAATTTACAGTTTAGAATCAATACTCCAAAAAGGCAGCTTTGGGTCGGTTAAACTTTGTTCCCTTCAGCATCAAAATATTGGATTGCTGCCACGTATCCAGTAAGGGCTTGATATCCAAAATATATAAGGAAGTCATGAAACTCAATAGCAAAAACAAACAAACAAATAAAAAACAAATAACCCAATTAAGAAGTGGGCAAGGGAGCTGGATGGATGTTTTTCCAAGGAAGACATACTCATGGCCAACAGATGCAAGAAAAGGCGCTCAGTATCACAAATATCAGGGCAATGCAAATCAGAATCATGATGAGCTATCACCTCACAGTTGTTGGAATGCCATTGTCAGAAAGACAAGAAGCAAGATGTACTGGGAGGGTGTGGAAAAGGGGGAACCCCTGCACTGGTGGTGGGGTGTAAAGTGGTGCAGCCACTGTGGGAAGCAGTATGGAGGTTCCTCAGAAAGTTAAAAATGGAAAACCATATGATCCAGCAATTCCACTTCTGAGTGTTTATCCAAAGGAAATCACCGTCTGGAAGAGGCCTTGGTACGCCCGTGTTCATCGCAGCGTTATTTGTAATAGCCAATGTATGGAAACAGCCCAAGGACTCATCAACACATAAATGGATCATGAAAATGTGAGCATATATATGTACATAAATATTACTCAGCCTTTAAAAAGAAGGAAATACTGTAATCTGAGTATTTATTATGGATGAATATTTATTATGCTATATGCAATAAGCCAGAGGAAGACAAATACCATGTGATATCACATGTGCAATCTAAATAAAAGAGTCAAACTCATAGAAACAGAGAGTGGACAGTGGTTGCCAGGGTGTGAGGGGTGGGGAACTAGAGAGAGGTTGGTAAAGGGTACACACTTTCAGTTATAGGATGAATAAGTTCTGAGGATCTAATGCATAACATGGTAACTATAGTTGATAACACTGTATTGTATAGTTGAAATTTGCTAAGAGAGTAGAACTTACATGTTCTCACCAAAAACAGAACAAAACAATCCCCCCACAAAGAAAAAACTGGGTAAACCAGTGAGGTTAGCAGATGTGTTAATTAACTCGATGGGAGAGAATCCTTTCATCATGTACATATACATATATCAAATCATCACATTGTACACTTTAAATAGAATTTTATTTGTCAATTGTACCTCAATAAAGCTGAAAAAAATTTGGATTGCCAGCCACATACTGATATAAATAAATACATACATACATACAGACTGGAATCGTCTTTCTTGCAGTAGAATGTCAGCTAATGCATGTAGAAGCAATGATTGGCGTAAAAGTCACTCTGGCAGCCTTCATGGTAGCAGGTGATTCAAAGACTGTTAGAATTCTGACAGCTGTCCCAACCAAGTTTCCGTATTCTTTCTGATCCTATTTAGGAACGTTCATTACATTTATTTATTTGTTGTGTCTCATTATCTCTTTCTATCTAGAAGAGTTTCTTGGTCTTCCCCTGCCCATCACGTCTTTGCACCTTAAAGAGTACAAGCCCTTTGTCCTCCACGGGACCCTCCACCTGAGTTCATCCAGTATTTCCTCGTTACCACACGCTGGTCCTGTATTCTCAGCAGAAATATCACAGAAAGGACCTGGGCATCTCTCTGTGTCTTGCGTCAGGGGCCATATAATGTCCATTCATGCTCTGTTATGGACTGAATGTTTGCGTTCCCCTAAAATTCGTATGTTGAGGTTTGAAACTGCAGTGTGATAGTATGAGGCGGTGGAGCCTTAGGTTTAGATGAGGCAGGTTCTCATGAAGGAATTAGTGCCCTCATAAAGAGACCAGAGCCCGGCCCGTGCGGCTCAGTGAACTGAACGTCATCCCATGGACTGAGGGGTCCAGGTTCAATTCTGGATCAGGGCACATGCCCGGGTTGAGGGCTTGATCCCCAGTAGGGGACATGAGGGGGCAGCTGATTGATGTTTCTCTCCCTTCCTCTCTCTCTAAAAATTCATTAAAAACATAAAAAGAGAGAGAGAGAGAGACCAGAGAGCTTCCCCTCCTCCATGTAAGGACACAGCAAGAAGGCAGCCATCTGGAAACTAGGAAGAGTGCTCCTACCAGACACCGAAGTTGCTGGGACCTTGATGTTGGAATTCCAGCCACTTTTTCACTATGTTCCTGGGAAGGAAAGTACCTGTACTGAATTCAGTGGACTCGCGCCCATGATGACTTTGAAGTCATCTGCTGGCCTTCCAGGAGGAGGGTGTGGTGAAAGGGAGCCCCAGCTTTGAGGACTTCTCTCACTTCTCCCAGGACACTGCCCGTTTCTCCACACTGGTGAGAGCCTCAGGCGACTGTCACTCAGGGCTTCCCAGGGACCGCTCCTGACACGAGTGTTTTGCTTCTTCTAATTCCTGACCTTTCACATTGAGCAAAGTTGTTTTCTTTCTCGACCTTGCAACAACCCTCAGCTGTTTGAGAAGAGTTCACTAGGAAATGTTTGTTTTTCATTAACTCGTTTCTCTCTATTAGAGCCAACAGAAAAACAGAAGAGCAAAGAAGAAAGGGGTCCCAGTTCAATTAGCCTAATTACACTTCCCGCTTCAGGACTCTGTCCAGCTCTGGGAACCTCACCACAGCTGACCCGGGAAAAGCCATGTGATTTGTCAAAGCCTCGTTGGTTCTTCTACTCAAGGCTCTTTAAGTTCTTAGGATATGCTAACTGCTCTTATTGGTATGTTTTAAAATGTTTATACAAACATTGAAAGATAGGGGTTATTAACCCCATTTAAAGACTAAGGAAATTGAAGTTTAAGGAAGCTGAGTAACTTGCTCAAGATTTCTCAAGTCAGAAATGGTGGACCCAGTTTTGAATCTTTTAATACCCAGTTGTTCTCTATTTTCAATGTCTATTTTGAGGAGATGGAGTGATCTTCGGTTGGAGGCGGCTTTGGCCGGCACAGCACAGGGATGGAGGACAGTCCACAGCCCTAGCCCAGTGCCCTGGGTCGTTGCCTTGGATATGGGGACTAAAACATGCCCTAAACTTCTAATCAGTCTGAGAATTTGGAAAAGATGAAAAAAAGATCATCATGTCCTTATGGACAGGAAGGAAAAGTAAAGATCACTTAGCTCACTTCCCTCTTTGGGGCCAGTGAGGAACATTCTGCGCCCAGAGGGAAAGACACCTAAATTTTCCAGCGAACTCATGTCAGAACTGGGGAGTGAATCCAGGTCACCCGAGCCCCTGAGCACTGAGTAGATAAAGGAAAATGAAATGTCTATGAACTGGGGTGACTATAAAATGTCTAAAAATTGAGGAACAGGAGAATTGGGGAGCACAAAGGATACTCTACAACATTGTGTCAGGCCCTCAATCCTTTTGCTATCAAAGTGAGTAACAGATATTCAAGAGGCTCGGAACTCAGGGAAGAAATCTAAAAGCATACAGAACTACATCCAGCCGGTGTGGCTCAGTGGTGGAGCGTCAACCCATGCACCAAGAGGTCGCCAGTTCGATTCCCGGTCAGGGCACATGCCCAGGTTGTGGGCCCGATCCCCAGTGGGGGGTATGCAGGAGGCGGCCAATTGCTGTTCTCTCTCATTGATGTTTCTATCTCTTTCCCTTTCCCTTCCTTTCTCTATAAAATCAATAAGGAAAAAAAAATTTAAATAAAAGCATACAAAACTCGACATAAAACCAACCTATTGGCAGTATTGGCATGTAATCACAAGGAATATTTACTTATTTCAAAAGCAGTTATATTGAGATGTATAATATATATTATCAAACTCACCCATTTCCCATGTACAATTCCATGTTTAATTGTGCATCCATCTTCATAAACCAATCCTAGAATGTTTTTATCACTCCAGTAAGAGGTCCTGTTATTGTCTCCACCCCCCACCCTCCGTTTTGCCAATGAGGAAACTAAGTCGTGAGCAGGTCAGGTAACCGCCCGAGGTCACTCAGTACCTGGGTGATGATTTGGGACAAGTTGTCCATCTTGGGTTGGAACTCAGAGCCTGCTCTTCACCCCTACGCTATTCTGCCTCCACACCAAGAAGGAAACCCAGCGGAGATGTTCCTATGGCATATGCTTCTTTTCTGAGGTGGCACAACCTCATTTCTCCTTCTCAGTCTGTCTTCACGTTCATAAAGATATGGCAATTCAATGTAAATAATCAGTTGGTACAGGTTGCTGGTTGACGATGTCAAATTGCATCTTCGGAGGTGTAACCCTTTTAAGCAAGGTATGGGTGTCTGCATAGGAGGCAGGAGGAGAGCAATGTAGTGTTCCTGTTAATAATGAATGCTAGAAGCTATAGTTTTCGGGTACTCCACAGATTCAGTGTATCATACAATGAGTCAGAGAATATGCATTATGGAGAAGGGGTAGGAGATCTGTCCATCTCAGTGCATAGAGCTGGCCCAATATAGACATCTTCTAGGGGTGAGCATTGGGCTGGAGGACGTTTATTACGATGTTCTAGAAAAGAGATGGGACCTACGTGGAACCCTGATCAATCCACTTGTCTAGATACATCTCACCCTACTTAAGTCCCTGAGAAGCAGGCCCCTGAAAACGATCTTTCCCAGCACCCAGAAACAATGTTTCTGGTAACTACTTGGTATCCTTAACAAAATACAAGATTGCATAGCCTCAAACAGAAATGAGAAATCTTAAGGAGACAATTGTCTAAGATGAAAAGGCACGATGAAATTTCAAAGATGAGTGAACTAAGGAAAAATGGCAAGGAAAGCAAAAGTGCAGTTGCAGAAGTAAGATCCACAGGGATGATGTACAGCTGAAGTGACACCGAGGTGAGCACACCATGACGTGCTGAGCACGGTAAAACGATGGGAAACTTTTACCGAAGACGGACAGCGGAGGTCAGAACTTAAGAATCAAATATGTTTCTAAAGAATAAAACAAATACAATAGAATAATTAAATGCACATACATAATATATTTTATTTTTATGTTTCTACAAAAGTTCTGCAGATTGAAAGACTTTATCACATTATTATTGGAGAAAAATATGAAAGAAAAGCCAGCACCTAGAAACACTCACTGGAGGAAAACTTTTCCTTATAAGACAAAGAAAAATCCTATAAATATCCTATGAATAATTATCGGGCAAATCAAACACAGAAATAATACAAGTCTAATGGTTTTTAGATTTCTTCTGTGATATGCCAAACAGCCAAAAATAAGGGGATCGCCCGGCTGGTGAGGCTCAGTAGTTGAGCATCAACCCATGTACCAAGAGGTTGCAGTTTCAATTCCTGGTCAGGGCACATGCCCTAGTTATGGGTCAAATCCCCAGTGGGTGGGGGCCTCCTGCAGGAAGCAGCCAATCAGTGTTCTCTCTCATCGATGTTTCTCTCTCCTTCTCCTTTCCCATCTCTCTCTAAAAATCAATAAAGAAAAAAAAATAAGGGGATCAAAAACAAACAAACCGGTTTGAGGCAAAAGTATTGTGATTAAGCAATAGTAAGTTCTGCCATTTTTATTTAGTATATATGTGCAATAGAAATACTGCCAGATATCCAAAGACTTAAACAAGATATTCCCAGCACACATTTCTTGAAAAATATCACTTGAAAATTTATTCCATGTGAAACGTTGAACAAAATTAAGGACTTGGGAAATTCTGTACGAAGGAACTGGTAGTGAACATGAAAACAACTAAACATGGAATAATTCAAAATATTTGTTGAAATAATAATTTTAAAGCCAAAATTTCTTTAGTGTTTACTATGTGCCAGGTGCTGTGCTAAGTGTTTTATCTATATGTTTATTCATAAGATGTAATGTAGATGTGAAAATGTTATTCAATAAATAAAAGATGTTTAATATAAAAATAATAATGTAATAATGACAACCTGGGCCTAAAGCTTCCTATGATATTACTCAACTCAGTCAGTGAGTGAGGAGAGCAGTGGAAGTGCTCAGTTCTTCGTCCTAATACAGGAAAGAGAGGAATGTGACCACCTGAGGGCTATTAGACTACGGACAAAGTAAAAAAGAATGAAAATTTACAAGAGAAAATGACAAACTGGGGGAAAAACTGTTCTGACCAAAATGGCTGAAAAAAAAATATTGATAGGTTACATTTCTCTATAAATAAGAGAAAACTTTTTAAAAACAGGTGGAAAAAATAGAGCAAGGATCTAAACAGACAATTGACAACTATCATTTAAAAAATGTTAACTTCCTGAGTCATAAAAAAAAGTGCAAATTAAAACAGTAACGGCACACTATGTTACACCCATAAAACCGGCAAATCCTAAAAAAAAAAAAAAAAAAAAAAAAAAGAGGATCCTGGTGTTAGCCAGGGTTGAGAGACGGGCTCTCTGGCGTATGTAGCAGAGGGTAAATTGGTGAACCGGAGTTCCTCTGGAGGGGAATTTAGCAGCATACAGCCAACGCTTTCTAAAAGCAGATACCTTTGGACTCAAAGTTTCATTTCTAAAGGATGCCCCTCGAGGTGGCCACGGAGATTTCCCTCTGAAGGGAAAGGCTGACCTCGTGCATGAGGCTTCTCCTTTGAAGTGGAGGGTGGTACTCAATCCAGAGCTAGGAAGAGGGCATGCTGGAAGGTTAAAGGCAGGGTGTACCTCCTGAGCGCCCCTCAGGTCTGCTGAGCCTGCTCCCTAGCTTGCGGCGTTCATCCCTGGTTCATTCCTGTCGCATCCCTGAGGTTTTCCGGAGCCCTGTTTAAACACTTCAGGTCATCTCCATAGTACTCCAGGCAACTGAGGGAAGGGTGGAAAACCATGAAGCACTGAGCTGGAAAAGCCTGGGTGCTGTGGGAGGCTGGAGAGGCCGGTTACAGTCACAGAGTCACAGCACACCTTTGGGGGACCTGGTGAGCTGGCCCCTGACACTACATGTACCTCCCAACACGGTTGTGTCTAGACCTAAACAGTGGCTCCCGCCGCTGGACTGAATCCCCTGCGCTCCCTGCGTGTTTGTGTCTCTGGCTTCTGGTCGGAATCCCTGGAGAGGGCACAGGTAGCCCAGTACCTGGACAGCACCATCCACTTGCTGCCGTGAACTTGGGAACTCTAGTGTCTGGATTGCTTCCGGCTTTCTCAGCTTTGAGGCTCATCTTGTGAAAGGGGCTTGGATGCTGGGAAGCTCCTGCTGTCCCCAACCCCCTGCAGAAAAACCCCAAGTACCATCATACTGATGCTATGAATGAAAACATGCCTTGGGATGCAGGGGCACTCCTCTCATTGCCCACTGATGCCAACCTACTGCTCTCCCCAAGCCCCCCACCCCCACCCCACTCCCTCCTCACTTGCTTCCCAAATAGCTCTTAGTAGCTTGGAAAGGAAATTGGAAACGCAACTCAGAGAAGAATTTTGAATACTCAGAGAGCAAGAGCTCCAAGAAGTAAATCTATCTTTGTTTACATTTGGGACAACAGATCAAGCCGAAGCTCTCCTTTATCTGGGCCCCTGCAAGGGGGTGAGAAATACCACCCCAAACCCTGGAGTTTTACAGTCTATAAATTGCTCTTACAGGCACAGATCTCACATTGCAATTGTGTTGTGCTGTGCGTTGAGTTAACAGACAGGAAGGGGCTGCTCCTGGTGGGGATGTAATTATAGATATAATTATGCATTTACAATTGAGCCAGTCTATCAATACTCTGGGCCCTTGCTTTTGAACACTTGTTGTGTGCTAGCTGTGGGGTTCTGCACTGCAGGGGACACAGAGGTAATGAAGCAACTGGCTGGGGAGGGAGAGGGTGATTACATAAGGAAGTGGCCAGCACATAACATAATAATAGGCTATAGGCCGGTAGAGGTTGGAACAGGAGCTGTGGGAGCAGCAAACATCAGGTCTGGATCAAAGGTGTGCTGATCTAGCCCGTGTCTGTTACACTGGCTCGTGGTGCACATGGACGCAAGTATGAGAGGTAGTGGGGGCGCCTCCATACAAGAACTGAAGTCTGTCACGTCTGATCTACCAGGAAGGCTGTGTAAGAGGCGTTCTCTCCCTCCCACCTGTTTCCCTGGGGCTCTGCTCAGCACTGCAGTTCATTGTCCTTTTACTGAATCAGTGCGTGTGGGATAGGAGCATTCTCCCAAACTGGACCCCAACACATAGTGCGTCTGTGTGTACAAGAGATTGCAGAGGGGCTTGGAGTGACTTGGTTCAGGACTTCCCTTTATAGGAGGATAAAGGGGTGGGGTAGGTACAGCTGATCCAGGGACTCAATGTTAGCTGGGCCCTTGCCCTCCTCTAAGGGAGCGTTGGGTGCTGTGACCTCTCAATCCAGTTCAAATGGACACTTTTGCCTTTTGTGGTGACAAAGGGACTCCATGCCCAGCCAAGAAATGAGCATGTACCCAGATAAAGACCAGCTTTACAAGAAAGATCTTTAAGGAGAGGGTTAACGGGGAGCTTTGTACTAATGAAACCAGTTTGTTGGCTCAGCCTCAGGAGGGCTTGCTAAGTTCCCAGAGCGGGGCGGTGGGCCCATGGGGCCAGCTGTCCTCTAGCACGCAGCCAGACTGGGGGGCTGCTGTGGGAGCGCTGGGCACCTCACAGAGGCAGTCCTGTCGCTGGAGAAGCAGAGCCAAGCAGGAAGCTGGGGACTGAGCTGGCCACCCGGAGCACCATGGAGACAACCGTGCTGAAGCCTGGCTCATAGTTACAGATAGAGAAATATGTCCTCCCGCAGCACGCAAGTGAAGTCATTTAACTTCAAACTATCTGCAATAGCCCCCAAGTAGCAGGCAAGCCCAACTTGAGAGGTTCTTACTAACCACCGAATAAAACGGTCAACACATTTCTGCATGTTCTTGGTGCTTCGTTCCGCCGTCCCCTGGGAACAGTGTGGGGGGCCTGGCACCCTCAGCTTCTTCCTTCCGGAGACAGGGCGGCTCGGGTGTGCTGCTGTGGCCCCGCATCTCGGAGGGGCGTGGAATAAGCCATTGCGTTTCCTCTGTGCCGCCTTCAGAGAGAAGGAGAGGGGACCCGAAATGTTCTCTGTGGCTTTTCCTGTGCTCAGTGGTTTTCAGACCCGGACCGCTGATGCTCTGCTCTGTGCTCCCTGGTTGCTGGAGGGAAGCTTTCCATTTTACTGGAGCAGGCCCGATTTGCCCTCTAATTTTCTCTATTAAAAAAAAAAAAAAAAAAAGAATAAAGTATGAGGAACAAATAGAAATAATCCAAAAGAAGAGACCGAAAGCCATTGAGACTAAGGTTGCAATGAATTTCTTTCAGCGCCTTCCCGCTGCGCTGCTGTCCACTCGCTGAACGCGTTTGCGCAGATGGATGTACACCTTTCTTCCCTTTCAGGTGCAACCGCCAGTGTTCCCTGGGCGGGGCCACACCTTTTGGAATGGGTATGATCTATTTTGCCTGGTGCCAGCTCCCAATACATTTTCCACCCCACTCCCCAAACTTACCTTGCCCATCCCCCACCTCTGACGCTGGGCCAGAAGGCATGGGCAGACCCTACTGCACTTGCCCACCAGCCAGGCTCTCTTTGGGGGCACTGACCACTCGTGAGCTGTGCCTGCAAGTCCTGCTTTAGTGTTTCCAAGTTGCTGTATTCCCTTAATGGGCATTTATAGTATCACCTCGCAGAGAAATGTGAGGTTTCCCCTTAAACACAGAGAAAAAATGGATAAAGCTCATTTGTAAGGAACTTACTGTAAATGTTACAGCAAAGCATGCAGGAACCCAGCAGCAACCGTTTACATGTGAACTTGATCTTAAAAGATTTGGTGGAAAACAGTTTCACTGTGTGCCCAGGCGAATTTAATTGCGTCTAGATCTGTAGGGGCAACCTGACTATGTGAGGGGCCTCTGAGGGCTCAAGGCACCGCAGTCTGCAGACAAGGTTAAGGAACCCCTTCCAACAGCCTAAATGTGCGCCTCCGAGAATGGAGCCATAACAGCGGTTGTATCTAATCACGGTTCAGTTGGGAGGACTCTACAAAGCACCAGCACAGCGCAGACTCCCAGGAAAGTCTTTTTCTCTCTTCCTTTCCTCCCACTCCCTACCTGCCTCCAGCTTCCACCTCACCTCCTGCTCCCCATCTGAAAAGCAGAGAAGATAAAACTTGCATTTTTTCTATCCTGTGAATTTGCAAGAATAGAGTGAAAAAAAAACGCCATGCGGAAGAGTCCCCAAAACACCAGAGTGTGATGTAGGTGTAGAGCTATCACTGCACGTATAATAATGGGAATATCGCCCCATTTCTCGAATCTTTAGTTCCTACAAGGACTCTCTGGGCAGCACTTGGGAACGAGAGGTGACTCCATGGCCTGTGCTTCCTGATTATGAGGAGGGTTGAGGCAGCGGGGTACCTGTCAGCAAGGGCTGCGCAACTCCAGAAGTGATGGGGACTTCTGCATTCTTTCTCCTTCAGTTTTTCTTCTGTGAAACGGAACTGCCTCTTCCAATATCACAGTGAACATTTTTCCAGCCGTTTCTTAGATGCTTCTGTTTCAGGGCAGTGAAAAGCTAGGAAAATGTCAAGGCAGGAGGAATAGGGAAACTGAGACAAGAAAGTTAAAATAAGGCCAAGCAGCGTGGGCAATTTGCAGTCATCTTGTAAATGACAAACCATTGTCTTCCTCAAACCAAGGATGCTTGAGAGCAAATGGTTAACTGACTCTCCAACTAAAGAATGCAGGGAAAGAGGAGAAAAGAGGGGAGTTTTTCTCACCAGCTAAATAAAGAAATCAGTGGTTTGGGGGAAGGGGAAAGGAAAAAAGGGCAGTTTTATTTTTTTTTAATTCCTAAGCAAAAAAGCCAGCAGTCTCAAGGCTTAGCAAGACATAATTGCCAGGTTCTTCTCAGGAATTCTGGGAAGGCCACAACAAAGTGAAAATGGATGTTGAGAATGAATCTGTACCAAGATATTCAGCAGAGGAATTTTGAAACCTATATGGACAGGAGGGCATATAACACCTCAAACCCCCACCTAACTCGCTCTTCAGATTAGCTGAGAGCCCGTCTGTGCTTCATAAGCCAGATGTATAGATCTATTTGACCCTTTAATAAATATGCATGCTTTAATTGCTTTAATAAATTGGCTCTATCACAACAAAATCATCTCGAGTTTTCTTGTTCAAATTTGTTTATATGAGAGGACAAAAACTGAGGTGGGGACAGCCCTCCCCCTCTGACTCAGGGGGCTGTCCAGTAACACCTCTCTGGTGTCTGTGAGAGGTTCCTGTCACACTTCTAATTCACATGTCAACTATGTCAGGCCTCCACCAGCCCTTTTATATAATCTGCTTAAACTGGTTCTGTCTGCACCGTCCCCAGAGGATGCAGTTCAGAGGGATCTGTCAGCATCAAGCTGAAACCTTGATATGACGTGTCCTGTTCCCAGTGGAGATAAGCTGCCTCTGGTGGGCTGGGTGCCCTCGAAGCTATCTCTTCTCCTCAGGGCCTTGGACTTGCTTGTTTCCCAGCCATGTCACGAAGATGCCTTTGTCTGCTGACGTAGCAACACCAGGGATCACTGCAAATAAAAATCACTCATTCTCCCATGCAAGTCTCTGAAAATTCTTTTTCTTGGGATATTGTAAGGATATCCCCCAGCTCCCAGTGGGGACAGGGATTCCCCAGTTCCACTGAGAACATTCCTAGGGCCTCTGTTTTTTTTTTTGTTTGGTTTTTTTTTTTCATTTTTTGCTCAGATAGAGTAGGAGGGAGAGAGAGGAAGAGAGAGAGAGAGAAACATCGACGTGAAAGGGCCACATCGAGTGGCCGCCACCCACACAACCAACCAGGGCCGGGGACAAACTGCAACCGAGGTACATGCCCTTAGCGGGAACCGAACCCGGGTCTCTCCGGACCGCAGGCCGACGCTCTAACCGCTGAACCAAACCGGCCAGGGCTAGGGCCTCTGTTTTAACAAGAACATATTTCTTATTGTTTAATTGATAGGGGCTTAAGACTGACTGTTTTTGGACAATTTAGCCATTAGTCAGGGGGAGAAGAAAGAGGTCACATAAATGGAAGCTCATCTCTTAGCACTTGCTGTCAAACTTGGGTGAGCAGCAGCATCACCTCAATTTTCCCCCTCTAATAGGCAAACGATCTGATTAGACAGTTCTTCAAAGGAGATACACGAATGGTCAATAAACACAGGAAAAGCTGCTCAACATTATTAACCATTGGTAAAATGTAAATCAAAACTCCGATGACATACCATAGAACATTTTTAAAAATACAAATCACTAGACCTCAGCCCCAGAATTGTTGATTTAGTAGCTCTGGGTGGTGGGGGGGGTGGGGGGACTAGTATTTGCATTTCTAACAAGTTCCCAGTGATTTTGATGCCTCTGGTCCTGCGACCACACATTGGAAACCACTCCTTTAGGGACAGACAGGAATTAAGAGAGAAGGCTCATGATTTTTAAATAGAAACCCCTCTAGAATGCATATTCCTCTGCTTAGACTGTTCTTTACACATCTCTTATCCTGATAAAGGAGCAGGGACCTCAAGGCCCTCATATGATTCTTTTTCTAATTTTCTGGCTTACTGAGTAGAAGTCACCTACCTGTCCCTTCACAAATGACATGCATAAATGCCATCTTTCTTATTCTTCCTTCTGCTTCCAGGAGGAAGGGACCTAGGGTCTTCTGGATGATGAAAGGGAATCCTTACCCTTTTATCACTCTGCTAGCCCTGGGGAGGTCTGGGAAGGCCCGTTGATTGCATCTGCTAAAGCTCAGTCCCCCAGGGTTTGAAGACACCAAGTCTGTTACCCCAGGGTCATTCATTATTGGGAAGCAGTCACTGTTCCCTGGGCTAGCCAAGTTTTCACCTCATACTTTAGGGATTGGACAATTAAGGGGGGTGGGGGGGGGAAGCTTTCATCTTTAATTGCAAATGATTTAAGTGTTGAGTCAATGAACTAGAGTTTCTTCTGAAGAGTGGTAGGAACATTTGACCTCTAGGCAGGGATATAGGATGCAGTCACTTCATCCCTTGGCTGCTGTACTTCCTCTGCATTGTCACAGCGAGCTGGCAGACAGCATGCTTTCCTGAGGAACAGCAGGATAGGCAACTAGCACAGCACAGAGCACACTGCATGAGACAAAGACCCTCCACGCTCTCCTCTCTGCACATTCAGGTACCTTACCAACCACAGACCAGTGTCCTCAGGGCTTTTCTGGGCCAGGTTTAATAAGAGACCAAACAACACTCAAGTACATCATGCCATCATCTCCCAGTCAAGATGCCTGCCCTTGCTGTAACAACAGCCCAACAATAATTACAGCTAATGTGTATTCAGTAATGATCA
The DNA here is from genome assembly GCA_030848825.1 of Tadarida brasiliensis. Lineage (NCBI taxonomy): Eukaryota > Metazoa > Chordata > Mammalia > Chiroptera > Molossidae > Tadarida > Tadarida brasiliensis. Next base: position 13,135,555 of record CM061273.1, on the reverse strand, counting down.
CACCACGACCAGATACCACTATGTACATTGTATTTGAATTTATTTCTCATTATGATGTACATGCTTTAATGATCTCCAGTTCTCAGATGAGAAAACCCATGCAGTAGTGTTAAGCAACATCAAAATAAAAACAGCACCTAACTCTTGTTAAAGGTGGCAAGACAGATCTTACTCAGATTACTGCAGTCAGGGAGAGAGACTCCAGTGTAAACTGAGCTCAACTCCAGCTAAGACAAAGGTGACTGAGCTTTTTAAAGGGAGAGCATCTGAGGAACAAAAAATAGACAATGGGGAGATTAAAAAAGGGGGGGGGGACAAAAATGGCACTGGTTGCTATAGGGAAATGATAAAAGACAGAAGGTGGTAAGTGGAGAATTACTAGACACGGTTGGGCAAGGCGGTTTGGGAAAACATCCATTCTATAGTTCTATTGCTTTTTCTTGAGCAAAGACTCAGCACTGGAGCTGGGGTCACCTTTAGGGACACGGACCACTGCAGGGAGAAGCCAGGCTAAGGTTCAGGCAAGTCTTCTGTGCTGCCTGGGATTCACAGCTCTCTGTAGCTTGCCCAAGCAAGGCCAGGCAGCTAGCAGGCAGCAGAGTCAGGAAGGTAAATACAAGCAGTGTGATGGAGTCCAGAAACACAATCCTATACTCCTCTGAAGACGCGTTTCTACTGCCAGCCTGTCCTTGTTTCCAGAGCTTACAGTCCTGTCTTCTTCCCTGTCTTCAGAACTGTCAGGTTCAGCTCAACCGGTTGCTCCCATATTTCAGGGCCAGAAATCCTACCTGATAATAAAGGTTCCCAGAGCCTTGGCCTCCTCCTTTTCTACAGTCACAGCCCTGCCAAGGTCAGAGATGCCCTTGTCCTGGCTGTCCTCCTCACCTTGCCTTCACCCTAGCTTCACTCCAACACGTCCTCCATGTCATACCAAGTTGGGAGAAGAACGTGTGTGATCTCTACCAAGGGTCCGATTGGCAATGGGACACCTTTATTTGGCAAGGTTTTATCAACCTTAGAAAAATGCCCCATCCATTAATGACAGCTGGCCTTCCCTGCCCTAACACAAAATTCAGCCGAGGTTCCTGGAAAAAAGAGACGAAACAGAAGCTATCTGTGGCGACTCTGCAGTTAAAACCAGGCCATTTATCTCACAAACAGTATATTTTATTTATTTTTTAATTTTATTTTTTTAGACATTATATAATTTATGAAGTGATCCCCCCAATAAGTCTCGTACCCATCTGTCACATTACATAGTTATTACAATATCATAGACTATATTCCTTATGCTGTACTGTACATCCCATGATTATTTTATGACTACCGATTTGTACTTCTCAATATTTTTAACCTTTTCACTCAGCCACCCAACCTTGCCACTCCCATTTGGTAGCCATAAGTTTATTCTCTGTATTTATGAGTCTGTTTCTACAAACAGTATGTTTTGTAATCATTAATACAAAGCTGTTTTCAATTTAAAAATATATGTACAAATAGATATTCACCAGGGATCACCAGGCAAACTCACTTATCACGAAAAAAAGATGAGGGTCATTTTGGCACATTCTGGATCCTGTCTTTTCCAGGGGATGAGAGGTGAATATAAAGCGTCTGAGTATTTTCCAATATCTGCTTGAAGTGCCAAATGGCAACCACACTCCTGACCTCTGGGGCTGTGGAGGTTGTGTCTGAACCCCAGGGAGGGCTTGGAGCACCCGAGATCCTATAGCTCCAGAGCCACCTCTGAGGAGATAGGACCCAAAGTCCCACTTCAGGGGGAAGGGAGAGTGAGGACACAAGTCATGGAGTCACAGCACCTAGCGCTTTGCAGACACCACTCATTTTGATTTTTACAACAGCCCTGTAAGGTCGGTATCTTTGTCTCCACTTCAGGTATAAGAAGACTGAGACTCAAAACAAGTCAAAGTTCTCAGGCTCTGCAAGGAATTTCCGATCTGCAAATGCTGTGGCCACCATTCAGGGCTGCCTTGAAATGTCCCTTCCTTGGAGGACCTTCTCTGACCAGCTAGAGGAATCCATACCTGTCTCTACCTTCCAGGTCATTGTGTATCCTATTACCCTGCTTTCTATCTTCGGAGTCGTCACCATTACTTAACCTTTTGTGTTTATTTGTTAGTTTTCTTATTTATGTTCTGCCTTCGCACAATTAAATACAAGCTCATAAAACAAACAAACAGCCCTGGCCGGTTTGGCTCAGTGGTTGGAGCGTAGACCTGTGGACCAGAGAGTCCCGGGTTCGGTTCCCGCTAGGGGCATATACCAAAAAACAAACAAACAAACAAAAGCCTTGACTTTCTGGTTCACTGATGTGTTCCCAGCACTCCAAACAGTACCTAACAGACATGCAGCAAATGTTTACTGAATAATTTAAAGAGTGACCCTAGACATTGGAATGAGATCTGTGAAGCCAGAGACCACGTCTTTCTCCTCACCAGAGGCCCAGAGTCTTTCCCTATTATATCGTAATCATCACACATTTGATGTCCAGTACAAAGGTGGCCCTAGGCCCCCAGCACAGGGTCCTTAAGATGGAAACATTGCTGTACAGTCACAAAAGAGCAACACCGCCTGTCCAAGATGAGGGAGCCAGGCACATTATCTTCATTTCTCTGCAAGAGAGCCAGAAAAGAAATCCCATTAGATTTCGCTAGAGGGGGGCTGAAATCAGACTTTTGGTGTATCATGGAAGTGACCCTCACCTGTAGTTCCAATTGGCTTCTTCACTGGCCTTGTTTAGAAAACTTAATTCAGTATCACAGGCTGATTCAGTTCTAGGTGAGAGAACTGAGGGAAGCAAGGACTTGATCTTCCTGCCAGATTTTACTCCAGACTCTTCTCTGTGTACTGATGAGACCCACAGCCAATAGTCATCGCTCCTGCCTCAGAATGCCCCTCACATTCTGTCTGCAACCCTCCTAACCCACTGTTTTCCTAAGCAGTACTATAACTGATAATCTGCACACCTCATTTTCCAAGGATGAGCCCGCAACCCAGGCATGTGCCCTACCAGGGAATTGAGCTGGCAACCTTTCAGTGCACAGGACGATGCCCAACCAACTGGGCCACACCAGCCAGGGTGGCAAGCACCTTTTTGAGCAGAGAAGTGAGAAGATGCATGGTTCACATCCAGTGTCTTTTACCTCAGCATGCCAAAAATGAACAAAATAAACAATAACAATAAATAAAAACAAACTCTGAAACTACTTTATAATTTTTTGAAGTCCATTGATAAATTAAGGAGGTTTCCAGCTGCCTAAGCTCGGGCTTTTATTTGGCACCTAGTTTCTCAATGTACAAATGCAGTGAACAAGGACAGCTTTTCACATGGAGAAAATGTCAGGTCTGGGGCCTCTGGATCCCAGCAGAGTACCCTTAAGAAGCGGCACCCATGCCAAGGAATTGGATTGGGTAGCTCGGCTGTCTGCCTAACATTAGCATTTAGGAGCTAATCTCCTTAACACCATAAATACTAAATCTAAGTACTCTGGCAGGTAAAACTGCCTGTGATCTTGTAAAACATATCGTGGCCATCTGGCAGAAACTATTGACATTGTCAGAAGGAAAGGGGAGATGGATAGTAACGTACAAGCCATTTTTACAATCCTCCCCATACGGAGCAAAGTGTGTGGCTTGACAGCCCAGGAAAAGAGCAGCCAAGACCCCTTCACTGTTTGGAAATCTTTTAAGACCTATGGAGAGGGTTTCTCTCTCTCTGCAGGAAAGAAACAGAGCTGCTGTTACTTGAGTGGCAGATGTAGATTGAGCTCCCATAAATAAGACTGTCAACTGAATTCTCAACAGAAACATTTCAAGCAAAAAGAGATTGGTACAAAATATTCAAAATGATGAAAAATAAAGACCTCCAACTAAAACTACTCTACCCCACAAGGCTATCATTTAAAACTGAAGTAGAAATAGCTTTTCAGACAAGAAAAAGGTAAAGGAGTCTGTCACCAACAAACCAGTATTACAAGAAATGTTAACAGACTTCTATAAGAAGAAAAAGAAAAAATAGTGAGAGGAAGAAAAATATAAAGAATAAATGACAATGAATATGTACCTATCAATAATCACTTTAAACATAAATGATTTAAATACTCTAATCAAAAGACATAGGGGTGCCCTGGTTGGTTTGGCTCAGCAGTTGGAGTGATGGTCCATTGTCCAAAGAGTCATGGGTTGGATTCTAGTCAAGGGCATGAACCTTGATTACAGTTCAATCCCCAGCCCTGGTTGGGGTTGTGTGGGAGTCAGCCAATCAGTGTGTCTCTATCACATGTCACAGTGTGTCTCTCTCTCTCGATATTCCTCTCTCTCCCCCTCTCTCTCCCTCCTTCCCACTCTATCTGAAAATCAATGGAAAAATATCCTTGGCAAGGCATAGGGTAGCTGAATGGATAAGAAAACAAGATCCATATATATGCTGTTTATGAGAGATCCACCTCAGAATGAAAGATACACACAGGCTAAAAATAAAGGAATGGAAAAAGATATTCTATAAAAATGGAAACAACACAACAACAAAGCTGAGGTAACAATATTTATATCAGAAAAAATAAACTTTAAAACAAAGGCTATAACAAAAACAAAGAAAGTTATTACATAATGATGAAAGGATAAATCTAACAAAAGGAAATAACTCTTGGAAACATTTACATACCCAACTTAGGAGCACCTAGATATTTTTATTTTTTTATTTATTTATTGGTTTTAGAGAGAGAGGAAGGGAGAGAGAGAGAGATAGAAATATTGATGAGAGAGGACATTGATTGGCCACTTTCTGCATGCCCCCCACTGGAGATTTGGCTCACAATCTGGGTATGTGCCCTGACCAGGAATCAACCAGTGACTCTTGGTGCATGGGTTGATGCTCAGCCACTGAGCCACACCAGCCAGGCACCTAGATGTTTTTTAAAGTATATTGATGGACATAAAGGGAGATATTAACAGTAATGCAATCATAGTAGGGGACTTTAACACCCAATTGACATCAATGGATAGATATTCCAGACAAAAAATCAACATTGAAACAGTAACCTTAAATGTAACATTAGACCAGATGGATTTAATTGATATTTTCAGAACATTACACCCTAAAACTGCAGGATATACATATTTTCCAAGTGCACATGGAACACTTTCCAGGAAGCCCACATGTTAGGCCTTAACTAGCCTTAATAAATTTAAGAAGACTGAAATCATTTCAAGCACCTTCTCTTATCACAATAGTATGAATCTAGAAATCAATTACAAGAAAAAAACTGAAAAACACACAAACACATGTAGGCTAAATAACATGCTACTAAACAATAAGATCAAGAAAGAAATCAAAAGATAACTTGAGACAAACAAAAATGAGTACATGAAGGCCCTGGCCTGGTAGCTCATTTGGTTAGAGCATCACCCATATGCCAAGGTTGTGAGTTTGGTCCCCTGTCAGGGCACATACAGCAAACAAGCAATGCATATATAAGTGGAAAATGAGTACACGACAACCCCAAATCCATGGGATACAGCAAAAGCAGTTCTAAGAGGGAAATTCATAGCAATACAGGCCTGCCTCAAGAAACAAGAACAAACTCAAATTAACAATCTAACTTTTCATCTAAAAGTACTAGAAAAAGAACATACAAAGCCCTAAGTGAGTAGAAGGGGGGAAAAATCAGAGCAAAACCAAACGAAATAGAATCTAAAAACAAAAATAAAAGATCAATGAAACAACGAGCTGGAGTTTTGAAAAGATAAACAAGCTTGTTCAATCTTTAATCAGACTCATCTAGAAAAAGTGAGAGAGGACCCAAATAAATAAAACCAGAAATGAAAGAGAAGTGAAAACTGTCACCACAGAAATACACAGGATTATAGGAAAGTACTCCAAACAATTATATGCCAACAAATTGGACAATTTGAAAGAAATTGAAAAATTCCTAGAAATATTCAAGCTCCAGAGACTGAAACCAAGAGGAATCAGAAAATCTGAACAAATTACATCCAATGAAATCAAAGCAGTAATATAAAAAACTCCCAACAAACAAAATTCTGGATCAGATAGGTTCACAGGTAATTTTAGCAAACAATGAAAGAACAGCTATCCTTTTCAAACTATTCCAAAAAATATAAGTGGAGGGAAGACTCCCAAGTTCATTTTATGAGATTAGCATTATGATTTCAAAATGAGACAAAGAATAAAAATAAAGAAATTATAGACTGATATCCCTGATGAACATACATGCAAAAATCTTCAACAAAATACTGGCAAAACCGTCTTGACTAATGGGGCTCAATTGGTTAGAGTGTCTTATAACCAAAGGGTCGCAGGTTTTATTCCTGGTCAGAGCACATACTAAGGTTGTGGGCTTGATCCCCAGTTGGGGCATGCATGAGAAGCACACAATCGATGTTTCTCTCTCACGTTGATGTTTCTCTCTCTCTCCCTCTCCCTTCCTCTCTCTCTAATGATTAAAAAAATATCCTGTGTGAGGATTAAAAAATAAAAATATTAGCAAAACAAATTCAGTAATACATGAAAAAGTTATACACTATACTCAACTGAGATTTATTCCTCGCATGCAAGAATTTATCAACATCAACAAATCAATTAACATTATACACTGCATTAAAAAAATGAAGGATAAAAATCATATGATCATATCAATAGATGCAAGAAAAGCGTTTGATGAAATCCAGCATCCATTTATGATAAAACCTCTCAGCAAGGTGGGAATAGAAAGCACATACCTCAACATAGTAAAAGCCATATATGCCAGATCAATAGCCAACATCATACTCAGTGGGGGAAAACTAAAAACGTTCCCCTTAAGATCAGGAACAAGACAGGATATCCACTCTCACCATTCTAGTTCCACATAATACTGGAAGTCTTAGCCACAGTAATCAGACAAAAGAAGAAATAAAATATATTTAAATTGCAAAGAGGTAAAACTGTCATTATTTGCAGATGACATGATACTGTATAGAGATAACCTTAAACATCCCACCAAAAAAAACTACTAGAACTAATAAATGAATGTGCTAAAGTAGCAGTATACAAAATAATTATTCAGAAACTGGTTGCATTTTTATCCACCAAAAGGAAGTATCAGAAAGTGAAACTAAGAAAACAATTCCATGTGCAATTGCATCAAAAAAATAAAAACAACAATAACAACCTAGGAATAAATTTAATAGAGGTAAAAGAACTGTACTCAGAAAATTATGGCATTGAAGAAAGAAATCAAAGAAGATACTAATAATTGGAAGCACATTCCATGCTCATGGATAGGAAGAATTACTATCATTAAAATGTTCATTGTACCAAAAGCAATCTCTGGATTCAACACAACTCCTATCAAAATACCAATAGCATTTTTCACAGAGCTGGAACAAATAATTCAAAAATTTGTATGGAAACACAAAAGATTCCAAATAGTGATAGCAATCTCAAAAATAAAAAACAAAGTGGGAAGTATCACACTATCTGATATCAAACTATAATTTAATCCTATAGTAGTCAAAATAGCATGGGACTGGAATGCTATTTGAGTATGAAACTTGCTTAAAAATTTAAAAATGGAACTGCCTTGTGACCCAGCAATTCCATTTCTGGGATATAAAAACAGACACATAAATCAATGAAACCAAATAGAAAGCCCTGAAATAAACCCACACCTATATGGTCAGTTGGGAAAATTGGACAGATAGATGTAAAAAAGTAAAATTAGACCACTTTCTTACACCATATACAAGAATACATTCAAAATGGATTAAAGAATTAATTGTAAGACCTGAAACCACTAAACTCCTAGAAGAAAACATAGGCAGTAAAATATTAGGCATTCTGACATATCCTTGGGAAAAGGAAACAAAAGAAAAAGTAAACAAATCTAACTAGATCAAACTAAAAAGCTTTTACACAGTAAGGAAAACCATCAACAAATCAAAAAGACAACCTACTGAATAGGAGAAGATAGTTGCCAATGATACATCCAATAACAGGTTAATATCCAAAATTTATAAAGAACTTATACAACTCAACATGAGAAAAAACAAACAACCTAATTAAAAAGTGGGCAGAAGACCTAAATAGACACTTTTCTAAAGAGGACATACAGATAGATGGCCAATAGACATATGAAAAGTTGTTCAACATCACTAATGATCAGAGAAATGTAAATCAAAACCACAATGAGATACCACCTTATACCTGTCAGAATGGCTATCTTCAATAAATGAACAAACAAGTGTTGGCGTGGATGTGGAGAAAAGGGAACCCTAGTACACCATTAGCGGGAATGAAGATTGGTGCAGCCCCTATGGAAAAGAGTATGGAACCTCCTTAAAAATTTAAAAATGGAACTGCCTTATGACCCAGCAATTCCATTTCTGGGATATATCCAAAGAAAGCCAAAATTCTAATATGAAAGAATATATGCACCTCCATGCTAGTTGCAGCATTATTTACAATAGCCAAGATATGGAAGCAACCCAAGTGCCCATTAATAAATGAGAGAATAAAAAAGTGGTGGTACATATATACAATGGAATACTACTAGGCCATAAAAAGAATGAAATCTTACCATTTGCGACAGCATGGATGACTTAGAGGGTATTATGCTAAGTGAAATAAGTCAGACAGAGAAAGACAAATACCATGTGGTTTTACTTATATGTGGAATCTAAAGAACAAAATAAACAAACAAAATAGAAACAGACTCATAGATACAGAGAACAGATTGATGGTTGCCAAAGAAGAGCATGGTTGTGGGGCTGGGTGAAAAAGGTAAAGGGATAGAAAAGTACAGATTGGTAGTTTCAAAATAGTCACAGGATGTAAAGTACAGCATAGGGAATATAGTCAATAATATTGTAATAACTATGTATGGGTCCAGGTGGGTACTTGAAATATCAGGGGGACCACTTTATAAAGTATATGATTGTCTAACCACTATGCTGTACAAATGAAACTAATATAGGATAATATTGAATGTCAACTATAATTAAAAAATAAAATAAAATAACAAATAAAAGCAGAAAAAGACAAGAAAAGTTATTAGAGCATCCCAACCACAAATTTCCAATAGGGATAGTCATGGCATGAAAATTCCTTTGAAACCAAATCATAGCTCTCAATCAAGTAGAACTGTTTTGGGCTGAACTGTCCCCAGATCATGAGACAAGAGTCTAAGTGCAAATGGTTTATTTGAGTTTCTATGCAGACAACTGGGCTTTGTCCCACTGAGGACCTCAGGAAGATGGAGTGGAATGCACTTCAGGCTTCTCCTACTCTTGCATCAAGGAAGTAGGGTATTCCTTCTCTCACCTTGTTCGTCCATTCACCAGTTGGTAAGCATTTGTTTGTCCCAGCTTTAGGCTGTTTTAAATAAGGCTGATTTGGACATTTATGGACATTTATCCACTTATTGGAGAGACTATCTTTTCCCAGTGAATTACCTTGGTAATTTTACTAAAATCAATTGGCCACCTTTATTTGGTAGACTTCAGGATGCTATGGATTTTTGTGTACATGTGTTTTCTTTCTCCTGGGTAGCTGCCTAAGAGAGGAATTGCTGAGTGGACTGGTAAGTGTATGTTTAACTTGACAAGAAACTGACTAGCTGTTTTTCCAGTGCCAGCTATACCATTTTACATTCCTACCAGCAACATCTGAGTGTTCAGATGTAACTTAAAAAAGCAAGCCTGTGGTTTGCTTTTATTTTCCTAACCGTGTCTTTTGAAGAGCAAAGGTTTTAAACATTGAAGTGCAACTTATCAGTGCATTTTCTTATGTGATTTTTTTCACAAAGATATTCTAGTTCTTCTAAAGTTTCAGTTTTAGCTCTACCATTTTGAGTTAATTTTTGTGTGCTTGTAGTAAGAGTTGACATTTATCTCTCTGTCCATCGATCTATCAATCTACCTATTTATTTATTGGTAAATGGATAGCAAATTGTTCCAGTACCACTTACTGGACGGACTATCTTTTCCCAGTGAATTACCTTGGTAATTTTACTAAAATCAATTGGCTGCCTGTATTTGGGTCTATTTCAGGACTCTATTCTGTCTCACCCATCTGTGTTCCTACCCTTGTACTGATACCACACTGTCTAGATTACTGGAGTTTTTCCAGTAAATATTGAAATCCAGCAGTGTATGTCCTCCAATTTTGTTATTTTTCAAAATTATTTTGGCTATTCTAGGTCCTCTACATTTTAATATAAAATTAAAATCAGTATGCCAATTTCTGCCAAAAATACCTGATATAATTTTGATTGGAATTGTCTTTATATGAGCTTTGGGATTATCACCATCTTAGTAATAGCAGGTCTTCCAATCCATGTCTTCTTCATTTTCTCTCAGCAGTATTTTGTAATTTTTAATGTAGAAGTCTTGTTCATCTTTTATAAAATGTACCCATTTCACATTTTTATTCTATTGCAAGTAGCAGTGTTTTCATTTCTATTTAATTTAAGCAACATATATTTGAAATATATTCTTCTTAGGTCATCAGTATTTTATGTACTTATATATGTATACTTATATATATTTTGTTTTATTGACTTATATATTGTCTTGTTCCTAAACAGTTGTATAAGCACATAGAAGATAAAAACTGATAAAATAGAGTTGAAAGGGGAAAACGAAAACAGGGACATCTGGTAGAGCCAGACACGAAGCTCATGTACACATAGATTATACAATCTTCCTACGTTTACTTTTTCCAATCTGAAAAGTAGAATCTGATTATTACATATTGTAGAGCATCTTTAAGTGACAAATAAACCAATCACTCGAGAAATCACAGGTACTTTTCTCCAGCAAGTCCTCAGAAACAGGATGAAACATAAAGTAATACAACAAAAAAAGTCCTCAACAAGGTCTTTATGGAAGTTATATTGGGTTTTGATGTGCTGTTTCTCATGCCACTTAAAATATGGAATAGCAGTGCTAGAAAACTGTCTCCGAGGCAGTTCCAGTTGACTGCAAGCTCATGAGACACCCCGAGCCAGAACCACACAGCCAAGCTGATCCTGGATTCTTTACCCTCAGGAACTGGCAGAGACAATACGTTTTCTGTTTTAAACTGCAAAGTTTGGCAATTTACAATGTTGCAATAAACAACTAATATGGATTTTGGTTCCAAACTACCATTTATAGTAAAATGCTAGGCATTTTACTAAGGGCTACATAAGCACTGTCTAATTTAATCCCCACGTGACACGGTGAGGCAGGAGGCATTAATGGACCATTTTACAAGTGAGGAAATTGAGGACTGGAAACACCATGTTGAGCGTAGGGGATCTGGTTTCAAACTTTGTTATTTCAAACTCATGCCATGCTGCCTCCTCACTTATCTCCCCTGATTAGATGCTGCCAGTGGCTCGGTTTGGGCATGATTTCTCAGTGGGGACTGCATAGCCCCCAAGGAGGTGAAATCGGTTCTGGAGAAGTACGGAAAAATCTTACTGCAAACGTGTGGTCCTCCGAGTCTCAACTCTACCTGACAGAATCGTTTTCATTTCTTTTGTTAGAGAGAACATAAATTAAATTTTTCTCTTTGAAGGAGCAATTACGAAAAAAAATTGAGAAACCCTGCTTTATGGCAGAGACCATTTTAAATGTCTCAATGGTCCAGTCTTGAAAAAAACCTTCTTAGTGCATAGCAGGTTTTTAGATAACACTGTTTGATAAATTCTCATGCATGAGGTTCAAATCTCTAGTTAGAAAATAATAGTTACAGAAATAAATAAGTACACAAGCCCAAGTGATGCTCTGGGCTCCACAGTAAGTCAAGTGCTCTGCAAAGTCCGAAGGCACGGACACCCCTGTGAACGACGCTCTTAGGGATGACCTGCATGCCACCTGTCAGTAATTGTGATGGCAAGTATTAGTTTACATGCTTCAGTTCCCTGGTGACTGACCTTATCATGCCTGAGCAACAAGTCTTACTACTCTTGCTAATCTGTGGATATCTAAACGAAGATAATTAGTCCAGACGGCTAGAGCTCAAAATGAAATGAGCTCAGGTTTTCAGGAATTACAGCAGGTGTCTGAGAGATCTACAGTTCACACCTGGCCCACTCCTTCCCGTGCCTGGGGGAAAGCTCATCTCCTCAGTCAGACTGGCCTATTGGCACATTCATCCATTTATACCCAAACTGAGGGCTACCCTGGCCTCCCACCAATCTGAGGTAAGGCAGGAATGTGGTGGTGATGCTTGGGCCTCCCTTCCAATAATTCCCTCCTAAGCATATGGATAAGTTCAAGGTTATAGAAATCTCAGAAGGGTGCTAACAGAAGCTCAGCAAGGCTGATAGAACTGCCTGGGGTCACTGAGCTGACTGCAGGAGAGCTGGGATCCCCAGGGCCCCACATTCCACCCAGCGCTCTTCCCATCAGCCCACACCATCTCCCCAGGATGTTCGCTCTTTGCAGCTCATCTCTGGGGGCAATGAGCATGAAGGAACCTAGCTATTTTCTGATGGAAAGTTCATGGCTTCTCCCTCCACATTCTCCCTCCCCTCTCCACCCGACTTCTGTCTGGTTTGAGTTTATTGTCAAAACACGCCCAGTCAAATTACTTGTCTGCAGACATTTTTGCTGGCCTTAGTGTATCCACAAGAGAGCTGCTAATGACTACCCTTCCTGCCCATACTTAGCTCATCCTCAGAAGGGAACTGCTCATTATCATTCTCTGACTGCAGTCTGGACTGTCTGGAAACAGTCAGGCAGGATTCCGGCGGTGGAGTGAAGTCCCGGCATCTTCCGTTGGGTCAAAGCTCCACCAGGAGCAATTCTCAGCTGCTGGGGGCTCTGCGCCTGTGGTCCCTCAGGTCAGGTGGGGCTCCTCGGAGCTTGTGCAGCCTGAGTAGGTGGGGGCACTTCCGTTTATGGTCGACTTCCTCCAACCCCTACCAGTGCCTGCTGCATCATTTTCAGAGCCTGGTATGAAATGAAAATGTGGGTCCTTTGTTCAAAAAACAGGGGAAAAAAAGCCTTTTCTTTTTTCCAGAAGTCCCCCTCTCTCTACTGGTCATGATATTGTTTGCTACTTAATGTGCTAAGTAAAAAAAAAAAAAAAAATTAATTTTAAATTAGCATACATTTTACCATTCATCTTTATATTGTGCAATGCCAGGTTTAAATGCAAATATAAAGGCATTAACTTGGCCGTGGCCAATTTTGCTCAGCAGTAGAGCGTCCGCCCGCAGACCTCGTGGTTCGCCCCCGCCCTGGTTGGGGTCATGCAGGACACAACCAATCGATGTGTCTCTCTCACATCGATGCTTCTCTCTCTCCTTTTCTCTCCTGCTCTCTCCCTCCCACTCTATTTGAAGATAAATAGAAAAATATCCTCAGGTGAGGAGTAAAAAAAAGCCATTAACTTATATGCAGAATCACCAGAGTTGCGTGCTTGTGTTTGCAGCTCACACATTTCATTGCTACCAGAACACTGGAGACGCTGCACAAAAGTAACTCAGCTGTTTTTATTTCACTTCTTGATACCTGCACGGTGTATCAGCTCTGTCTTGGGCTTACTGGTGAATAAGAAAGGACAGAGGGAAGGAACATTCTCTTTCCTTCTGTATCATTTTCAGTGTAAGTGGGTGGCTACTACAGGGAAGTTACATGAATAAGAAAGGATATAATGGGGTTCCTTAGTCCTTCATGTTACTTATAATGCCATTGCCTGCTTTCTGAAGTTGAAACAAGTTCAACTTAAATGGAAAAAATGGTCTCTTGATTATGCAGTTGTACTTATGCTCACATTGAGTCTCATTGAATCCCACGCATGCTGGGTCTACCAGAAGGCTGTGCTCATGAGCAGCATATTGCTTATATCTCTTCTGCTTCTATGCATGCTCCATTGTCCCATTGAACTTTATTTACAAAACAAAAGTTCAAAGATAAAATTATTAGGAATTTCAAGGTGAAAGCACCAGAGCATTAAGCCAAGTGTGAGGCCCTTCTGAGCACAGGGCCTTTGACAGCAGAGGTCACATGCCAAGGAGTTGCCCTTGGCCCCCACTCCAACCCCTTAGACCCAGGCTTCACTCTGCTACCAAGGGATAGAGGAGGAACTCTAGAAGTAGATGGAATCAGGAAACAAAATATAGGACAGTATCCAACTGAAAGTACATTTAGGTTCAGAGATTCTCAGTTTTGACTGCCTGCTAATATAACCTGGGGAACTTTAAAAAACAAAATATCTAGAGTCCAAAATGGCAGTGGAGTGAATGAAAGCTACACAGACCATATCCCAGGACCAAACTGGAATTACAACAAAAATAAAGACAAATCATTGGGAAAAACCACAGAAAAGCAGCTGGAGAGGACCCATATAACCATGGTCAGAAAGAGAACATGAAATCGAGCCTGGTAGGAACTCCAGAGGCACGAGAGGGCGGGCTGTTTTAGCTGTGAGCACCTCCCTCGGGTTTAAAATCCCAAGCTGGCTCCACAACACAGAGGGCTGGGGACAGAGTACTAAATTAGCTACAGCCACTCACCTTGGGTTCTGGCAGAGGGAGGGCAGACTGGATTGGAACTGTGGGGAGAGACTTGGGATTTGGAGGGCACTAGGAGTATTGTGCTGAATCACTTCCTCATAGGACAGTAGCCATTTTACTCAGAGCCCCAGAGCCCTGGGGAGAAACAACAGCCCCTCCCTCAGGATATTAACACCACCAACCAGGCCAAAGAAATGCAAATTGAGGCTCATTAATAGCCAGCAAGCACCTGCCACACCCTCTGGAAATCCTCTTACCTTGAACACCTGAGGGATTTGTTCATCCAGCTGAGGGCTACAACTCAAGGCTCATCAAGCAACTGAGACTAATAGCCTCCAGGCAAAAAGCTAGAGGATAACTTAACCTTTCCTGTGCTTGCAAATCTACCCAGGAAAGTAAGACTTGACAGTGGTGTTTAACTTGGGTCCTCCCACACTCATTCAAACCCAGTAGAGGGAGCCACAACCAGCAGAACACCAACACCCACAGGGAAAATTTGGCAGGCTCCAAAAGCCACTGAGACAGCCAAAATGGTGAAACAAAGAAACAAATCCCAAATGAAAGAACAAGATAATTCTGCAGGAGAAGAAATAAGTGACATAGAATTAAACAAGATATCACAGGGAGAGATCAGAGTAATAATCATGAGGAAGCTAAACAGCATGAGCAAAGATAAAGAAACATTGAAAACCAACCAACTGGAAATGAAGAATGACATAGCAGAAATAAAGGACACATTGGAAGGAATAACCAGCAGACTAGAGGAAGCCGAGGGGATCGGATCAGTGAATTGAAGACAGGGTAGAAAAAACTGCCCAATCAGAGAACTAAAAAGAAAAAACAATGAAAAAACAGGAAGACAGCCTAAGAGAACTGTGGGACAATATGAAATGTAACATCTGCATCATAGGAGTTCCAGAAGAAGAAAATGAGCAAGGGTTAGAGAATATATTTGAAGAAATGGTGACAAAAAACTTCCCTAACTTGGTGAAGAAAAAAGGCATACACGTACAAGAAGCACAGAGAGACCCAAGTAAGAAGAACCCAAACAGGCCCATTCCAAGACACATAATAATTAAAATGCCAAAAATTAAAGACAAGGAGAGAATCCTAAAGGCAGCAAGAGATAAGCAACAGTTTACCTAAAAGGAACCCCCAGAAGGCTATCAGCTGACTTCTCAACAGAAACACTACAGACCAGAAGGAAATGGCATGAAGTAATCAAGGTAATGAAAACAAGGATCTGAATCCAAGACTACTCTATCCAGCAAGGCTATCATTCAAAATAGAAGGTGAAATAAAGAGCTTCCTAGACAAAAAAAAAAGGCTAAGGGAATATATTAGCACCAAACCAGCACTGAAAGAAATGCTAAAAGGACTGCTGTAATTAGTAGAAGAAATAGGAAGAAAAATATAACCACAATCAACAAAAATGACAATAAATAAGTACATATCAATAATAACCTTAAATGTAAGTGGATTAAATGTGCCCATCAAAATACACAGAGTAGATGATTGGATAAGAAAGCATGACTCATATATATGTTGTTTACAAGAGATCCACTCACAACAAAGTTGAAAGTGTAGGGATAGAAAAAAATCTTCCAAGCAAACGGAAAGGAAAAAAGAGCTGGGGTAACAATACTCATATCCGGTAAAATAGACTTCAAAATGAAGGCCATTACTAGAGACAAAGAAGGCCACTACATAATATTGAAACGATCTATCCAACAGGAAGATATAACCTTGGTAAACATATATACACCCAACATAGGAGCACCAAAATATATTTAAAAACTTCTGGAGGACTTCAAAGGAGAAATTGACAGCAATTCAATCATAACAGGGGACTTCAACACCCCACTGACATCACTGGATAGATCATCTAGACAAAAAAATTAACAAGGAAACAGAGACTCTCAAAGATGCACTAGATCAAATGGATTTAATAGATATCTACAGAGAATTACACCCCAAATCTACAGAATTCACATTCTTCTCAAGTGCACATGGGACATTCTCAAAGATAGACCACATGTTGGGATACAAACTAAGTCTCTGTAAGTTCAAGAAGATTGAAATCATATCAAGCATCTTCTCAGATCACAATGGCATGAAACTAGAAATCAATTACAACAAAAATGCATGAAAACATTTAAACACATGGAGGCTAAATAGCATGTTATTAAACAATGAATGGGTTACCGAGGAGATCAAGGAAGAAATTAAAAACTTCCTGGAAACCAATGAAAATGAACACACAAAAACACAAATTCTATGGTACACAGTGAAAGCAGTCCTAAAAGGGAAGTTCATAGCACTACAGGCCTACCTCAAGAAACAAGAAAAATTTCTAATTGACTATCTAACCTCACAACTGAAAGAACTAGAAAGAAACAAAAAGAAAAACCCAGAGCAAGTAGCAGGAAATAGTAAAGATCAGAGCAGAAATAAGCAACATAGAGACTAAAGAAACAATTCAAAAGATCAATGAAACAAAGAGCTGGTTCTTTGAAAACATAAACAACATTGATAGACCCTTAGCCCGACTCACCAAGAAACAAAGAGAGAGAACCCAAGTAAACAAAATCAGAAACAAAAGAGAAGTAACAACTGACACCACAGAAATACAAATGATCATTACAAAATATTATGAAAAATTATACGCCGACAAATTGGACACTCTAGGTGAAATGGACAAATTTCTAGAATCACATAGTCTCCCAACACTGAACCAGGAAGAGATAGAAAACTTGAACAGACCAATAACAACTAAGGAAATTGAAGATGTAATCAAGAAACTTCCAGCAAACAAGACCCCGGGCCCGGACGGTTTCATGGGGAAGTTTTACCAAACATTCAAAGAAGAACTAACACCCATTCTCCTCAAATTATTCCAAAAAATTCAAGAAGGAAGACTTCCAAATTTGTTTTATGAAGCCAGCATAATTCTAATTCCAAGACCGGATAAAGACACTACAAAGAAAGAAAACTACAGGCCAATATTCCTGATGAACACAGATGCCAAAATCCTTAACAAAATATTAGCAAATTGGATCAGGCAATACATTAAAAAAATTATTCACCATGACAAAGTGGGATTCATCACAGGGATGCAAGGCTGGTTCAATATTCGCAAATCAATAAATGTGATACACCACATAAACAAAATGAAAGATAAAAACCATGTGATCATATCAATAGACACTGAAAAGAATTTGAGAAAATCCATTGCTGATAAAAGCACACAGCAGTGTGGAAATAAAGGGATCATATTTGACATAATAAAGGCAATATATGAAAAACCTACAGCCAACATCATACTCAATGGGCAAAAACTAAAAGCATTTCCCTTAAGAACAGGAACAAGACAGGGATATCCACTTTCACCACTCTTGTTTAACATATTACTGGAAGTCTTAGTCACAGCAATTAGACATGAAGAAAAAATAAAAGGGATCCAAATTGGAAAGGAGGAAATGAAACTGTCATTATTTGCAGATGACATGATATTGTGCATAGAAAACCCTAAAGACTCCATCAAAAACCTACTAGATTTAATAAATGATTTTGGCAAGGTAGCAGGATACAAAATTAAAGTCAAGAAATCGACGGCGTTCTTATACACCAATAATGAACTCACAGAAAGAGAAACTAAAAAAAAAAAATCCCATTTACCATTGTGGCAAAAAAATTAAGATACCTAGGAATAAACTTAACCAAAGAAGTAAAGGACCTATTTGCAGAAAACTACAGGACATTGAAAAAAGAAATAGGGGAAGATATAAAAAAGTAGAAGCATATACCTTGTTCATGGATTGGAATAATTAACATTATTAAAATGTCCATACTACCCAAAGCAATCTATAGATTCAACGCGATCCCCATTAAAATACCAATGACATATTTCACAGAACTGGAACAAAAACTTCAAAAGTTTATATGGAACCAAAAAAGACCCCGAATAGCCACAACAATCTTGAAAAAGAAGAACAAAGTAGGAGAGATCACAATACTAGATATCAATACTACAAAGCCATTGTAATCAAAACAGCCTGGTACTGGCACAAGAACAGGCATATAGACCAGTGGAACAGAACAGAGAACCCAGAAATTTACCCAAGACATTATGCTCAATTAATATTTGACAATGGTGTCAAGAACATACAATAGAGTAAAGACAGCCTCTTTAATAAATGGTGTTGGGAAAATTGGACAGCTACATGCAAAAAAATGAAACTAGACCACCAACTTACACCACACACAAGAATAAACTCAAAATGGATAAAAGACTTAAATGTGACTCGTGAATCCATAAATATCCTAGAAGAAAAGGTAGGCAACAAAATTTCAGACATCACACACAGAATTTTCACTGATACAACACCTAAGGCAAGAGAAATAAAGGAAAAAAATTAACACATAGGACTACATCAAACTAAAATGCTTCTGCACAGCAAAAGAAACAAGCATCAAGATGGAAAGGGAACCCACTGTATGGGAGAGCATAATTGCCAACAATACATCAGATAAGAGGTTAATTTCCAAAATATATAGAGTACTCATACAGCTCAACAAACAGAAGACAAAAAACCCAATTAGAAAATGGGCAGAGGACCTAAATAGACACCTCTCCAAAGAGGACATACAAATGGCCAATAGACATATGAAAAAATGCTCAACGTCACTAATCATCAGAGAGATGCAAATTAAAACAACTATGAGGTATCATCTCACACCTGTCAGAACGGCTGCCATCAACAAATCATCAAACCACAAGTGCTGGTGACAGTGTGGAGAAAAGGGGACTCTAGTACACTACTGGTGGGAATGCAGACCGTTACAGCCACTATGGAAAACAATATGGTGTTTTCTCAAAAATTTAAAAATTGAATTGCCATTTGACCCAGAGGTCCCACTTCTAGGAATATATCCTAAGAAGCCTGAAACACCAATCAGAAAGAAAAATGCACCCCTATGTTTATAGCAGCACTATTTACAATCACTAAGATCTCGAAACAGACCAAGTGTCCATGAATAGATGAGTGGATAAAAAAGCTGTGGTACATATACACAGTGGAACACTATGCAGCTGTAAGAAAGAAAGATCTCTTATCCTTTGAGATGACATAAAGGGACCTGGAGAGTATTATGCTAAGTGAAATAAGCCAAACAGAGAAAGACAAATACCACATGATCTCACTTATTTATGTAATATAATGAACAAAAAAAAGCTGATGAACAAGATAGACCCAGAGACACAGAAAGGAGTACGGTTCAGACTGATAAACTTCAGAGGAGGGGGCGGGGATGGATGAGATAAACCAAAGAACTTATATGCATGTATGTGTAACCAATGGACATAGACAACAATGCTTGGGGGGGAGGGGGCAGGATAAGGAGGAGGGTCTCTGGGGGGAATAAGAACAAACATCTGTAACAAAAATACATTAATTAATAAAATACAAACAACTAAAAAAAAAAATCTAATGCTGAGGCTTTTAGGCTTGAAGTTCTGACTTAATTGATCTGGGTTGGTTCCAGGTAAGCTGTCCAGGTAATTCTAATGTGTACTCAGAGTCTGTTGAGTCTCACCCTCCAGCTCTGTACTCATTCAGCCAAAATGTCTGTTTTTTTTTTTGGATTTTTTTGTTTATTTTTTGAGCCATCTTATTAGAGTGTTTTAATTTACTTAATTAATTGACACAAAATAAATTTTCTCTCTTGTTTTCAGCCAAAATTTAACGTTTTGTATCATGTTTAAAATTTAGTGCAATAAACATACTTTTTATGGACTCCTTACTAATGGTCCAACTCCTCATTTCAGTTCATCCCAAACGCTGGAGGGCCTTTCTCCTCCGCCTTAGGGATGCTTACTCCTGGCAGCTGACCTGAAGCTACTGCAGTGATTCCAGTTCCAGATGTACTCCCCCAAAATACAAGGAATCCTCCAGTGCATTTAAATAAACCTCAGAGCATCACTTTTTAAAGAAATCTCACAGTGAGTCTCTTCTTAATGAGAATAATCATTTCCTAATTTGACTTTTAGTCAATATTTAAGGATTTTGTTAATTTTATCATTTAGAGCAATTAATATTTACAAGTTAAAAACCTTCTTTTGTCAAATGTTTTTTACATTCCATTATAGTGTATACATCCATGAAATGTATAAAATGGACACTAAAAACTATTTAGTGCTGAAATTGCCCAATCTTACCAACCATTAGTTACTTGGGGTAACACTGATGTGGCCGGGTCCCCCATCCAGGTATCAGATTCTGTACATTGGTCCAAGGTCTGAATAGTCATTGTATAAAGCCTCCTTAGCTGATTTTGACTATCAACTGGTTTTTAAAATAATAGATCTAACCCAAATTCTTATTTTTTAAAACATACATCACCCCTAATGCTAAAGTCAAATCCTAGAAACAAAGTACCAAAAATACGTCCTTGGCATAAATTCTAGAAATTATAAAGAAAAATAAAAACAGAAAAGCTATCCTTAATACTATCGACTAGAGAGAACTACTATTTGTCCTTCTAGTCTTTACAAAAAATGTATAAAGAAGTGACATTTAAAATACAGTTATAAGATGGGCACTAACCAAGGTTTGTTGACTGTTACACAACTGAGTACTTCCTAGAGAAAAATATAGGCAGTAAACTCTTTGACATCACTCTTAGCAATACCTTTTTGGATACATTTTCTCAAGCAAGGGAAACAGAAGAAAAAAATAAACAAATAGGATTACATTAAGCTAAAAAGTTTTTGCACAGCAAAGGAAACCATCAACAAAATGAAAATATAACCTATTAAATGATACATTCAATAAGGGGTTAATATCTAAAATATATATATTTTTAAATTATATAAATTAAGACAACAACAACAAAAAAAAAGAAAGCTCATTTGAAAAATGGGCAGAGAACCTGAAGAGACATTTCTCCAAAGAGGACATATAGATGGCCAACAGACATATGAAAAGATGCTGAACATCACTAATCAACAGTGAAATGCAAATTAAAACCACAATGAGATATCACCTCACTGGTAGAATGGCTATCATCAATAAATCAACAAATCACAAGTGCTGGTGAGGATGTGGAGGAAAGGGAACCCTCAAACACTGTTAGTGGGATTGTAAATTTGTGCAGCCGCTATAGAAAACAGCATGGAGTTTTCTCAAAAAATTAAAAATAGAATTGCCATATGATTCAACAATTCCACATCTGGGTACTTATCTGAAGAAAACAAAAACACTAATTCAAAAAGATCTATGCACCCCTATGTTCATTGCATTACTAGTAATAGGCAAAATATAGAAACAACCTAGATGTCCATCAATAAATGAATGGCTAAAGAACATGTGGTATATATATACCATTATATATATATAATGGAATATTATTCAGCGGTAAAAAGAATGAAATTTTACCATTTGTGAAGACATGGATGGACCTAGAGGGTATTATGCTAAGTGAAATAAGTCAGAAAACAGAAAGACAAATACCGTATGATCTCACTTATATGTGGAATCTAAAGAAACAAAATAAATGAATAAACAAAACAGAAACAGACCCATAGTCTGATGGTTGCCAAAGGGGAAGAGGTGAGAGGACAGGAATAAAAAAAGAACACCTGCAAAAAATAAGTTCATTCACTTGGATTTGTGAAGAGATTTGACTTTAAGTTTAGCAGTAAAAGTTGTCAGAGTAAAAAATAAATGAATAAATAGATAAATAAATAAATAAAATACATGTACTGCCTATAAACATACTTACATTACAAAAACCACAAAAATGGAAAAATTTACTAAAAATAAATAGATAATGTATGAACAAGTGATATTCAAAATACTGCTATAGTACAGGCACTAAGCAAAGTTTGTTGACTGTAACACTATTTGGTACATACTGACCAAAATCAACCCTGTGTATGAACATATACTTTTTTTTTACTAAAAAGTATACAACATGGTATGTATAGTTTGATAATATAATTTTTTTTCACTTTTAGGCACTTTTAATTTAAAAGTTGAGATTCCACAGCTTTAGCCCTAAGTATTTTATGCTCTGTGCTTTCTCCCGGTCATCCCATCTACTTCAATCAGCACCTCCATGCCCACTGCCAGGCTTTGCCAGTAGCCAGGTTTCTTCCTGAGCTTTAGCCTTCCGTACAAGGCTGGCTTTCAGACATCTCCATGTAGATGTGTCTCCAGGCACCAACTTCAATATGTCCAAAACTGAACTTATGATATTCTTCTTCCAACTTGGAGAACATGGGACCACTTTCCAACTAGAATCTCAAGCACTATTCTTGACTCCTTCCTCATCTTCAGTTCTCTGCACAATCTAATCAAAGACTAAGTTCAAATAACTCATCTTCCTAAATATCCCATCAGACCATTCACTGCTCTGCTCTTCACTGTATCTCTGGACCAAGCCACCATCATTTCTCACCTGGAGAAGTCCAGCTGATTCCTACCCCTCCTAAATTTATTCCCATTGAAGTCAATGAACAAATAGCAGTACAATATTTTGGAAAAAATAACTGAATCTGTTTTGCCCTTGGTGATTCATTTTTGCATTCTGGCACTTGTATATTGAGGCTGTGGCTTGATGGCCCAACAGAGGATGACACTTCCAATTACTTTTAGAATTGGTTCATAAAATTATAAAAGGGCATAATAAGTTTTAAATTACACTTTTGTTTGTAAGCAAGGGTGTTTCTGCTAAGAAAGGGTTTTGAGTCCTCAAAGGCTCAGAGCCGGAAGGGCTGAGAGCACAGAGCTAACACAATAGACACACAGATTAGGAAGAGTCCATCACCAATACATCATCACGTAAGAGCCAGTTCTCTCCAAAGAATAAGGAATTCTGAGAAGATCCCAGTGGGGGGTTCATCACTTTCTAGGATATATTCCAGGAAGATTTCAAAGTACATATGGACGTTTTTTATTTAGCAAGACCCTGGAGAGAAAATTAGCAAAGAAGAAAAATCATGTGCTCATCTCAAAAAAGACAGAGCAAGCATATGATAACATTAATCATTTATCTGAGGTTAAAAAATATCTTAACAAACTAGCAATAGAAAGAAACACTTTAACAAGATAAAGGATGTGTATTATAAACCTAGGGTAAGAATTATACTCAATAACTAAATAATAAAAGCTCTTCTCTTTGAGGTTGAGAAGAAAACAGGGATACTCACAATTACTACTTATATATACCCCAATAGATATCTATTTCATTACCTTGAAAAAAGACAATGAAATAAAACACAGAGACTGTAAAGGAAGAGAAAACCACATTTTTCATAGCTAGTATGATTGTATAAGTAGAAAAATCCAAAAAATATGGGGACAAATTATTAAATTAACATGGTGGCTAGATATAAAAAGTCACTTGTAGTTCTTTATTCCAATAACAAACAATTAGAAAATTACATTTAAAAATTACACTATTTATAATATTATGAAAACTATTATATGCCTAGGAGCAAATCCCATATAAGATTGAAAGACCTCTGTAACAAAAATGGACAAATGTATCATATTCTTGGATTGAAAAACTTAATATTGTAAAAATGAACTTTTTCTCACTTTGGCCCAAAACACTGGAGCTGTTCTTGCTGCCTTGGTTTCCCTCATATTCCAGATCCAATCCATCAGAAAATCCTATCAGCTTTCTTCTTTTTTAAATTTGCATTCCTCATCTTTTTTTTTTAGCTTTATTTTCAAACCATAGTTTCAGTTTTCCTAAAGGTGAACTGTGTGAGTCAGAATTCAAGGATTTTGTTTAGGATTTAGGGAGGTCGGGGTACTAGGAGAATGAGACAGGGACAGGAAGAAGTCAGTACAGAGTACCACCTTAGTTTATTGTCTCTTAGTTCCGTATTCATCCTTCATTGCCTACTCTGCAGTATTATAGGCGGGCCCTATAACAATTATTCCTGTGCCAGCTGGCACACTGTTAGCCTTTGACAGTAGGATACAGGAGGGACAGTGGAGGAAAAGAGGTTTCACTTACCAAGGTCTGGTGCTCTCCTCTCTTCAGGCTCCTTCAGCTCATCCAGCTCCTTCAACCCAGACAGCCTCTTGCAGCACAAACAGCGTTTCCAATGCCAAGTTTGGCTTAGGAATGCCCAGAGCCCAGAAGCTTTCCTGGAACTCCCTAGAACTGCTTTGGAATGGAATGCCACCACTAAGCACCTCCCTATGGCTGTATCCCCTGGCAACCTCTAGGAAAATTTTTAGGAGTGTTCTGAGGAATGGAAAGTCTCTTGGACAGTTTCCCCTGACAACCCAGGGATAGAATTTTCAGGAAGTTCCATGGCATAGAACTTCAGAGACTTCACCGTCCAGTGAGCCACAGGTGGTGTGAGGGGTTCTTATTCCAGATTTTTCCTTCTTTGGGTGCTCTGCCTCAGCCCTAAGGGTAGGTGTTGTTCCTTATACCTGCTTTTCCTATATTCTTTAGAGATCTCTTTATATTTTACAGTCCAATCCCTGCTATTCCAAACCCCCTCTTACAGTTTATAGTTATTTATAATAAATTTTCCATGCTCAAATAACTGTGTAGCTCTGTCTTCTGATTTGAATTTGGCCGATGCAGATACTTAATCCAACTGCTTTGGTGGAGAACTAGAACTTAACTCCATACGGAAATTCTGACAAATAGTGTAAAAGAGTATCCCACTCAAGTGGCGCGGAAACTATGGCATTTATACATCAACTTTCATCAATCATTGATTGGGGATTGCTGCTGGGGAGAACTAATTCCCAGCACTTCCAATTTGTCTCACACACAGCAGAGTTGTTATCGGGGAAATTGGGGTATCCTCTTCCCCACTGGATGCTGGGTTGTGGTTCTTACTATATCGTGACAAAAAGAATTTTCTGAGATTCGAACAGGAGTACGAGTGATTTTCATTTGTGTGGAATTACATCCTGAGGTTTCCAAAGTCCCATTCCAGTCACAGAAGAAGTGCAGCTGGGGGCTTCAGTAGAGCTAGAAGCAAAGCCAGTGCCCAAAGTTTTTGTTCCATGTTGGAACTGGGTCCAGTTCAGCATCAGGTTAGTTGCAGTCCATTAGTCCATTGTGTATGGGATCTGCATGACCATGGGCCATGTGGGCAAATGCCAGGAAGCAGGAGCAAGAGAGTCCCGCAAACCAGGAGTCAAGTGCAACATGCCAAGAGCAACCAAGAGGAATCAAGAGAATCAGTGCTTTTGTTTAGGGGATTAAATATTCAAATTTTGTGCCCCAGCAATAGCCACACCCATTCTGGCCAATGACCTGTTCCCAGGTGTGACCGACAGGCCAGTACCGTCCCGATGTAATCCTGACTTACTGCACATGCATCTGTTCTCCTCCTTGTTCAGTCCCTTCCCCCAGCGATCTTTGAGGAACAGCCTGGTGGCTCCCTGGGGAGTGTAAAGCTTTAGCTTCCTAGTGAAGCTGCACAAATGACATGCCTATAATATGTGGCCTTCCCTTTGCTCCTTTCCTATTATTATTTACTGGGTTAATTACACCAGTATCAGAGTGACTTTACACAGTTCCAGGAAAAGACGCAGGCGCAGAGTCACAGAAGCTGGTAGGTAGAAGTCGTGCAGAGCACACTGAAACGGTAGGGCCCATGGACCACTGACAGCCTGTTGTAGCCCAACCACTGCAGCGCTCAGCTGAACCTATGCCTCGTGTTGAGTTCATCCTGCCACTGTTTCTTCAGGGTGATGACGGGTCCCAATTTCTGTACAAAACAAACGAAGAAGAATACAGCAGGAAGGTAAAAAGGACAAGCTGCCTCTACTTATGCAGTTGAAGCTCCTAATGGTAAGTGACATCTCCTTCCTATTCTGCCCATTTCTAGATTCCCCTCACTCTCAGCCAGTATTTCGGCTGGGTTAGGATGCTGACCCGGTGGGAGTGCGAGTGGTCCGGACCCTCTCCCCTGATGAAGTCTGAGCCCCTGATCTCCTGCTCTTTTCTTGTCGGGCTGTGGACGCTCTAATTTCCTGATGTTCCCCACATAGTTGTCCCCATGCCCACATGTAACAGCAGGCCGATTTCCTCCAAGTAATTAGAGTCCATAGTCCCTATTTGAATAAAAAGTCCCAAATTACATGGTGGTAGCCATGGCTGTAAGTTCTCTGGGTGGGCCCCCGGGGGAGCAGTCCTCCTCTGGAACCAGGACCTCTAACCCAGCAGAACATGGAGATCCAGACACGGGGAGTGTAAACCCCCAAAGTGAGTCACTGGGAGGACCACTCTCACGTCCACCCTTTGGTTCCTGCCCCTGTGTACTCTACCTATTGCGTGTCTGACACCGAGCGCCTCCCTGTAGTTCTGCATGCATCAGAATCATCCAGAAAGCTTGTTCAACGTGACTCCAGGCCCAACCAAGGAGATCCTGACACAGGAGGTTTGAGGCAAGGCCTGGGATTCTGCATGTCCAACATGCTCCCAAGTAGTGCTGATGTTCTTGATGCGGAGCCCACAGCATGACGGTCCCTGAAGTATAGCCTATGCTTCGAAGGACAGGGCTCCCCACTCCACAGAGCTTCAGCCCCGTGCTGGGGATCCGGTGTGCCCTGTAAGAGATGCCCACCATTCTCCCATGCCTGGGAATGTGCTGTTTCCACAGCCATGTGTCCAGCTCGCTCTCCTCTTGCTGAAAAGTGGGTCCCTTGGTCTGAAATAATGTTAGGCGGGGTCCCATCACAATGAAGCAGACATTCTGCGAGCCCCTGAATGGTGGTCCTGGTGGGACACTGTGGGCAGTGTGACCTGAGATGCTGAGAAAAGGCCCTCAGACCAGAAGATACAGAATCAGGGCGGCTGGACATCGTGGGCAGCATGCTGAGCGTGAGTCTGAGGACCAGCGAGGGCACTGGCAGCACACCACGTGTTCAGAACCAGATTCCCTCGCTGCCTGCACTGCAGCCCTCGGCCCGGAGCAGCAGCGTCTCTTGCTTGCATCACGGCGATAACCTCTAACTGGCTTCTTGCTTCCAGCCCTTCCCCCACCCCTAATAATCTCCTTCAGCACCATAGTGGGAGGGATGCAGTATTAAAGTATAAGTCAGAGTATGTCGCTCCTCTGCTCAGAATCCTCCAGTGGTTAGTGCACAGAGGAAAACCCAGTTTGAGGAAATCCTACCTGGTCTGTCCTCTGCTCACCTGCCCCATGCCCCTTATGTCCATGACCCATCTCCTGGGAAGGTCCCGAATCTATAACATGGCCTCCCCTTCCACATTACTAGTGCATTTAAAAGTACTTTTTAATTACTACTACTATCATCTGATCCTCACAGCAACCATGCGAGGCACATAACGATGTCCATCTCGATTCAATGGGTGAGAAAACAGAAGCATGGAGACCTTGCCCCCGTCTAAGGCATAGGGTAGGACATCAGGATTTGAACCCAGGTTTTTTGATAAATCACAAGTGATTCAATGATGTGTTTCCTTAAAAATGTCTTTGTAACTTTGAAAGATTTTTTTTCCCCTTAATGCTGCCTGGCACACACACCCTCTTCTTCTTCCCTCAGACTTTTACAGTGTTATTCCAGCCCATGCTGAGGTGCAGGACTTGTGCCGGGGTCAATTCAACTAATGAAACATGTTCTGCCACAAATCACAGCTGCTCCTCACAAGGACGTCCACTGCCAACACCCCCAGGACTTCCCTAAAACAGCATTCCACCTGCAGGGCACTGCCAGGGCAGTGTCACTCAAGAGTGGAAAGAAGTGCCAGAAATGTTGGAGATGGGACAGAAAAGCCATCTGAAAGCGGATGTTCCCAAAGTCCCCAGGAGCCTGCATTGAGGCGTGTCGACCGCCCCAGGGGAAAACAAATGAGAGAAAAGGTCATTTGTTGCAATCTGGTCATAAATCCCACAGGACAATGCCAGATTTCAGGCTGCCCCCTCAGAACTGGTCCCCACTGATAACACTGGTATGTGTGTGCCTTGGAGAAGTCCCAGCAGCAACAGAGAAGACAACATTGGTGTGTCTGAATATTCGGCGAGCTCCGTCTCGCCAAGTCCATCACACTATGTGAGTCATCAAGGTCGACAGTTTAGCTTTATTTTTTCTGCCCCCAGGCAAGATTGTGTCAACTTTAGTGTCAGCCTAGTAGCATCTTTTGTGGTCTGATTTAAGGGGACTGTGAGATTCATTCTACTCGTGTTACTCATCTTCTCATGCCCTTCACTCACTCATAGCAGAGCCATGACGGAACTAAAACTAGAATCCCTGTGAGAACGTGGGTGTTCATGGAAGTTATCACCACGAAATGGCAGGCTTAGGAAGACCTCAGAAAGTACCCAGTGTGCGCAGATAAGCAAACAGACCCGTGGCTGTTCTTAATGCTCCCCACCTCCCGGTACCCACGCCTGTTGGACCCAAAGGCTGAGCTGTGTTACCGACAGGATATTGCAGAAATAACGCTGTGTGGCTTCGGAGACACTGCAGTTTGCCTGTTCTCTCGGGTCACTCACTGAAGGAAAGCAGCCACCAGGTCACGAGGACATGCATGTGAATAGAGGCTGAGGCCACTCACCGCAGACACCAGCAACACTAGCCAGTCACAGGAGGGGCCCCGTGGGGACATCTTCCTGCCCATCTACCCTTCCACTGAGTGGAACTGGAGACTCCATCCTAGATGCCTGACCCAGAACGATGAGGTCATGTGTGATTATTCTTATTTTAAGGCACTATGTCTTGGGGTAGTTTGTTACACAGCTGCAATAATTAATATAAAACCAAAGTGGTGACCTGGCAGATTCAGAATGACAAAGGTAAAGGATTAGCTACCTGATTAAAGTCCATACTTATTTCTGTGGGTGAAACAGCTTTACCTTGATGCAGTGGGTCCCAACCAGGGTGTCCCCAGCCACACGGGCCTTCTCTTTACTTCCCAGCTATGTCCCTCCCAAGGGCTTTTATGCTTATCGTACATTCTGCCTGGCACGCTCCCCTGCCCCCAGGTCTTCTCATACGTGACTCCGTCTTGTTCAACACTCAGCTCAAAGTCACCTCAGAGAAGCTTTCCATGGATGGCAGTTCCAAGAAAGCTCCTCTCCCTTCTCTCCCTTCCACCCACTGCTGCCTGTCACTCTGCGTGGCCTCACTGTTCATCTTCCCAGCACTTGTCATTCTCTGAACATACTCTGTGTTGACTTGGTTATTGTATTTCCCTAACTGACGAATACAATCTTCATAAAAATATTGTTTGTCTTATTTTCTTCTGTGTCTCTGGAAGATAAAAATATGCTTGCTATGGTAAGATGTTCAACAATATCTTCAATACAGAAAGGAATGAAGAATGAAAGAAGGAAGGAGGGAGAAAGAGGCCAGGGAGGAAGTGAGAGAGGGTGAGGGGAAGAAAAAGAAGGGGGGTTTACCGGGAATGACCCATCTTTGAAATCTGTTCCTTAAAACAGCGCAGCCACTTCTAATTAGCGTAAGTTGAATGAGCACCTACTTCGCACAGACAAGTCTTGTGCGAGCACTGGGAATGAATAGTAATAACCACACCTTGTCCCTTAAGGGGAACTTGATGTTAAATTAATTTACCAGAATCCCTTCCAAGTTTTAGAAGTCCAATGCCAAGAAAGAAATAAAGTCTAAAGGGAAGTGCTTAGGAGAGGAGCTGTAGGAGAGGCTGGGGGTCTCGGAGGTACCAAGGGTTGAAAGAAAGGTTGCCATGAGATAAGAAAAGCACTGGCAGGAGAGTCCAAAAAGGCCAAATCTGTGAATGGTTTCCCCATTTAAAAAATTTTTTTTAATTTTTTTTTTCTTTATTGATTTTAGAGAGAGAGGAAAGGAGAGAGAGAGATAGAAACATCGATGAGAGAGAACATCAACTGGCTGCCTCCCGCACGCCCCCCACTGGGGATTGGGCCCACAACCTGGGCATGTGCCCTGAATGGGAATCGAACTGGCGACTTCTAGGTGCATGGGTCGATGCTCAACCACTGAGCCACACCAGCCGGACTCCCCATTTTTGTGTAGAACCAGCAGAAGAACAGAGTTGAATCAAGTATCTACAGCCTTTTAACAAGCCAATATTCCACAGACATCTTTGAAAACTGAAACGAATTTGTTCAGGTCCCTGAACAGGGGCTGGAAAGGCTGCATCCATGAGACCTGGTGAGAGAACTCCTTCCCTTACAGCTTCAGGACACAGCCTTCAAGTCCTGACCACCGCCTTTATCCCCAACGGAAACAGGTGGTGTTGGTGGGAAAGAACGTCACTGTGACACGCAACAAGGAAGAGAGGTGTTTCTAAGTGTGCTGGGCTCTTTTGAACGGAACAGAACAATTTATATTGTTTGGATCATAAAATATTTAGAGAAATATTTCAGTGTTACATCTCACCCACCTCACTGCGGGGATTTGTGTTAGCATCATTCCTTAACTCGTTTCTATAACTCTTCCCATTTGCACAGGAAGGAAAGATCTGGTCTGGCTGTGATCTGGGCCCCGAGGCTAAGGCGACTAGATTCCATTTTTATTATCAATAGACCTTCCTCAATATTCTTCCAATAATAGGTTAATTACCCCTAGAAGTAAAGGAATTTTGCCTAAGATTACAGTTGCCCCACCTGTTGGGAGGCATTTGCGGTTTCCGAGTATGAGCATTGGTGTTTGCAGGCATTTGCAGGTACTTGTACACCGATGAATAATGCTAATTTTGACTTCTGTAATCGCTGTCACTCACGCTATTATACTGGTCTCCTGAAGGGGTGGGCCAAAAAGGGGGATGGAACTTCTGTCTTTAAAATGGGATGTGCAAGAGGAATCTGTGCTGAGGATCTGGGGAGGCTGTACCCCCCAGCCCGCCGGCATAATGAAGTGCTCCTTTACAATTCGGCTGGGAGTCTCTGGTTATCTCGCTGACACGTTACAACAGTTGGACTTGTTTCCCATTCCAGGCAGGCTGGGATCACTTGTCTCACTCAGAGAACCAGTTCTAAGAACTGAGTCTTTAGGGTTTAAACCCCAATAGGGAGAGGCCACAGTAAAGAGAGATCCAAAGAATGGAGTAATAAAATGAATTTAAAGAAAGAAAGCTTTGGGCCAAAGATGAAAGGTCTTCTTAACTGTGAAAATCTATTGGAAAATGTAATTCTCTCTCAAGAATAAAAGCCCCGTTTCTTACATTATTTAACACAGGGAGAACAAAGACCTGGAGATGTACATACATTGATCCCATTTCAGCCCGTACGAGGACAGGAAAATGAACTAATGGTGATTTCCTATCTCTTATTTACACAATCATTTGAATCTGAAAATATTAGGAAAGAATGAATCTGACTGTCCCAACAGACAGGCAAGAGGCTCGTGTCCTGTGGCGTCTCTCTGCAGCTTCCCACGGAGGAAGCACTCTGCACAGTTCCATGAGCCCCAGAGGAGACCGCTGGATAGCCTGTGACTCGAACGTAGGCACCACCAAGATGTCCAGAAGAGGGTTACAAGATCTCAGACCCAGTGCCAGAGACCCCGAAAGCCAATAGCTTCCTCTAGCCACGTTAGTTTAGAGTGGTAATGTCTGAGAAGCAAGTCTTCCGGAAGACAAGAAGGCACAGGGGAAAATGTTCGGTCTTGTAGTTCAAAAGGCATAAAAGCTCAGTTGTTTCTGTCCCAGGGGTAAAGCAAAAGTCACATACAATACCCAACACACACACACACACACACACACACACACACACACACAGCCGGTTGCACAAAGGCTTTGCAGAGTTTCAGAGTCACAATCTCAGACCTGGGAGGAGCCTCGTTGTTCACCTAATGCCACTTCCTCCCCCCTTTAAAGGGCTGTGCAGCCAGAAAAAGGGGCGCTAAATCCAGCAAAGTTTGGGGAACAGCAGTCTTCACCTGGGCGGGAACAGCCACCGCAGGAGTTTAGTGAAGAATGGACCTTTAAAGTATCTGGAAGACCAAGTGTCTGGAAATATTGGTAAAATCGAACAACGTGAGACCACTTCTAAATTTTCCTAACGTGCACGCGGGCTGCGCTGCCCTTCTCCTTTCACGACAGTAAAATGCACGCACTTCGAAGGTTCAGTTCCCGTGGGATGAGAGAGGAGCTGGGAGAGGCAAAACTGTTTTGGGATATGGGGGCCTCGCATTTTCCATCCTTATACCCCTAGTGCCTAGTAAGTGGCCGATCATCCGGTTTAAAAAGGGGGTGTTAAGAAGGGGTTCCCACCACCTCGTTTGGACACAGAAACCCTTGTACTCTGAGTGGGGGCGGCGGAGACTTCATCCAAACTTTTCAGAGGGACAGAAGGCATCTTCCTCCCGCGGCGGATTTTCAGAGGGAGCAGGGCTGTCTCAGTCACTAAGGGGGAGTGACCTGCCCTAAGAGCGCAGGACCAATTAAGTAAGAGGGGCGGGAGAGTAGTAGTGTCAAGTTCGGTGCTTAGGTCGAAAAAAAATCATAAATAAATGTCGCTTGAGGCCGATGCCTGCACAGCCTAATCAGACCTTGACATCCCGGGTCCCCCCCAGGGCTCGCTCCAGTTTTCCCCCAGCGGCAGGTACCCTGAGGGTTCCGCAGCAGCGGCGGCGCCCAGGCTCGGTACCAACGCCTCCCGCCGTGCTGCCCTCGGAGCTCTCTCCAGGCTGCGCGCAGGGAAGAAAGCGCCCCTGGCCGGGGCGGGAAGATCTCCATTCCGCCGAGGCTTTAGCCGGGGGCGGGGTGTGGGTGAGGGTCTGCCCTGGCATTGCCGGGGATTAAGACACTCTATTGTCCCTGCCCTGATGGCCCGGGCATTTGCATACATCAAGTCCCCGGGTCTGGGCCGGGAGGCGTCAGCCGCACCTGCCGCCCCGTCCTAGCACTGACCCCAGCCAGCCCTTCCAGGTAGTCCCACCGGGCCCCCCGGGGAACCCAGGCCCGAGCGGGGTGCAGAGAGGGTGCAGGGCACGGGAACGCGCGCCAGGGCGGCTGAAAGTGGCCAGAGGTCTGCGCGCCCCGCGGGCTCTGCATCCTCGGCGCTCATTTCAACAGGCCTTTTTGTGGAGGGCTTTCCACCTCCTAAGCCTCATTGAACCTGAAAAGCTACAAGCTTCCTTTCTTCCCCGGGACCCTCTGGCCTCTTCGCTTATCTCTTTCATCGACGCCATTGTTCGGGCTGCCGTAGTGGGAGCTCAGATCCTTCAGAGGAGGCGCGGTCACTTCGCAGACGTCAAAGTGATGAAACAAAGGGTCTAACAGCCCGAAGGAGGGTGGGGAGTCCGGGTCACGTCGAGAGGATTCGGCCCGGGCCCTTGCTTCCCCAAATAAATAACATTGTTCAGTTTACAAAACGCCTACAAATACAGAAAGTGCTTTGTTGCTCAAAACAACCAATATTTCCATTTGCCAGGTGGTGAAACAGACTTGCCAAGGAAACTTAAGAGACATTGTCCGTCAGTGATGCGGCCTGGACCAGCCCCAGAATTCAGAGTCACATTCTCGTCCCACGTCCCCCCACGTGGGCAGGAACACCAGGGAAGGAGTCTCAGGACAAGTTTGCGTCAGACTTTTCACTGAAGCAGGACTTACCTACTGGGCTCCAAGTATCTATATGCATTATTTGGTTTCGGAATGTTTTTTTGACCAGTCAAGGAAAAGAATATTGAGCACCGAGGTATGTGGGTCTGGAGGCGGGGCACCAGTGCTCCTGCTAGGCTGCACCCCACAATCATTAGCAAATGAATGGTTTGATTCAAGTGTGCCCAGCTGAACTGGAATGAGCTGGCCCAAATCACAAGAGGAAGCTCACCAGCTGGTCTCCTGCCGATCTCCCCTTCAGCCTTTTCTTCTCCTTCACAAACCTCCAGCACTCCACAGTGCTTAACATTTGTTCTCCAGAATCAGGGAGGGTCGTAACACCTACACAACCCTGCAGTTGTTGGCTCATTGACTTCATTTTAATGTCATTGGGCTTTTAGCCCAGTGTTGTCTCTTCGCTCATTTGCATTTTTAACTTAACTAATTCCGGTAAAATTTGCATAGATCAAATTCACTCTTTTAAAATGGGACAGTTCTATTTTAATACATCATACCATTTTGTAACCACAAGTCAAGATAAAGAACAGTTCCATCACCCCCTAAAATTCCCTCATGCCTCTTTATAGTCACCCCCCCCCCCCATGGCCCCATAGTTTTGCCTTTTCTAGAATGTTATAAGAATGGAGTTGGGCTTCTTTCGTTTAGCATAATGCTTTTGAGATTTACCCATGCTGTTGTGTGGATCAGTATTTCATTCCTTTTTATTGGTGAATAGTGGATATTGTATGGAAGCACTACATTTGGTTTATTCACTCATCAGTTGAAGGACATTTGGGTTATTTCCAGTTTGGGGAAATTTTGAATAAAGTCACTATAAATATTTGCGTACAGGTTTTTGTGTGAACATATGTTTTTATTTCTTTTGGGTAAATGCCCAGGAATGGGATTAGTCATCATATGGTAAGTGCATGTTTTACTTTATAGATACAGCTGTATTGTTTTCCAAAGTAACTGTATCATTGTTAAATTCCTCCACTGACAGATGAGAGTTCCAGTTGCTCCACAATCAGGTGTTGTCTTTTATTGTTATTATTTGCCCTTCTAACAGGTATGTGGCAGTATCTCACGACGGTTTTCATTTGTATTTCCCTAATGACTAATGATGTTGCTTTTGTATGAGTGTGTGTATTTTAAGAACTTACTTATTTTTCAGAGTAGTTTTAGGTTCACAGAAAAATTAAGATGGTATAGAGATTTCCCAGATACCCCCTGTTCCTACACATGCACAGTCTCCCCTATTATCAGCATTCCCAAAAGAGTGGTACCTTGGTTGCAATTGATGAACCTACATTAACACATCATTATGTCTCAAAGTCTGCAGTTTACATTAGGGTTCACCCTTGGTGTTTTACATTCTATGGGATTAGACAAATGTATAATATGACATGTACTCACCATTAAGTATTGTACAGAATATTTTCATCGCCCTAAAAATCCTTTGTGCTCTACCTATTTATCCCTCCCTCCCTACTAATCCCTGGCAACCAATCCAATGACCTTTTTACTGTCTCCATAGTTCTGCTTCTTTCCAGAATTTCATATAGTTGGAATCATATAGTATATAGCCTTTTCAGATTGGTTTCTCACACTTAATATTTTCATTTAAGTTTCCTCTATGTTTTTTCATGGTTTGATAGCTCTTTTTTTTTTTTTTTTTTTTTTTTAGTGCTAAATAATACTCCATTGCATGGATGTTACACAGTTTATTTATCCATTCACCTACTGAAGGACATCTTTGTTGTTTTCAAGTTTTTCTTAACCTTTTACTATTGAAAATTTAAACTGTATTGAAAAGTAGGCTAGACTATGATGAATTTAATGTTGCCTAACTTCAAAAATTATCAATACCTGCCAAATCTTGTTTCATCTATACCTTATTCACTTCTCTCTACTCTCTGAATAATTTGAAGCAAATTTCAGACACTGATCATTTATAAATCATTTATAAATATTTCAATATTTATCTCTAAAAATGTGTTTTTAAAAACATAATCATAATACTATTACCACCCTTAAAATGTACAATAATTTTGACTATATCAAATATCTTATAGCCTTCATATTTTGAGTTTTGAGACTAAGATACCTGGTTCAAAGATTCTCCTTACAAATCTTTCTTTCTTCTTGCAAATTTTTATTGAAAGGACCAGGTTATTTGTCTTGTAGAAAGTCCCATAGTCTGAATTTTGCGGATTCAGGCACTGTGGAATTTCCCATAGTGTCATTTAACATGAGCCTTTTATTTTCTCTGCATGGACAGTTAGATCCGAAGAGTCAAATCTAACCTGAGTCCAAATTAACTCATTAGTGTTTGCAAAATGGTGATATTCAAATCTTATCACTCTTTCTTCATTCATTAGCTGTAATATTACTAATTACCCAGTATCACAAGTCATATAGAAGAGGCAAGATCTTAAATGCATGATTATTTTGTTTTATTTACAAATTTTAAAAATAATGAGGCTAAAAGGTATTTCTTTAATATCAATATCATGAATTGAAATATATTTGACATACTTGAATCCATTATAGTTATTCTTTTTGATGCTCAGATTGTCCCATCATAGAGGCCATGGGAACCTAATTAAATTGGTTCTTGAATCCTTTCAATATGAGCCCAGTAAATTTTGCTAGTTTCCTTATTTTCTGGCACCACAGGTTTTCCATCTTGTACAATTTATGCCAAGTACCATACTGTTTTGATTACTACAGCTTTGTAATACAGTTTAAAATCAGGACGTATGAGGCCCCCAGCTTTGTTTTTTGTTCTCAGGATTGCTTTAGCTATTCAGGGTCCATAGTAGTTACATCTTAGTGTTCTCATATTATTGACTTTTAATAGTTTTTTGCATAGTTTGTATAACAGTCCTTTATCAGATATATCTTTTGCAAATGTATGCTCCCAGTCTGGCCTGTCTTTTTATTCTCTTGATGATGTACCTTGCAGAGCAGAAAATTTTAATTCTAATGAAGTCTAGCTTTAGCAATTCTTTCTTTCATGGATCATAACTTTGGTGTTATATCTAAAAAGTCATCACCAAACCATCAAAGTCACCTCAATTTTCTCATATGTTATCTCCTAGGAGGCCTATAGTTTTGTGTTTTACATTTAGGTCTGTGATCCATTTTGAGTTAAAATGATGTTTTATTTTAAACTTTCAATTTCCATTTATGAATAGAATTTTGTCTAATTCAAGGAATTTTAGTACTTAATTGTAGGTTTCAGAAATTTTCATGTGTTTGCTGAGGTTGATTTTTTTTTTCCAGCCCTTTGAGGGTTAGGGTTCTTCAGTGAACAATTCAGAAACTTGGGTCATTCTTGACACTTTCCTCCCAGTACATCTAACTTACTTTCCTCCCAATACATTAGACTCGTTACTGACTTTTATAGATTTTGCTCTTTGAATCTGTCTGCTAAACCAAGGTTGGAAGGTTTGGTTCAGGTGGTCTCAGTTGAACCTCAGGCCTAAATTCAAGATTAAAGACCTCCCAGTGACCTCCTGGTTTTTTCCCATAGCCTTCCAATTAATGGAGGGAAGAGGTGCGGAGAAATCTAGGCACGGGGAAAAATAGAAAGGAAGAAAGCCCTCTCCCTCATTTAAGTTCTGTTTGCTTAAGTTACCACCCATTCCTTCTCTTCCAGGTTTGATTTATGTTCTCTTATTCTCAGTAAATTACTGAACAGTTGCCCAATCCAGAAACTTAGGAGTCAATCTGTCTTTTAAGATTTTTATTTTCAAATTTCTATTTAACTTTTTTTAAAAATATTTTTTCTTTTTTGATTTGAGAGAGAGAGGAAAGGAGAAAGAGAGAGAGAGAGAGCTAGGAACATCGATGAGAAAGAACATCAACTGGCCGCCTCCTGCATGCCCCCCACTGGGGATCAGGCCCACAACCTGGGCATGTGCCCTGACCAAGAATCGAACCGGCGACCTCTTGTTGCATGGGTCGATGCTCAACCAGTGAGCTACATCGGTTGGGCTTAACTTTTATTTTTAACTTCGCAAAAAAAAGTTGAAAGAATGGGACGGCGAACCTTTGTAAAGTTTTCGCCATATTTGCTTTTACCTGTCCTTTTACTTCTGGCTGAACCATTTTGAAACAACTTGTGGACGTTGTGCTCTTTCACACTTGAATACTTCAGCATGAATCTCCTAAAACTAGACATTCTCCTCCATTCTACAATATGATTCTGCTTCTTAAGAAAGTTAACACAAATTCTCTAATACCATCAACATCAGTTCATATGCAAATTTCCCCAAATGTCTTTTTTTTTTTTTCCAGTGATCCAGTACCCAGTAAGGGTTTGTGCATTTGGTTGTTAAATCTCTTTGGTCCCTATCTTACTTGCTCACTTGGTCTTTTGTGAAAAGAATAGGCCAACAGGATGTCCCAAACCCTGGATTTGTCAGGTTGCTTCACTGTGGTGTCATTTAACTTTTTCCTCTATTCAGTTATTTCCCACAAACTGAAAGTTACGTCTAAATGTTACTTGATTTGGATTCAAGTCAAGCATTTTTGTAAGAATTCTATCACCTATGGAGCATAGGTGATACCCTATATTTCATAGCACATCACATCCGAAGGCATATAAGGCAATATATCCTACCATTAGTGATACTACATTTGATCACTTTGTTAAAATGCCTTTACCCTTGCCCGGGCAGTGTGGCTCAGTGGTTGAGCATCGATCGACCCATGCACCAAGAGGTCATCAGGTTGATTCCTAGTCACAGCACAAGCCCAGGTTGTGGGTCCGATCCCCAGTAGGGGGCATGCAGGAGGTGGCCAATTGATGTTCTCTCTCATTGATGTTTCTATCTTTCACTCTCCCTTCCTCTCTCTCTAAAAATAAATAAAGAAAAAATATTTAAAAATGCCTTTTACCCTCATTGCAGTTAAAATGTACTCTGTGGGGTGCATCTTGGGACCATATGCGCATCCTACGTAGTTTTAGTATCTATTGGTTATACTTGCCTGCATCGCTTATTTTACTGGGGATTTCCAAACAATGAACTTAATATTTTATTACTTCTTCTACATTCATTAGCTGCCATTTTTATGTAACTATATTTTACATTTAAAAAGCAGAGCAAATGCTTTTATTTCTTTAATTATCAATTTTTAGAAGAAGGAGTTGGTATAGTAATCACTTTTGTGGTAGCAAATGAGTTTCTCTTTCTTCCTCTTTCTTTTTTTTTTCTCTCTTTGAATCAATGTGGAGTCATCGATTTTTTTTATTCAGTGTGTGTCAATCAGTTACAGACAGTATTCTCTTTGATGCTTTTCTTGAGCTAAATTTGATCAGTGAGAGTCCCTTCAATCTGGCTTTTCTGGCCTTCAACATGCCTTCATTTTTTTTCTGGGTACTTCCTTATTTTCTGGGCAACAAGATATTTCAGGTTTACTTTGTACTTTCCCTGCTCAAGGCCTAGATGAGCAATTTCACTGAGTAGCGTGATTTCCTTCTCCTAAGGAATGATTTCAGGAAGCAAGTCTACGTGTTACAGGTATTCATGTCACTAGGGCATCGTTGCTCCTAGGTTGTTGAGTGAACTGACAGGAAGTATTTACACACTTTAAAAAACTGAGTTCATGTTGATATTTCAAATTCAAATTTAACAATACAGTTTTTTCCTTGAGATATATATTTCTTTGCTTTATTCTATACTATGCATAAACATACTTAACATTATAATGCTATCAAAATTATTGAGTGTATTTTAAGATTTTTTTGGCAGTTATTAATTTTATTTTCTCATTTTTCTTAACCAAGAAAAAATAGTATATTAAACGCACTAGCCTGTTCCCTGCTTTTAGATTCTAGAAATCACTTCTTCTCAGTGCCTAAAGATCTTTCCTATGACTGCACAGTGTTCCAGGTGATAGACATACGCAGTTTATTCAACCAGTTTGTTAGTGACGAGCATTTGGGCTGTGTCCTGTCTGGAATTATAAAAAATAATTCCATGTGATAATATTTTTAAATTCGAAAAGACAATCCATTTCCCTCACTGCTGTTGCTATTTAGGGTTTTCCTGGCTACTCTTACTTGTTTTTTCATTGGGGGGGGGGGGAGATTTACAATAATTTTCTCTAGCTTTTTTTTTAGAAAAAATTGCAGACATTTTCCCCCATCATGTTGGAGAGGATTATGGCTGAATTCATGTTGTCATTATTCCGATTGATGTTTTATATAATATGGGACATATAAACTGTATTTCAAATAAAAATTATTTTTATTTGAATGGAGAAGAAACTTACAGGTTCAAAAAATCAAATTTAATATCAAAAGAAGTAACATATAGAAGTTTCTATATTTCAAAATCTGATAGTTAAAATCTTACCAACCTTGTGAGGACTGTAGTACCTTTTATGTGAGCCTCTGAAAACTTCAGGGGGAGTATTTATTTATTTTTCCCCCAGCTTTACTGAGATATATTTGACATGCCTTATTTTATAAGTTTAAGGTGCATAGCATAATGGTTTGAAATAAGACAGCAGAATGACTTAAATAAATTATGAAATATTCACCACTAACTAGTATCCATCATCTCATATACATACACGAAAAAGAGAAAGCATAAACAGAAAAGCAATATTTTTTTTTCTATAGCTTTTGGGGCACTTGTATTTGTCAGGTAAATATACTGGTATTTTTATCGAAGTCGGTTTAAATGTGTATGTCAGCGTGGGGGAAGTCAGCACAGTAATGTGGAGTTGCAGTCATCCGAGCCAGAAACGTGACATGTCTTCCTGTTTGTACTTTCGTGTATTTCAGGGGAGTTTTAAAACTCCCCTCACATAGTTTTAGCAAAGTTTTGTTCACCTGTAGAATTTTCTCTCTTGACAGCTGTTTCAACTGTGGATCTCCTGGCTGTCATCCACCTTGACCTTTAAGAGTGGCCCCTTCTGTGCAGTGTCACTTTCTGAAGTTTGTTAGGCTCAGTCAATAGCAGTCTGAAAATAGTAAATGGATGATTCCCAAGGAAACGATCCGTACGTTTTACCTTGTGTGCCGCCCGAAGCAGTGCGGTGAAATCCCGAGCGACCCCGCTGCGCCCCGCCGCTGGCGCGCAGCGTCCCTTGGTCCAGAGTCCCCGCGAGGGGTGTTCCCCGCCCCTTCGTCGCGTCGCGGAGCAGCTGTCTCAGCCATCAGACCCACCGACGTGGTGCCGCGCTGCTGGGTTCCTGTCACCTTTGTTTTACTTGGTGATGGTCCCAGAGCGCAAGAGTAGTGAGGATGGCGATTCGGATCTGCCCAAGAGAAGATGTAAAACCCATGTAAGTATGCATGCGTGTATGTATGTGAGGGGAAACAGTATGTACAGGGTTTGGTACTAGGCATGGTTTCAAGCACCCGCTGGAGGGTCTTGGAATATGTGACCCACAGATAAGGGGGGGGAACACTGCATTGTAACCCAGTATTTAGCCTGGCAGGTGTGGCTCGGTGGATTGAGCATGTCCCATGGACTGAGAGGTCCCAGCTCGCAGCTCCATCCACAGTAAGGGGGCGTGCAGGAGGCAGGTGATCAATGTATCTCTCTCATCAATGTTTCTCTCTCTAAAAAAAAAAAAATTAACAAATCAAGTATCTACTCCAGCTGAAGTGCCATTGAAAGTCTACAAGGTCTGTTTGCCTGAAATTCCACAACGGTGTCTTCACATGGGGCTCTCATCTCATGTCTGTCCTCCCCTGCTCATGCTTTGCCTCTTCCAGACCTTCTAAGCCATCTTCAGTTTATAGGTGCTCTTAGTTTGGCCTATTACACTCTCTGTCACCCATCACCCCCGTGTACTCCATCTTCCCAATCAACTATTCACCAGCTAATTTTTGTTGATCCTTCACATTTTACTCACTTCCTTTGGGAAACATTCCCCGGTCCCTCTAAGACTGGCTCGGGTACCTAAACGCTCCTACAGAAAACTGTTGTAATAAGATGTGGCAGGGTGGTCATAATTTCATAATTACTTACTTACTCATCCGTATCCTCGCTGGACTGTCCGCTCCTCAGAGTTGGGGCTGCAGTACCAGTGTGGTGCCCAGCCCTCGTTCTGTCTTTGGGATGATTGCACACACTGTGTGGGGAGTACC
The DNA here is from genome assembly GCA_030848825.1 of Tadarida brasiliensis. Classification (NCBI taxonomy): domain Eukaryota; kingdom Metazoa; phylum Chordata; class Mammalia; order Chiroptera; family Molossidae; genus Tadarida; species Tadarida brasiliensis. The sequence continues at coordinate 13,093,357 of CM061273.1, read as the reverse complement.
CCCAACCCCCCAGCCTGAGTACTGTACCTAAGTGCATGTGAATGGCCTGCTGGAGCAGCTGGGTGCCTGGATTTGGATCTAAGAAAGTTCAGAGGTAGGAACAAGGTGCAGGCTTCTCCCTAAGCAGGCCCGTGTGGACTGTGAACATTCATCATTACACTCCTTTTACTTCTCTGATTATCTTCAGCATCTGCCTCGTAAAGCAGCCTGACACACGAGAAGGGAAGTAGGTTGCGTTTCAGAGTATTCTGTTCTCCAGAGTCTTACGTGGGACTGATAAGAAATACATTAACATACATGCTCTTCTTCCCTCCCCCACACAGGAGGGGACCAGCCTCCGTGCAGCAGAGAATGCATGCCTATGTGAGGCTGGCTTTGCTGTTTCTCTAGTTCTACCAAAATGTCATTGAAATCGTGGCTCTGGAAAGGTTTAAGGCAAAAATCAGAAAAAGAAAAGGAAATGCTCGTTTAGCACAGAGATGGCACGTGAGAAACCCATGGCTCGGTCAGAGTTCTGCTAGCAAACGGATGCGTTGCGAAGCCCGGTCAGCCCCGCCGTTTCCCGCAAAAGGAAGCTCACGCAGGCAGCCTGGCTCTGGCCCTAGTGATGCTGGGAGATCCGTGGTCCTCAGTCTTCAGGGTTCTGCAGAATATCCTGGGGGGGCTTATTAAAATGTGTACTGCTGGGCCCCACCCCACAAATTCTCTAGTTCAGGAAGTCTAGGGAAGGGAGAGAGAATTTGCATTTCTAGTAAGTTTCAAGGTGATGCTGATGCTGCTGGTCTGGGGCCCACACTTTGAGAAACTCTATTCTGCAGAAAGCAGAGGGCTGAAGTGCCAGTTGGGGCCGAGAAGGTGAAATTGTCTATGAGCAGGAAAGAGGTCGATGCCTCCAGTTGTAGACGGATGAGAGGCATCTCCTCTGTCCTAGTCCAGTGTCCTGATACACCACAACTTGTCTATCAGGACCCTCCTACCAAGGGTTCACAGCCAAGTTAATTTAAGTTTAAATTAGGAAAAAAGGCTACATTTCCTGTTACTCTGAGAGGTTCAGAGGAAGGGTGGAAATAAAGCAAGGCTTCAAAATCCAGAGAAGCAACAATGCATTGTTAAAGCTAGGAAAGTTCTCAGGGAGGCCGGTCAAGACAGAAGTGGCCCTAATTATGGAGCCTTTTTCCTTCCTGATGTTTTGAATACATTGGTTATGAAGGTTATAAAACAGTAAGACCTGACCCCAGTTCTCAAGGGGCTTACCGTCCTGCTGGAGGGCTGACATCAGAATGAAGCAGAGGAAAGATGTCATGCAAGCATGGGCGGCACCCTGTCAGCACAGGTGGGGAAGGCTTGACTCCAGCCCAGGGACACACAGAAGAAATAACTCGACTCCCACGAGCATCTTCTTTGTTTCCAGTCTTGCCATGTGTACTCACATTTTATTTAATCCTCCAAACACTCCCATGGGGACGGTATCTGTGTATCTTATCAGATTGCTCTGTAGTGTGAGCAGGTCTTTGAGGTATGAGGGTAATTGAAAGAAAGCAATGAGCCACTTAGCTAGCTGGACTTGAACATGAAGTTTTATTATTCTTGTGAAGCCTTGGCCTCACATAAAAATAAGCCATATGATATCCTTTATTTATTTATTTTTAGAGAGAGAGGAAGGGAGAGGGAGAGAGAGATAGAAACATTGATGACAAATAACATCAACTGGCCACCTCCTGCATGCCCCAACTGGGGATTTGGCCCACAACCTGGCCATGTGCCCTGACCAGGATTCGAACTGGCGACCTCTTGGTGCATGGGTCAGCACTCAACCACTGAGCCACACTGGCTGGGCAAAAATAAGCCATATTATATCTTAAACCTGCCTGAAAAGTTTACATATTTGACCATGACATACACGAGCTAAAGATAGGACAGATCAAACCTTCCATCACAGCTTGACACAGAAGCTCCCCTCTCTCCAGCCTGCACACACCTGAAGCAAAGCTCAGCCTCTGTCTGGGAGCCGCACGCTCTCCAATGAACTCTGGAGGTGTTCTGATGTTTCCCATACAAACGCTAGGGCCCCTGTCTTTACCAGACACCTTGGCAAGGGGTAAGGTCAGCAGACAACTCCCTGAAATTACAGTCAGGCCACCAGCAGACAGGGCCAGGGGTATGCTGGGTCAGAGGAGAGAGGTCATCATTCTGTGGCCTGAGGTAATAGATGAGCAAATGCAGGCCAGGGGGCTTGTACTGTGTTTATCCTTGGAGTAATCAAGAGTTCAGACCTCTAATCTCAAGCGAGGACCTGAGAATACTCCCCCCATTCTGATTGAAGGCACCCCCCAAAATACCCACCTCTCAGATGAGGAAATTCAGGCCCAGAGATGGAGGTGCTTTGGTCTGGGTTGTTTCCCAGCCATGCAGCCTCTGCCTCAGTCACCGCAGCACCCTGCCTACCAGGGAAACTGAGGGCCCTCGGTGGATGGGGCGTCTCAGCTCAGAGGCTCCTCTTGCTTTACTCGTTAATTCCTGTTTTCCTTCCCAACAACCAGAAAGTGGGGTGCCCTTCAGCTCCCCAAAGTGAAGAACGAAGCGATCGTGGCTGCCGAATGCCTGCTGCCTGCAGACTTATGTCTGCACTCTCGGCCACGCCATGCGCACTCGAGCATCCTCCCGCCGGCCACGGGCCCTGCCACCTGGCCAGGTGCCTTTACATTGAGAGTTTGGGGGGGATCCTTCTAGAAAAAGCTACTCAAAAGCCTTTGCTCGTTGCAGCCGTGCTCAGTGCTCTGCTCGCACCTGGCAGGGCCTTGTGGACGTGTGCTTTCTCGTGCTCCACGCTGCTCTGTGACATCCCCTCCTCCGGGAAGCCTTCCTCCCAACCTCAGGAATGATGTGTGTGCCCTGGCCTTCACCCCTGTCAGGGCTTGGCCAAAGTGGAAACTCCTATTCATTTCTTAGACTTGCCTTTAACTGCGCCTCATTGAACTGGCCTAGACTTCATAAACTCTTGTCACCAGTTAGAGAAATGAGGTGTCTCACGTATCCCTTTCAGCGGGAGCCCAGGATTTGTCAAAATCAAACCATTAAAATAAGGTCATTAAAAAAAAAAAAAAAAAACTTCAGGTGTTGAAGCAAACCATTTCCGGCCACAGAGTCAAATATCTGCTTGGTCTAAATGATGCCAGATTTGGGTCAGACTCCTGGACATTTTTTATTCTGTAGGGTTGGGTTTTCTTTTTTTTTTAATGTTTTCTTTGCCCTGGAGTTTGAGGGTGGTGGGGATGAGGGAAAAGGAGAAAACACAGGAAATGTAAAGGATTCTGGAATTTGAAATGTATGGGAAAGACAAGGAACTTCCCTGAATCAAAGCAGAATGTAATGGCTGGAAGTTAAATTAAATGGACCACCTGCAGAAAATGGGGACCAGAAGAAAAACACCCCGTTGGCACAAATGGAAACCACACGTTTCTAAAAGCTTCCATCAGTGGGTCGTTAGCTTGTGGTGCTGCTGGTTTCAGGTTTGGGTACTTTGGCAGGGGTGGCAGGGAGAGTGCCAAGGCTCATGCGCGGGCCGAATGCTCACTTCGCAGTCCCTGGCAGACACCTTCACGCCTACGCGTGGTCTGCTGAGTGTTAAGGAAGAAAAGCACTTGTGTCAAAGCAATGGAAACCAGTTGCACTTCCAGAGCTGCTCCACACACTCGCAGGTTTATTCTCCGAGAGCCAAGAGCAATTTCCACACTTAGGAAAATATCCCCGAGATGAAAGGGAAGTGAGGCCGCTGCACTGGCCACATCCATCCGTTAACACAAGTGACTTGTGCCTCCTAGTTTATTACACGGCCCCTGTATTGTATTTGCACTTTGGGATGGACATTACCCTTGTTTTACAAGGAAGGCAGATGAAGCCCAGAGAGTTTTAATCATTTTCCAATTCATTATAATTGAAAATAAAAATGCTGAATATTTATTAAACACTTTTTGTACACCACACACTATGCTGAGAACTTAATCTCCATGATCTCATTCATTAGTCCCAAAATCGTCCTAGGGGGTCCTCCCATCAGAGGGTTCAAGACTTCCTGCATCGTTTGACTCCTGTCTTAGCTCTTGGGTGGTTTTCCCTGAGCTTAGAATAAAAGCCAGTCCTCAGCACAGTACTGAAGGCTTACCCCTGGCCAGTCCCTGCTGTCAAGCTCTTTCCTGTCTCCCTGCCTTCGTATTCGCTCTCCTGTCTCTCTCCAAACACATCCGCACACAAACATCGCAGTAGTCACTGCTCTCCACTGAGCCATGTCTGCTCATCCTTCATGTCCCAGAGTAAATACCACTTCTTCAAGGAGGTCTTCCCTGACCCTCCTGTCTAAATCAGGTTTCTCTATTGTGAGCTCCTCAAATACCCTCTACTTTTCCTGTGGAGCACTCACAGATCTGTAGTTCTCTATTCATTTGCTTGGTTTTATCTTCTTATCAGTTATTTTGAGGCCAGGGATTGAGAATCTCTTGATCATCGCTGTATCCTCATCACCTAGCTACACCTGGCACATAGTAGGAGTTTAACAAGTAGTAACAAAATAAACAAAAAAATTTTTAAATTAAAAAAAAATTTTTCAAATACAGTTACAATCAATATTATATTAGTTTCAAGTGTACAGCATAGTGGCTGGACATTTATAAAACTTATACAGTGATCCCCCAATAAGGTAAGGGATTAAGAAGCACAAATTGTAGTTACAAAATAGTCACAGGAATATAAAAATATAGGATAGGGAATATAGTCAATAACATTGCAATAAACACAGCATTTTGAAGTATATTCTAAAAGTTGCAAAACATCCATGGCAGGTGCGTTATTGGGACATATGCATATATAGTAGTCCCCCTTTATCCCTGGAATATGTTCCAAGACCCCCAGTGGACACCTGAAATCTCAGATAGTATCAAACCATATATATATATAAATTTTTTTCTATACATGCATACCTGTGATCAAGTTTAATTTATAAATTAGGCACAGTAAGAGATTAACAACAATAATTAATTAAATGGAATATTACAAGAATATACTGCAATACAAGTCCCGTGAATGTGGTCTCTGTCTTTCTCCAGATGTCTGTTGTACTGTACGTGCAGCGCGGAGAGGCTGGGCAGAGGGCGGTCACAGCCCAGGGGAAGCAGCGGGACGGCGCAAGTTTTCCTCATGCTACTCGGAATGGCATGCAATTCAAAACTACGAATTGTTCTGTTTCGGGAATTTTTCATTTAATATTTTTGGACTGCCGTTGACTGCAGATAAATGAAATTGTGGAAAGCAAAAGTACGGAGAAGGCGAAGCTACTAATATATATATATATATATATTTTTTTTCCTTAACTTTTAGAATCAAAAAATTTATATAATATACTTTCTTGATCTTTCACTTCTAGAGTCGATGTATGGACAAAGCAGGAAGGCTTATGGGGAATTAGGAAGTCAATATTCATGACCTTGACAGGGGCAGTAAGAGCATGGCTGGTGGAAGCTAGGTCAGAGAGGTGCGGCGGGAGAAGGTGGTGGGACCATGTTAACATTACTAAGTGGGGTGTCCATATGTACTGCCTGGAGTTGATTTATTGAGAAATAGGGTTTTAAATATATTATTTACAAATTAAATTTAGCCAATGACAAAACCAAATATAAAAACATACATGTCAAGTATTGAAGAATGAAGGTGAACTCAATAAAATGAGTATCCACCTTTCATATTAGGAGTCTATAGACATTATCTACACTAGTTACATTTTAAAAAATGCACACAGATATCAGTATTTTATCTACAGTAATGAAGGTATTGAATAAGAACTAAAAACTGAAGGAGTGAATAACATTTGTCCTTGAGGAAGAAGAATGGGATTTTCTTCCCATTGGCTTTTATCAGAGACTATTCTGTGTTATTCAACGGCTACTGTGTTAGCTTGGTTCCCCACGGAAGTAGACCTTGATCCAGGACTCGAAGGCACATTTTCTACTGGGAGGTGCAAGGAACATCTGCAAGGGAGTGAAGGAAATAATATAGGGAGGAAAGAGAGCCAGTAAAGACTAGGTTATTAAACCAGCTACCAGAGTGGGCAGCTAGAGCTAATTCCAAGGGAAAATGAGAAGCAAGGAGCTGGAGGCATGTATACACCAGGCCCAGACAGTCATGGGTTGATGGCTCCTCCCAGTTTGTTGCTAATTGCCCAGCACTTCTGACCTGCTGTACAGGAGAGGACAGAGCCTGCCGTGGTTCTGGAGAAGACCCTCGGGCACAACAGTGCAGTCATGGGGCCAGAAGGGACCAGGGAGACAGGTGGGGCACTGGTGGTGTCTGCTTCACTTGCCATGTGTGCCTATCACTGATTCAAAAATATGCAGACATAGAGCAGCGAAATGTGTTTTAAAATTTCTTAGGATCCGCAAGGAAATGAGACGTTTTAGGTGTCGACTACATACCAGAAACTGTGCTTAGCAGACCTATTAATATTGTCTTACTGAATTCATATTATGACCCTGTTGTGTTGTGTATGGTTCTTTATTTCTGATAAGATGAAGGAATTTCATGAGAATTACAGGAGAATCAAAAGATGACCATTTTACTTTGGAAGACGTTGAGTTGAAGGTTGTACAGCTTTGTTTTACTGCAGAGCCCATTGCTGCATACCCTTCAGATTCACACTAAAAACTCTCCTCCAAAAGATCTTGCCTGACCATGCCAACTAGGAGAATGCACCCCAACCCCATACTTCCCCACTGACCTGGATCCCACCTGATGCCTGGTCGGCCTCTGTGCTAGCACTTAGGGGAAGATCAACCTTTGGTCAAGGTAAGCAGCCAGCCTGAGGAAGCCAGGGTACAAACCCATGATCTTCCCCTTGCTAACATCTTCTCCATCTCTGATTTCTCATTGACTACACCCAGCCAGGAGATAATGGGCATGGGACTCTGTTGATGTAGTTCATATAGAAACGAGAGTATGAAGGTAGAGAAATTGTATCTGGAGGGATGTGATAAGTTGCTTGTAAGAATGTCCCAGTTTCTACCTTTCTGTGTTTCCATACTCTCTGCAACTTGATTTTTCAGATTCTCCCATCTAAAAAAGTTGAGTCTATTTTCTTATTTCTGGAATCTGGACTAAGGTGACTTGCTTTGATGAATATGATGGAAGTGATGTTGTACTGTTTCCAAGTCCAAGCCTCAAGAGACCTCACACACTCCTACCTGCTGTCTTGGGACACTGAGGCCACTTTGAGAACTAACTTTGATAATCTGCTGGAAGATGAGAGACTGGAGCAGAGATATGCTATTTCATTAGAGGCCATCACAGCAACTACCTGACTGCAGTTGCAACAGACACCAGCCAAGAGTAGAATTGCCTGGGTGAACCCAGCTCAAACTGCTGACCCTCAGAGTCACGTGCCAAAAAAATATATATTGCTTTAAACCTTGGGTTTTGGGGTATTTTGTTATTCAGCATTATCGTACTGGATGACTAACAGGGAGCGCTGTCAGTGCTCAAAGATGTGTCAAGATCAGTGAATGCCCATTTAAAAATGTTTTTCATTATTAAACATAGTTTCAAAATATTTACTTTCACAATGTATGTCACTGTTTCGGTGGCGTTTGAAATTTATCTCATGTTTTTAGCAGATGCAGTGTGTTCCCCCACTAGGACAAGATGACATTGCTTTGGGGTGTTAGCTTAGCTTCATTCCCACCCTCCGTTTATGTTCAGGCGATTACTGATGTTATGCATATAGGTATATTTCTGTAGATGGTGAATAAGAGGAGCTAAAGATAAGGAAATGAGCCTTGAGGCATGCTCCCAGCTCAGTATGTAGAGAGGGCAGAAAGAGGAAGCCAAAGGAGAGAGACTGCCTTGGGTGTTCACTCCCTTTATTCATAACTTTGACGTAACTTGAGGCAGAACTGAAGTAAATCTGCTTGTTGATTTCATTAGTCACTGCATTTTCTAAGGGCCAAACTATCCAGAGTCATGAATCTTATACGTGGGCTAAGAGATCAAAGTGGAATAATTGAAGGGATGACACGAAAGCACCTTTTCCTCTCTTACCTGTAAGTTTTAGTCAGCTTTTATCTGTGTATGAAAAAGAATTTAGATTCCAATCTTTCCTCTAGGTCTTCACTTTAGGTTCTGACACTTATGTAGAATTCCCTTCCAGGTCTGGAGAGAGAAATTGCATCTGAACTAAGCCAAAATGTCTAGATGAAAAATGGAGCAATTTAGTCAATCACTCACATGCGAGGTCTCCATGCCAAACATCTGGACATTTGGAAGCATCTGGGCAATTAACTATTGTTCACTTTTTATTTAGAAATGTTGGCAGATGTACAGTCATGTTTTACTTAACTATGGGGATATGTTCTGAGAAAGGTACTGTTAGGTGATTTCCTTACGCTGTGAACATCAGAGTGTACTCACACAGACTTAGATGGTCTAGCCTAGCACACACGCAGGCTGTGTTGTACAGCCTATTGCTCCCAGGCTGCAGACCTGTGCAGCATGTTACAGAACTGAATACCACGGCCAACTGTAACACAGTGGTAATTATTTGTGTAACTAAACATATCTAAACATAGAAAAGGTATAGTAAAAACATGATATAAAAGATAAAAGTGGGCCCGGCCAGTGTGGCTCAATGGTTGAGCATCGACCCTTGCACCAAGAGGTCGCTGGTTCAATTCCCGGTCAGGGCACATGCCCAGGATGTGGGCCGGATCCCCAGCGGGGGGCATGCAGGAGGCAGCCAATCGATGTTCTCTCTCATCGATGTTTCTATCGCTCCTTCTCCCTTCCTCTCTCTCTCTAATTAACAAAGGAAAAAATAAAAAGGTAAAAGTGGTGAACTTGTCCAGGGCACTTACCGTGAGTGGAGCTTTGTCTGGGTGGGTGAGTGAGTGCTGAGTGAAGATGAGGACCGAGGACAGTGCTGTCCACTGCTGCAGATGTTATAAACACTGTATGCTTAGGCTGTACTAAGTTATAAAACAATTTTTTTTCTTTCTTCAATAATAAATTACTGAGCTTACTGTAAGTTTTTTGCTTTATAAACTTTTCAATTTTAACTTTTTGACTCTTTTGTAATAACACAGCTTAAAGCACAAACCCATTGTACAGTTGAACAAAAATATTTTCTTCCTTTATATTATAATTCTATGAGCTTTTTACTATTTTTAAAAAGGTATATATCTATATATATATATATATAATTTAAAAAATAATATATATATATATATTTCTTTTTAAATGTTATTGTCCAAAACTAATACACACATTGGTCTAGGCCTACATAGGGTCAGGCTCATCAATATCGCTGTCTTCAATGGCTACAGTGTGTCCCTCAAGAACATCTCCAAGAGTAATAACACACATGGAGCTCTCATCGCCTATGACAGTGATGCTTCTTCTGAAACACCTCTGAAGGCCCTGTCAAGTCTCTTTGGAAGCAGGTGTCACTCTTTTCAGAAATACGTCCATAGTGGTCTGCTTGGTTTGTTCCTCTTTTTTTAAAAATCATAGATTTGCTTGTAAGCAGATAATGCACCATGAACATTTTCTCTATTAATTAAAACCTTTCAGTATTGGGGTCTATGTTTTCAAAGTTTTTAAGGAGCTTGTTGAGGTCTGCGAAAGCTTCTGCTAAACCCTTTATTGTGAATGTTCTTGCAGGGTCTCCTTTTTCTTCTCCTGCAGTCTCCTTTCTCTTGTTTTTTCTTCAGCTATGCATTCCTATTCCAATTCCTAGAACTCTATTAGTTTCTCAGGACCCACTTCTAGGACTCCTCAACGTCATCCTCATCCACACCCAGGTTAAAGTTGTTTGCCATCTCAACCACAGCCTTGCTGATTTTGCTACCTCCTCATCCTTGGCAAATCCTTTGGAGTCATGGATGAACCTCTTGAGTGTCTTCATCAAGGTGCTATTCCTACACTACCTGGTGACATCACCCAAGCCCAAGCCAGGCTCTCGATGCAGTCATAATGCTGTAATCCTTCTGTAATTGCATCAGTGTCTTTTTTGGTTGCAACAATAGCCTGGGCAAAAGTCCTCCTCAGACTGTAGGCCTTAAAAGCTGCTATAACTCCTTGATTCATTGGTTGGATCAAAGCAGTGGTGCTTGGGAGGAGAAACACTACTTTGCTATCGGGATGAAGATCACCATTAAAAGGAAGATATCCAGGAGTATTATCAACAATAAGCAAAATCTTGAAAGGCTTGCTCTCTAAACAGGACTTCCCCATGTTTCTGGCATAGCAGTTTAGGAGGGCATCTTGGAGGAGGAGCTGGATCATCCATGGCTTCTTATTGCCCCTGTAGTATACTAACAGTGTGTCCTTACTGATGTGCTTGTAGGCCCTGGGGTTCTCACTGTGCCAGGTCACAAAAAGTTTCCATTTGTAGACTGCAACCTTGCCCCAAGCAAGACTGTTATTCGGTTCTTAAAAGCCTTGAATCCCGACATTGACTTGGCCTCTTTATGGATGAAAGTCCTTTCAGGCATCCATTTCCAGAATACGGAGGTTTCATCCACATTGAATATCTGCTCTGGCAAGGAACTTTCCTCCATAATCAGCTTATTCAATGTTTCCAAAAATTTGCAACTGCGTTTACATCAGCACTCGTGACTCACCACGCACTTTCACATTATGTAATGAATAATGATTCTCGAATCGCTTAAACCACCCAGAGCTAGCGATAAATTCAACATTGTAGTTGGGTCCAGACTTTTGTTTCAATATCACAAACAAACTTTTTGCTTTGGCTGTGATTGTCGTTGTGCCAAGAAGGATAGGCTTCTGTGGTGGTGTTCAATCCAGGCCATTGGAAGTGTCTCATGTCTGATACAGGACCTTCTTCACTTTTTTGTCATTCTCATCGTCTTCCATGAAGCATGTCCTTTAACAGCTTCCGTCAGTTTGTTCTTGTTCTTCAAGATCATAGCAGTGATGAAACGGGACACGCCTGCCTGGCGAGCAATAACCATCTCTGATTTTCCATGTTTGTAGTCCTTAATCACTTAATTTTGTTTCCAGGTCAGTCACTGAACATGACCTCTTACTGGCAACATTGGTAGTGGATTTTCTTTGCTTAGGGGTCATGATGAACAAAACAAAAAGAGATTAAATCAAGCACAAGAGAAAATGATGTGATCATAAGGCACGGAAAATACGAGATGTATGAGGCTGCTGGCAGGGCACCATGGCAACCGTTTATTAGTAAACACTTTTTTTTTTGTAAATAGAAGAGTACACTCCATAACAATGATAGCATTGGAAATACATAAACCAGTAACATAGTCATTTATTATCAACTATTATGTACTGTTTCATAACTGTATGTACTATACCTTCACATGACTGGCAGCACAGTAGGCTTAATATGTAAGTAGTGCACTGCACTATGACATCACTATGGCTATGATGTCACTAGGCAATAAGAATTTTTCAGCTCCATTATAATCTTACGGGACTACCCTTGTATGTATGGTTAGTTGTTGATCAAGACACGGCCGTGCAGGGCATAGCTGTAGTCCCAACCAGACATTGGGAAGCTGCACATCAGCTCACCCTCCGTGTTGTGGCAGTCAGCCTCATGCCTGTGGCCACATGAATCCCTCCTGGAATGTTAGACTTGGGAGGGAATGCCTATGCAATCTACTACAACTCTTATTTTATAGATAAAGAAACTGAGGTCCATAGAAGGCTAAGGACACAAGGCTACTTGAGAAATTATCCAGGTTTAGACATTAGCCATCTTGACTTCCATTATACTTACTTTCATCTATCTACTTCCTGCCTTGTTCAGTGGTAAGAGAAAAAATTTCAACTTGTGCATATATTGAAAATAAATGACTAACCTCCCCCCCTCAAGTAAATGGGATAGAAATAACACTTGTTCTTACTGACTTGAATAGGTAAGTTCATCTGTACAACACTTTGTATCTAATTCTGGGCTTTAACAAACACTTTCATTTTGGATCATCACAGCAAAGCCCATGACACACAGAGCAGCAGCTCACTGTGTCCTTAACTACAGATAAAATTGAGTGATGGTCTCACAGTCTGCAAATGACAAAACTGGCACTGGAAACCCAATCATGTCCCTGCATTTAATCTTTCAAACATCTACATTGAGAGCCAACTGCACTCCAGATAGTACATCAGGGTTGGAGCATATCTGGACCTATGTGTCTTAATTCCAGTAATAGATGCATCGGCTCCTCATCAGTCAGCTCTGCCTGGATCATGCTGCAATAACAAACAACCTCAAATAAGTGTGGTTAAAACATGACAATTTCATTTTCACCCATGCTACATATCATTCTTCTGCGCCACGTTGTGTTCTGTTTATCTTTACTCGAGAATCCAAGGTAATTAAGTACAACATGTCCAAGAACGTGTCAGCCACTGTCACTCATTTTAGAGACGTGAGTTCTGGGGAAAGAGAAAGCAAGAATAATCAGAAAAGGGCAACCCAGCGACGGAGCTCTGTGAAGATGATTTCATTAGCTGCAACGGGAGAAACAGAACAGTGACTGGTTTGCATTTCCAACAAGGAAGAAAGGAGCATTGTTGTGTAAGAGTGTGAGCAGGGCTGGGCATGGGAGTCTGAATTCTTTGTTATATCCTCTGGCAAGAATTCAGCTGGCCTCTTACTTCTTCCTGTCAGACCCTGAAATGGACTACAGCCTTTGAACTGCAAGGCTGCACACCCACCCAAGACTCAGACAGTCTGAAAATGTTCCCCACTCAGCAGCCGATTTTAAATCGTTCTTGCCCTTGGCTATTTTAAATCATCTCCTCACCATCACCCTGGAACACATTAGACAACTTTATTGCCACATTCCTTGCCAATTTAATTTTTGTAAATCATATTCCAGTGCTTTAGATTTCCCTGTGTAGCTGAGAGATTTTTTTTTTTCAAGTGAGCTGTTGAATCAGCCAGTGGAGTCCAGGGCTTTAGGGGGATCACTGTACTTCATCCTTAAAAGGGGGCAGGAGTCACTGTTAGCCGACTTCCCTGGGTGCTGCTCACAGTGATCATGACTGCTGTGATAATATGACATGGGGTGTTTTGTGGAATCAGAACTAGTGCCTGCCCAACGTCAGCCCAGATGAGAACAGACGAATGGGCACAGGGGCGCAGAATATTTCATTCACTCTAATAGACCATTGGAATGAATTCAACTTTACCCCCAAATTCAGAGTAAATGCTCAATAAAATCTCTCTTTAGTCTATACTTTTATTTCAAAATTTTTTAAATTATAAAAGTAATGGTAAATTATGATAAATACAGAATATGGAAAATGTTAAATACAGAAAAATAAAAAAAAGGGGGTGGAGGGGGACACCTCTACTATCCAGTGATGAATACTGTGGGGTTTTTTTTGGTAAAATTACCTTAAATCAGTCACTTTCTCTGTCTGTGTGTGTGCATTTATACATTTCTTTTTTAGCATGGTTAGAGTTTTATCCCTGCCAGTCAGAATTTCACTCAAAATGACTTTTTATGACTGTCATACTTGCCATACTGTTTTCCATAGAGATTTCATATCAGGGTCTTCTTAAAAGCGGTATAAAGTTTAGTTTTAGTTGGAAAACTTTAAATCTGTAATAGGAAGTGTAGATATTTGGTTTCCTGTAGCCATTTCTGTAGACCGGAGACTCAAAAGCAAAAGGCAAACATAAGATTGTATTTTCTAAACAGCACATTGCTAATTGGGTTTCTATTAATCTGCGAGCAATAGCTCATGTCATTTCAAAGTAGATGATCAGCCTGAGACCACAGGGACATCCTTTCAAAGGGAAAAGATATTGACCCAACTTGGCAGAGATGATGACTTGTGACATGGTTATATAAACTATAGAAGAAAAAATGCTTAATGACAAAGTTACTCAGCTTCTATGACCACCCCCCCCCCACCTCTAGGCTACAGAAACTCTAACTTATGGGCAACACTTGAACTGGCCTTCTCTCTCTGCCCAGGCAGACAAGAAGGGAACCCAAAGTGAATCATCCGTACTATTTTCTGATAAATAGCAAGAGTAGTATCCATTCAAAAATGAGCAAACCAAACAGAAAAGAAAACACGATGTAAGGGTAGTAGAAAATTCTCCAACCAAAAAGAGGGAAATAAATATAAGCTGCAAAAAATAGATGACGGGTATACTTCTGAAGAAGACTTCTTTCAGAAACTGTAAAAATGATTACAATGCTTTGTCTTTCCGTGTAATGAAAACTGGGTTTGTGAAACCAGAAATGAAAGTCGACAAGACGAAGCCTTCTAGAGCAGGAAACCATTGTGGGAGGCACCACTACTAGAACAGATAATGAATAATAAACTAAATACAAATAAACAATAAACTAAAATGTGAAACACGTTACATGATTGTGGAGGCAGTGAAGAGCAGAAACCGAGACAGCACACAAGAAGGGATCGTGCAGAGGGTACGAACCACAAATCAGTAGAAAACAAAAAAGACACGGGGCAATCAAGCAGCAGAATATTTCCTGAACAAATATTGATAACCTTAATGTGTGACAGGCAACATTATCGGAAAAAAAAAAAAAAAAAAGTGGTGAAAACGAAGATACATCTTGGTGAACGTATTTCACTTTAAGAACACATTCTGCAATCACTTAGACCAGGGTTCCTCCACCTCAGCCACAGTTGCATTTTGGACCAGATAATTCTCTGTTGTGGGGACTGTCCAGTTCGTGGCAGGGTAGTGAACAGCATCTCTGGCCAGTAGCATCTCCTCCCGTGTCGTCAGATCCAAAAATGTTCCCCAAGGGGCAAAAATGAGCAGGTGGAGAATCACTATAGTAGAGTTAACAGGTCACCAAAAAGACAAAACTGGGCTGTCTACAACATGGACACCATGAAGCACCCAAGGCCTCGGACGCAGGGTCCACAGGGTGGAAAGGGGGTGGAATGCGCCCTGGGAGCCCTCCGCTCAGGCGAGCTGTTGTGCACCCACTTGTTTCGCAGGCCTTAAAAACCAGCATGGAAACATGAGAGCCACAGCTGTGAAGGAACCGGGACACAACAGGAAATTTGCAAAAGAAAACACAGCCCGGCCGGTGTGGCTCAGTGGCTGAGCATCGCCCCATGCACCAAGAGGTCGCCAGTTCGATTCCCGGTCAGGGCACATGCCCAGGTTGTGGGCCCAATCCTCAGTAGAGGGTGTGCAGGAGGGGGCCAATCGCTGTTCTCTCTCATCGATGTTTCTAGCTCTCTCTCCCTCTCCCTTCCCCTCTCTCTAAAATTTCTCAACCTTCCTGATGCCGCGACCCTTTAATACAGTTCTTCACTGTGTGGTGACCCCCAACCATAAAATTATTTTCGTTGCTACTTCATAACTGTAATTTTGCTACTGTTGTGTCTTAGGCGACCCCTGTGAAAGGGTCATTTGACCCCCAAAGGGGTCGCGACTCACAGGTTGAGCACCGCTGCTAAATGAAAAATCTATAAAGAACACCCAAACGCCCCGGGACGGGAGAGCGCAGCCTCACCAGCTGCAAGTAGTTAAGAAGAGAGGCTGGAGGCCCCGCGGCCGCTGGCCACAGACATCTCTCATTCTGTTCTGATGGAGGAGCTGTCCTCACGCATCAAAAATCCTAAGTATACATTCTGTAAACTCAAAAGCTTAGGATTTGTCTTAAACTAATCATGAATCAATGGAAATATTTATCTAAAATGTTTTTTGCGCTGTTGCTTATAACGGAAAACCTGAATTGAACATAAATGTATTACAACAGAGGACTGAATTGCCAATCACCATATAATTCAACAATTCCACTTTTAGGTATATACCAAGATATTAAAATCAGAGACTTAAGCAGAATGTGTACCCCCATATCTACGGCAGCAATACATGGATGCAAGCGTGGTGTTTACATACAGTGGAATATGCTTTAGCCTTAAAAAAAAAAAAAAAAAGGAAAAAAATTCTGATACCTGCTGTTACATGGATAAACCTGAGGGCGTTATATGCTAAATAAAATGAGCCGGCCACAGAAAGACTGATACTATATGCATCCATTAATTCAAGGTACCTAGAGCTGTGAGATTCATAGACAGAAAGTGGTTCCAGGGACGGGGAGGAGGGGTGAGGAGTTGTGTGATGGGGACAGAGTTCTAGTTTGGGGAGATGAAGAATTTCTGGAAACAGATGGTGGTGTTGACTGCACAACAATTTGAATGTACTTAAAGCCACTAAAGTGTACACTTCAAAGTGGTTAAAATGATAAATTTTGTTATGTTTACTTTACTACAATAACAAAAAAAAGAAAGACAAATCTCTAAGGTCCACCCCTGTCCCCTGCCAAAGAAGACTCTGAGTGGAGTTCCCCTTCCGGTTAGGATGTAGATGGTTACAAGAGACTCTCTCTCACCTAATAACCAGAACAACCAGATAAGCTACAAGTTACCGGGTTGTTGTTTTTCTTCCTGAAAAAAAATCAAAGAGCTGAGAACAAGAAGTGAACTCAACTTCAGAAGGTGACCATTTTTTATAGAAAAAGAGACGCAGTTTTCATGCCTAGAGAGCAGTTATAGGAGAAGAAATGCTCCATAGAAGAGTAAGAAGAGCTAACTGAAATGTTTAAATACTTTCAACAGGTACGTGTGCAGAGTGTGACAAATCAGAACCCCGAGGAGTCCTCGCTGTAGAGCACACCTGAACCCACACACCAAATCTCTTCCATATGCTGGCCCATTCCATGAAACCAGTCTCATAAGGAATACAGTATCTGATCACAGTAGTATTAAATTAAGAAATCAGTAACATGAAATAAGTTCAAATATTTATGAATTAAACAACACACCTTTAAATAACCAAAAGACCTAAGAAGAAATTACAAGAGATATTAGAAAATATTTTAAACTGCAATAATCAAAATACAACATCAGATTTGTGAGATGCAGTAAACACAATACTTAGAAAAAATTTTTATAGTTTTAAATACTTATAACAGAAGGTCTAAAATAAATGATCAAAGTTTCAATTTCAAGGACCTAGAAAAGAAGAAATGAAATCAAGAGCAGAATAGAAAAAATAATAAAATAAGAATAGAAAACTATAAAGTGAAACAAATAATATAAAAAATAGTCAAAAGTTATTTTAAAAAATGAAAATAATAAAATGTCAACAAAAGAAAGAGAGAAAATACAAATTACCAAGATCAGAAGGACTGAGGGGGTACTGTTTCAGACCCTACACACACTACAAGATAATAATGAGACATTAGAAACATAGTTACATCAAAAAATTAAACAACTTTGATGAAATTGACAAATTCCTTGATAAACAAAATATATCAAACTGACACACAATAAACAGAAACTCTAAACAGCTCTGTATTTATGAAAATAATTCAATTGTCATTAAAAACAATCTTCCGAGGACTTCTGGTCAAGATGGCGGCCTAGGTGGACGCGGAATCGCCTCCTCCCACAACCACATCAAAGTTACAACTAAATCACAGAACAACTATCACTTAAAGACCGCATGAAATCAAGCTGAATGGAAGCCCTGCAACTACGAAATTAAAGAAGCAGCAGAATGGAGACGGCATACTGCCCTCCAGGACCCTCCTTGTCGCCTGAAAGGAAACGAGATCCTGCAGCCAGGGGCGCCTGCGGAAGCCGAGCGACCCCCCCACCACGGAGGAACCCAGGCGGAGCAAGGGAGCCGGGCGACCCCCACACCAACGGAGGAACCCAGGCGGAGCGAGGGAGCCGGGCGACCCCCCCACCAACGGAGGAACCCAGGCGGAGCGAGGGAGCCGGGCGACCCCCCCACCACGGAGGAACCCAGGCGGAGCGAGGGAGCCGGGCGACCCCCCCACCAACGGAGGAACCCAGGCGGAGCGAGGGAGCCGGGCGACCCCCCCACCAACGGAGGAACCCAGGCGGAGCGAGGGAGCCGGGTGACCCCCCCACCACGGAGGAACCCAGGTGGAGCGGGGGAGCCGGGTGACCCCCACACCAACGGAGGAAGCCGGCAACACACAGGAGAACTGAGCAAACTGAACAACGAAATTGACCCAGAGACATGGAGGTGGAGTACGGGATGACGGGCCTCAGAGGAGTGGGGGAGGCGGGGGAAAGAGATAAATCACAGAGCCTATGTGCATGGGTGCATAACCAATGGACATGGACAACAGGGATGGGGAGGAGGAGAAGGGGAGGGGGAGGAGGGTGTCAATGGGGGAAAAAAAGGAAAAACATCTGTAACAAAAACAAATTAATAATAAAATAAATTATATAAAAAAAAAAAATCTTCCTACAAAAAAGAAAAAAAGAAGGAAAAGACCCCTTGCAGACTCAGATGAACCCTACCACATTTTAGGGAAGAAATAATAGCAGTTAGATACAGGATGACGGAAACTTAAAACTTAATTTTTAAGGTCAGCATTAACCTGATAACAAAAACTGTTCCAAGGAAAGGCAGTTATAGACCAATATGCTTCACAAACACCGATTAAACATGTCCTAACAAAATATTAGCAAACATAAGTAGCAATATATAAAAATGATAACATATTATGTACAAGTGAGGATTAATCCCTGAAATGTTATGTGATTTAATAGTTTAATGATTTAATGATTAATGATTTATTAATAGTTTAATGATAACAAAATAGAGGAATAAAATCATATCATCTTTTAGAGGCAGAAATTCTATTTGACAGGGTTCAACACTCATTAATGATTAAAAAACAAAAATAACTTCTAGCTAAGTAAAATTAAGTGGAATTTAACCAGATAAAGAACATCTATAAAAATCCTATTGTTAACATCATTCATAACTGTGAAATTTTAAACCCTTTTTCTCTAAGATAAAGAAAAAGGCAAGGATGTCCATTCTCACCATTATTCTTCACCATTCAAATATAAGTTTTAACCAGTGAAAAAAATGCAGGGTGTGGTGGTGGTGGTGGTGGTGGGGGGGAGCAAAACAAAAAACATTGGGGAAGAAAATGTAAAAGTGTCTTTATTCCTAGATAACATGGTTCTATATGTTGAAAATGTTATTGAATCTACAAATAAATCTACTATAACTAATAAGTGAATCTAGTAAGGTTGTAATCTGCAAAGCCAATATGTGAAAAGTTGATTGTATATAGTTTAGTAACAATTTAAACATTTAAAAATACCATTTAGGTTTCACTAAAACTAACAAATCTATGAGAACAAATATTATAAAAGAGGTAGACCTCCTACACTGAAAATAATGAAGCTTTGGCAAAAATAAAAATAAGATATCCTAGATCATATAATATGTTCATAGACTGGAAGAAAGTAATGTTAAGCTGTTCATTCTCCTCAAGTTGGGAAAATCTCCATCAAAATGTCATCAGATTTCTTAAAGGACATCAATGAACTGATTCTAAAATTTATATGGAAATTCAAGGAATTTAGGAAAGCCTAAATAATCTTTAGAAAATAAAAGCAAAGCTGGACCATGTACACTATCTGATTTTAAGACTGAGCACAAAGCTACAGTAATCAAGAGAGTACAGCATAACAATACACAAACAGAATAATAAAATGGATCGAGTCCAGAAATTGACCCATATGTATGATCAACTACTTTTTGGCTCAAGTACCAGGTCGATTTAATGGTGAATGGAAAATATTTTTAACGAATTATGCTGAAGCCACTAGACAGAGGTACAGGAAAAAGTGAAAATTAATGTCTTTATCATTCTATAAAAAAATTAATTGAGGTGAACTATAGCTTTAAAAATAGTAGTCAGAAATGTGTAATTTCTAAGAAAAATACATAGGTGAATGTTTTAGTGGCTTTGGGGTAAGCAAATCTCTAGAATAGAACACAAAGAGCAGTATCCACCAAAAGATAGAATAATAAATTTAACTTTATCCTAATTTAAAATTTTTGCTTATCAAAAGACACCATTAACAAAATGGATAAGACACAGACTGGAAGATATTTCTTTATTTGTATCTGACTAAAGGACTCATTCAAAATATATAAATTATCTTTCAATAGGCAATAAAAATCTAACAACCCAATGAAAAATTAGCAGACATTCACAATGGAAAATATAAGAAGAGTCAACACTGATTGTTATCAGGGAAATGCATATTAAATTACACTGACATTTAATATATAACCACTAGAAGGTCTATAATGACTGATTATAGTAAATATAGGTGAAACAGAACTGGAATTGTCGCACATTGTCAATAGGAGTGTGAAATGGTCCAAGCTCTTTGTATAACTCTTTGGTGGTTTCTCAAAATTTGAAAGTGATAGTTCTGTTTTTGGTATGCCAAGTAAGCTCCAACCAGGTCGACTCTCCTATAAACAGCAAGTATAAACTCTGGACACATTATAAACTACACAGCTAACTGAGGGCATTGGAGATGAACAGGAGCTCAGACTCCGATAGGGACTCAATACTTGGAAAGTGAGAATGACATGGGGAAAAGTTACTGTTTTTGGTGGGGGTGCTTTTTAAGTTTGGGAAGAGCTCATACTGGATCACTGAATCCCCATTAGCCTCTGTCTAAAGAACCGGAGGACAGAGATTAGGACATCCGTGGCCACTGAACACTGAGTGGGCAGGAGATAGGTAGAGAGGGAAAGCACCAGCTTCTGCGTATAAATTCTGCCAAAACTCTGGTTAACTTCCGAAGCAGACTCAGAGCAGCTCAACTAAGGATACAGAACTGAACTGACATTTGAGTTGCTACTTGAGAGAGAGAATTTGCAGCGTGAGTTCAACCAACTTAATTGCTAATAAGACAAAAAATTAAATCAACATTCTTAGGAGGAATATTATAGAACTCAGAGTCAACTATACATAACATTTACAATGTCCAGGATACTATCCAAAATTACTCTGTACACAAAGAACCAGAAAATGTGACCAGTTCTCAATATAAAAGAAAATCTCTGATCCCAGTTCTAACAGACCCAGATATTGGAATTAGTGAACAAGGATTGTTTTTTCTTTGTTGATTTTAGAGGGAGAGGAAGAGAGAGATAGAAACATCAATGAGAGAGAACATCGATTGGCTGCATCTTGCATATCTAATTTGGCCTAATTTTGCTTTTTAAAAAATGTTCATTTGGTCAAGATAAGGGGAAGTGTACTAGTATCTTTATTAAATTATTTGCCAGCTTCTGTACCCCTATTATTCCTTAAAGCATTTAGGGTAACTGCTGGGAGTGCTCAGCCCTAGCTCGGGTGTGTGTGTGTGTGTGTGTGTGTGTGTGTGTGTGTGCGCGCGTGCTGACAGTCTTAGTTTCCTGCTCTACTGAGAAATTTTTACCTATTCCTGTTCCCACACTGTCAGCTGCATTGGGAAAGGGTTTCTTTGGAGACCCCCACGCAGTGCCAGTGGCCATTTTACTTGACACTCACAACAGTCTCAAAATGTTTGTCTGGAGAAACAGATGACAAACGCAGTAAGTAGCATAGGGTTGAAAGAAAAGCAATAAAGATAATGAAGTGATTCTGAGCACTGATTTATGAAGGACAGTTGCAGATATTAATACAAACCACATTTCTTTGCTGAAGACCAAGTGAAAGAAGAGGATTAATGAGGCAGTAACTGCTCGTAGAATCAACAACCACAGGAGAAAGACATCTGTGATGATAGCAAAGGTGTCATTCCAAATTTTCAGAAGAAATTTAATAAAGAAGCATGTAGGTTAAATAGCAAACGAAAGTTCCAGTTAGTGGGAGGTCTGCAGCACGGCCTCCTTCTGAAGACATGCCGCCACATACCTGACATTCTGGGAGCAAATGAAGCCCGAGGACGCTTCCAACAGAGTCCCAGAGACCCGGCACGTGGACGTATTCTCTCTATCTCAGCCTTCCTCTCGCCTCACTTTTAATTCACAGTGGGTATGAATAAAGAAAAGAAAAATGATGCATACAAACCATGTCAGATCTTTGTTTTTATATTTTAAAAAATCAGTCAGTTTAGAGGGATAGAAACCAATTCATATTCTAGTAGAATAAAGACTAAACTAGGGTAGGGGAAATGGGGAGATTTGGGTCAAAGGGTACAAACTCCTAGTTGTAAGATGAATGAGTTCTGGGGATATATTGTACCACATGGTGATTATAGATAATAATACTATATTATATACATGATACTTGCTAAATTAATAGATCTTAAATATGCTCAGCACAAAAATGAAGTGGTAATTGCGTGACACGGTGGAGGCAGTAGCTAAAGCTATGATGCTAATTATTTAGTGACATATACATGTATCAAATCAACACATTGTACACATTAAACATACACAATGTTATATGTCAGTTATATCTCAATAAAGCTGGAGGAAGAAAGACTAGTGATTAATTGTCCTATATCTGTAATATGATCTGTTAGATTGGTGAACATAGATAGAGTGCCACTGTCTCTTGCATTCAACAGGATAAATGTTAAAAAAAACCCACATTTTAATGGAAAACAGAAGCCTGCTGTTACCCCTGTGGGTAAACCTGACTATAAGTCAGACAGGGTTGGCCAGCCCTTGCTTTGCCCCGTGGGAAGGGTGCACGGCAACACGTTACAGCATCTGTGGGAACCAGGTAAGGGCAGGTGGTGGGAGACTGAATGGAGATGGAACTGCGCTGAGTGCGCTCTGGCTTTTTTGCCTGTATCTCCTGTCTGCCTGCTCTTTGTCCACTAGATCGTGAACTTCTTGAGGTCAAACGTTGTCTTTCATTTCTGTACCCCTAGTACAAGGCATGAAGTAAGCAAGGTCGATTCTGTCTCTAAAATAGATCCCATATGTATGTTCCCTTCTCTCTGTCCAAAGCCAGCGTCGTGGTCCAGCCACCTTCACCTCTTCTCCAAATGAAATGTCAAGTAGCCTGACCAATGACCCCATTTGTACCCCTGCCCCCTGCAGTATGTTCTGGCAAGGCAACTAAGATGGCCCAGCCTTTTCGGCCAGTTTAATCTATTTGTTGTTCCACTCAGATCACACTTTCTTCTCTTAAACCCCTCTTTTTATTAAGTCCCCTTGCATATTTCTCTCCCAGCTATGTAGCTTTTACAGAACATCTTATTAATTTAGTATTTAGTTAGTCATTTATCATTTAGTCATCTCCTTTATGCCAAACATTGTGCTAACTTCTGGGAACATAGATATGAATAAGATGCGGCCCCTGCCTTCCAGGGACACACACTAAATGTGTTATGAACCAGTGATTCACAAGCCTGGTGATCCATAGACCTACCTGAACACTTAAAAAAATTACAGATGCCCACCATGTCAGTTCTTAGATTATTCCTCACCTTTCATCCGCTCTGTTCCGTAGCTCAGGGAGGCTGGCCTCTGTGTGCTGTTGCTGCCCGGCTCCGGGGTCAGCTGGGAAATGGGAAGGTTCGGGAAGTTAGAGGGAAGAAGGGAGGGATAAGATAGTGTGTCCCTGCATCTCTGATGTGGTGCTGCCTCCTGCAGTAATTGTGCCAGTGGGGTGTCTTCAAGTCCCTCTGGACTGTCCCAGCTTCCACAGGGGGATGCCAGTCCCTGGCACCAGTCACACTACACCATCCCTCTGCCCCCAGCTGAGGGGTGGTAGTGACTTCCTGCCCTTGCTTCTGTCTGGGGGGCTTCACTGTTTCCTATTTGATGTCTCAGCTCTTCCAAAACTTGCATAACAATTTTCCTATATTAAATCCCCTTTATTGTAAATATTCAGAGTGATTTTAGTTTTCCTAGGTGGTCACTGACTACTGTAGTTATTGGTACCAGAAGGTGACCTAAGAAATCACACGCTCAGGGTGCCATGCAGGGATCGGGTGCTCACTCTGAGTGCGGGGACCTCCTTGCAGGGTGGCAGGGGGCTGCTAGTGCTCTGTGGCATATGGTGGAGTCAGTTCTCTCAATTTATCACCTGTGCGTATTTGGAGTAAAATGTCTTACTCACGATCATGCGGTTGTTCCCTCTGCCCTGTGCCCCACATGCTTCTGACCGAGGAACGTATTTCATTCACAGAGGAAAAGTGCGGAGAAGGGTGCTGACTCCGTCCCTGCCCAGCGCAGGCAGCGGGCCCGACGGGAGGTTCCAGGCCCCTCCTGACTGCGCAGTGTGCTCTCTGACCTGCACGCCTCGCAGCTCCCAACCACTCAGGGAGCAGCTGTGCCTTGGCGTTGTGTCTGTGTCAGCAGAGCCCGCGCGTCTTACCAGCCAGTCCTGCCCTCCTCCCGCTCCCTGGCCCAGTGCGACACGCTTCGGAGCCAACTGACCTGCTTGATCAAATCACTGACACGTTCGCCTCCTGACTGCGTTCTGATTGATGTCCTCCGTTACCTGTCAGCTAGGAAACAGCACCTGGGAGTGGAGGGCTGCTGACAGGCTGGCCCACGTGCGGTGAAACAGCCTCCAATCCCGGGTGCCACTCCTTCACAGCACAATGACAAGCCGGGACCCAGAAGTTAAGTCATGACCACCCTAATAACCCGCTCGCAGAAATGCTGCTTCTGGATTCCTAACATGAGCTCTTCTGCTTCAAACGTCACATTGTAAGGGAGGACTCTCTCCACAGGTGGCACAGTGACCGCCCCATCCAATTAGCAGGTGAGACTGACCGGGAGGAAGGGGGCGCTGGGCACCTTGTGAGCATGTCCTCAGTGGACGTGAACGCTCTCGGCTGTTGTTACTCTTGGGTTGCTCACAATTTCTTTTATATCTCCCCAGCTTTCCCATCAGATTTGGGGAGCCCCTAGAATGGCTTTTGTTGTCTTGGCTGAACCCTGGCAGAAAAACAGGCCTGATTAAAATGCACCTCCGGCCTGCCAGCTCCGAGGCATGGCCCCTCCCCCGTGGCGTTCCCCGCAGCAGGGCCTTCTCTGTGCCCTCCCTTGGGGGCTTCCCCAAGGAGGGGTGTGGGTCCGCTGGGTTTTCACTGCTGCATAGCAAATACCTAGAACCGTGCCAGGCGTGCGGTGAGCACTCAGTAATAATTCTTAAACAGATGATTCGGGGTAGATAAACACTTTGAACTACAGGTGGTGTGCGGTCATTAATTCTCCAGATTAGTCCATACATCCAACGCAATTCAAACCAAGTTTTAAGTACAGGCTCGGGCTGAATGGAAGCTGATGCTAAGATGCTTACGGAAAATAAAGCACCACGATCAGGAAAGCATTTGGGGGATGTGGGAGAGTTTGCCTTTCCCTTATGAAGACTTCTGATAAAGCCACATTCATAAAGTATGGTCACCATCTCAGAAAGACAAAAGGGTGGAGCAGAGACGTCAGAAAGCCTGCCACCCGTGAACCTATGATGAAAGACAGCGGACAGCATAACACACTGGGAAGGAAAGACATCCTGTTCAGTGAGCAGCACAAGAACCTTGGCTATTCATAAGAAGACCAGGAAAACAGTTCTATACATCACACTACGCACAAAATTAAATTCCAGTTAAACAAGTGAACAGCACATGAAAATCTAACTATCATGAGACAGGCCAGTGAGCAGGGACAGGTGGGACAGGGAAACTGAGGCAGAGCTGAATAAACTGGCAGAGAAACTTACAGCCGATACAGAAGGTCCTCTTCCTAGAAATAACGTCTAGGCCTCAGCTGTATTTCAGCTCCAGGCCCAGAAAAGCAGCAAAACCAGATGGGCAGCACCAGGACCAGCTGCAGTGACTAACGACCCCCTGCCCTGACGCTGACCCATCAGTGAGGACCACGACCCTGAAGGAGCACACCTAGAAAACGGATAACTATTCTGCTGAAACCCTCCCTCCCCTGAGAACCGCCCCCCCAAGATTCCCGCCTGAGAGAGAGAAATAAAAGCCTCAAGACAAAGGACCCAGGGCAAGCTCTCCTTCCCAGGAGCATGCCTGGCATCCCCTTCTTCCTCCCCCCACCACAGGCATGCATCTCCTAGACTCTAAGGAACTCCACCAGGTCTCAACCAGGGCAGCAATGGGCAGCGGCAGCTCATCCCAGGCAAACCCCTGAACATGTCCCCAAGGCCCCTTATCTCTGACTTCTTAGTGAGCAAAGCAGCCCAGCCCAGGCTCATGTCCCCAGCCTTTCCTTGTTTCACTGTCCCCAGCTTAAATAAATGTCCTCTAAAATTCACCTGGACTCACGTGGTGCAACTTTTCCTGCGTGAAGTCAAGAACCCACACACTACCGGCCGGGCCCTAAGCAGACTCACTCAGGGCCAGGTCTCCTTTCTGGGAACAATAAAGCCTTTAGAAAAAAGTGTAGGAAAAGATCATCATGACTTAGAATAGGGAAGGAGCCTCAAATGAGAGAAAATAATGCAAACCATAAAAATGTATTTTTATAAATTTGATTACATTTAAATTGAAATATTTCCATATAATAAGCAAAAACAAACAAACAAAAAAACAGAAAGTGAACACATTTACACACTTTACAGATTGGGCAAATATATTTCAACCCATGTAACTGTAACTAACAAAGAAATAGTACCCAGAAAATATATTTTAAATTCTAGAAATTAATAAAAATTACAAACAATCCAAAATAAATAAATGAATGGAAACAACACACGTGAGGAAACCTGCATGGTCAAAAACATATGAAAAAACACGGATGTTACTTTTCACCAGGAGAATGGAAGCTAAAACAAACAAAAATGATTCCTATTTCACTCCCAAAGGAATGACAACACTTAAAAAGTTTGAAATTCTTTCTTATCCACTCATCTACTGACGGGCACTTGGGCTGTTTCCAGATCTTAGCAATTGTAAATAGTGCTGCTGTGAACACAGGGTACATGTACACAATGGAACACTATGCAGTTGTAAGAAAGAGGGATCTCTTCCCCCTTGAGATGACATGGAGGGACCTGGAGAGTAATATGCTAAGCAAAATAAGCCAGTCAGAGAAAGACAAGTACCACATGATCTCACTTATTTGTGGAACATAATGAACAAAATAAGCTGACAATCAAAACAGATCCAAAGATCCCGGCCGGTGTGGCTCAGTGGTTGAGTGTCAACCCATGCACCAAGAGGTCGCCGGTTCGATTCCAGGTCAGGGCACATGCCCAGGTTGTAGGCCAAATCCCCAGTGGGGGGCATGCAGGAGGTGGCCAATTAATGTTCTCTCTCATCGATGTTTCTCTCTCTCTCCATGTCCCTTCCTCTCTCTCTGAAATCAATAAAGAAAAAAAAAAAAAAGATCCAAAGACATGGAAGTAGGGAACAGACTAATAAACCTCAGAGGGATGGGGGTTGGGAGGGCTGGGAAGAGATAAACCAAAGAACTTACATGCATATATGCACAACCAATGGACACAGACATTAAGCTGGGGAAAGCAGGAGGGGGTGGGAGTGGGAAGGAGGGGGTCAATAGGCTAAAAAGGGGACATCTGTAATACTTCAACAATAAAAAAAAGTTTGAAATTCTAAATGGATAGGATGTGGGAAAACACAGTCCCTGATACTTTGCTGATGGAAAGACTTCACAAATTTGTAAAACTGAAGAACAATCTGGTGATGTCTATTAAGACTCAAGGTGGGTAGTCCCTGACTCAGTAATTCTGCTAAGACACTCTAGAGCCAGGTGCCGGTGGACATCCAGGAAAGAATATTTCTGGCAGCATTGCTTGTAAAAGCAAAGGGTGATAAGATCTCAGTGTACAAAAACAAAAGAATTGACGCCCTGGCCGGGTGGCTCAGTTGGTTGGAGCTCGTCTGGCACACCGAAAGGTTGCCGGTTCTATTCTCGGTCAGGGCACATACCTACGTTGTGGGTTCAGTCTCCGGTTGGACCATCAATGTTTTCCTCTCTCACATCAATGTTTCTCTCTCTCTAAAATCAATAAACATATCCTCAGGTGAGGATATAAAAAAAGAATTGATACATTGTGCTTTATCCACAGAAAATTTTAATATTGTTGAAATGAATGAACTAGATCTTCATGTAGCAAGCTGAGTATGTCCTATAACAGTGTGAGATGAAGAAAGCAATGTGCAGGAGGACAAATACAACATCTGTGCAGATATAGAAAACTGCCACACAACAACAGCACGTGTCATTTATGAATATTTGCATGTACAGTAACGTGAATGGGGAGAGTGGTATGTCTGGTGAAGGAGGGATGGGAAAGGGTAGAGGGGAGGAACAGACTGGGGCTCCAATTGTATTTCCAACATTTTATTTCTTAGAAGTAGTAATGAACACTTAGTGAGAAGAGCTGAGAGGTGTTACGTTTGGGTGTTGGGTACCTATGCGTTGTGATTGTCACACTGCTCTCTGTTGTCTTCCATATTGCACAACACAAAATCTATTTGCCAAAAATATGGTGTCATTCTTTTCCATTTTCCCCTGAAGCATGTCATGCCAATACTCATCTTTATACAATTTAATATGCCTTCTAGAAGCTCTTGTTTTCTGTACCTCGTCCCTCCTCTGTCTCATCAGGATGCGACGTTCACGGGTTTGCCAAGGGAGCAGCAAAGCTGGCAAAGTCAGCGAAGGGGGTGGCTGCGATGAACCTACGGCGGGACTGTCGCTGCGGCACCTTCCACACAAGGACGCGCGGCCGAGCGCCTTCATCATTAGGTAAATTAATACGTCTGCTAATAAATGAAGTTTAAAGAAATAAAAGTGTAAATAAAGGTTAGCATCTTCATTTGCAATATTTTTTTTCTAAAAAAGACTTTTATTTATTTATACATCTTTTTTATTCAATTTTTATTAATTTATTTTTGTTGTAGATGTTTCTCCTTCCCCCCCCCCCAGACACCCTCCTCCCCATCCCGCCCCCCCCCCAGCATTGTTGTCCATGTCCATTGGTTACGCATACATGCATGTAAGTTCTTTGGATTGGACTGTGCTTTGTCCAGCTATCGTTTTCTCTTTCTCCCTCTACCTCCCTCTACCTCAAATATAAAACCAAGACTGTTCTTCTCTCCGTGGGTTTGGGATGGTTAAGTTCTCTCCCATCAACTCCTTCAGACCTTTCTTTGTAATCATTCCGGGTGAGAGCACAGAGGTCTGGACTTGTACCTGGAGCAGCTGACGCTGGGCCCTCCCACGAAATCAGTACCAGCTCACATCACACGCCTCGCTGAAGAGAAGCAGTTCAGCGCCACATCAGGGGTGAGGTCATTAAATGTCTGACCAAATATAGCAGTTTAGTTTTTAAGTTGATAATTTTGTATGGCCCGCCAATGATATTATTAATATCCAAATGGCCCTTGACAGAAAAAAGGTTCCCTGCCCCGTGACATGTATTTAACGGCAATCAGTAGCAAAGGCTCAAAGCAGAAAACTCGCTAACTTTGTTTCCCGCTATGGCTCAGAGTGCAAAGATCCTCCCCAATAATGTCCCTAGATTATGTTTCTAATGACTGGTTTCCGATCCGATTTTAAATGGTTACTTACTCACTCCATACATTTTCCTTTTTGAAAAACGATTCCACCAGGTAGGAAGGAATTTTCATTTGGTTTAATCATAGGAAGCCTACAGAATCTGAATGTTATTTAAAACTATATTTTAAAGAGACTTTTTCAATTTTTATGCCTAGCATTAAAAATATTTTCCATTTAAAGCACAATAATGCTCTTCACAAAATTTGGAAGACATAAAAGAGAAGACAAAAAATCTTTTGTAGTAAGAACTATGTACTGTTAACACTTTTGTTATATTTCCATTCACTTTAATATCTATTTTGTACCTATTTTTCAAATATA
Source organism: Tadarida brasiliensis (assembly GCA_030848825.1). Classification (NCBI taxonomy): domain Eukaryota; kingdom Metazoa; phylum Chordata; class Mammalia; order Chiroptera; family Molossidae; genus Tadarida; species Tadarida brasiliensis. The sequence continues at coordinate 13,063,635 of CM061273.1, read as the reverse complement.
ACTTAGGTCATCTAATAGATATTTCAATCATTTTAAAACTATATTTTTCTTTATAAAAGTAATACAAGCTAATTGTCAAATATGAAATAAAGAATAAAAAGAAAAAATCACTCATATAACTACTACACAGAGATTATCCCCTAACTAAACATTTTGGTGTGTTTGTGTATATTCCTTTTTAAAACAATTTTGCTAAGCTTGAGAGAGCATGTGTGTGCCTGTGTGTATTTTTTTGCTAGTGGAGATCATGTTTCATACACTAATTTCTATGTATACATAGCAGGAATAGTATGGTTCCTAGACAGAAGACAGGCAAAGAACGCTTTAATAACAGATACTATCTGCCTTTGGGGGTTTATGACTCATTCCAACTTTTTAAAAATCTCAATGACTCATTATTCAATATAAGTTTCTTTGATTAATTGCTTTTAATTAAAAGTTAATATCACATCTAGAAAAAAATGAGACCGCAAAGGAAAGTTTCTTATATAAGGATTTCCTCAGTGCCTTTCCCAGAAGTAATTACTGTAGCCCACTTAGCCTCCCAGAAATATCCTTTACCTACAGAACATAGATATATTATTATCCGTTTGCAGTCAAAACTATATACATCATTATCTATTTAATATATGGATAAGTGTCACTGTTTTTAATAGTATCCACATCACTTTCCTTTTTATTTATTTTTTTACAAAATGGGGCTACATTGTATATATTGTGCTGCATCTTGGTTTTTATTTTTACTGAAATACTTGGAGATACTTTAGATATCAGTTCACAAATAGCTTCCTTCTTTTGCACGGCTGCCTGTAGGTATAACACTTTTTTGCTTAGTCCCCTAATAATGGACACATAGGTTGTCGCCTGTATTTTGCTAAGGCAAGCAATGTGGCAATGAACATGCTAGTATTTATACCTCTGAACCCCCGTGCAGGACACAAGCTAAACGTGGAATCACAGAGGCAATGAGCAGGTCCATCTAAAATTTATGTATATTGCCAAATTGTTTTCCAAACTGGTTACAATCTACTCGTTAGAATTTCCAGTCATGTGGGAGAGCGGCCATGTCTTTACTCGGGCTCACGTGCTGTGTATCAGAAAGGTTTATGTGCATATATACATTCGGCACCACCTCAGGTGCAAAATGATTTACCATTCTTTAAGAATGTTTTTTTCTTTATTGATTTTAGAGAGAGAGGAAGGGAGAGAGAGAGATAGATAAAACATTGATGAGAAAGAACATCGATAGGCTGCCTCCGGCATGTCCCCCACTGGGAATCGGGCCCACAACCTGGGTATGTGCCCTGACCGGGAATTGAACCCACGACTCATTGGTCTGCAGGCCGACGCTCTAACGGCTAAGCCAAACCGGTCAGGGCTACATGTGTAATTTTAAGGTTTCAAAACATTGAAGTTGCTTATCTTTTTATTGTTCATTTCAAATTTTGTTGAATTGTACTCAGGAACTACATTTTGTTAGTATTTTTTAATTAAAAAATTTTTTTTTCAATTACAGTTTACATTTAATATTATTTTGTATTAGTTTCAGAGGTACAGCATAGTGGTTAGACAGTCATCTACTTTACAAAGTATCCCTCTCAATACTTTCAGTACCCGCCTGGTATCATATGTAGTTATTATGGTATTACTACCTATATTCCCTATGCTGTACTTTGTATCCCTGTGACTATTTTGTAACTGCCAATATGGACTTCTCAATCCCTTCACCTTGTCACCCAGTCTCCCGACTCCCCTCCTCTCCAGCAACCATCAATCTGTTCTCTGTATCTTTGAGTCTGTTTAATTTTGTTTGTTCATTTATTTTGTTCTTTAGATGCCAAATATAAGTGAAATCATATGGGATTTGTCTTCCTCTGATTCACTCATTTCACTTATGTTATACCCTCTAGGTTCATTCACGCTGTTGCAAAAGGTAAGAATTCATTCTTTTATATGGCTGAGTAATATTCCATTGTATATATGTAGTACTACCTTTTTATCTACTCATCTATTGATGGGCACTTGGGTTTGCTTCCTTATTTGGCTCTTGTAAAGAACACTGCAGTGAACAAAGGGATGCATATATTCTTCTGAATTGGTGTTTTGGGTTTCTTTGGATATACACCCAGAGTTGGAATGAATGGGTCATTAGGCAGCTCGATTTTTAATTTTTTGAGGAGACTCCATATTGTTTTCCATAGTGGCTGCACCAATCTGCATTCTTACCAACACTGCACAAGGGTTTCCTTTTCTCTACATCCTCACCAACACTTGTTTGTTGATTTATTGGTGATAGCCATTCTGACAGGTGTGAGGTGATAGCTCATTGTGTTTTTAATTTGAGTTTCTCTGATGCCTAGTGACATTGAGCATCTTTTCAGATGTCTATTGATCATCTGTATGTCCTCTTTGGAGAAGTGTCTATTCAGTTACTTTGCTCATATTTTAATTAGGTTGTTGTTGTGTTTTTTTTGTTTGTTTGTTTTTTGGTGTTGAGTTGTATGGGTTCTTTATAAATTTTGGATACTAACCCTTTATCAGATGGATCATTGGTGAATATGTTCTCCCATTTAATGGATTGTCTTTTCATTTTATTGATGGTTTTCTTTGCTGTGCAAAAACTTTTTAGTTTGATATAGTCCTATTTGTTTATTTTTTCTTTTGTTTCCCTTGCCCCAAGAGATATATCAGAAAAAATATTGTGAAGACAAATGTATGAGATTTTACTGCTTGTGTTTTCTTCTAGGAATTTTGGTTTCAAGTATTACATTTAAGTCATTAATCCATTTTGAGTTTATTCTTGTATATGGCATAAGAATGTGATCTAATTTCATTTTTTTGCATATATCTGTCCAATTTTTCCAATATCGTTGATTGAATAGATTGTCTTTATGCCATTATATGTTCTTGCCTCCTTTGTCCAATATTAATTGATCATACAAATATGGGTTTATTTCTGGGATCTCTATTTGATTTCATTAATCTACATGTCTGTTTCTATGCCAGTACCATGCTGTTCTGATTACTATGGCCTTGTAGTATAGTTTGGTATCAGGTAGCATGATACCTCCAACTTTGTTCTTCTTTCAAGATTGCTGTGACTATTCAGGGTCTTGTGGTTTCATATACATTTTTGCATTACATATTCTAGTTCTTGTGCCATTGGTATTTTGATAGGAATTGCATTGAATCTGTTAATTGCTTTGGGTAGTATGGACATTTTAACTATGATAATTCTTCCTATCAATAAGCAGAGTATATCCTTCCATTTATTTGTATCTTCTTCAATGTGTTATCAGAGTACAGATCTTTTCACCTCCTTGGTTAAATTTATTCCTAGGTGTTTTATTTTCTTCGATGTAATTGTAAATGAGATTGTTCTCTTAGATTCTCTTTCTGAGAGCTTATTATTGGTGTATGAAGATGCGACCAGTTACTTGATATTCATTTTGTATTCTGCTACTTTACTGAATTTATTTATCAGTTCTGGTAACTTTTTGGTGGAATCTTTAGGGTTCTCTATATACAGAATCATATCTTCTGCAAATAATGACAGCTTTACATTTTTCTTACCAATATGGATGCCTTTTATTTATTTTTTCTTGTCTGATTGCTGTGGCTAGGACTTCCCATACGATGTTGAATAAGAGTGGTGAAAATTGACATAACTATCTTGTTCCTGATCTTAAGGAAAAATCTTTTAGTTTTTCTCTATTGAGTATGAAGTTAGCTGTGAGTTTTTCATATATGGCCTGTATTATGTTAAGATATGTTCCCTCTTTTCCCATTTTGCTGAGAGTTTTTATCATAAATTGTTGTTGGATCTTGTCAAATGCTTTTTCTACATCAATCAATATGATCATATGATTTTTATCCTTCATTTTGTTTATGTGATGTATGACACTAATTTACTTGTGCATATTGTACCAAACTTGCATCCCCAGAATAAATCCTATGTGATCATGGTGTATAATCTTTTTAATGTATCCCTGAATTTGGTTTGCTAATATTTTGTTAAAGACTTTTGCATCTATGTTCATCACAGATATTGGCCAATAATTTCATTTTTGTAGTGTCTTTATCTGGTTTTGAATTAGAATAATGCTGAACTCATAAAATGTGTTGGGAGGCTTCCCTCCTCTTGAATCTTTGGAATAGTTTGAGGAGGATAGGTGTAAGTTCTTTTTTGAGTGTTTGGCAAAATTTTCCTGTGAAGCATCCAGTCCAGAACTTTTATTTGCTTTTTTGTTTTTAAATAACTGCTTCAATTTCATTAGTTGTAGTTGGTCTGGTCAGATCTTCTGTTTCTTCTTGATTCAGTTTTGGAAGATTGTATGTTCCTAGGAATTTACTCATTTCTTCCAGATTGTCAAATTTGTTAGGATATAGTTGTTTGTTATATTTTCTTATAATCCCTTGTATTTCTGTGATGTCAGTAGTTACTTCTCCTCTTTCATTTCCAGTTTTATTTATTTGGGTCCTCTCTCTTTTGTCTTGATGAGTCTATTTAATGCTTAATTGATCTTGTTTATCTTGTTTATCTTTCAATGAACAAGCTCTTGGTTTCATTGATCTTTTTAATTATTTTTTTTAGACTCTATCTTGTTTATTTCTGCTCTGATCATTATTATTTCCTTTTTTTCTACTCACTTTGAACTTTGTTTATTGTTCTTTTTCTAGTTCCTTTGGGTGTAAGGTTAGATTGTTTATTTGAGATTTTTATTATTTCTCGAGGTAGGCCAGTATTGCTATGAATTTCCATCTTAGGACTGCTTTCTCTGTGTCCTGTAGATTTTGAGGTCATTGTGTATGTTTTCATTTTCACTCATATCAAGGTATCTTTTGATTTATTCCTCGATCTCATTATTAACCCATTAATTGTTTAGTTACACGTTATTTAGTCTTAATGTATTTGTGCATTTTTCAGTATTTTTTCTTGTAATAGATTACCAGGTGGTCAGAGAAGATGCTTGATATGATTTTAATCTTCTTAAATGTATTGAAACTTGTTTTGTGTTTTAACATTTGGTGTATACTAGAAAATATTTTATGTGCACTTGAAAATAATGTATAGTCTGCTGCTTTGGTGTGAAATGCTCTGAAGATATCAATTAAATTTATCTGGTCTACTGTGTCATTTAAGGTCACTATTTTCTTGTCGATTTTTCTGTATGGAAGATCTATCCATTATGCCAATAGGGTGTTAAAATCCCCTACTATGACTGTCTTACTGTCGATCTCTCCCTTTATGTCCATCAAGATTTGCTTTATATATTTAGGTGCCCCTATATTGGGTGCATAAATATTTACAAGGGTTATATTCTCTTGTTGGATTGATCCTTTTATCATTATGTAGTGTTTGTCTTTGTTTCTTATTATATATAGCCCTTGTTTTTAAAGTCTATTTAGTCTGATATAAGTTTTGTTACCTTAGCTTTTATTTTTTCATTTTGATTTGCATGAAATATTTTTTTCCATCCCTTTACCTTCAGTCTCTGTGTTTCTATCTTTTTGAGGTGGAACTCTTGTAGACAGCATTATAGGGGTCTTGTTTTCTCGTCCATTCAGCTAACTTACCCCTTTTGATTAGAATGTTTAAGTCATTTACATTAAAAGTGATCATTGATAGATACATATTTATTGCCATTTTATTCTTTATAACTATGTTTTTCTTTCCTTTTTCTTTCTTTCTTCTTAAGGAAATCCCTTTAACATTACTTTTAATACAGGTTTGGTGATAATGAACTCCTTTAGTTTTTTTGGTTTTTGGTTTTGGTTTTTCTTTTGTTTGGGAAGCTCTTTATTTCTCCTTTAATTTTAAATGATAACCTTTCTGGGTAGAGTAGTCTTGGTTATGGGCCCTTGCTTTTCATCACTTAGCATATTTCATGCCAATCCCTTCTAGTCCAAAATGTTTTTGTTGAGAAATCAGTTGACAGTCTTATGGAAGCTTCCTTATAGGTAATTATTTGTCTTTTTCTTGCTATTACTATTTATTGAATGCTTACCATTTACCAATGTAAGAATGAACTTTAAAAGAAAGGAGTTGCCTTGGCCAATGTGGCTCAGTTGGTTGGGCACCATCCTGTGCACCAAAAGGTTGCTGGTTTGATTCCTGGTTAGGGCACATGCCTGGGTTGATGACTTGATCTCTGGAGGGAGTGTGCAGGAGATGGCCGATCAATGTATTGCTGCTCTCATATCATGTTTCTCTCTCTCTCCCTCTCCCTTCCTCTCTCTCTAAAAATCAATTTTTAAAATTCTTTAAAAGAAAGGATTTGTCTAAGAGATGATAAAAAGTCATGTTGATAAACTCATGGGGTTGGCCCATTATCAGAAAAAGGTAATAGACAGTTGTTAACAAATATTGAGTTATTAGAGAAGGGACCATAAAAAGAGGCAGATTTTGTTTGTTTGCTTTGGTGTGTGTGTGTGTTGATTTATCTTTCTGAGGAGAGTGTATACTTGTGGTTGTTTCAGGATATGTGATGCATGGACTTTCTCAGAATCCACTGGTACAAGCTACATGTTGTGTGGGTGGGCCGCCTTGTCTAGGACATTGTGCTAAGCAGTGGCCAAAAGGCCCAAAACAGAGCAGTAATGCTGCACCCATGTGAGGCTGCACACCCACCCACCATGCTGTCTTGCTCATAATCCTAGCTTGTTTGATAGGCCTCTAGAGGTTCACCTCAGACCTACTCCTTCCACGTGAACTTTATATACACATAATTGCCAGCCTTCCCATCAATGCTGATGATTGATTTTGAGTTCCCCTTTTTACACATTAGACTTGAAGAAGTAAAGTGACTCCCTGAAGCCACAAGTCTAGTAAGTGGTAGAACTATTACATAAACTCTAGTCATTTGACTCAGAAAACCACAAACTTACCACTAAAACATGTTATCCATTATATAAGGAGCACTCATTCCTACTCCTCCATGCTGAATATGTAATTCTGGAAAGTTCATAGTCAGCTTACTCCTTGGGGACACTCTTTTCAGTAGAAACTAAATCACCTGGAATAAAATGTTACTCTTGCCATAGAATCTTTACAGATGAAAGCCCTTCTCTCTCTGACTCAGGAATCCAACCTTAGACCACACTGCCTCCATAGGTCAGGGCTGGGCTACACATTACTCCCTAAAATTCACTCACAGCCACAACCCTTGTGCACTTTCAGAAGCACGTCACTCACTTGGAAATTAGGTCTGGCTGTGCTGTGTGTTCTGCGTCTGGACTAATTAGCTCAATTATGTAAACTTGCTGGCAAAAGAGACCAAGTGCAGAGATTCAATACTTCAGAAGGCCAGTAAGTGCCAGGAAGTAAACTTGGCCTCTACGCTTTACAGCATTGGTTCTCAAAGTGTGGCCCTGGACCAGCAGCATCAGTATTTCCTGGGGACATAGAAGAAATTTAGCATCGTAGACACCCAACCCAGACCTACTACTCAGAAATTCTGAAACTTCTAGCTATGAAGTAATAAATGAGACATGAGGATGTAATGTCCAGCATGGTCACTGTAGTTAATAATACTGTATTATATACTTGAAAGTTTCTAAGAGAATTGATTTTTCGAGTTCTCACTGCAAGAAAAAAATTGTCACTAGACATGATGTTAACTAGACTTGTAGTAATCATTTTGCAATACATACAAATATCAAAGCATTATGTTGTATACTTGTAACTAATATAATGTTATATGTCAACGCTATCTCAATAAAAATAGAAAAAATTTGTGGGGGTGGAACCTGGAAATCTGAGTTTTCATAAGTCCACCAGTTGAGTCTGACACATGCTCAAGTTGGAGAATTCTGACTTTGAATGTACTTGTAATAGCCCTTGGGTACTTGTTAGCCCTGCATGCAAGTCCACACCACATTGCTTTCATTATTCTTACACTAATGTTTACTCATCGAAAGGAAGGGAAATCAGCCGACACTGAGAGGGAGGCCATTTTAACCCAATGTGGATTTCTTGAAATGTGAGAAGTCTAATAATAAAATCACCAAAGAATGAAAATCCACTGCTCCATCTTGTTTCAAAATTGCAGGGAGGGGCTGAAAACATGTCACCCGTGGCCTTCTGGACCACACACATACACAGTAGAATAGGTGGTGGGAGGGAGGCCAGATCCATTCTGATGAGGACCTCAGCCCCCAGAAGACCAGCTGAGTCAGCACCCAGTCCTGTATCTGGCTCATCAAGTCTGGAGAGAGCCAGTGTGTGGGGCACCCACACATCTCCCTGCAGGGAAGACGCAGAACAAGAGCAGACCTCCTGGCTCTTGTCACCGGTGAAGCTGACAGCTTTATATCCTCTGTGGATGGGAGGTGCTAAAAGGAGGTGCCATGAGAGTGTATCTGTGTAACATTGAGGGAAGACGGATATTTTTATAGAGGAAGAAATACACTGTACAAGGGAAATTAAATGGAAAGACCATAAAGGTCTCCAGTTGGCAAAACCAATTAGTAGATGTTTACAGAAGATAACCCCTGGGGTCAGACAGGATTTGCTTTGATGTCAATACTCTTGAGTTCAAAAAATGGATTAGCGTTCTCTACACCATGTGCAGTGGAAAGAGACCCAAGTCTCCCTTCTGCTGGAGCCTTAAACCAGCTGTGCCCCTCAGGCAGGTGACTTAAAGTCTCAGGCATCTCTTCTCAAGTGTAAAAGGAGAGGATTATATGAGATGTTCTAAAGGTCCCTTCCAGCTCTGACATACCAGGAAATCCTCTTTGACTTCTGGGAATTTGGGGGACATTTCTGGGCTCTGTCATCCATAATTTGACTCCCTGAGATTTTCTGAGCAGCCTTTCTCTATGGACTTTGCTGGTAAAGAGAGAGTTTCTCATTTCTTCTCCATCTAGTCTACCTCAGCCCCTTGGAAACAGGAATTATTTCAATCTAAATGAGAACAAACTTCAGGAAATACCCTTAGATAGTCCCACCTTTGCTTTAATGTGAGCCATTGGTACAAATGCCAAAATCCAGGAGCTGTGGCAGCAGGTCCCAATAGGCCACACAAAGTCATATGATGGGTTTGGATGATGGATGCTCTGGTTAAATGTACAATAAGGAAACATTTCTGGACACATATGGAGATAAAAAGGGATTCTGCAGGAAGCAAAGTGGAGTCCAGGTAAATCAAAATAGTAAGATTTAGAGAGCTAAAATACCCAAAATGACACAGCGAGGCTGGGGTCTGGCTCTAAGGTATTGGAAGGGGTCACAATTGTCACTATTTCTACTATTATCAAAATCAGCAGCCTCCATTCCTTGAACCCCTCCCATGCCCAGGCACTGTTAGTCGGTGATAAGTTATATTCCACACAATGGAAGGGCGTTCCCAGGGCTGGAAAGTGTTGAGCCACCAGCTCTGAATACATCTTTAACTATAATGTCGACAGAATAAAGGCTCTACTTGGTAGCTTCCACCAGTGTCCATGGTGCAAATACTGCCACCATGGCCAATTTTAAGCCACCAATAGTACATCACAAAAAGCTGAGGTGGAAGAAGATGTGCAAACTTGGCTCTCACGGGCAGGTGCGTGCTGGCTTCGGCACACCCTGGCTCTCATCCTCAGTGTGAAGAGAAGACCCAGAGACCCAGAGAAAGTAACTTGCCCCAAACACACAGCAAGTATGTGTTACGGTCACATCTTGCACCCAGAAGTCTGACTCCAAAACTTGGGCTCTTAATCATGATGCTCCCTTGTTTCGGGTGGGGAATGTCTAGCCCACAGGCGAAGGCCCTTAAAATCAATACCGGCTGACATCACACGCCTCACCTAATTGGCCTGATCAAATCTAGCAGGCTAATTTTAAGTTGATAATTTTGTATGGCCCAGTAATGATGTTATAAATATCCAAATGGCCTTGGGCAGAAATAAGGTCCCCACCCTGCAAGGATAGCAAACTGACGTTTGGGGACCTGCCCAATGCAGACATGCCCTCCACTCACTGACTATGAACCTCCATTCTGAGCAGTGCTTGATCCATTCACTCTGCTATCATATTTCTTCAGACTCCGGGGATGTAAGAAAAAACTCTCTTCAAGACCTCGTGTCTGCACTTCAATTTCCAACCTGATCCCCAATAACGTTGCTTGTCTGGGGTTCATCTTTCCTCTTACATGAACCTCAAAAATAAGGAAATGGTCTGACCACTTTAAAACCATATCTGGAATCCTTCATCCAGATCAAGAGGTTGAATTCTTTTTTAGTAACTTTTAATGAGTGAGTCAGAGAGCATTTGATTGTTCTGTGTGGAGAGAGGGGTCCTCCCAGAAGCAGCTGTGTAGTGACAGAAGCTTGCAGCTTGCTCAGAAAAGTTTCCGTTTCTCACTCTTGACTCTCCACTGATGGATAAAGTTTTTTGTTGGAGTTACTGCCATCTGTCCTGTGAAGTTGTGTTTTCATGAAGCATTGGGAAACTGCTTCTGACTGGGATGAACATCTTGGTGCAGTGAGATTGTGGAAGGTGGTGAGAGCCCCAGATGCAGTCCCAGCCCTAAGGAAGGGAGTCAACGTTTATCTTCTCGGGCTTCTCACATGGGGAAAGGAACAGTAACGCCCATCCCGCCTGATCTCCCCAGAGTGCTCAGTGGGTCAACATGAAAGGGTTTTGAAAACTGTAAAACTTTATACAAATGTAAAGTGCTATCATCCATCACGGACTGCATAGTTTCGTCAAAAATCACAGACTTCTTTGGAAATGATGAAATTAAACTTCTATGTATGTAATTCTCAGAAATCCAAAGAAACCAATTTCTTTCTTTTAAAATATGTTTTTACTGATTTTAGAGGGAGAGAGAATCATTGATGAGAACCATCGATTGGCTGCCTCTCGCATGACCCTCACTGGGGATCGAGCCTGAAACTCAGGCATGTGCCCTGACCAGGAATCGAACCGGGACCTCTTGGTGCACAGGACGACACTCAACCAACTAAGCCACACTGGCCAAGGCAAGAAACCAGTTTCTTGACATGTGAAAATAATCTTTTATATTTAAATGTCTAGGATCATTAATTATTTATATTTAAATAGTCTATATTGAGAAATTGGAAATAAATCCATATCGATAGAAGCCACAAAACTCAAAATTTTTAACTTATGTTAATCTGGATATAATTTGTACAAAACATCACATTAACTATTTTTTTTTAAAGAAAGGTCATTTTTATTTAAATTTCAGAATTCATTAAGACAATAGTGAAACAACTATCTCCTTTTGTTTTTTATTGAATTCATTGAGGTGACATTAGTTAATAAAATTATATAGGTTTCAGGGATACAATTCTATAATACATCATCTATATATCATATTGTGTGTTCATCACCCCTCTCCTTCCGTCACCATTTATCTTCCCTTTACCCTCTCCCACCATCCCCCCATCCCCTTTCCCTCTGGTAATCAAAATTTATAAAGAACTTATAAAACTCAACACACACAAAAAAAACCCCCAAAAAACAACCCAATTAAAAAAATGGGCAAAGGACCTGAATAGACACTTCCTCAAAGGTAACATACAGATGGCCAATAGACATATGAAAAGATGCTCAATGTCTCTAATCATCAGAGAGATGCAAATTAAAACCACAATGAAATATCACCTCACGCCTGTCAGAATGGTTACCATCAATAAATCAACAAACAACAAGTGCTGGTGAGGGTGTGGAGAAAAGGGAACCCTAGTGCACTGTTGGTGGGAACACAAATTGGTACAGCCACTGTGGAAAGCAGTATGGAGTTACCTAAAAAAATTAAAAATGAAACTGCCTTCTGTCCCAGCAATTCCACTTCTAAGAATATATCTGAAGAAACCCAAAACACTAATTCAGAATAATATAAGCACCCCTATGTTCATTGCAGCACTATTTACAATAGCCAAGATTTGGAAGCAGCCTCAGTGCCCATCAGTAGATGAGTGAATAAAAAAACTGTGGTACATTTACACAATGGAGTACTAATCGGCCATAAAAAAGGAAATCTTACTTTTTGTGACAGAATGGATGGACCTGGAGAGTATTATGCTAAGTGAAAGAAGCCAGTCAGAGAAAGACAAATGCCATGTGACCTCACTTATATGTGGAATCTCATGAACAAAATAAAATAATAAACAAAATAGAAAAAGACTCATAGATACAGAGAACAGACTGACAGCTGCCAGAGGGGAGGAGAGAGCGGTGCTGAGTGAAAAAGGAGAAGGGATTAAACAACAACAACAAAAAAACCTCCTTTGAATTTTTTTTTGTTGTTGTTAATACTCACCCAAAGATATTTTGTCCATTGATTTTTAGAGAGAGTGGGAGGGGGCGAGAGAGAGAGATAGAAAGAGAGAGAGAGAGAGAAACATAGATGTGAGAAGACACATCGATTGGTTGCCTCCTACAAGTGCCCCAACCAGGGTCAGGAATCAAACCTGCTACCCAGATACATGCCCTTGACTGGGAATTGAACCTGTGACTCTTTGGAGTGGGGGCTGACAGGCTAACCACTGAGAATACTGGCCAGGGTCCTTCTTTCATTTTTTCTTTTATTAATTTATTTTTGTTACAGATGTTTCTCCTTTTTTCCCCATTGACACCCTCCTCCCCATCCCTCCACCCCTTCCCCAGCTTTGTTGTCCATGTCCATCAGTTATGCATACATGCGTATAAGATCTGTGGTTTATCTCTCACCTCCCCCCGCCCCCTCTTCTGAGGGTTGTCAGTCTGTACCCTACTTTCACACCTCTGGGTCTACCCTGTTCCCAGACTATTATGTTTATTATATTCCACAAATGAGTGAGATCATGTGATATTTGTCTTTCTCTGCTTGGCTTGTTTCGCTTAGGATAATACTCTCGAGGTCCCTCCATGTCGTCTCAAAGGATAAGAGATCTTTCTCTCTTACAGCTGCATAGTACTCCATTTTGTATATGTATCACGGCTTTTTTATCCATTCATCCACTGATGGGCACTTGGGCTGTTTCCAGATCTTAGCTATTGTAAATAGTGTTGCTATGAACATGGGAGTACATGTATTCTTTCTGATTGGTGTTTCAGGCTTCTTAGGGTATATTCCTAGAAGTGGGATCACTGGGTCAAATGGCAATTCCATTTTAAATTTTTTGAGGTAACACCATAGAGTTTTCCACAGTGGCTGCACCAGTCTGCATTCCCACCAGCAGTGTGCTAGAGTCCCCTTTTCTCCACACCTTCGCCAACACTTATTGTTTGATGATTTGTTGATGGTGGCCATTCTGACAGGTGTGAGGTGATACCTCATGGTTGTTTTAATTTGCATCTCTCTGATGATTAGTGATGTTGAGCATTTCTTCATAATCTCTTGTCCATTTGTATGTCCTGTTTGGAGAGGTGTCTATTTAGTTCCTCTGCCCATTTTTTAATTGGGATCTTTGTCTTCCTTTTGTTGAGTTGTATGAGCACTCTATATATTTTGGAGATTAACCCCTTATCTGATGTATCATTGGCAATTATGCTCTCCCATACAATGGGTTGCCTTTCCACTTTGATGGTTGTTTCTTTTGCTGTACAGAAGCTTTTCAGTTAGATGTAGTCCCTTGTGTTCATTTTTTCCTTTGTTTCTGTTGCCTTAGGTGATGTATCAGTGAAGATTCTGCTGCGTATGATGTCCGAAATTTTGTTGCCTACATTTTCTTCTAGGATTTTATGGATTCACGAGTCACATTTAAGTCTTTTACCCATTTTGAGTTTATTCTTGTGTGTGGTGTAAGTTGATGGTCTAGTTTCATTTTTTTGCATGTAGCAGTCCAATTTTCCCAACACCATTTATTAAAGAGGCTGTCTTTGCTCCATTGTATGCTCTTGCCACCTTTGTCAAATATTAATTGAGCATAATGTCTTGGGTCAATTTCCGGATTCTCTGTTCTGCTCCACTGGTCTATATGCCTGTTCTTGTGCCAGTACCAGGCTGTTTTGATTATAGTAGCTTTGTAGTATAACCTGATATGCGGTATTGTGATCCCACCTACTTTGTCCTTCTTTTTCAAGATTGTTGTGGCTATTCGGGGTCTTTTTTGGTTCCATATGAACTTTTGGAGTATTTGTTCTAGTTCTGTGAAATATGTCACTGGTATTTTGATGGGGATTGCATTGAATCTATAGATTGCTTTGGGTAATATGGACATTTTTAATGATGTTAATTCTTCCAATCCATGAACAAGGTAGGTGCTTCTACTTTTTTATATCTTCCTCTATTTCTTTTTTTCAATGTCCTGTAGTTTTCTGCAAATAGATCCTTTACTTCTTTGGTTAAGTTTATTCCTAGGTATCTTAATTTTTTTGCCACGATGGTAAATGGGATTGTTTTTTTAGTTTCTCTTTCTGTGAGTTCATCATCGGTGTGTAAGAATGCCGTCGATTTCTTGATGTTAATTTTGTATCCTGCTACTTTGCCAAATTCATTTATTAAGTCTAGTAGATTTTTGATGGAGTCTTTAGGGTTTTCTATGTATAATATCATGTCATCTGCGAATAATGACAGTTTCACTTCCTCCTCTCAAATTTGGATTCTTTTTATTTTTTCTTCACGTCTGATTGCTGTGGCTAAGACTTCCAGTACTATGTTAAATAAGAGTGCGAAAGTGGGCATCCCTGTCTTGTTCCTGTTCTAAAGGGAAATGTTTTTAGTTTTTGCCCATTGAGTATGATGTTGGCTGTAGGTCTTTCATATATGGCCTTTGTTATATCATGATATGATCCCTCTATTCCCAAATTGCTGAGCGTTTTTATCAGAAATGGTTGCTGGATTTTGTCGAATGCTTTTTCAGCATCTATTGATATGATCAAGTGGTTTTTATCTTTCATTTTGTTTATGTGGTGTATCATATTTATTGATTTGCGAATATTGAACCAGCCTTGCATCCCTGGGATGAATCCCACTTGGTCATGGTAAATAATTTTTTTGATGTATTGCTGGATCCGATTTGCTAGTATTTTGTTCAGGATTTTGGCATCTATGTTCATCAGGGATATTGGCCTGTAGTTTTATTTCTTTGTAGTGTCTTTTTCTGGTTTTGGAATTAGAATTATGCTGGCCTCATAAAATGAGTTTGGAAGTCTTCCTTCTTCTTGAATTTTTAGAAATAGTTTGAGGGGAATGGGTGTTAGTTCTTCTTTGAATGTTCGTTAAAACTCCCCAGTGAAGCCGTCCGGGCCTGGGCTTTTGTTTGCTGGGAGAGTCTTGATTACGTCTTCAATTTCCTTTGTTGTTATTGGTCTGTTCAAGTTTTCTATCTCTTCCCGGTTCAGTTTTGGGAGACTATGTGTTTCTAGAAATTTGTCCATTTCACTTAGATTGTTGAATTTGTTGCCATATAAATGTTCATAGTATTTGTTAACGATCCTTTGTATTTCTGTGGTGTCCGTTGTTACTTCTCTTTCATTTCTGGTTTTGTGTATTTGGGTTCTCTCTCTTTGTTTCTTGGTGAGTCTAGGTAAGGGTCCATCAATCTTGTTCATCTTTTCAAAAAACCAGCTCTTTGTTTTATTAATCCTTTGAATTGTTTTTCTGGTCTCTTTGTCATTTATTTCTGCTCTGATCTTTACTATTTCCTTCCTTCTACTTGCTCTGGGGTTTTCTTTTTGTTTGCTTTCCAATCTTTAAGTTGTAACGTTAGAAAGTCTATTAGAAATTTTTCTTGTTTCTTGAGGTAGGCCTGTAGTGCTATGAACTTCCCTCTCAGAACTGCTTTCGCTGCATCCCATAGATTTTGTGTTGTTGTGTGTTCATTTTCATTGGTTTCCAGAAAGTTTTTAATTTCTTCCTTGATCTCCTCGGTAACCCATTCATTGTTTAATAACATGCCATTTAGCCTCCATGTATTCAAATGTCTTTGCATGTTCTTGTTGCAATTGATTTCTAGTTTCATGCCATTGTGATCTGAGAAGATGCTTGATATGATTTCAATCTTCTTGAACTTGTAGAGACTTTGTGTCCTAACATGTGGTCTATCTTTGAGAATGTCCCATGTGCACTTGAGAAGAATGTGAATTCTGTAGTTTTGGGGTGTAATTCTCTGTAAATATCTATTAAATCCATTTAGTCTAGTGCTTCATTTAGAGTCTCTGTTTCCTTGTTAATTTTTTGTCTAGAGGATCTATCCAGTGATGTCAGCGGGATGTTGAAGTCCCCTGCTATGATTGTATTGCTGTCGATTTCTCCTTTTAAGTTTTCCAGAAGATTTTTAATGTATTTTGGTGCTCCTATATTGGGTGCATATATGTTTACCAAGGTTATATCTTCCTGTCGGATAGATCCTTTTAATATTATATAGTGATCTTCTTTGTCTCTAGTTATGGCCTTCATTTTGAAATCTATTTTATCAGATATGAGTATTGCTACCCCAGCTTTTTTTCCCTTTCTGTTTGCTTGGAAGATTTTTTTCCATCCCTTCACTTTCAGCCTATGTGAGTCTTTTGTTGTAAGGTGGGTCTCTTGTAAACAACATACATATGGGTCATGCTTTCTTATCTAATCCGCTACTCTGTGTCTTTTGATCAGGGCATTCAGTCCATTTACATTTAAGGTGATTATTGATATGTACTTATTTATTGCCATTTTTGTTTAGTGTGGTTCTATTTTCCTTTCTATTTCTTCTACTAATTGTAGCAGTCCTTTTAGCATTTCTTACTCTGCTGGTTTGGTGCTAATGTATTCCCCTAGCCTTTTTTTGTCTGGGAAGCTCTTTATTTGACCTATTTTGAATGATAGCCTTGCTGGGTAGAGCAGTCTTGGGTTCAGATCCTTGTTTTTCATGACCTTGATTATTTCATGCCATTCCCTTCTGGCCTGTAGTGTTTCTTTGTTTTGTTTTGTTTTTTTATCCTCACCTGAGGGCATTTTTTCATTTTTTGTTCAGATAGAGTAGGAGGGAGAGAGAGGAAGACAGAGAGAGAGAGAAACATTGACGTGAAAGGGACACATCGAGTGGCTGCCTCCTGCACAACCCAACCAGGGCCGGGGACAAACTGCAACCGAGGTACATGCCCTTAGTGGGAACCAAACCCGGGTCTCTCTGGACTGCAGGCCGACGCTCTGACCGCTGAGCTAAACTGGCCAGGGCAGGCCTGTAGTGTTTCTATTGAGAAGTCAGCTGATAGCCTTATGGGGGTTCTTTTGTAGGTAACCTGTTGCTTATTTCTTGCTGCCTTTTAGGATTCTCTCTTTGTCTTTAATTTTTGGCATTTTAATTACTATGTGTCTTGGTGTGGGCCTGTTTAGGTTCTTCTTACTTGGGACTCTCTGTGCTTCTTGAACTTGAATACCTTCTTCCTTCACCAAATTAGGGAAATTTTCTGTCACTATTTCTTCAAATATATTCTCTAAGCCTTTCTCATTTTCTTTTTCTTCGGGGACTCCTATGATGCGAATATTATTACGTTTCCAGTTGTCCCACAGTTCTCTTAAGCTGTCTTCCTGTTTTTTCATTGTTTTTTCCTTTTGGTTTTCTGATTGGTTGATTTTTTCTACCCTGTCTTCTAATTCACTGATCCGGTCCTCAGCTTCTTCTACTCTGCTGTTTAGTCCTTCCAATGTGTTCTTCATTTCTGCTATGTCATTCTTCATTTCCAATTGGTTTATTTTCAATATTTCTATGTCTGTGCTCATGGTGTTGATGTCCTTACACATGCTGTTGAGCTTCCTCAAGATCATGGCTCTAAATTCTAGTTCTGTTAACTTGCTTAACTCCATTTCATTTATCTCATCTTCGGTGGAGGTCTCTTGTTCTTTCATTTGGCATCTGCTTCTTTGTTTCACCATTTTGGCTATCTCAGTGGTTTTTGGAGCCTGCCAAATTTTCCCTGTGGATGTTGGTGTTCTGCTGTTTGTGGCCCCCTGTGCTGGGTTTGGATGAGCGTGGGAGGACCCACGTTATACACCACTGTCGAGTCTTACTTTCCAGGGTAGATTTGCAAGCCCAGAAAAGGTTCAGTTATCTTCTAGCTTTTTGCCTAGAGGCTATTAGTCCAGGTTACTTGAAGAGCCTTGGGTTCTCAGTTGAATGAAAACCTCCCTCAGGTGTTCAGCGTGAGAGGATTTCCCGAGGGTGGGGCAGATGCTGGTAGTTAATGAGCCTCAGTTTACATTTCAATGGCCCACCTGAGTGGGGCTGAATCTCTGAGGGAGGGGCCACTGCCTCTCCCCAGAGCCCTGGGAAGGAGTAAGATGGCCACCGTCCTGCATGGCTGCAACTCAGCAAAAGCTCTGAGCGCCCTCCAAATCCCAAGTGTCCCCACACAGTTCCAGTCCAGTCCGCCCTCCCTCTGCCGGAGCCCAAGGTGAGTGGCTGTGGCTATCTTAGTGCTCTGTCCCGGCCCTCTGCGTTGTGGAGCCGGCTTGGGCTTTCACCCTGAGGGCGCTGCTCACAGCTAAGACCGCTGCTGTCTGTGGGCTCCCAGCCCCCTCTCACGCCTCCACAATCCTCCCAGGATCAGTTCAGTGTCCCTGGTTGTATGGTCCTTGCAAGCTGCCTTTCTGTTGCTTTTTCCCGACGATTTGTCTTTATTTTAGTTGTATTTCCAGTTTGGTGGTGGGAGATGGTCTGTGTAGCTTCCATTCACTCTGCTGCCATTTTGGAATTCCTTCTTTCATTTTTTAAAGGAAATCATATTACTAAAACATAGCAATGAATACTAAAATTGTTAATATAATTTAAAAGTTAATACTTCTTGATATTTTGCCTGATATTTGTCTTTTTACAAAAAAGATTTAATTTAAACTACTTTATGCCTTAGAAAGGGGAAATTGTAGCATGTTTGTAAACACTGTATAAGGCTAATTGTTTTTATGATGACTGATTTGATTTGGCTAGGAAAATATATAAATTTCAGCAAAAACGTCATAAAAATAAATGTCAGTGCACAGTTCATACCAAGTATTTAGCGTAGAGATTAAAAGTTATAATGGGCTATTTTAAATCTCTTACTCTGAACTCATAATTAAAACAAGTCAATAAAATATAACAACATTACAGTGATAAGGTATCAATCACTCAAAAATAATACAAACAGCTAAACGGGGGAAAAGACAAGTAAATAAAACAGAAGTTTATAATAGAAAGGAAATGCTTATGGTGATATAAATATACAATTCTGCCCCTTTGACCAACAGAGGCTTTGACAATAAATAAACTAAACTAGATATTTCCAAAAAATGTCAACCAAATGAATCATTGACTAATACTTTTAATTAACATTACAGTAGTTCTGGTTTATACCACAGCTTTCTAAAAAAAAGTCAAAATTGAAAGATAAGAATTTATCTTTCAAAATTGAAAGACAAGAATTGCTGTAGGGAGTTGCTCATTTTGATTTACTGGAAAAACAGAACTGTAATTTTAGATTTGGAGAAAAAGTACTGAAGTGTGGTTCTCAAATTTTAGCAGCATCAGAGTCGAACACAGACGGCCGGACACCATCCAGCAAGAGTTTCTGATTCTGCAGGTCTGGGGTGGGGCCCTAAATATGCATCTCTAACAGGTTCCCAGGGCAAGTAAAGGCTGCTGGTTCCGGGACCACACTTTGAGAATTGCTGATCTGGAGAAATGAACTTGATCTCTGTTGTATAGGCTTTCTCCAGAGCCAAGTCCAGATGAGGGGCCTGCCTCCCAGCCCGACTACCCTGCTGTTCCACCAGCATGAACTCTCTGCGGGGACCAGTCTTGGAAACTTAAGCCTTGCTAATGAGGAGAAGCTTTTCTGCACACTTCTGTCCGAAAGGAACATATGCATTTGCTAATTAGCTGTAATTGGACAGACCAGTTAGCAATAAAGTCTGCTAGGAGATTTAAAGAAAATTTGACATTTTTTCTTTTGTCTCTACTGACACAGGCAAACTAGAGACAAAAAAAAAAAAAAGATAGAAAACTAGTCCAAAGAAGGTCTTCAAAATTAGAATAAAAAGAAATAAGTTAAAACTGACACCTCACAAATATTAAATAATTTCATCTAAGTAATTAGCAACATACCTTCTTTCACATGGATCACACATCGTTTTACCACATGTAGAGCATACTGAAGCATTAAAAGCTTGCACAGTGCAAGCCATGGACCAAACATCGTTGCCTCACAGCTGGCAAAGGGCAGCCAGGCATTGAACATGCACCCAGTGCTGGTTCTCCTGGCCACCGCGCTCTGATCCTTATATATTGATTGGCTTTGGTTAAAACAACCTTGTTCTTTTAAAACCTGGCTGAACATTATTAGACTCACCTGGGGGGCTTCTAAAAGGTGCTAATGCCCGGACCTTCCCTGAACAATTGAATCACAATCTTTGCAGGTGGAAGCCGGGAATCGCTGTTTTTAAAGTGCTCCAGGCAGTGCTAGGGTGCAGCCAGGACCGACAATAACTGTGCTAAAATGTCAGGTGACTCCATCTATTTTGCGTTTGCTTTTCCTTTCAGGGCGCCGACAGGACCAAAGCACCCCTGAAGGCTGTGCTGCTCACACTGCGAGGGGAGCACCCAAGACAGATGGGTACCTGATGCTTCTCTACAGGGACATCGCTCCAAGTGAGCCAGAACCAAGGCAGAACCAGTTGAGATGAGATCAAAGATATGAATTGTATCAAGACACCGGCTCAACCTATGTGTGGCTTTGGGGTGTCGTTGACTCCCCCCTTTGCACCCCCAGGGCACTCTTCCCCTGCTTTATTTGGAATTCTTGTTTCAGACAGGAAAAAACGAATTCATCACACACACCTTCACTCATTACCTTGGAACTTCTGACAAACTCTCTGGCCTCGACTCGGGCACCTTCTGTGTTACCTGGACAGAGCGCGGGCATACAGGCAGCAGATTCCAGGGAAATGGTGTGACAAGCCAGCCCCCTGAGGATGTGAGTGAGGCTCACATCCAGAAAGAACTGTGGGTGACACTGTTGTGAGGAAGTAGCTGGCCTTGGGGTAACACAGTTTCCCTTTGAAAAGCCTTCCTGTTTCCTTCCAGCAGGCGGTGGCGCCAGGTCAGCACTAACACGAAGGTAACCACAAGGCTTCAACACCAATTACATGAGATTAAAGAGGAAATGATCACTAAGACTCAAGTAGCCAAAAAAAAAAAAAAAAAAAGGTAATATTAATAGTGCAGTACAGGCACACCTCGGAGATCTTGTGGGTTTGGTCCCAGACCACCTCCATAAAGGAAATGTCGCGGGAAAGCGAGTCACATGATTTTTGTTGTTTCCTGTTGCCTATAAAAGTTATGTTTAGGTTATACTGTAGCCTTTTAAGTGTGCAATAGCATTACATCTAAAAATACAGTGTACACACCTTAATTTGAAAGTGCCTTACTGCTAAAAACTGCTCACCATCATCTGTCTTCAGAGAGTCACGATCTTTTTGCTGGTGGAAGGTCTTGCCTCCATGTGGATGGCTGCTGATTGATCAGGGTGGTGGTTGCCCAAGGTCGGGGTGGTTGTGGCAATTTCTTAAAATATGACAACAGCCCGGCTGGTGTGGCTCAGTGGTTGAGCATCAACCCATGCACCGAGAGGTCGCCGGTTCGATTCCTGGTCAGGGCACATGCCCAGGTTGTGGACGCGATCCCCAGTGAGGGGGCATGCAGGAGGGGGCTGATCAATGTTCTCTCTCATCGATGTTTCTATCTCTCTCTAAAAATCAATAAAGAAAAAAAACTAAAAATAAATAAATAAAATACAACGAGGTTTGACACACTGGCTCCTCCTTCAGTGAGCGTTTTCTCTGCAGCACGCAGTGCGAGCTGATGGCATTCACCCCCAGTAGAACTTCTTTCAGAACTGGAGTCAGTCCCCTCAAACCCTGCCACTGCTTTATCTACTGGGTTTATGTAAAGTGCTACATCCTTTGTTGTCATATCTTTGATCTTCAACGATACTGTTGTGTCTCAGGGACCAGGGAGGCATGGGAGAGGGAGAGAGAGGGTGGGAAAGAAAGCCGGCCAGGGCAGCAGCCGGAGCACAGACAGCCTTTATCAGTTACGTTCACCGTCTTACGTGGGCACAGTTCGTGGCAACCCAAAACGATTACAACAGTAACATCAAAGGCCACAGATGACCGTAACAAATACTATAATAATGAAAACATTTGTAATATTCAGACAGTTACCAAGCTGTGACGCAGGCGTGAAGTGAGCAGATGCTGTTGGAAAGATGGTGCCAACAGTCTTGCTGGATGCAGGGCTGCCGAAAGTCTTCAATTTGTAAAAACCCCAAAAAATGTAATATCTGTGAAGCACAGTAAAGCAAAGCTCAATAAAATGAGAAATGCCTGTATGGGCACAAGTGGACACTCAACAATTGCTGGTAATAGTAGCACCTACATGGGTAATACCAGCTGCTTGTCATCACATGAGACCCCAGCCCGCATCTTAGACAGCTCCTCTCACCTTCCCAGCAACTCCCACTAGCAGCCAAAGGACACGAGCGTGGAAGTGAAGGACCTCGCTCAGGCACGTGGTAGGCAGGAGGGGCAGACGCACCATCGGAACCCAGCTCTGCTGCTCAGTCAGGACCCATCCATCAGCAGGGCCCCGTGCAAAATGAACAGTGGAGTTCCTCGTTAAAACATGAATTAAGAATTTGAGGACGGCAGCAGCTGAGCATTAAACCAAGCACGGTGTCCTAGGTGCCCGGCTGGCCTCGCTCCTCAGTCAGTCAGGGCAGCAGCAGCAGCAGCAGCCCCTGGGAGCGAATGAATGCAGATCTGGGGCCGCACCCCAGACCCACTGAATCACAGTCTGCATCTGGACAAGTCTCCCCAGGGGAGGCATGTGCCCACTAAGGTTGGGAGGCACCGCGGCAGAGCCCGAGCTCTCTTGCCCACGCTTGCCCTCCCCAGGAAGCTTTCAGAGCACTGGGCTCAGGTCTAAGATCACCCCCATCACCACCCTGTGGTGCAAATGTGCCCAAGTCTTCTGTTTCTCCAGGTAGCTGTGCATGTATAATCGGCACATGTTAGCAGGATGCCCTTTCTCTCTGTGAGTCCTTCCTTCTTGCCCCTCAGAAGGGTCTGACCAGCCCTCACAGAGCCACTCAGACAGGTGGAAGCCCTCTGGTGGATGCAGGTCCGGGGATGTCCTTGCTGGCATGCCTCCCTAACGAACCCTCGAGATGCGTTCACCTAAGTTGCTCCTTTTGTTCCTGCTCACATCCCAAGATATCGCTCCGAAAGCATGAACCTGTGCCGGGGTGGTCGGGTCGGCAGGCTCCTGATGCCCGAGGAGCAGTTCCAGGCCACTCCTGCAGACGTCCCTTCCCCGTGGGCGTACCCTGGTTTGGAATTATTTGGGATTAACACAATCCATGAGTGAGACTTTGGTAACATTGAATATCAAAATGCTAGGTGTTCTGATGCATTTATTCCCAGTAAGCTTCCGTGGCAGGCAGAACAGGGCTGCCCCCTGCCCCAAGGTGGCCACATGCTGGTCCTCCAGACCTGTGGTTATGTGACTTGACACTGTGAAAAGGACTTTGCAGATGTAATTAAGTTAAGGATCTCCAGGTGGGGAGATTTCCCTAAATTACCCAGGTTGGCCCAGGGGTCCTTACAAGAGGGAGTCGGGAGGGTCAGAGTCAGAGATGTGACAGTAGAAACAGACCAGTGTGGGGCCACGAGCGGAGGGACAGCAGCCACTGGAAGCTGAGACAGGCAGGGAAAGGATGCCCCTGGAGCCTCAGGAGGAACGCACAGCTGCCAGCTTTCTTCAGTCCCTCCCCTCCAGAACTGTAAAACCCTAAGTTTGTGTTTTCTAAGCCACTATGTTTGGATAATTTGTTACATCAGCAACAGGAGTGAACACAGGTCCCGAGAACATCCATCTGTGTCCTCCTGAAGCTCCAGCTGGCTCCGTGTGCAAAGGAGCGCCAGGAAGGCAGCTCTCTGCAGACGCAGCTCCCTGGACCCCCTCTCCCAGGAGGACGGGTATGTGTTGCCCACCCAAGGGAGGTCATGCACATGATTTTGGTCCCTTCATAATGTGCTCCAATGAGTGACTTATTGCCTTAGAACAATTTGCTTCTAGGAATCCATACTCCAAGAAGTATTCATAGAAAATGCTGGCATGATTTAGAAATTCCACCTCATCCATCACGAGGTTATCCAAGACCTTGCAGAAGGAGCAGGGATGTTCACTGAGCCGCCACTGCCCTCATTCCAAAGTCCTTCCCCTCTGCTTCCTGCCTGCTCAGCTGGGTGTCTTCCTGACCGCACCCACCCCGTGCCATCCTGAGACACACCGAGTCCTGCACTTCCTTGGCAAATTCCCAGAACCTCTTTAGTGAGTCCCCTTACTTCCAATTTCTGGTCAAAGAGACAGGTGTAGCCCACAGGTGATGGGAAGGAGAGCACAGAATGGCAGCTGTCCCTTCTAAGAGGAGTGTCCCCAGACACCTGAAGAGCAACTAGATTCTGGCTGCATATTTGAAACCCTTGGAAGATACCTGTGGTTTAAATCAATCTTCCAAAGTGTAGCCAACCCCTGACTTAGATAATGATTCACTCAGGAGATGAAGCCTTCAGGTGAGAAATCCTCTGTCCCAGGTAAGGGGGAAACCCTGCAGAATCCACCGCAAACCTTTCACACCAGAGACCGATGCTCGATGGAGAGCCACCACGGGAACTGCGACTTAGCAGGTGCTTTGCTGTTTCCCCACTGAGCTCGCAGGGCCGACTCCGCCATTTATTGGATAAGTCATCTCACCTCACGTATCTTCACTTTCTTCATCTGTAAAATGAAACAATAGTCCTCGCTTCTTTGGGCGACTCTGGTGGAATTAAATCATGTGATGGGCTGAGGGTGAGCACCCAGCATGGACACTGCCACTCCTCTCTATCTCTGCGGAGTGGGCTTGGGGACTGTGCAGCCAAGGAGCTCCTCACACCCCAGCTGCTGGGGTGCCCTGTCCTCGGGGATGAGATGTCTGTCTGATCAATAGGCACCTCTCCCACATCTGCATGTCCCATTCCCGAGCCTGTGGTACCTGAGCGCTGAAACACGCAGGGCTAGGTTTTGGGGGGCAGGTGGTGCCAAAGTTCTGTGCCGGGTGGGCATCTGTCACTTGGGAATCCACAAGAACGGCCAGCCCCTCACGCCATCGACACTAAAACAACCAGTGATGCCCCAGTTTCCACCAGAATTTAATAACTGATTGGAGTGGTTCTAGCACTTGGATTCAGATCTTGTTTCAAAAGTAATAATCCTTATCTGGCACCCCGCAGGCTGTGCTAAACGTACTGATGGAACTCATCCATGACATCCTTTCCTCTCTGAGCACCAGCCCCTTCTTCAGCGGCCAAAGACCTTTCTGTGGGTGGGCACTCACCTGGGGCCTGCGAAATGGCTTCCCACAGACGAAAGGCTCTTCTCGGTACTTGGGGCTCAGAGCCTGCTATGGACTCCGTTGCGCCCGGGAAATGACAAGCCACAGGGCTATGCAGGGCCAGTTCTGGCGGTCACCTCTGTATTCAAAACACTTCTGCAAGGAAGATAGGACACTGCCGAGCAATGTGCACGAGGTCGCTGGAGCTCGGCAGGCCCCTGTGGGTGGGTGAGCACCAGACAAGCCTCGCATCCAGAGCCCAGACAGAAGGTTAATTTCGGAGAGAGGTGAAGAAAGTCTAGGGACCAGACAGAAAGGGGACTGCCGTGCTGCCTCCCTCTACAAAGCCCAAGCTGAGGCTGGCGTGGGATGGTTTTCACATCCTAATTCAAGTGAACAAGTAATACATGGCTGAGGCTTCTAGAAATTGAGAGCAAACTTCTGAGAAGAGTTTTACTAACAAATTCATTCTGAAGATGTATACCATTCCAGGAAACTTAAGATGACAGATTCAGGGAAAATCAAGGGGAAACAAGCAGCATTCAGATTAAATGTACATCTAGACATCAAGATTAGGTAAAGTAATATTATGTAAAAGATCTAAGTTACAGTGAATTTTTAAATTCTTCATCTTAGGTAGTCTTTAAATATCTCTCTCATTTTAATCAATACATTTATCTGTTGCTTAAGAAAAAAAATCTTTGTATAAGGAACCCCACGAAAAAGCATCAAGATCGGGTTGTTGTGGTGACTGGCACACGTTCCACGAATGTCCTCAATGTTCAGGGGTACATCTAAGGACAGACAAACCCTCTAACAGGGAGTGAACTAGCTTCAGTCTACAGAGTAATTGTATGTTCAGACCTTCTTGTCAGTGGTCTACGTCATTCTTGGAATTCCTCTCTCCGCTTGGTCTTGTGGCATCTCTGTCTCCATTTCGCTGTCCTCGTTAGTTTGAACTTGATTCTCACGCTGCAGAATGTTCCCAAAGCCGCAAGTGTGTGACATGCTCTGTACGTGTTGCCCTCGTTAGGGCCCTCTCAGTTCAGCCACACTCTCCATCTCCTTGGCTTGGCAATCAATCTCTCGCAGAAATCTCATTTCTATTTTCTAGTCTACATGCCCTTAAGATGGCTCTCATTGGGAATGGTCAGACCTGCCATCAGGCTTACCCCCAACATGAGCTTGGGAACTGGATTGCTTTCCATTGGTACCGTGAAACTGGCACATAGAGGCTCCAGCCAGAGGGCTGCCGGGAAAGCCAAGCAGAGGGGCCCGGGCCTTGCACCGTACCTGTTTGCCTACGTAAAGTGTGTGGTGGTTCCTCAGCAAAGTGAAGACAGAGGAGCGTCTCTGCAGGTGCTGGGCAGTCTCGAAGGGCGACCTCGGGGGGCTGGCTGTGGCTTCCATGCCCCCCGGACACCCATCCTGCGTCAGGCATGTGTAGCTTGCTCGTTAAAGAGTGACTTTAGCTGCTTCTCCTTGTGATTTCATTCCCAGTAAGCTTTGTAATCACCAATTGGCTTCATATGTAGGTTTGCCTAGAGGAAAGAAATGTGTCGGTTAGGCTGAGAGGTGTATCTCAGGCGGGTGGCACCTCTCTTTGTTCATTAAATTGAAACCCTGGGTTCACACGTTGGTCTTTGAGTGTGATGGACGCATTCCTCCGTGGTCCTGGTATCCTGAGAGGACAAGCGGTGAAATCCGCAAGGCTGGGAACCAAACGGGAACACGGTCAGGTCCCCACGTAAGGCCAGCTGACAGGCCTCCTGGGAAACTGCCACCCTGCCTGGCACAGACAGCACTCTGACCTCAACAAACAGCTTCTCCTTTGAGTGTCTACGGATGCGGCATGTTTGCCCTGCGTGAGATTCTTTCACTAGGGAAACACTCAGTGAATTCATTGACTGGACTTGACTCAACCTGTTGGTGATGGAAGATTTTCCCCGCACTGGTTTCCCAACGCTTCCATGTCCGTCCAGACTTCCAGGATTCCCCCAGGAAGCTAAACTCAAAGACCCGGCAGCGTTCATCTCAACCCCAAATTCCTTTCCAGTCAGAGAATGTGTCCTGCTGGCTTCCTTCACCCCTCGACTGCCTCGTGTTTCCTTTCCTACCACCATGGACACAATTCCTGACTTCATCAGCTCACACTGGAATGAATGCAGTGACCTCCTAACCATCACCTGTGCCTCTAATGTCATTTCCAGCCTACTCCATTTGGTATGCCTTTTATAATTAACATTGCTAATTAGATCGAATCCAATCCCCTTATAAGAATGATCCATAATTTTGCCCAACACCACCCTTTTATCTGATTTTTGTTGTTCAAATATATACCTTACATTCACTGTCATGTGGTCTATTTATTGTCGAGGAACAAACCATCCCAAATTTTCATGCTTAAAATAACCCCTTATTTGGCTTGCCACACAGAAATCTGGGCTATGCAGAGACAGTGCACCTGTTCCACAGGTGGCATCAGACGGTGCCCTGGCCGGGGGCCGGAGGATCCACTCTCAGGATGACCTGCTCACATAGCTGGCAAGCTGGTGACAGCCAGGACGGTGGGATGGCGCCTCTTCATGTCCACAGGCTGTTTGGCTTCCTGACATCATGTAGCTGAGTGCCAGGTGTCAGCATCCCCAGAGAACCAGTATCACATTGTATGACCTAGCTTCAAAAGTCAAACAACGTCACTCCTGCTGTAATCAAAAGGCCACCCAGAGCCAAGAGGAGGGAACATAGACACCATTACTCAGCAGAAGGCGTATCAGTAAGACAGCAAAAGGTCATATGGAATGGGAGAGCGTCGCAGTCAGTTTTGGGAAAACACATTCTGCCACATGTAGAGTATGAGCAGGTGATTGGCGCAGGAGAGCAGTCAAGTCACACTTCCCGTCTGGTGGGGCAGCGTATCATCTATCAGTGCATCGCAGCCTCAGATCTGGGAGCTTTCTGTCGCATCTTAGGGCAGAGAAAGCTAAAGCAACAAAATTGGGACTTATGCAAGCCATGGGCAGTGGCCAATCTGGGATCAGCTGGCAAATTTTTATTCAGTAGGTTTGGATGGGGGTTTGGAAAAGTATATGTTTAATGAGTACCCAAGATGATCTGTAAAAACAAGCAAACTCAGGGAACACTGGGCTACGGCCTACTGCCCACTGGGCCTGCAGTTACTGGCCGGCACAGAGGCATCCTTTTCCCAGAAATTCAGGAGGGTGTGGCTGCCTAGCCTGATCTCCAAATGGAAGCCATTATTAGTCCGCAGCCCAGCGCACAAACTAATCTCCTTTGGATAATTAGGAGAATGACTAGTCAAGTTCCCCTCCCGCCCTCAAGAAACGGAATCAGGCAGTGACTTGTCGGGGATAATTTAATCCATGCTGGCATGCTGCCTTCCCCCCGCAAATTATTCAAGAAGCAAGTAACCTGTTGCCACAAGCAGAGTTGTTCAGGTACCAGCTGCAACTGTGAGCTGGCAGAGGCAAGAGTGCCCTTCATTATGCAATTATCCATAATTAGGTGCTCGTTACTATTTTATCAGCGGGGAGCCACCACCCACCTGTGCAGGGCTGTCGCGGGGACTGGCAGAGACGTGGAACAGAGCCTGGCTTGTTCTCTAGGAACGTGACACGGACACCCGGCCGCGCCAGCCTGCGCGCGGGTGAGCCGCCCGGCACGCAAGCAGATGCAGCCGCGCCGAGGCCAACTATGTAAATTATGCAGGAGTCATAATCCTTGTGTTTCTGCAGGCTTGCTTGTGATCGATGGACGACACGGGCAGGGGAGAAGGAAAGGGGAGCTGCTGCTTTATCCTCAGTTCATGGAAAATAGCTTCTCTTCACAGCAAGCTTCCTTAAGCAAGGAGTGCTGACTTGGACTGGGGACGAGTCTGAGACTCAGAACGGGCTTTAAACTTTCTGTGTGAAAGAAATCCTCTTCGATTAAGGACCTCCTGGACCTAAGTTCAGAGCAAGAACTCTTCTTATTCGTCCTTTTCCCTCCGGCCATACCGAGCCTGGCAAACTCTGGCCATCAGCATGCGTTTCAAAACGTGGAAATGTCAAAACAAACTGTGCGCGCACTGTGGAGACCTGCAGGGGGCGTCTAGTTTTCACGCGGAGAAAACGCGCGCGGTTGGCTTGTTAAGTAAGGGGCCGAAAAACCAGAAACCCAGAAACTTACACTGATGATATACGGAGAGGGCTGCTTGTCGTGGGTAAATAAGCAGGAGACATACAAATTAGTAGGGATTTTGAATTAGTAGAGCCCGAATCAGTAGGATTAACAGGCATAGATTCTATGCAGTGAACTGAGTACCTTCAAATCTGTTTTCACCAAAGTAAAACTCTGTAACTGTCCCAGAAATGGTCACGCTCTGAAGAGTGATCCATTCTTTTCCTCTCTTCCAGGAGGAAGACGTACAAAGGTAAATTTATTGATTGAGCTACTGGAATGCATTGTGAAGTATCACGTAGTTAAAAGAGTCTGCTGCTAGCGCATCAATAGACACAAGTACTTTCAATTGACTACAAGTTCAGAATTAGCCTCGAAAAATGTAAGGGTTCGGAATTAGATAGTGCTGGTGGTTGCACAACTCTGTGAATATACTCAACCACTTTATTTTACACTAACTTCACATATATGAATATACATTTAAAATGTGATTAAGGTAACACTTTTGAAATATTTCATAGATAATATTGGCTCAAGTGGATTGATATTGAAGAGAAAACAGAGCATCACTTTACTTATTATATCATGTTGATTGAAAATCTAAACACTGGAGGAAAATACCAGAATATTCTAGACAACAACCCAGGCAAACATAAAAAATTTTTTATGACCTTGTTATGGGAAGGGCCTCTTAAAGTATTATAGAAATCCTCCAAAACAAAATCAATAAATGTAATCATATAATTTTAAATTCTTTCATAGAGCATAGCAAAAAATATTTAAAAATATGCTATACAAAGTCAAAACATAATATAAAGAAAAGAAAATCTTGCAACATGTGATAAAATACTAATTTTTGTGACATTCAAAACCCATACAAATCAATTAAACAAAACAACCCAGTAGAAAAACAGAAAGCCATGGATGAGCAGTCTACAGAAAAAGTTTCAACAGTGAATAAAAACAAGACCTCTCATTCAAAATCGAAGAAGTGCATATCATGTCAATAAAGCCATGCCAGTTTTTACCTATCGAACTGGTAAATATTGAGACCTGTAGACTTGGAATTTAAGAGAACAGAACTTAAATGTTATCATTATACATCTACATAAAATCATAATTATGCAAGGGAATGGAGGTGTTAACTAACCTTATTGGGGTCATTATTTTGCAATATGTAAATGTATCTAATCATCACATTGCCACCCTAACCTTACATACATGTCAACAATATCCAATAAAACTGGGGAAATAAATGTTTATAGTAGATAAAGAACATCGCCTCTTGAATCGGACTACCTGGGTTCACCACTTACCAGCTGTGTGACCTCAGGTTAGGTACCTAACCTCTCTGTGTCTGTTTTCTCTTCTATAAAATGGTAATAATAATATCCAACTCACAAAGCTGTGAGAAGAACAGAGTGAGACAGTATACACAAAGCACTTGGAACAGAGCCTGACACATAGGCTGAATAAAAGTCAGATGAATGAAAGGTTGTGGAGAAACATCCAGTTTTGACTTGTTGGGAACAAAAACCAGAGGTCAGTTTTTGGAGGTCAGTTATCAATATTCTACCCATGTTTAAAATATAGTACTTTAGCCCTGGCCAGTTTGGTTCAGTGGTTAGAGCATCAGCCTGCAGACCAAAGAGTTGCGGGTTCGATTCTGGTCAAGGTACATACCTTGGTTGTGGTTCAATCCCTGGCCCTGGTCGGGGTCGTGCGGGAGGCAGCTAATCGATGCGTCTCTCTCACGTCGATGTTTCTCTCTCTCTCTCTCTCCCCCTCCCTCTCACTCTATCTGAAATTTCAATAGAAAAATATCCTCAGGTGAGGATTTAAAAATAATATTAATAAATAAAATATACATACTTTAAACAATGACTCAGACATTCCACTGCTGGGATTTAGCCGAGTGGACCTCTTCACCATGTCACTTGTCTCTGAATGGCAGTGGTCACTGGCCACGCTCAAGAACGGGATTCTTATCCATGAACACATATGAAAAAGGTCCCTGGGGTATTTTGATTAAAACCACATAAGCTAAGGCTTCTTATATAGGATGAGGAAAATTATGAAATTTTAGAATTTGAATGATTAAGGAGAAAGAGCTCCGTCACCCAAGTGCAAAGAACTTCGATAGTGTGTTAAAAGGCCTATGCTTTTCTCCTCGGAAGAGTGTAAAGCCATTTTGAATGCCAGTCTCACAGCGGAGGCTTTCCTAGGGTTCCAGAGGGAGGAAGTGAGGTCCAGCACTTGGAGATTGAAGGGCAGAAGTGGCCAGTCCTAGAAATTCAGAGGTTTATAGCCCCCTCCGCAGACTGCGCTCCCGGGGCAAGGTTTTGCGAGTTTTCGTGAGCAGTAAGGACTGGGAGCTCCACTGAGGCACGGAGTCCCGAGGAAGGTGGCTTCTTCTCGGATGGGGCTGGCTAAGCAAGGTGCCCACAGACGGCGCAAACGGCAGTGACCACGGGCTTGAGCCTAGAGTGGAAGCCAGTTCCTCTTGCCTTCAAGAGAACATGAAAACTTGGATAATCGCCACATCATAGTAACCCGTGTGGACCAAAGACCAAGGGACACTTCCCCAACTGTTCTGGACCATACAGCTTGAGGAGGGGAAAGGGCCCCGCAAACATGACTGAGACTTAATGTTCCTGGCTACCAAAAAGTTGGCTTAAGTTTAGAGAAATCCAAAGGAAAAGGACATCATGGAAAAATTTTGTCACCAAGATCTGAATTTATTTCCTTTTCCTACATCTTAAATGCAGTGTGTGGAAAAAAGTCATGACCTCATTCACATGCATAACGTTTCTGGAAAGATATGCTTCGGACCACTAGCAGTGATTACTTTGGAGAGACAGACCAAGGATTAGGAAACAGGAATTTTATTTTATACTTTTCCATATTCATTAGAACAATAATATATAATCATCATAGTAATAATAATATAAAACATTTATATATTTTTAATATGTATAAGTTTTAAATTTAATTTTTAAAATTGATTTTAGAGAAAAGATGGGAGGGGGAGAGAGAGAGGGGGGAGAGAGAGAGAGAAAGAGAGAGAGAGAGAGAGAGAGAGAGAGAGAGAGAGACAGGTGGGAGAGAGAAACATCAAATAGTTGCCTCCCCAACGCACCCCAATGGGGGATTGAACTCCCAACCTGGGTATGTGCCCTGACCAGGAATCAAACCCACCACATTTTGGTGTATGGGATGGTGCTCCAACCAACTGAACCACACCAGCCAGGAATACATACATTTTTAGAGAGAGAAACGTAGTATGGGGTAAACATAGGGTTTGAAAATAGAGTAATATCTTTTTGGGTAGGTGATTTCTCTTCCATGAATCTTGGTCTCACCACTGCCAATATGGAGACAGCACCTAACTAGTACTCCTTGGATGTGTAGGAACTGAATGAGCTCTCTAAACTCCTGGGATGTGGAAGATACTAAAGGACAGTTAGTAATGATCTGTGAGGCCACAAACAGTTGCTAATAAGAATAAGATCTGACCTGGCCGGTTTGGCTCAGCAGTTAGAGCGTCAGCCCATGGACCAATGAGTCTCGGATTCGGTTCCGGTCAAGGGCACGTGCCTCGGCTGCAGTTTGTCCCTGGCCCTGGTCAGGGTCATGAAGGAGGCAACCAGTTGATGTGTCCCTCTCATATTGATGTTTCTCTCTTTCTCCCTCTTTTTCCCTCCCTCCCACTCTATCTGAAGATAAATGGAAAAATATCCTCAGGTGAGGATTAAAAAAAAAAAAGAGCGAGATCCTACTAGAAGAAGTAGATAATGCCTCATATGTCTTTCCTCTACACCTCTGAATTGAGTGCATGGCCCCTTGGCATCATGGCAAGAGGATGGAAGCAGAAAAGGTAGGGGGGTTCTTAAAAACCTTAGTTTCATTTTATGGAGAATTTTTATTATGTGAACATTTTCCCTAGCTATTTCTTCTGCTTGGAAAGTTTTTTCTCCTAAATATTCAGTAGGTAACTCCTTTAAATATTAGCTATAATGTTACTGGAGCCTACCCTAATCACCCTAATTAAAACAAGTGCGCTTGGGACTCTTGATTCCCATGACTCTGTTCTAGTTTCCACTCTCAAAAGCGTGTGTCATCTTCTGAGAAATGATTTGTTACATATGATGTTTGTTTTTTGTTGGTTGTCTTCTCTTCTACAAAGAAACACATATACTCACAGATGAGTGTACCCATATGCCTGCAAGCTGCACACAGGAAGGGAATATAGTTCTGCTCATTGATTCATTACAAGCATTTATAAAGTATCCAACACACGGCACATGTTTAAACTTTGTGGAATAAAGCAAATGGTGAATGCTCTGTAGTGCTTCTATCTGATACTTTTTAATGTTAGAATCTTCACATTTTTGTCACTATTACAAGAATAATCATGGATTTCTATCTTGATGACAGGAAAGAGTTCAGGCTAATGGATAGACTCTGAATCTTGTCCGCCCTCCTCTCTGCCATGAGCAGTCTTTGTAACCTGGGAAGTCACTTCACCACATGGGATTGGAACAGAAATCCAAAACCTTTATCTTTACCATCACCCTCTCAATAACTCATTATAGAAGTGGAGTAGGTGTTAGCTCTTTGAAATGAATTAGGATGAGTAGGGCAATGATCTTTCCTCGGGACACCAAGGACCTGGTGAGAAACGATGTCTGCGTAGAGGTGGTAACAGAGTGAACTAAGGCAGTGGGAATGGAAAAGAGGAAACAATCCCCAAGTCTGCTGGGCTTTAAAACTCCGGGGTGTTCCATTTGCCCTTTGCCATAAAAATGACAGAGCTGGGTTAAGGATTCTCCATCCCTTATTAGCCATTAGCATGAACAACAAAGATGAAAGAACTCCATGGCAATTTTTGTCACCGAGATTGTAATTTATTTCCCTTTGCTAAATCTTAAATTAGTGGTTAACGGATGGCAAGACCTGTACCAAGGAGGTCATGTTTCCAGCCAACATTTCCTAAAGCCATTAGATATCAGTATTTTCCCCACAATAAATCTGGAAGCTGGACTCTGACAAGACTAAGGGGGAAAAATCCACACTCAATCACACTATCTTCAGTTTATCTTTTAGAGGCAGATGTAGGCTGCTAGCCTATCTCTGTGACTACCCGACAGGATGCAATATAAGAAGAGATCATATATGGGAGCTTTAGTGGAGAAAATCCTTTTAGTTTTTGATCTTCTTTTTTTCCAGAAATACTGACAGTTGCTGGGAACCATTATCTACTTACCAGGGTTTAAGTGTTGCTTAGATCTCTCAGATTAGTTTTAAGCTAAAATCCAGTTGAAAAGAGAGAACAAAGGAAGTTATTTGTTTGTTCCAAACAAAGAAATTGGGAGGAATAGTCCTGAAAGACCCTGGGTATTCTATTTTGGTCAAGAAAAGGCTTTTAATTCTACCTCCTGCTTCTAGGAGTCTCAGTATAGACAATACTTTTCTAAATACTCTGTTTATTATGCTGCCTTGTAAATAGCTTAGCAGTAATTTCTGGTGAGCAATACAGACTGAAAAAGAATATGAACATTTATTAAGCACCAGTGGTTTACAGGGTACTGCACTTTTTCATATGCTGCAATTTAATTCTGTCCATAACGTTACCTAGTGCTTCTATCTGATACTTTTTGTTTGGCAGAAATTGTTTCCATTTTACAGATGGAACTAAGCCCTGGCAGCAGTAGCATCATTATAAACTGATCCTGGGGACCCTTATTTGAGAACCATTGACCTAGATCTTGCTCAAGTCTTTGATATTTCTGCTTGGTATGTATCTTTTGACGTATTCATTCAACAAATATATCTTGAGTTTCACCATATTCTAAGCACTGTACTAGCTTCCAGATACAGAAGATATCAAGAGGTCTATTCCTTGCTCTTATAGAGCATTTAATCGATTGAGAAAGATAATTATTAAACTAATTTATGTGAATACATATATGATTTTCAAATTGTGATGTGTTGTGAAGGAAATTCCAGGGTGCAATGAAACTAAATGAGAAATAAATTTAATCCGGGCCTCGAGGTTAAGAACTGGGATGTGAAAAGGGTTGCTGGGGAATGAGAGATCCGGTGGAACAAATATGCAGAGAGGTCGCTGAGGTAGAAAGAGCATATGTGAGAAACAGAGGAGACCGGGGGCTGGAGATTAATATTAGGCAGAGTTTGGGAAATGAGTTTAGAGAGATAAGCGAAGCTAAGTTATGGAGAGTGCAGTTGCTCATGGAAATAATTTTGTACTTTATCATTAAATTATTTCAGACCTACTGGGCAAGTTTAAGCAGGTGAGTGATGTGATTGATTTACGTTATTTTAAGATCTTTTGGTTGTTTGAAAATAGACTGGAGAGGGTCTAGGGAGAATGTAGGAAAATTGGTTCTATGATTGTAGTCCACGTGAGAGATGAGATGAGGCTGGAGAGAACTCTCTCTTTTCCCCTCTCCTCTTTCCAGGCTTTGAGTAAATGCTGATTGGAGATGCCGTCAATGAGTCCTTTGTTTCAGCAACTGGAAGCATGGGGCATCATGCACTGAATGGGGAAGTCAGGGCAAAAGCAGATTTAGAAGTTGGGGCGAGGCTGAGGTTCAGAGTTCAGTTCTGAGCATGTGGAAGTGGAGATGATTCAGTGAAACAGATGGCACGTTGATTACATGATTCTGAAGTTCAGAAGAGGGGTGTGGACTGGAGGCAAGAATTTGGGCCTGAGACATGACCTTGGGAGCCTAGCAATATAGTGCAATGATTAAGAATAAGGTTTTGGAGTCAGGTCACCAGCCCCATAAGTTATTGTATGACCTTGGGCAAACTACCTTATCGTTTGTGCTTGTTTCCTTTTTAATGTAATTGAGAGAGTGTCATATAAGGTTTCTGTGATAAGCTAATCAATGCAAAAAACTTGATAAATCTTATTTTAGTTTTCTTGATAATGTAGTAGTAATAATAATAGTATTTTTAAATAGAGGACAGTTAAATTCTTGCCTAAGGAGAACATAGAGCAAGAAGGAGGGAAAGCCACAGTTTCTAAAGATTGAATAGAAGAGGATAAGACAGAAAAGTCCATCAAGAAATAGGCACCAGTGAAATAGGAGAAAATTGGGAGATTGTGGTATGATGAAAGCCAAGAGAATAGAATGTTCTAGAAGGATGGAGGAGTCAACTGACGGCACAAATAAAGACTGAGAACTATCTCTTCTTTGGCCACACGAGTGCTTTGCTGACTCCAGTTTCTGTAGACCAGCAGGGTGCGGGACTGAGCGGAGGAGGGAACGGAGACGTGTGCGTCTGCGCTGAGCGGGAGAGCTTGGCCCGAGGGCGCAGTGACAGTTCATTAAAGCGGGGAAACGGAAGTATGTTTGAATATTGAAAGCAGTGATCGGGGGAGAGAAAGAACAAGACAGCAAAACAGAGAGAAAGATTGAAAATGCATGAGAATGAGAGCAGAAATGAGGTACCGAGAGGAAAAATAGGATGGAGCTGGTCTCCGATTGGAGGAGAGAAGAGTCTTCCACTGTAACTGGAGAGACAAGATGAGGACAGATGCAGGAGGGTTTGCGGTTCTGGTGACAGAAAGTGGTGCTTGTGTGTTTGGAGGGAGTGGAAGTCCAACATGTGAAGGAAGGGCAAGGTTATGAAAAGAGTCACTGCAGAAAGCTTAGCACTCCAAGAAAGGTATTGCCATTCCTGGAAGATTCACTTCAAACCCTTGCTTATCCATTTACTCAGTTGTGAGTCTCTTTTCCAGCAGGTGTGAGCTGCTCAGGGCTGCCCTGAGGTTTTGTTAGGTAGGCTGTCCCAGGACTGGGATTTTCCTGATGGAGACAATGGAAGAACAGAGGCACAAGGGAATGCATACATTTTCCAGTTTCATGGTATGACGGCTCATGGATTCCTGAGGTGTGGCCAAACAGGGAAGGTTGAAAAAAATATTCTGTGGAAAGATAAAGAAAAGATGGGGCTTATTTACTATGGGACAAAGTTGCAGAGCG
This sequence comes from Tadarida brasiliensis, assembly GCA_030848825.1. NCBI lineage: Eukaryota > Metazoa > Chordata > Mammalia > Chiroptera > Molossidae > Tadarida > Tadarida brasiliensis. Next base: position 13,026,117 of record CM061273.1, on the reverse strand, counting down.
AACAGTGTACATATTTGGGAGGAAAGGAAGCTGTGGGAGTTTAAAACAGAGAGGAAAGAGTCCAGAACAACATTGAAAGCAGGAGATAGGAGGAGATGCGCTCACATCTAGCAAAAGGATGTGAGGTATGTAGGGTGAATCCCTTTCAGAGTTTCAAATGAATTTGGACATCAAGGTTCCTTTGTTTGTTTGTTGGGTGCTAAGGCTAGGATACCTTCAAGGCTACAGGTGAATCAAGAAGCCTAATCTGAGGGACTTCCGGTCAAGATGGCGGCGTAGGTAACTGCGGTCTCGCGTCCTCCCACAACCACATCAAAGTTACAACTAAACTAGAGAACAACCATCATTCAAAACCACCTGAAATCAAGCTGAATGGAAGTCCTACAACTACGACATTAAAGAAGAAGCCGCATCAAGACTGGTAGGAGGGGCGGAGGAGCGACAGGCTGGTCCCACACCCACGTGTGGCGGATAAAAATCAGGAGGACACCTCGGCTGGGAAGGTCCTCCCTGAGGACTGAGGGGTCCCCGTCCCACACCAGGTGCCCAGCTCAGGGTCCCAGTGCCAGGAAGAGAATCCCCATAACTTCTGGCTGGAAAAACCAGCGGGAACTGAGGCTGAGGCGGCTGGAGCCCCCGGCAGCTCCTCTTAAAGGGCCCGCGCACGGACTCACTCGGACTCGCACCCTCCAGGCTCCAGCGTGCGGGAAGGAGCCTGAAAGGCACCAGAGTCATATGGGGAAGAACTGAGCTGTTTGGCATTGGAGCGAGGGCTGGAGAGGCAGCTTTCTCCTGCTATCAGAGGCTTTTGTTCCTTTGGTGAGCCCTTCCCTGGGCCGGCAATCGCCGACATATCTGGGACTCCAGCAACCTGGCTCACACTGTTGGCCCCGCCCTGGTGACTCCCTGAGGCCCCGCCCCACCCAACTTCCAGGCTCACCCAAGCTGTTGCCAGTTGCTTTACCATAGGATTGGCCTGTCTTGGAGCCTGCTTCAGCTTTTCCTAAATTCTTTCAAACAAGCAGCATCTGGTCTCAGCCAGCCCCATACCTCTCACTAAGTAATACATAGAAACAAACACAGGGAGGCAGCCAAAATGAGGAGACAAAGAAACAGGTCCCAAATAAAAGAATAGAACAAAACTCCAGGAAAAGAACTAAGTGAAATGGAGATAAGCAACCTAACAGATGCTGAGTTCAAAACACTGCTTATAAGGATGCTCAAAGGACTTAGTGAGAACCTCAGTGAACTTAGTGAGGGCCTCAAGGGCATAAAAAAGGACCAGTCAGAAATGAAGGATGCACTAACTGAAATAAAGAATAGTTTACACAGACTCAATAGTAGAGTAGGTAAAGCCAAGAAGCAAACCATTGATTTGGAATATAAGGAAGCAAAAAACACCCAATCAGAACAGCAAAAAGAAAAAGGAATCCAAAGAAATGAGGATAGTGTAAGGAGCCTCTGGGACAACTTCAAGCATGCCAACATTCACATCTTGAGGATGCCAGAAGGAGAAGAGAGAGAGAACAAGAAATCAAAAACCTATTTGAAACAATAATGGCAGAAAACTTCCCTAACTTGGTGAAGGAAACAGACATTCAAGTCCAGGAAGCACAGAGAGTCCCAAACAAAATGAACCCAAAGAGGCCCACACCAAGACACATCATCATCAAAATGCAAAAGGTTCAAGACAAAGAGAGAATCTTAAAAGCAGCAAGAGAAAAGCAGTTAGTTACCTACAAGGGAGTTCCCATAAGACTGTCAGCTGATTTCTCAAAAGAAACTTTGCAGGCCAGAAGGGAGTGGCAAGAAATATTCAGGATGATGAAAAGCAAGAACCTACAACCAAGATTACTCTATCCTGCAAAGCTGTCATTTAGAATCAATGGCCATATAGTTTCCCAGACAAGGAAAAAGTAAAGGAGTTCATCACCACCAAACCATTATTATATGAAATGTTGAAGGGTCTTCTTGAAGAAAAAGATAAAAAAATATGAACAAACAAAATGGCAGTAAATACATATCTATCAACAATTGAATCTACAAACAAAATGAACAAGCAGAACAGAAACATTCTCATAGATACAGAGAACTTTTGTTGGGTACCAGATGGGTGGGGGCTGGGGGGAGGGGTGAAAAAGGTGACAGGATTAAGAAGTACAAATTGGTTGTTAGACTGACAAACCTCAAAGGGAAGGGGGGTTGGGGATGGGAAGAAATAAACCAAATAACTTATATGTATATATGCATAACCAATGGACACAGACAACAGTGTGGGGAAAAGCAGGAGGGGGGCAGGAATGGGGAGGAAGGGGCAATGGGGGGAAAATGAGGAACATCTGTAATACATTCAACAACAAAGATAAGTTAAAAAAAAAAAAAGAAGCCTAATCTGTAGGTAAAGAAGCAGATGAAGAAAGAAGCACCAGGTGATATGGGCTCATACTTTCTTTCTTTCTTATTTATTTTATCATAGCTTAATTGGCAATATTTTATTCTTTTTTATTGAATGACATTGGTAAATAAAATTATAAAGGTTTCCAGTATACAATTCTATAATACATCATCTGCACAATGCATTGTGCTCTCATCATCCAAAATTTAGTCTCTGTCTGTCACCATTTATCCCCCTTTTACACTCTCCTACCTGCCTCCACCTGCCTTCCCTCTGGTAATCAGAATACTATTGTCTGTGGCCATGAAATTTTGTGTTAATTTTGCTTAATTCCTTCACCTATTTCACCCAGAACCCCAGTGCCCTGCTCTCTGGCAGCTGTCAATCTGTTCTCTGTATCTATGAGACTGTTTCTATTTTATTTTATTCATTATATTCCACATGTAAGTGAAATAATATGGTATTTGTCTTTCTCTGATTGGCTTTCACTTAGCATAATGCCCTGTAGGTCCATCCATGCTGTCTAAAATGGTAAGATTGCGTTCTTTCTTACTGCCAAGTAATATTCCACTGTGTAAAGTACCACAGCTATTTTATCCACTCATCTACTGATGGGCACTTGGGTTTGCTTCCAAATTTGGGCTATTGTAAATAACACTGCAATGAACATAAGGGTGCACATATTCTTTTGAATCAGTACTTCAGGTTTCTTCGGATGTATTCCCAGAAGTGGAAACACTGGGTCATTGGGCAGTTCCATTCTTAATTTTTTGAGGTGACTCCATAGTGTTTTCTACAGTGGCTGCACCAGTCTGCATTCCCACCAACAGTGCATGAGAGTTCCCTTTTCTCCACATCCTCGACAATGCTTGTCATTTGTGGATTTCTTAATGCTAGCCATTCTGGTGAGGTGATATCTAACTGTGGTTTTAATTTGCATTTCTCTGATGATTAGTGATGTTGAGCATGTTTTCATATGCCTATTGGCCATCCATATGTCTCCTTTAGAGAAGTATCTATTCAGGTTGTCTGCCAATTTTTAAGTTGGAGTGGTTGTTATTTTGGTGTTTTTTGAGTTCTTTATAAATTTTGGATGTTAATCCCTTTTCAGATATATCATTGGCAAATATGTTCTCTCATACGGTGTGTTCCTTTTTCATTTTGTTGATGGTTTTCTTTACTGTGAAAAACCTTTTAAGTTTGATGTAGTCCAATTGTTTATTTTTTGTTTTATTTCCCTTGCCTGAGGAGATATATATGAAAAAATGTTGCTAAGAGAAATGCCTGAAATTTTACTGCCTATGTCTTCTTCTAGTATTTTTATGGTTTTAAGTTTTACATTTAAGTTTTTAATTAATTTGATTTTATTCTTTTGTATGGTGTAAGGAGGTGGTCTAGTTTCTTTGTTCTTTCTTTGCATGTATTTGTCCAATTTTCCCAACACCATTTATTGAATAGACTATCTTTATGCCATTGTATGTTTTTGCCTCTTTTTTTCAAATATTAATTGACCATATGGGCATGGTTTTATTTCTGGACTCTCTATTCTGTTCCGTGTATCTATATGTCTGTTTTTATGCCAGTACTATGCTGTTTTGATTATGATGGCCTCATACTATAGTTTGATATCAGGTAGCATGATACCTTCAACTTTGTTCTTTTTTCTCAGGATTGCTGAGGCTAATAGGAGTCTTATGTAGTTCCATATAAATTTTTGGAATATTTGTTCTAGTTCTGTGAAATACAGCATTGGTAATTTAATAGGAATTGCATTGAATCTATAGATTGCTTTGGGTAGTATGGACATTTTAACTATGTTCATTCTTTCTATCCAAGAGCATGGTATATGCTTCCACTTATTTATATCTTCAATTTCTTTCTTCAGTATCTTATACTTATCTAAGTACAGGTTTTTTACCTCCTTGGTTAAATTTATTCCTAGATTTCTTCTTCTTCTTCTTCTTCTTCTTCTTCTTCTTCTTCTTCTTCTTCTTCTTCTTCTTGTTCTTCTTCTTCTTCTCCTCCTCCTTCTTCTAAATGTAATTCTCAATGGGATTGTTTTCTTAAATTCTCTTTGTTATGGTTCATTATCGGTGCATAAGAATGCCACCAATTTCTGAATATTAATTTTGTATCCTGTTCTTTTACTGAACTCATTGGTCAGTTCTAGTAGCTTCTTGATGGAGTCTTTAGGGTTTTTTAGTGTACAATATCGTGTCATCTGCAAATAATGAATTTCACTTCTTTCTTTCTAATCTGGATGTCTTTTATTTCTTCTTCACTTCTTTCTTTCTAATTTGGATGTCTTTTATTTCTTCTTCTTGTGTGATTGCTGTGTCTAGAAATTCCATTACTATGTTGAATAAGAGTGCTGAAAGTGGACATAACCGTCTTGTTACTGATCTTAAGGGAAACACTGTTAGTTTTTTCCCTTTGAGTATGATGTTAGCTATGGTTGGGCTCATACTTTCAAATCAAAGTATTTAATACATTGACTTTTCTTCTAAAAGAACAGGAACCCATTTCTAGTGTGTGTACCACCATTTCTGTAGAATAAATACATTGCCTGGCACCATCAGGTGCTCAGTCAGTTATTATTAATCAGTGACATAAAACCCTATTATCACCATAGTCCTCAATCTTGGTGCCTTCCGATCTATCCTCCAGATTACCCAGTCATGGCCTTCAATGGGCTGAGTCTTTGGGTATTGTTGGGGTGAGCGTCTTTAGTAGCTATGACCCTTCCAAGGGCACAGGCAACTTTTCTGACATGAATTATTGTCTTGAAATATGTTAAATACAAAACAAAAGAGTAGGATTATAAAAATACTGCCCACTTCGCCCTGGCCGGTTTGGCTCAGCGGTTAGAGCGTCAGCCTGCGGTCCAGAGAGACCCGGGTTTGGTTCCCGCTAAGGGCATGTACCTCGGTTGCAGTTTGTCCCCGGCCCTGGTTGGTCGTGAGGGTGGCAGCCACTCGATGTGTCCCTTTCATGTCGATGTTTCTCTTTCTCTCTCTTCCTCTCTCTCCCTCCCACTCTATCTGAACAAAAGGTGAGAAGGTGTCTTCGGGTGAGGATAAAAAAAAAAAAAAAATAGTGCCCACTTCATCTCCTAACACTCCAGTCTGATTCTCTTTCCCTGATGTCAGAACCAATTGCTCTAATTCCTAGATATTGCTCTTGTATTCATACAATGGCAAGGAGATCCAAGATGGCAGGGAGTAGGTGGAAGCTAAATTCACCTTCTCCCAAGACCTAACTGGAATTACAATTCAATTGTAGAACAATCATCTGGAATAACCAACTGAAGACTGGCTTAAGATACGTCTTATAACCAAAGATTTACAGAAGCCAATATCAAGACCGGTACAAAGGGTGGAGACATGAAAAGTGCTGACCTTGGTCCTGGTCCTATGGTGACTAAGGTTCTGGAGGGATATCTTGCTGCAGGGTGTTTACCCTGAAAAGCATGGGGTCTAAACCCCAAGCTGGGCCCCAGCCCAGAACACCAGAGTTAGGAAGAGTGCCCATATAACATCTGGCTGTGAAAAACAGCAGGATTTCTGTTTGCCATGGAGAGACAGCAGTCCCCTAGAGACACAGGTGCCCGAAGGGCCAACACGCAAAATCTCATTTGCAGCTACTCATCCTGGGTTCTGGCAGAAAGAGGACAGGGCAGACTAGAGATGCATGAGGAGAGTCTGGGGCTGGTGGCTCTGGGGAGAAAGGTGAAGAAGCAGCTACCAGCATCTCTATGCTGAGTAATTCTACTATACTGCAGTTGCCATCTTTTCTTGGTTGGAGCATTCCCCTCTGTGTGACATCAGTCTTGGGGAAAGCAACAGCCCCACCATCTGGAATCTCTCTTGCCCCACTCTGTGGAGATTATGCCCTGCTGAGGAATGCAGCCAGAGACTCCTTCAGTGACTGAGCCTAACTAAGGCAGCTGATAGGTGGAGGCAGGTAGAGGCAAATAACAGGTTGCCTTGGGCCTTTTGCTGACCTAGCCTGGGACCTGGTGCTTATTAAAGCTGGCCTTGGTACACAGCTTGGTCCTCCTCATGTACCCAGACCCAGTAGAGGTAGCCACAAACTGTGGATCATTTATAGCACTAAATAGGTTGCCCAGGGCCAGTCACTGAGCTGTACTTGAGTCCCTCCAAGAGGCCCAAAACCAACATACCCAAGGCCTTGCTTCAGACAACATCAGAGCAGGATCCAATAAGCTTCATAAGAAGCATATCCAAAGGAAGATCCTAACAGGCATCAAACCCCACTGAGGCAAATTTCACTTGTAGTCAGCATCTGCACAGCAGCTCTCACACAGTGGTCAGAGTTGAACCTTAGAGTCAGTCAGCTTGAAGGTTGATCCCACACACAAATGGACAATCAAGACTCAGTTTCAGCAGGAGAGCCCACATAACCCACACAAGGGACATTCCTGGAGTACCCAGCTCAAGTAATCAAAGAAATTTCACCAATGGATCCTACAGGACACCTGCTGCATAAAGCCACCCCATGAAGACTGGGCATTATAGATTTTCTATATATATATCATAGAAACAAACAAAAAGAGGCAGCCAAAATGGGGAGACAAAGAAACAGGCTCTAGCTGAAAGAATATGAGAAATATCCAGAAAAAGAGCTAAATGAAATGGAAGCAACCAATTGATCAGATATAGAGTTCAAAGTAATGGTTACAAGTATGCTCAACAGTATTAAAAAGGACTTAGAATTCATAAGAAAGAACCAGTCAGAGATGAAGAATACAATATCTAACATGAAGAACACACTGGAAGGAATAAACAGTATGTTGGGTGAAGCAGAGAATCAAATTAGTGATTTGGAAAATAAGGTAGAAAAAAGCACCTAATCACAGCAGTAAAAAGAAAAATAATATGAGGATGGTTTAAGGGAGTTTTGGGACATCATGAAGTGTAACAACATCTGCATCATAGGGATACCAGGAACAAGAAAGAGCTAGCAAGTGATTGAGGACATATTTGAAGAAATAATGACCCAAAACTTCCCTAACCTGGTGAAGAAAAAAAGACACACAAGTCCAGGAAGTGTAGAGAGTCCCAAATAAGATGGAGCCAAAGAGGCCCACACCAAGACCCATCATAATTAAAATGGCAAAGGTTAAAGACAAAAAGAGACTCTTAAAAGCCTCAAGAGAATGATAATTATTTATCTACAGGAGAAGTCCCATAAGACTATCAGCTTATTTCTCAACACAAAATATTTCACACCAGAAAGGAGTGGCCAGAAATATTCAAAGTGATGAAAAGCAAGATGTAGAACCAAGACTACTTTTCCCAGCAAGGCTATCATCATCTAAAATTGAAGGAGAAATAAAGAGCTTCCCAGACAAGGAAAAGCTAAAGGAATTCATTACCACCAAACCGGTATTACAAGAAATGTTAAAAGATCTGCTTTAAGAAAAAGGAGGAGGAGAAAGAGATGGAGGAGGAGGAGGAAGAGGAAGGAAAACAGAGAAACTTGGTTAAAATAATAAAATAGCAATAAATATGTACATATCAATAAACACTTTATTATTATTATTTTTTTTATCCTCACCCGTGGACACTTTTTCATTTTTTGTTCAGATAGAGTGGGAGGGAGAGAGAGGGAGAGAGAGAGAGAAACATCAATGCAAAAGTGACACATCAAGTGGCTGCCACCCACACGACCAACCAGGGCCGGGGACAAACTGCAACCGAAGCACATGCCCTTAGCGGGAACCGAACCCGGGTCTCTCCGGACTGCAGGCTGACACTCTAACCGCTGAGCCAAACTGGCCAGGGCTCAATAAACACTTTAAATGTAAATGGCTTAAATGCTCCAATCAAAAGACATAAGGTAGTTGAATGAATCAGTAAACAAGACTCATATATATGCAGTCTATAAGGGTTCTACCTCATAACAAAAGGTATAGACAGACTAAAAGTAAAGGGAAAGAGAAAGATATTTCATGAAAATGGGAATGAACAAAAGCTGGGGTAGCAGTACTTATATCTGACAAAATAGACTTTAAAACAAAGGCTACAGAAAGAGACAAATCATACACTACATAATGATAAAGGAAGCAATCCAACAAGAGGATATAACTTTTATAAACAATTATGCACCCAACATAAGAGCACCTAAATATGTAAAACAAATCTTGATGGACATAAAGAGAGAGATCACCAGTAATAAAGTCATAGTAGGAGATTTTAATACCCCATTGACATCAATGAATAGATCTTCCAGACTGAAAATCAACAAAGAAATGGTAGCCTTAAATGACACATTAGAACAGATAAATTCAATTGATATCTTCAGAGCATTCCACCTCAAAGCAGCAGAATATAATATTTTTTAAGTGCACATGGAACATTTTCTAAGATAGACTATGTGTTAGGACACAAAACAAGTCTCAATAAATTTAAGAATATTGAAATCACATTAAGCATCTTTTCTGACCATAATGGTGCAAAATTAGAAATCAATCACAAGATAAAAACTTAAAAACACAAAGACTTGGAAGCTAAAGAACATGTTACTAAACAATGAATGTGTTAAAAATGAGATTAAGGAAGAAATAAAAAGATACCTTGAAACAAATGAAAATGAGAACACAACAACCCAAAATCTATGGGACACAGCGAAAGAAGTCTTACAAGGGAACTTCATTGCATTACAAGTCTACCTGAGGAAACAAGAAAAATCTCAAATAATCAATCAAACTTTATACTTAAAGGAAGTTGAAAAAGAATGACTAACAAAGCCCAAAGTGAGCAGAAGGAAGAAAATAATAAAGATTAGAGCAGAAATAAATGAAATAGAGTCTAAGAAAAATACAATAGATCAATAAAACCAAGAGCTGATTCTTTGAAAAGATAAACAAGATTGACAAACCTTTTACCAGACTCATCAAGAACAAAATAGAGAGGATCCAAATAAATAAAATCTAAAATGAAAGAGAAGAAGTAACAACTGACACCAAAAAAACAAAAGAATTATAAGGAAAATATTATGAACAACTATATGCCTATACATTGGACAATCTAGAAGAAATGGATAAATTCCTAGAAACATACAATCTTCCAAAACTGAATCAGGAAGAACCAGAGAAAGTGAATAGACAGATTATAGCTAGTGAAATTGAAGCAGTGGTAAAATACTCCCAACAAACAAAAGTACTGGATCAGATGACTTCACAGCTGAATTTTACAAAACATTCATAAAAGAATTAACACCTACCCTTCTCAAATTGTTCCAAAAAATTCAAGAGGAGGGAAGATTCCCAAGCTCATTTTACAGGGCCAGCATTATCCTAATTCCAAAGCCAGATGAATATACTACAAAGAAAGAAAACTATAGGCCAATTTCCCTGATGAATATATATGCTAAAATTCTCAACCAAATATTAGCAAACTGGATCCAGCAATACATTAAAAAGATCACACATCATGATCATGTGGGATTTATTCTGGGGATACAATATTCGCAAATCAATAAAGGTGATACACCACATAAACAAAACGAGGGATAAAAACCATATGACTGTATCAATAGATGCAAAAAAAAGGATTTGGCATGATTCAGCACCCATTTGTGATAAAAACTCTCAGGAAAGAGAGAATAGAGGGAACACACCTCAATGTAATAAAGGCCATACATGACAAACCTGTGGCCAACATCATATTCAACAGGCAAAACTACAAGCACTTCCCTTAAAATCAGGAACAAGACAAGGATGTCCACTTTCACCACTCTTTTTCAACATATTACTGAAAGTTCTAAGCACAGCAATGAGACAAGAAGGAGAAATAAAATGCATCCAAATTGGAAAGGAAGAATTTAAACTGTCATTATTTGAAGATGATATGATACTGTATTTAGAGAACCTTAAAGACTCCACCAAAAAACTACTAGAACTAATAAATGAATTCAGTAATGTAGCAGGACATGAAATAAATACCCAGGAATCAGTTGCATGTTTATACACCAATAATGAACTAGCAGAAAGGGAGCCAAGAAAACAATTTCATACACAATTGCTTCAAAAAGAATAGAATACCTAAGAATAAATTTAACCAGGGATGTTAAAGACTTGTAGTTAGAAAATTATAAGACATTGAAGAAAGTAATTGAAGAAGATACAAATAAGTTGAAGCATACACCATGTTCGTAGATAGGAAGAATTAACATCATTAAAATGTCCATAGTACCCAAAGCACTCTATATATTCAATGCAATTCCTATCAAGAAACCAATGGTGTATTTCACAGAACTAGAATAAATATTCCAAAAATGTATATAGAACCTAACAAAAGACCCTGGATGGCAACAGCAATATTGAGGAAGAAGAACAAAGTTGGAGAAATCATACTACTTGTATCAAAGTATACTACAAAGCCAAAGTAATTAAAACAGCATGATATTGACATGAAAACAGACATATGGATAAATGGAGCAGAATAGGAAGCACAGAAATAAGCCCACAACATTATAGTCAATTAATATTTGACAAAGGAGGCAAAAACATATGATAAGGTAAAGATAATATATTCAATAAATGGTGTTAGAAAAATTGGACAGATATGTGCAAAAAAATGAAAGTAGACCACCTTCTTATACCTTTTTACACCATACACAAGAATAAACTCAAAGTGGATTAAAGACTTCAATGTTAGACTTGAAACTATTAAAATTTTAGAAGAAAACATGGGCAGTAAACTCGTGGGCATTTCTCATAGCAATATTTTTTCTAATATATCTCCTTGGGCAAGGGAAACTGTTGGGAGCGGTGTCACTGGAACAGCAACCACCACGGTTTGACATAGTCCCGGGTGAGCTCCATGGTTTGACATAGTCCCTGGAGATACGAGGACCACCACGGTTTGACACAGTCCCGGGTGAGCTCCATGGTTTGACATAGTCCCTGGAGATACGAGGACCACCACGGTTTGACACAGTCCCAGGTGAGCTCCATGGTTTGACACAGTCCCTGGAGATACGAGGACCATCACAGTTTGACACAGTCCCGGGTGAGCTCCATGGTTTGACATTGTCCCTGGAGAAGTGGATTCACTGCGTGGCAGGAATCACGAAGAACAGTGACTGAGGATATAAAGTAAATGGGAAAATAAAAATGCAGGATGGCAACTGAAGGAGACTAATCTTTGCTTTCTCTATCTGTTAGCTGTCTGTTAGAAATTATTATAGAAGTAACATATAGATGACTAATGATGTAGATGGTAGAAAAGATTGCAGGAAGAAAAGCAAGAAAATAATAAAGATTTAGGACAGAAATGTGGAAGCTTAAAAGGATCTTAGATAGGAGGAAAGGTCAGGAGTTTTAAGAGGATGTCTGGATGAAGGGTGAATATAGTTAGTAATTAACATGTAATATACATAAGAGTTGGGTAAACAACCAAAAGAATGTCTGTACTTTTTTGCCTAAAAGGTTTGGGGGAAACAATGTAACCTGAGGATCTATATACATAATAAAAGACTCTGCTAGTCTGGGGCAGAAGCAGAAGCAGAAGCATTAAGACTAAGCAGAGGAAAGATCAAGTATTTTCTGTCTCCCACGTTGCGTGTGCTCTCTCTCTCTCTCTCTCTCTCTCTCTCTCTCTCTCTCTCTCGCCGACTCCGTCCACACCTTTGGGAACCCCTGGACCTGCCGAGGCTGGACCCCGGCAAGAAAACAAAAAATAAACAAATGGGACTACTTCAAACTAAAAAGTTTTTGCACAGCAAAGAAATCCATCAACAAAATGAAAAGACAACTCACTGAATGGGAGAACATATTTGCCAATGATACATCTTATAAGGGGTTAATATGCACAATTTATAAAGAACTCATACAAATCAACTCCAAAAAAACAAAAAATCAAATTAAAAAAATGGATAAAGGACCTGAATAGATGCTTCTCCAAAAAGGACATGCAAATAGCCAAGAGACACATGGAAAGATGATCAACATCATTAAATATCAGAGAAATGCAATTTAAAACCACAATGAGATATCACCTCACACCTGTCAGAATGGCTATCATCAATAAATCAACAAACAAGTGTTGGTGAGGATGTGGAGAAAAGGGAGCCCTCAGGTACTGTTGGTGGGAATGCACAGTGGTGCAGCCCCTGTGGAAAGCAGTATGGAATTACCTCAAAAAATTAAAAATGGAATTGCCATATGACCCAGTGATTCCACTTCTAGGAATTTATCCAAAGAAACAAAATATTGATTCGAAAGAATATACAAACACCTATTTCATTACAGCATTATTTACAATAGCCAAGATTTGGAAGCAGCTCAAGTGTCCATCAGTGGATAAAAAAGCTGTAGGACATTTACATGATGGAATGTTATAACCTGACGGCGAGATAACCAGAGACGCATGGCCGAATTGTAAAGGAGCACTTTATTTCGCCGGCGGGCTGCGGAGGGCATAGTTTCCCCTCAGATCAACAGCCCCGATTCTTCTTACTCGTCCCATTTTAAAGACAGAAACTCTCTCCTCCTTTTGCCCCCGTAACCGAAGTCGTGGAGCACGGTCACTCACACACAATTACATTCACACGGTCACACTCACACACCGTCTGAACTTCCTACCAGAAATTTCCTTCCTGAAATTTCCTATCCTGAGCGGCACCCATGCCGCTTGCAGTCACACACACCGTCTGAACTTCCTACCAGAAATTTCCTTCCTGAAATTTCCTATCCTGAGCGTTGGTGACTGCGGTGGGACTCGAACCCACAATCACAGACACCGGTGGTAACTGCGGTGGGACTCGAACCCACAATCACAGTCACTGGAGGTAACTGCGGTGGGACTCGAACCCACGATCACAGTCACCGGCAACTGCGGTGGGACTCGAACCCACGATCACAGTCGCTGTTGGGGAGGTGATCAGTCTCCCCGGTCCGCACCTGGAGCGGACCAGATTTTACCAGGGTTTTGAACTCCACCTAACGTCTTAGGGGATCCTGGAGAGGAGAGGTTGTGCCGCGTCCGACCCTCTCCCCTCCCCCAGTTGGACCGGTCACCCAGAACTCACCTCCGGAGGCTTTACTAGGTCTCCTTTAATCTTTTTGGGGATGTCTTGGCGTCTCCCGACCGCTCATCAGAAACCCAAGTAGGATCTTCGGGGCCCTGGAACTTCCTAGGGGGTACCCCCCCGAAGAACTCCAGATATCTGGTGGCCGGACCGGGAGAGGCCGTTCATCCTAGGCGTCTATCCCCTGGTGTCCTAAAGCACCAGGGATCTCGCTGGGGCCTCCAAATGTTATAACCTGACGGCGAGATAACCAGAGACGCATGGCCGAATTGTAAAGGAGCACTTTATTTCGCCGGCGGGCTGCGGAGGGCATAGTTTCCCCTCAGATCAACAGCCCCGATTCTTCTTACTCGTCCCATTTTAAAGACAGAAACTCCCTCCTCCTTTTGCCCCCTCCCTTCAGGGAACCAGTACAATAGTGGGAGTGACAGAGACCACAGAAGTCAAAATTAGCATTATTTACCGACGGCCTAAGCACTTACAAGTACCTGCAAATACCTAATACTCAGGAAATTGCAAATGCCTCCCAACTCCTGGGGCCACTATAATCTTAGGTAAAATTCCTTTCTGTCTAGGGGTAATTAACCTATTGTTGGAAGAATATCGAGGAATGTCTATTGGTGACAAAATGGAGTCTTTTAGTCGCCTTAACCAAGGGGCCTACATAAAATGGAATCTAGCTGCCTTAGCCTTGGAGCCCACAACAGAATACCATGCAACTGTAAAAAAAAGAAGGAAATCTTACCATTTGCCACAGCATGGATGGACTGGAGAACATTATACTGAATGAAATAAGCCAATCAGATAAAGACAAGTACTGTATGATTTCACTCATGTGTGGACTCTAATGAACAACATTAACTAAGACGCAAAATAGAGACAGACTCATAGATAGCAGACTGACAGCTGTTGGGGGGCGTGGTGCTGGGTGGTGGAAAGAGTGAGCACAAAAGAAAAAAGGGGAAAAACTCATGGACATGGACAACAGTGTTGTGATTGCTGGGGGAAGGGTAGTGGGGGGAGGTGGAGGAGGGTATGGGGGGATAAATGGTGATAGAAAGAGAGTTGACTTGGGGTGGTGAACACACAATACAGTGTACAGATGGTATGTTGTAGAGTTGTGCACCTGAAACCTGTATGATTTTGTTAACTAGTTTCACCCCAATAAATTCAATAAAAAGAAAAAAAAGAGAGATTAAATGTTCAGAAAGGTGGAGATGATAGAAAGTCTCTCAAGACAGTTAAAAAAAAAATACAGAGGGAAGTGTCTGCTGTGACAGAATCTCTAGGAATAAAAGTCCTTAACACTATATCCTGGACAGCTTTTCAAATTGCCCCATGGATGTACTGTATTGTGAACACAGTCATTGTATTCTATTCCACAGATATTCTCTAAAAAGAGAATTCAAACTATCCCTTATTTATGCACCTCTAGATAACCCTTCTTTTTTCCCTATTATTCTTGCTTGCAATAGGCATTCTGGTACATATACTTATAGTAGTGTACACATTTCTATCACTAAGTTAAACTCCCAACAGCAAGTTACTGAGTCAAAGGATGCGTGTTTTTATATGAGATCAGCCAAACTACTGTCTAAAATAGTGTATACTCCTCCAGACTTATAAGAACATATCTGCTTCTTTGCATCTTTGATGACACTGGGTTGTAGTGAACTTATAAATTTGTGCCAATCTGATAGGTGAAATATGATCATCCATTGTTCAATATTTTATTTATTTCACTGAGTGGGCACTATTTCGTTCACTACTTTTTTTTTTTTCTTTCTGTAAGCTGCTGCGTTTTTTCCTTTTATTTTTTTATTGATTTTATTGGAGTGACATTGGTTAATAAAATTATATGGGTTTCAGGGGTACACTTCTATAATACGTCATCTGTAAGCTGCTGCTTTATGTATCTTGCCCACTTTTGCACAAAGTAATTATTCATTTTCTTATTGAGTTCTAAGAGTATTTTATGCATTAAGGAAATTAATTTTTATCCTATGTATTTTTCCAGTTTCCTATTTGTCTTGGGTAAAGCAACCTGCAAACTGTATGACCTCATTTGTATTTGTTCCTTTTTTAAAGGTGATCATACACTTGTTATATGTCGAGAAATTTTCTTAAAGCATGTATGGGAGATTTAACATTAGCTATCAAAATGTAGGGAGAGAAGATAATTAATTTTTCACGTCTCATCATTCTGCACTACAGTTTTTAAATACTGTCCCTGCATTATTCTTTAATTAAAAAGGCCATCCTCTTTCTCTCTGTCTGGATATTTAAGCCAATGAACTGAAAGCATACAATTTTTAAACAGAGAGATACGGTGGCCTTCTCTATTTCTTTTCCATCTCTCTTCTTGTTACTTTAATCTCCCAAATTGGGAGTTGAGAGCTCTTTTGAGAAAGAGGAAGCGCAGTGAAATTCTTCCTTCGGCATGCCAGTGTTAACTGGTAGCATTTGGGGCAAAGGTCTCCTTCGGTTCCACATTGCCGCTTTGCACAGACCTCACCTCCAAGAAGCCTGCAAGTTGGAAGCCAGGCGGGGCCTAATGCTCATTAGCAAGACAAAGCGACGAGGGGGACTCTGGGAGGAGCTGTGATTTACTGAAGATTTATTAGACCTCATGAAATCGGCCCAACCTCCCATTTTCTACCTCATCTGCCCACATCTAAATAGGATGGCTTTGTTAGTAGGTGATGGTCATTTAGAATTATCCAGCAACAAATCTCTCTCATCAAAAAGGCATAGGGACCGAGCAGCACATTGGAGAGAGTTCATGCTCTGAACACAGAACCCAAATGTGGGAATGCTGCAGCCTCCACAGGGACCTCCCCTTGACTTTCTGTGGTCTGAGCCCTTTGGTGTGGCTGTCTTTACTTGAGCATGTGCATCAGGCCTGAGAGAAGGCAAGGCAGAGCAGCCTGGAGTTTGCGAGGGTGATTTTCAGAGACATTTGTTGAATTTCCTGCGTTTTGGAAAAATGCTGCCCAAACCTTAAGACTCAATGGAGCGTGTCCAATAAGACTTTAAAGCTGAGCTCATGAGCAGGAGATCTCTCTGGGGCTATACAAATGTCAGAATAGCATCTACTTAATTTGAATGAAAGTTCAAAGTTATTGGGGCTTGGTTTTCCAGTTAGCCTTAGGCTTGCAGCTCATTAATAGGTTCTTAGAAAGTTCTCCTGTGTGTTACTACTAGGAACTTCCCTTTGGGCTGCCTCAGGTACCAGTCTCACATGCCCCTATTTGCCCATCTATGCAATGGGCAGATGTTGAAAGCTTCATGGCAAAGGAAGGTGTCAAGAAAAAATGTGAAAGGTTACTGATTTCTCCCTGTGGAAAATGACCTCACTCCACTCTACGCAACTTTGGAACTTAAAGGATATAAAGAGAGGGCTTTGTCTACCTTAATAACATTCTCACTGCGCTTATTGCTGATGTAATGTGAAAAAAAATACCCCTTCCTAAACTTAACAAGAAGAGGGGTGAACTATGCCTTTTGATGGTTTTTAAAGTATTAAAGCAGGACTAATAGAGTAAAGTCAAACACAGTAGGAATATCCACAGTCTGGCCCTTGAAATGAGCACATGCCAGTGGCTGAGGAAGAAGAATATATGCATCGTGCCAAGGACACTGCATTCTTGGCCTGTGACAAAGAATTTCGAGGAAGCAGGAGGACAGGAAAACTCAGCTTTAAGCCATGTTTGGTGATTTTGGTGAATATTGAGAGCCCAAAGCAAATAGCTGAAAACAACGTTTAAGCTATTCATTTTCCCATCGATAGAATAATCATCTGTTCGACTGTGGGTTATAGGTGCTCATCAATCTTAATCTGTCATTGCCAAACTCTCCTTCTACACAATGGGATCGTCCTCGATTAATGCAAATGAAACTGCAGTTGTCTTGTCTGTAATTGTCTAAACCAGCAAAGCGCCGTTCTTTGGTGAAAAGAGCTGTCCAGAACTCCCCGCTCTGTCTACCCCTAGGGCCCAGTACATGCTTCATGCTTTATCTCTTTCTTGTGGCTTTTATCCACACAACATTAAAGGGACTCTATTTCCTTTATGCAGGCAAATAAAAAGTAGATTTAGAGAACAAAGATGAAAAGAACACATTCCACTGATGGTGTACTTCAGAGTCCAGCAGCCTGGTTTTCAGACGTTGGCTAAGTTAAAAGTTGTACTGGGTTCCTTTACATCAGATATTCAGATGAAAAAATGAAATCAAGCATGTGCTCGTAAGGACTTGTAGTACATTAACATGAAGTTGTGTCATTGGCAGCTCTTGAAAAGGGATTTCCAGGCCTGCCTTTCAGCCTTGTTTAATGGGGAGGAAGAGCTCAAGAGCTGCAGTCTGCCATGTGCCTCCTCAATCTGTTTCCATTTAGAGATTGTTTTCCCTGCGACCAAAAGCAGGTAATGGGGCCTCGACTACGCCATTAGCTCGGAAAGACCAGCATCCCCACCAGTTCAGCAGTTCTCAGTAGGGATGGTCCATGGGAAATTTTATGGGCTTGTGTGTTTTTCTCAAGCAGATAATCATCAAACAAATCACAATTAAAATTCAGTTAGCTCTCCAAATGAGAAACATTAGGAGAGAGGATTTGAGTTTTTTTTTCCAGAACAAGCCTAACCTCAGAAGAGTGCAGACGTGGCACAGGCAATGGGTCTGTCTCAAGGTTGTTCCATGCAACAAGGTTTGCGTGGGGGGGGAGGGGTGTCCTTTGAGACCCAATCATGGTGTGCCGTCACACCCTGGACAGCACTGGAACTGCACTTTTAATTGTTATCAGGTAGGTTGGCATACCTGGATTCAGGTGACATACCCACCCTAGCCCCACTCCAGTCTTACACACCATTTGATTGATCCTATCTTCCTCCTCACTACCACACACCTTCCTATCCCCCCACAGCCTTAGGCCCCACATCCTCATAAGGTGAACCTTGGCCACAGTGGAGTACTCTGACCTTTGCACATGTTTATTCTTTTCTGCTCTACTCCCAGCCACCATTCCCACACATCCAACATGCAGCTCATTCCAGGGCCACTCTGCTCAGACAGTTCTATTTCCTCTCTTCCTGTACTCCCTGGGGGCTTAAGCCACAAATGGAACTCAACCAGCCTTGGTAGTAAACCCCTATTCCGGTATTTACTAATCCTGGAAAGCCAGCCTACACTGGGACTCCTGCTGCCTGATACCCTCCCTCCAAAGTCCCAGTTGGTGTAAACATAGCCACCTGCCCTGAAGCTCACAGTGCAGTGGGCTTAGCTCTGTCACTTAGTAGCTTTTGTGCTTTATTTTCCTCACAAGTTAGGTGATAATAAAAAGAAATAATACAGGGGACCTGGTATGTTTTGGTAGGAGCCTCTAAGTTGGTCCACAGTCATCTTCACCTCCTGGTGTAATCTCCTTCTACACTGAATCAAAGCTAGTCATGTGTGATCAAGAAATTATGGAGAGGATAATGTATGTGACTTATGAGGGTAGATCATAACAGGCTTTGCAGTTTCTTCCTTTGTCTCTAAAATCAACTCTGTGTCAGCAGGACCCTCAAGCAGCCCTGTGGGAAAAACCAAATGGAGAGGAGCTGGGAGCCTCCCACCGACATCCCTTGCCAAATTGCCAGCCATGTGAATGAGTTACCTTGGAAAAGTACAAAGACATAATAGATCCCATTAGAAACTGATTGGACTTGGAGCTGTGCACAGCAGCCTACCTGAGGCTTTGAGAAGCAGATTCAATCATTGTACAAGTAGAGAGAAGTGGGGTTTATAGCACCAAACACTAGTTACCCATCCTGACTGGTCAACAGAGTCCAGATGACAGTGTGTACAAAGATGAGGACAAGAGAAAGGAGCGCCACAGAAAGGAGTTGAAATGACATCTGGAAGTTTTAAAGTATCAGTATGGCTATGAAGAGGATGTATTTTAGATTTCAAAGTACAAGAAGCCTTGGTTTCTCTGAAACAAGAACTGATAGTCATGAAGAGAGAAAAGGCTGGCAAGAAAAGATCAAGATACTAAAACATAAATGTCCACCTGCAAAATCATTTACTGCACATGACAGGTGGTTTATATCTTTTATGTAAAGATCTCATTTATACCAATATAAAAAGAATACATGGTAATAATTATATAAAGGATATAAACAGTTCATTTGCCAGTTATCAGAGAAATGAAAATTTAAATATAAATAATATCATCCTGGCCTACTAGATTGGCAAAGATTTGAGAAGTCCGGTGCAGGCTGAGGTTTGGGTACACAAAAGCTCTTGTGTATACTACTGTTGAAGATATGAAGTATAATTTTTCTGAGGGATAATTAGCAACAGATATTTAAAAAGCCTTTATGTTTGTAAATTTTGACCCCAAAATTCAGTGCTAGGAATTTATGCTAATACATATATGAGAATGGGTAAGTTATGGTACATCTATACAGAAGAAAATCCAAGGACATTTAACAATGAGTACATGTGTTTTTTATTTACATGTTAACATCAAGGAGAATTTAAGACACTATGTAAAGGACAGCTTGCCCTCCATGTTTGTGAGTTCTGCATCCATGGATTCAACGAAACACAGATTGAAAATATTTGGGAAAAAAATGGTACATTGCTGCTGACATGTACTATGTGGTTAGGCCCACGATGGTTGTGTCTGTACTGCATATATACAGACTGTTTTCTTGTCATTATTCCTTAAACAATACAGCATAACAGCTACTTACATAGCATTTACATTGTATTAGATATAATAAGTAATCTAGAGATGATTTTGAGTACATGGGAGGATATGCATAGGTTATATGCAAATCCTATGCCATTTTATATAAGGACTTGAGCATCCATGAATTTTGGTATCTGTGGGGGGAGGTCCTGGAACCAATCCCCCTCAGATACCGAGGGATGGCTGTATAATGCAGAAAGATGACAGGCTAACAGTGGTATTTCTGCATAATAGGAATGCAGGTTATTTTTGTTTCTTTCTTTTAACCCTACATATTTTAACATTTTCTATAATCAGCATTTATTGCTTTCATAATTTAAAATATTATTTAATATTTAGTTTTCCATTGCCTGCAGTCATTTATCTTTATGTTACATACCCATTTAAGTAAAAAGCAATTTTCCTTTTATGCATTGATATACTAAATACTATAAAAATGATGTCATCAGAATTTAATGTTAAGTCAAAACGCAAAGAAATGACTATGACAGTTGCTACTAAACACCACGATGCAGGCATCTGAAATGAGGATTATTCTGTATGACAGTAGCATCTATCAGAAATTGCTAGATAGCTCTGTGGAAATTGTGGATACCACTTTTGGCCTCACAGGAAAGCTGTTGTATAAATACTTACGAACCCTCATTCACCAATAAATCATACTTGATGCATTACTATACCTACACTCTCTGTCTATGCTTTTTTATCATTCATAATACGAGGTGAAAATCTCTTTCACTAACAATATCTCCAGTCAATAGTGGTTTTCAATTTATATTTAGAAATAAGATTTTTTTTACATTTAAAACGTACCCTTGGATTAGAAAGAATGTCTTAGTCAGCAGTAATATGAAAGAGCTATCATTTCATATCACTGAAATGTCATGTTTTGAGATCATTCTTCAAAGCCACTCCATCTTCCATACATACTCATATGCACACATGTTGAATCCCCTACCCGATTTCTGGCACATAATATGTGATCAACAGTTATTAGTTAAAAAAAAAAGAGAAAGTGGAGTCAAACAACATCATGTTGACACTGAATTTATTCCACCCCAAACAGAATGCAACATCTTACCCCCTCACTTCTCCATCCATTTCCACTGCCTACCTTGGACATTCAAAGCTCCCTCTCACTGTTAATGAGTGAGCTCAAAACCACCGGTGGAAGTAGCCCTATTCTGGGATTGTAGAAAACTGTTCTGACATTTAGTAGTCCTGTATGACCTTGAGCAAATCATTTACATTTTCGAGCCTCAGTGTCTACCTCTGAAGAGGAAACACAATGCTGCTCTTTACATCCTCACCGTATTATTTTGAAGATTTAAGATAACACAAGTGAAATGCTTTGTGTTATAAAACCCAAGGAAGTTTTATTTTAGGAACATGTGCTATGCTCCTTTTTACCTGATGAGATCTGTCACCAACCTGCCTGTGCTTTGATCTATAAAGCTTAGCAATTCCATCGCTCAAAATGAGGTGCTCTTGTCTGGCATGGGCTGCAGCCTCCGCATCTACCCCGGCTGCCTCCCAGCACCTCGGGGACTCTTTTCCTCCCCGCTCTCTTCCTTGTCCTTTGCAGATGTCCTGGCCCCCTTGAAGAGGCAGACAATGAGATGTCCATCACTCATAAGTCCTCCTTATTGGGAGCGGGTACCTCCTTGTTTTGTTTGGGTAGACGCATTGTTCAGGATCGATTTGATTGCAGTCCAAACAACGGGCACCACAGTAAAACAACAAACTCAAGTCACTAAGCATTTCAGCAAGCAGGGCATTCTCCAATAGCCTGCCTTTCCTATTCTGAGTTCAAGCTTGAGAGGCCACTCAGAGAGAGAATAAGTACTTCTCTTGACACCGTGAATGAAGTCTAAACCAAACAAATCCCGCCCTCGGTGAGGTCTGGAAGCCAAAGGTTCTTTGACTAGGGCAGATTGTGGTGGGTGGAGCCCTAGGAAACAGCTGGTGTCCTTTTCACCTGGCCCAGATTTTCCTAAATGACATTTAGTCCACTTTATGATTCATAACACTTTATTCTTTTTGCTCTTAAAAACAAACAAAAAAATAAAAAGGCATAACCAAGAGAAAATGATGGCAGCATTGCTGGAGGCTCGTGTGTGTGTCTACATACAAAACAATGTGTTAAGATGGACTTTGAATTCATCGTGGAGCTCTTCTTTGAACATCAAATAATAATCTGCTGTATTTAAAAAGAAATTTTTTCTTTATTGATTTTAGAGAGAGAGGAAGGGAGAGGGAGAGAGAGATAGAAACATTGATGAGAGAGAACGTCGATTGGCCGCCTCCTGCATGCCCCCACTGGATTTGGCCCACAACCTAGGCTGTGCCCTGACCGGGAATCAAACTGGCGGCCTCTGGGTGCATGGGTCGATGCTCAACCACTGAGCCACACCAGCCAGGCAATCTGCTGTATTTTTATGGCTCCTTGGTATTTATATGGGAATCCTCTGCCCTTAAACTGGTTTATGCTGTTGGGAATGTGAGTGGTTTCTAAATTTTCACTGCACAAACCACACTACAGTGAACATTCCTGTAACTAAATTTGTGTTATGTTGTGATGGTTAAAATTCCTGAAGTAGAATTACTGGGTCAGAGTAAGGACATTTTAAAGATTTTTGAAATACCTGTCAACTGCCCTCCAGATAAGTTGTTCCAATTTTTACCCCACCAGCCACACATGTACTCTTTACAATATTATATTTAATGTATATGTCTAATAAGCAACATAAATTTTCAATGTTTATACTTAAATACCTTTGATTACTAGTGAAGGACAGTATCTTTTCACATACTGGCTCTTTATTATGTTGGTGGGTATGTGTTTACTTTTTATGTATATACTTATATATACTGACCCATTTTTACTGGGTGATCTTTTAATTTATTTATAAGGGGTCATTGCATATTAATATTAACAATATTAGCTGTTTATTGAATTGTGTTGCAAATATATTCAACAGGTCATTTGTTTTTATTTTATTTATGTTATTTTTTTATATTGTCAAATAAATGTCTTTTTTTTTTTTTTTTTAAATGAGTCTGTCTATTGAGAGCCAAAGTCTCTGTTTTGAAGAAAGTGCCAGGTGTTCAAGGAAGCGATGGACCATTCAAGGAGAGTCCCCTAGTCGATACGTGGTCCCATAACCTTTGCTCTAGGGTCTGTGGTGCCACTGTCTGTTTTGATCTGCAGAGGGAAAGGGGTCTTTAGACAGTTACCCCACTTTCCCACTTGCTGCCAGGACTAGTGCCTCCCCATCAGAAGGTGTCAGTGACCTTCTGCCAGGATTTTCTCTACTTACTTCCCAAGATACTACACTTCTTTTTCATGAAGAAGTCTTACTTAGCTCTTGTGAATTCATTAAATCTGATCTTGTCTACACTGTGTTTCACGGGGAATTCCTCAAAGTTTGAGGCATGTAATAGACATGTCTCCCTGTCTCAGTGTTGATTAAGTTTTGTGCTACTTAGCTTAACTTGAACCATTTCAAGCAGGCATCTGAAATGGTTCTTGGGTCTCCATCTTTCCCAGGACATTATTTTGGTATCATTTATCCGTTATACATGTATTTCTTTCTCCTATTGTTTTCTCTTTCTTTCTATAGCTAATATATGGAGGAAGTCTTAATGATTTCTTTTTAATAGGAAATCTTACTCTAGCAGCTTCCCAGTCGGCCCTCGGACAGCCTGGGTCGACAATCAAGTCATGTGAAGGTAACACTTTTGTCTCCTTTTGCAATATTTACACATTTTTGTTTTCATGTATAATTGCATCTGTTGAGATTTTTAGGACGATGTTAAATAATGGTTATAATGGTGAAAATAATGAGTACCTAGATTCTGATAGGGATGTGTCTAGTATTTCAGTGCTAAGAAAAATGCTTTTTAAACATTTTTTGTGTCAACCTTGGGATGCTGCTGGCATTAGTGGGTAAAGGTCAGGGCATTTTCAGCACTGTAATGTTTTTAATTATTATCAATGTAAATGTAGGCAAATGTGTTTTAATCATCAATAGATGATCATTAGTATTTAGGCTTTTCTCCTTTGACTTATAAAAAATGATACAATCAGATTTTCTTATATTGAGCTATCCCAGCGTTTCTAGCTATCAGGCACTATTCTTTAAAACACTACTAAATCTGATTTTCCAGTTGTTTGTGAATATTTTTAACACGTGCCACATGCAAATTTGGTTCTTGTAATTTTTTTATTCACCTTCAAATCTTCGCCCTGCCAGTAGCATACCTAAGTCTGGACTGAGGTCATCATTCTTTTTTTAAAAAATAGAATATTTAATTGGTTATGGTGATATTATAGAAATATCAAGAACCATAAAAGTAAAAAAAAAGCTGCTATGTGGTACATAATAGTTCCAGGGTTCTATGAAGTTGTTGCTGGTCTACAGACACTCTGGGAGGTGGCGGTGGGGGCAAGGTCCCAGCAGGCACGGGCCGGGTCACTGGCCCTGGTCCTGGTGCCTCAGATTGAGGTCATCATTAAACAAATCTCTCAAACTAGGTTGAGAGAAACCCAGTGACAAGGAAAATATGGAATTAAAAGCTTCCAAACACATCTCAATAGACACAAAAATCATGTGACATAATAATCCTTCATGATAAAAACACAAAGTAAACTAGGAATAGAAAGTAATGTCTTCCCTGGTAAAGAGAATACATAAAAAACCCATAGCTAGCATAACACCTAATGGTGAAAGAGTGAACGCTTTCCTCTCAGGGTAGGAAAGGATAACAATGTCCACTTTTATCACTTCTACTTAACATTTACTGGATGTGCTAGCCAGGGCATTAGGCAAGAAAATGAAATAAATGGCATCCAGATTGCAAAGGAAAAAGTAAAACTTTTTCTATTTGCAGATGAAATGATCTTGTATACAGAAAATCTTAAGGAATTCATTTAACAAACTATTAGAATTAATAAATGAGCTTAGCAAGGTTTCAGGATACAAGATCAATATATAAAAATCAACTGTATTTCTAGAGTAACAATGAATAAACTGAAAATGAACTGAAGAAAACTATTCAATTTGCAAAAGCATCAAAAAGAATAAAGTACTTAGAAATAAATTTAACAAAAGAAGTGCAAAAATAATCCTGAAAACTATAAAATATTGTTGAAAAAAATTAAAGACCTTAATAAAAAGACATTCCATGTTTATAGGTCAGAGATTTAATATTGTTAAGATGGCAGTCCTCCCCAAATTGATCTATAGAGTCAATGTAGACACTGTCAAAATTCCAGCTGGCTTCACTGAAAAAAAAAAAAATTGACATGCTTGTCCTAAAATTAACTTCAAATTTTGAGGCACTTAGAATAGCCAAACCACATTTAAAAAAAAAAAAACAAAGCCCAGCAGGCCCAATCCCCAGTGGGGGACATGCAGGAGGTGGCCAAGCGATGTTCTCTCTCATTGATGTTTCTATCTCTCTCTCCCTCTCCCTTCCTCTCTCTCTAAAATCAATAAAGAAAAAAACAAAACAAAAAAACCCCCAAAGATGAAGTACGCACATTTCCCAAGTTTAAAACTTACTAAAAACCTATAGTAATCAGGGCCATGTCATGCTAATGTAAGGACACAGATTAATGGAGATTCCAAAAACGAATCCTCACATTTATGGTCAATTGATTTGCCAGGCAATTCACTGGGGAAAGTGGGTTTCTTTAACTAGTGCTGCTAGGACAACTAGATATCCACTTGAAATGTGTAAAATTGCACCCCTACCTCATACCATACACAACAATCAACTTAGAATGGATCAAATACCTACAAGTAAGAGCGAAAACTATGAAACTCTTAGAGGGAACATGTCTATCTTTGTAACCTTAGATTAAGCAATGCTTTTTAAAAAATTTTTTTTCTTTGTTGATTTTATAGAGAGAGGAAGTGAGAGGGAGAGAGAGATAGAAACATCGATGAGAGAGAAGATCGATTGGCTGCCTCCTGCATGCCCCCCACTGGGGGTTGGGTCCACAACCTGGGCATGTGCCCTGACTGGGAATTGAACCAGCGACCTCTTGGTGCATGGGTCGATGCTCAACCACTGA
This sequence comes from Tadarida brasiliensis, assembly GCA_030848825.1. NCBI lineage: Eukaryota > Metazoa > Chordata > Mammalia > Chiroptera > Molossidae > Tadarida > Tadarida brasiliensis. The sequence continues at coordinate 12,999,849 of CM061273.1, read as the reverse complement.
GCCACACTGGCCAGACAAGCAATGCTTTTTTAGATAGCAAACCAAAAGCATTGCAACCAAAAAAGAATAGATAAATTGGACATCATCAAAATTAAAAACTTCTGAGCCCTGGCCAGGTGGCTTGGTTGGTTGGAGCACTGGAAAGGCTGCGGTTCTGATTCCCATTCCGGGTGCGTACTGCAGGCAACCGATGGGCGTGTGTTTCTCTCTCACGTCTCTCTCTCTCTCTCTCTCTCTCTCTCTCTCTCTCTCTCTCTCTGCTCCCCTTTCCTCTCTCTTTAAAATAATAAAAAAAAAAACATAGCCTTGAGTGAGGATAAAAAAAATAAAAACTTTTGTGCTTCAAAGGACATCACCAAGAGAGTGAAAAGACATCCCACAGAATGGGAGAAAACTTTGCAAATCGTATATATGATAAGGGACTTGTATCTGGAATATGCAGGTTTACCTCCCATTTTATTGCTCTTCACTTTATTGCACTTCACAGATGTTGCCTTTTTTAAATAAATTGAAGGCAAAGTCCTCCACCAGCAAAAAGATCACCACTCACTTTATTGCGGTGGTCTGGAACTGAACTTGCAGTATCCCTGAGGTATGCCTTTATAAAGAACTCTTACAACTCAAAAATGAAGCACCCAATTAAAAAATAGAAAAGGATCTGAATAGCTATTTCTACAAATATATATATATATATATATATATATATATATATATATACACACACACACAAATGGTCAATAAACCCATGAAAAGGTGTCCAACACCACTAGTCATCAGGAAAATGCAAATCAAAACCACAATGATATACTCACTAGCCTGACCATAATTCAAGAGCTAATAAGAGATAGTAAGTGTTGCTGAGGATATGGACAAAGTAAAAACCCTCATATGTTACTGGTGGGAATGTAACATGGTGCAGCCGCTTTGGAAAAGAGTCTAGCAGTTTTCAAATGGTTAGATATAGAGGTAGGAGAATTTCACTCCTACCTATATACCCAAAAGACATCACATCACATCTGCTGGAGCGTTATTGGTCAAAGCAAGACATATAGCAAAACTCAACTTAAAGGGGGCAAAGAACTGCATCCTACCATATACCTGGAAGAAAAATCAGAAATATTAATATTTAGTGGACTATGCTAATACCTCTTTAATTTGTTCTTCTTTCCACCAAACAGTCTTTCACGAGCAGAACAAATCTTCTCAAAGGAAACAAAATTCACTGTGTCGAGCTCATTGTCTGGCATCTCTAAGTTACACCCCCTGTTTCTCTAGCAGTACTGATGGGGTTCTTCTTGTTCCAGATCCCTAGGAAGTAAAAGACGTTATCTGTCTCCACACTCAGTATGAAGTAGTGAAACAGAATGGGAGAAAAAGAGCAATCACCACTCTGGCAGTTGTAATATCCCCTGGGCAGAAATTGGGACACCTCTGTCCTAGATTATAAAATGTTTCTGGCTTTGGTCCTGACCTGTCTACTAGCTTGGAGCCCTTAGGGCTTGGAGCTACCCTTTTCAGAAAGGTTCTCCCTTTTCCATGCCCCATCTTGGCCACTTCTAAGCAGGCCATCAGAGCGTTCCTGGAACATGCCTGGAATAAGGCATTGGAACATGTGCTTTCCTCGGCGACCACATCTTGCTTGTAGATAGTTGGGAATCTTAAGGCTTGTTTAAGGTCACAGTCTTTTTACCGATACAACTGTCCTCAAAATGTATTAATCATACTTTCTATTTGATTCAAGTCATCAGCAGATGCCAGTAGCTTTCTAGACATGACTGATATTTGTTATAGTTAAATATTTTTTATGCCCCCCCCCTTTATTATAAGTACCTTCAGCCTATCAGGCTTTTATGGAAAAGCTGTACCTTTATTCTCTCTCTTTTTTTAATGAATTACTGATACAATAAAGATTTGATTAGATTGCCAGGAATGTTTTTTCCTCCTTCTTTACCTCCCTCTGCCTCCTCTGCCTCCTTCTCCTCCTTCTCTCTCTCTCTTTCTCTCTCTCCCGTTCATTAGCTGCAATAAAATTCATGTAGATTTTGATACAAGCTCTTGACAATCTGGGTCATAAGCTTACTAATTCCCCCAAACTTACAAAATGCTGTGCAGGTTAGTCTACTGAAATCCAGGACCGAATATACTAAAAAGGATGGGAATCATTCCAAATAAAAAATCTATGACATAGAAGTTGTAATGATTTGTCCATGTGGGGAAGAATGACTCATCGCTTATGCAATGTACTATTTATTTATTTATTTATTTATTTATTTATTTTAATCCTCACACCAGGATATTTTTCTATTTATCTTCAGATAGAGTGGGAGGGAAGGAGAGAGAGGGAGAGAGAGAGAAACATTGACGTGAGAGGAACACATCAACTAGTTGCCTTCCACAAGACACTCACCAGGGTTGAGGACAAACTGCAACTGAGGTACTTGCCATTGACTGGAATTAAACCTGTGACTCTGGTCTGGGGGCCGACACTCTAACTGCTGAGCCAAACCGGTCAGGGCTGCAATGTACCTTTTAAATAATTTTCTTTTCTCTATCTTATGAAATGGAATTTATAAAACTTAGAGTATAATTAACAAATATTAATAGTTCAGGATTAAGTCCTATGCTGCTTTGAATTGGGGGAAATTTAAAATTAAATTTATAACTGGAAGCATTTTCCCATTTAACTTCTGTAAACATATTAAACAGTTTCCAGGGCTTTAAAAGGCAAACATCTTCACTCAGGTTCCAAAGGGGTTGCAGAGTAGGTGAAAGCGACACACCTCCTCCCGTCCGCAAACCGATTTACAGCTCACATTGAGAGCAATCAGCCTAATAAAGAACACTGAACTGGAGGATAATATCCAAGGATCGAACGAAGAAGCTCCACGGAGACTGGTAAGAAGGGCGGAGACACAGAGAGGGCTGGTCCCTGCACTCAGGGGCAGCGACTGAGAAGCCAGAGTAATATCACAGCTGCAAAAGTTCCCCCTGAGGCAAGCGGGGTTTCAATCCCAGGCCAGGCCCCCTGCAGACCAGAGCAGCAAGCTGGGAGGAAGAGCCTGCATAGCATCTGGCAGCAAAACTAAGCAGGACTTTGTGGGCAGGAAAGAGGAGGGAGTCCTACCTAAAGCCAGGTGCTCTCCTTCAAGGCCAGCGTACAGGGACTTGCTCTCTGGCACTCACCGAGGGCTCTAGTGGAGGGAAGGAGACTCAGGGCGTGGGGAAGCCGTGAGGAGAAGATCTGGGTGGCATAGCTCTGGAGATCTAGAAGGTGGGCATCTGAGGTCCCCGCCCTGAGCCAACATGCCCTTACACAGCCCTCAGGCGCCTTCTGCCTCCAGCACTTCTGTTCCTACAGCACCAGCTGGAGGAAGTGCACTAACCCCGTCCTCCAAATACTGGCGACACCACCCTGCCAAGCTGCTGTGGAACACACAGGACTGCTGGCTGCACTCAACAAGGACCTGAGATGCGCTCTTTTACTGAAGAAACTATAGACAGACTTTCAGATGCTCATTGGACCGAGTGGTTTTGGACAAGGGTCAGCCTTTCCCCCTCCCACCTGTTAGGTAAGCACCACCCTCCAGGGAAGACTCCCTTGTCAGGTCTCTGGTGGTGAGCTGGCAGAGCCAGGGAGAGGCAAGCAGCTTTCCCCTCCCCCAAGCGCCAGCCTCACCCCCGTGGAGGGCGGCCTCGATCGGTCCTCCAGGCCCCGCTAGCACCGTCCTGCTGGTGCAACCACACAGGGGAAGGGGACATATTCAGAACTGGGACATTCGGTGCGACCTGCTAGGAGCCTCCTGTCGGGCCTCAGGTGCAGAGCTGCTAAGCTACAAGGAAGCGAGCAGCTCACTCCCCTCCCAAGGGCCCAGGTCAGCGCCACACCCGGTGCAGGCCACACCCGGTGCAGGGCGCCTTGGTCTGTTCCTCCAAGTCCTGCAGGGCGAAGGGAATGCGGAGCTTGGAGATGCGGCTCAGTCGGGCTCCGAAGGCCACTAAGAAGCCATGGGCGGGAGGGTGCAGCTCTCTCCCCTCACGTGAGCCCACGCCACCACCAGCGGAAGACTGCCTTGATATATTTTCTTTTTTAAAAACATGTTTTTATTGATTTTTTTAGAGAGAGGAAGGGAGAGAGGGATAGAAACATCGATGTGAGAGAAATACATTGATCGGCTGCCTCCTGCACGCCCCCTACTGGGGAACGAGCCCACAACCTGGGCATGTGCCCTGACCAGGAATCCAACCAGGACCTCTCAGCACATGGGAGGATGTTCAGTCCTCTGAGCTGGGCTGCCTTGATCTATTTTCAAAAGCCCAGCTGGCCCTGTCCTGCTAGGCTCAGTTTTTTTTGTTTGCTTTTTCTGAGGAGGAGGAAGGGGGCGCTGCTCAGAGCTGAGATGTTCAGATGAATCTGCCTTAGTCCAGGGCTTGAGCAGGGGTGGCTAACAGAACTAAAAGGAGGAGTGCAGCTTGCCCTCTCCCTTGGCACAGTTGGTGCCATTCCCAAAAGAAGGCTTTCTCATTTGTTTGCCCAAGTCCCAGTGTCCACGTCCTGTCCTGCTGAGCTTCCTCCTAAAGTGAGGACAGCTGGCTACACCCAACCTGAACCAGAGGTGCAATCCTGGGGAAGATAGATTTGGAGACTCTGGGAGAGTCCAAATGGTATGGCTTTCGAGTACGGGCCACATTCTCCCTACTGAGTGCTGAACCACGCTGCCCCAAACCAGGGGACCCGCTAACCCTGTCCACCCGACCTGGTCACATTGACAAACCAAGTCTGAGCCCTGTGGAAGGGTCAGTGGGGTGTGGCCCGCATGGGGCCATGCTACAGCCTTCTGCACAAAGACTCTGGAGGAAGTCCAAGCAACCTTGAGGGGGATCTGTGTAGCCAACAGGAGGATGCCGACTTCAGGGAGCCTTGGTCTTTTATTGATCTGACCCCAGCTCAGAGCTCCAGGAAGCTGACCCATCTACACAGATTGGCTTGGCCCATGCACACCCGGATCTGACAGATGCAAGCGCAAGCCGTGAACAGCATGGTAGTTCCAGAGAGGTAGCCCAAAACTGGTTACACGTGTCTGACATTGACCTGTACCTGAACCCCTCCAAGTGAACCCAGAACCAACACAACCAGTGGTGGGCTTCAGACCACATCAGAGCTTGGCCCAACCAGCGACACAAAGGACATACCCAGAGGAAGAATCCAGCAGGCACCAGACCCTGCTGGGAACAATTTTGCCTCAGGGAGTAGCTCCTGCACAACATCACATACACAGCGATCAAGGTTTGCCCTTATAGCCACCCAGCCTGAAGGGTTAACTCCACCGAAGAAAAGGCCAACAGCATTTATCAAGATGCAACTACAACAGGAGGGTACACATAGCTCACAAGAAACATTCCTGGAGCACAGAGCTCAGGTAATCTGGAAGATTGTGCCACTGAGCCCAACAAGACACCTTGAGACTACTCCCACACAGTAGCTTGCACTCCGTGGTTGGATTGAGCCCCAGCCAGCCGTCCTATGAGTCGATCTCACTTATCAATGGGCCAACATCAATTAAGACCCAGTTACAACAGGAGGGTTCACATAACTCACACCAGGAACATCTAGCTCAAGAGATCAAGGAGACTGCACCACAGGTCCCACAGGACACTTACTGCAAAAGGCCATCCCTCTGTTCATAGCAGCATTATTTACAATAGCTAAGATCTGGAAACAGCTCAAGTGCCCATCAGTAGATGGTTGGATAAAAAAGCTGTGGTTCATTTACACAGCGAAATACTACGCAGCTATAAAAAGGAAGGAACTCTTACCTTTTTGCAACAGCAAGGATGGACCTGGAGATTATAATGCTAAGTGAAATAAGCCAGTCAGAGAAAGACAAATACCATTTTATCTGACCTATATGTGGAATCTAATGAACAAAATAAACTGACAAACAAAATAGAACCAGAGTCATGGATGCATGGTACAGTCTGACAGATGTCAGAGGGGAGGGCATGGAGCAGATGGGATGAACAAAGGTGAAGAGAATAACCAAAAAACATATATGCATATCCCATGGACACAGACAACAATGTGGTTAGGATCAGCAGGAGGGCAGGGCAGGGTGGGAAAATGGCTACATCTGTAATAATGTCAACCATAAAAATAAATAAATAAATAAATATCAAAAAGTTTTCTCAAAAAAAAAAAAATCTTCATGCTGTCCTCAAAGCCTTACCTGACCGAACTCCCTTTTCTTGCCACACCTTCATCCATGCCCACCTCCACTCTGTCTCTGCAGTCCTGCCACAGTGTCTCCCTTTAGTTGCACAAATAGGACCTGTCCCTTCCAAACTCAGGGTGTGTGTACGCCCATCCCTCGGCCTGGACCTCTCCACACTTCCCCCTCACACCCTTTCCCTTGTAACTCCTCTTCCCAGAGATCTCTACTGAAGTGCCACATTGCTTCAGGCCAAATGTTTGTGTCCCCACAAAATCCATGTGTTAAATCCAAACACCCAATGAGATGGTATTTGGAGGTGGATGGAGACTTTGGGAGGCGATTAGGTCCTGAGGGCAGAGCCCTCATGAATGGGATTAGAGTTTCTATCAGAGATCCTGGAGGATTCCCTGTCTCTTCCACCGTGTGAGGACACAGGAAGAAGGTGGCCATCAATGAACCAGAAAGCAGGCTTTCGCCAGACACCAAACTTTCCAGTGCCTTGATCTTGGGCTTCCCAGCCTCCAGACTGTGAGAAACAAATTTCTCTTGGTTACAAGCCACCTGGTCTGCAGTGTTCTGGTGTAACAGCCCGAAGGGATCAAGACAGGCATTGTCCTGCTGCTCTCCTCCGACCCGCCCGAGGTGGGCCAAGCTGCCTCTTCCATGCCTCACAACACCTTGCGCTTCTCGGCTGGTTGCTCATGGCTGTACCTTGTTCTTGTTTCGCTGTGATTATTGGTTAGTATCATGATTACACATCTGATTCTGTAACCCTAATACTTAGAAAATTTCTAGTTTATTTAAGCAGTCAAATATTTGTAGAAAGAAAGAATAAACCCCGCCCAGTGGATTGAGTGGCGTCCCATGGTCTGAGAGGTCCCGACTCAATTCCCAGTCAGCGCACATGCTCGGGTTTTGTGCTCTGTCCCCAGTAGGGGGCGTGCAGGTGGCAACCAATCAATGTTTCTCACATTGATGTTTCTATCTCTCTAAAAAAATCAGTAAAAACATATTTTATAAAAACAGAATAAACGTAGATCATTTTACAACATAAGAAACAGACTCAACCCCTTACATTGTAAATGGGTGTCTAGGGTTGTGGAAATAAAACACATTTTACTATTTCAATTAATTGTACTATTCAGGGTTTTATTTTCTTCAAACTGCTTTAACTTGTGTAAAGATAAATATCTGTCATGAGTAATATTTCCCTGAATTTACAAATATCTTCATAAGTGTGTTGATCGTGGATCTTTTAATCATTGACCAGGGATTCTGACATCTTGTTGACCTAAATTATTAATTTTCAAATATTTATTTTGTAGAGTTTCAAAAGGTAGTAAAAACTTTTAATTTTTCATTTGACTCCTGGGTTCTCAGACATCTTTAGTCCTATTCTTTATTTTGCATCTTTACAAATGTATATTTTTCCATCAAAGAAGATTCACATAAGTCTCTTTCACCTCAGAAACAAAGATACCTGTTGGCAAAACCCAAATGAAAAAGAAAGGAAGCTTTTATTTATTTTTTTCTTTATTGATTTTAGAGAGAGAGGAAGGGAGAGGTAGAGAGATAGAAACATCTATTAGAGAGAACATCGATTGGCTGCCTCCTGCATGCCCCCCACTGAAGATCAGGCCCACAACCTGGGCATGCGCCCTGACTGGGAATCGAACCAGCAACCTTTTGGTGCATGGGTCGACGCTCAACCACTGAGCCACACCGGCCAGGCAGAGAAAGGAAGCTTTTAAAGGGATGTTCAGATGCAATATCCATAAATTGAAAGTCAAAATCCTTATAGCTAATTCTTGGAAAATCTGATTTAATGCTCCCCACTTAAATGACTGCATGTAACATTTATTTCTTATTTTTGTTAAGCACTCTGTGGACATTTATTGTAGATAGTTGTCATAAGATTTTATAAAACGATAGATAAAGAAGGCTTGTTTCTCTTTGCCTAAAGTAAGAAATAGCATGCCAGCCAAAGCCACCAGATGGGAGAAACTATAAACCATCACTCCAGGTTCATATACCAGAAGTGAGAAAACGCATGTGACAGCTGTGCCTGGTGGTGGCACATAGTTGGCACTCTGGTTTTATTCACTCACTTCTTCACTAGGGCGGGCATGGGGGTTGAAGCAGATTTACCTCCTGCTGTAGACCAGCAGATGGATTCCCTCCCAGGACTGACCTCTGCACACACTCACCATCCCCACGTTCGGACCCCTGTTGCATTCTCATCACTGCACGCTGGGATTTCTTGTCATACCCGTTGAATGCATTTGGTACAATGATATGCTCTCATCAATCATCCCTAAATCAAATATTAACCTTTAGTCTTCAAGAGACACATCATTCTAAGGTAAACTCTGAGAGAAGGGCTTTTAAAGAAAAGTGCACGCTAAATTGTGAGCATAGACCTTGACCTGGGTTGCTAGCTGTCCTGGCCAAATGGCAGGCAGGACCTCAGCTCTGACTATTTCAGTCTTCTCGTAAAAAGGGTAATAAAACGAATGTTTGGTGAGAAAAATGCTTTTATGGAAACTTGTGTAATTCAAACTTTTTGGTGGTGGTTTAATGTCAGATTTTACAACAGGGTAGTTAAATAGTTGGCTGAATTTTTTAAAGGTCTGGGGAATTTAAAGGCAGAAAGTATATGCTTTGTAGTTCTGTCGGTCCAGAGAGCGAGGCAGAGAATCTGGGTGCGGGGTGCCCGTGGCAGGGCTTCTGGGTCCTCCTCTGGGCTAAGCTTCCGCTTTGCAGTCTGCTGGGCTTAAATCCGGCAGGAAGAAAGCAGCACGTAGTTAGGAGGTGCTGTTGTTTCTCCAAGAGAGGAAGAAGTTCGTCCACTAAACCTGGCAAGGTCATTTGTGGTTATAAGTGTGTGACGAAGGCCTAGGCCATAGTCTGAACAGAGTCGTCTGTGGACAGTATAAAGCTCATTCTGGAGGCTCCAATGCACAGTCCTCACTGCTCAAGGTCAAAACTGACTCAGCTTTATCCTGGTGATTGTTCCTGCACATATGAGTAGCTCAAAAGGCCACCACCTTTCGTCCTTACGAGGACCTTCCAGACAACAGAAAAAAGAGACTTCAAGGGTGTTGTACTGCACTCTCCTCAAAAAAGGATGAACATAAAGCAAATAATACCCATGACAAAAATTATAAAGGACACAGCTAGGGGGGTAGGGGGGCGGGATGGGAGGAGGGTGTCTAGGGGGGAAAAAAGGAGAAACATCTGTAACAAAAATAAACTAATAAAAATTGGAAAAAATAAAAAATAAAGGCCACAGCTACACCAGACCCTATGAATTAGAATTGCCCAGCACATCTATTCTGAATTAAAAAAGAAAACGAGTAATAGTCCTCTAAAACAATAAGATATTTTATGCCCCACATTCGACACTCGAGCATTCTGCAATGGCTCCTTTCACTGTACTGGATTCCTGTGCACCTCTCGCTTCAGTAAACTGGTGCAAATGTAGGATTATTGTTTGCACTTTGTGGACTAGATAATTCCAGTTTAGAACACAAAAAATGAGACAACATTTCCAGAGATAATTCCACTGTCCACTTTTAGAAAAGTGGGACTTACGCTTTAAGTTGATTATCTCAACGCGGAGAGATGAATCTCTTACGTGGACCTAAGCATTAGCAGTATGCCTGGCTTGGGATAGGAGGGTCGAGAGCAAAGCTGACAGAAAGGGAAATAAAACGTGGACACCCCCTACCCTGACCACTTGAGTTTTGCATCCTAATCCAGCAAACCCTCAAACTTGTGTGTTTAGGATAAAAATCTCTGTCTGAAGAGAAAACTAAGAGTTTGCCACTTTATTATTATTTTCATTTAACAATATATATTCTTTTGCATTTGTAATGGCTGTGTAAATAAATCATAATATTGTAATGACTACATCAAAGCATAGGTGCATTTGAAGGTTTTGGCTATATTTCCGAAATGGTTGCTTGCACAATGGTTGTACAATTCATACTCACCTCTGGCCACACATGGAATGCAAGTTCACTTATGCACTTGCTTGTCTCACCACCAAATAGATAAATGCATATTCTATATCTTTATTTGGATATGCATTTCTTTGATAAGTAGTGAAGTTAAATATATTTATATATTTTCATAGATTTGGCCATTATAAGTTGCCATTTTTCTGCTGGAGAGTACATCCTTTGTTGTTTTATTTTTAGTAGTATTATTTTAAAGAAAATCAATTCTTTGTATGTCATAAGTAACACCTATTTCCCCTAGTTTGTGTTTTAATGCTTTTAATCAAGGAGAGTTCTATACTTTTGTTTTAAAATTCAGAGTTAGTGAGAGCTGGGCTGCTGGGCAGAGTGCAGGGCCCATGCCACAGTCCTTGAATGCCTCTGAATGCCTCCATATGACCAACATTTTTATGAAACTCAGTGACAAAGTGTCCCCACAAGTAGCTAAGTACAAACCAGGGGCAAACACAGGACCGGGCTCCATGCACAAAAGGTAGGGGCAACACTTGGAGGCCGGAGAACCTAAACTAGCCAGCAGAGACTGGACGCCTCTGCTCACACACCGTAGCAAAGCACCACAGACCAGGGGCTTGAACAACAGACATTTAATTTTTCACAGTCTGGAGGCTGGAAGCCCAAGATCAAGGTGTAGGCAGAGTTAGCCTCTTCTGAGGCCTCTCCTTGGTTTGTAGATGGCTGTCTTCTCACTGTGTCTTCTTCTGTTCTTCCCTCTGTGTGTGGCTGTGCACCAGTCTCTTCTTCTTATAAGGATGGCAGTCAGACTGGATCAGAGCCCATCCACATGAGTTCATTTTACCTTAATCACCTCTTTGAAAGCTCTTGCCCCAAATAAAATCACACTTTCAGGGCACTAGGGGTTATGACTTCAACATATGAATTTTGTGGAGACACGATTCAGCCCATAACAGGAACTCATTAAAAAGCAAGCAGGTTTGCTCGGCCAGTGTGACTCAGTGGTTGAGAGTCAACCCATGCACCAAGAGGTCCTGGTTCGATTCCTGGTCAGGACACATGCCCAGGTCGTGGGCCCGATCCCCAGTGGGGACATGCAGGAGGCGGCCAACTGATGTTCTCACTCATCGATGTCTCTCTCTCTCTCTCTCCCTCTCCCTTCCTCTCTCTCTAAAATCAATAAAGAGAAAAAAAAAATTTTAAATGAAAGCAAGCAGGTTTGGGGAGACAGAGGGGTTACAGCTGCTGCGGCAGCCGCTGAGTGCAGCGGCCCGAAGTACTGGAGTGTCAGGTGGCCGCGACCTTTCCAAACTAACGCACCAAGGCACCCTTCCAGCACAGGGCCAGGTATTAAGAAGAGACTACTGGAATTTAGATGAAAATTGGGCAGAAAAAGGACAAGAGAGAAGAAGGAAAGAGAAGCTGCTAACAAAAGAGAGAATGTGGAGGAGAGAGGAGAAATTGTAAGCCACGGTATTTTTCAATAATTAATTTATTTTTATTTTTTATTTTTTTTTATTTGGTATGCTTTTTATTTTTATTTTTTATTTTTTATTAATTTATTGTTGTTACAGATGTTTCTCCTTTTTCCCCCATTGTCACCCTCCTCCCCCTCCCTCCCTGCCCCGTCCCCAGTTTTGTTGTCCATGTCCATTGGTTATGAGTACATGCGCACAAGTTCTGTGGTTCATCGCTCCCCTCCCCCACCCCCTCTTCTGGCAATTGTCAGTCTGTACCCTACTTCCACGTCTCTGGGACTACCCTGTTCCTCAGACTGTTATGTTCATTATATTCCAGAAATAAGTGAGATCATATGATATTTGTCTTTCTCTGCTTGGCTTGTTTCGCTTAGGATAATAGTTTCCAGGTCCTCCCATGTCGTCGCAAAGGATAAGAGATCTTTCTTTCTTACAGCTGCATAGTACTCCATTGTGTATATGTACCACGGCTTTTTTATCCATTCATCCACTGATGGGCACTTGGGCTGTTTCCAGATCTTAGCTATTGTAAATAGTGCTGCTATGAACATGGGGGTACATATATTCTTTCTGATTGGTGTTTCAGGCTTCTTAGGGTATATTCTTAGGAGTGGGATCACTGGTTCAAATGGTAATTCAATTTTTAATTTTCTGAGGTAACACCATAGTGTTTTCCATAGTGGCTGCACCAGTCTGCATTCCCACCAGCAGTGTACTAGAGTCCCCTTTTCTCCACACCCTCGCCAACACTTGTTTGATGATTTGTTGATGACGGCCATTCTGACAGGTGTGAGGTGATACCTCATTGTTGTTTTAATTTGCATCTCTCTGATGATTAGTGATGTTGAGCATTTCTTCATATGTCTGTTGGCCATTTGTATGTCCTGTTTGGAGAGGTGTCTATTTAGTTCCTCTGCCCATTTTTTAATTGGGTTCTTTGTCTTCCTTTTGTTGAGATGTATGAGCACTCTATATATTTTGGAAATTAATCCCTTATCTGATGTATCATTGGCAATTATGCTCTCCCATACAGTGGGTTGCCTTTCCACTTTGATGGTTGTTTCTTTTGTTGTGCAGAAGCTTTTGAGTTTGATGTACACTGGAGCAGGAGAAGAAAGAATCCAGTGAAATTAGAAAAGCTACCTGCAACCATACATCTTTAAAAACTTTAGATAAGCTAAGTTTACAGAAAAATGATGGAATAAATTCAACACCAAATTCCATAAAAAAGTACTCAACTTCATTGATGTATAATTTACATACAATAAAATTCACACATTTTAAGCACACAGGTCTGTCATCTACATCTTATTGGTTCTATTTCTCTAGGGAACTCTGACTAATACAGATTTTAATACCAAGAGTGATTCTAGAGGAATAGAATTTTAAGAATGAATTTTCTAAATTGTTGCAGCGATTTCAGGAATTGGATCTCTAGTCTTATTAGATTTAAGGACACTAATGATTCTATTTCAAGTAGTAACGAAGCACTGGTATGTTTACTCTCCATGGAATAATTTGGCAATTAAGACAGGTTAAAAAAAAACCTCAGTGAATACTCCTAATCAACCACTTATAAGAGGCAAGGAGCTGGGTGACTGTGCATAACATACTTTCAAACATTTTTAGAAAATGAATATAGTGAAATTGGCTGATTTCCCCTAACGTCAGTGGACAAATGGTTGAAAGAAATGGATGAGCTCAGGGGTTTGAATTCCCAACTGAAGTGCTACACGCATGACCCAAAAATATCTGTGCATTCTCTGAAGGACTCCCTTATCTCCTTTAGCTGCAAGACTAAGATGGTTGAAAATCGAACGCAAAACCTCTGAATGAATCGAACGCAGCTGAATGAATTACAAGTTGAACATCTAGCTTCTCAAGGTGTCTACTGTTAAAGTGAGGGCATTGACTGAGAAAAATGGAATCCTATAAGTTGAGATGGGGGCGTGTTGAAAGCCCCTGATGAAGCCGAGGGCATTGAGTCCCTAAATTCTGATGAGTCTTCTTTGCCAGTGAAAGCAGCCTCCCTCCCACCCCCTCAGTGGAAGCAACACCTCCATCCCCAGTGGCAGCGGCGTTCCTGATCCACAGTAGCAGTCTTTCCTCTCTGTCTGAGGGAATCACCTGCAATGTCCAAGAAAACTTACATGACCTTCCCTGAAGCAGTCGTTATGCAGGACGATGCTGATCCTCCTCAGGACCCTCCAAGCTTGCCCTCCTTCCTGGACTCGGGTTCCAGCAGGCCCCTACCATGTGGTAGAAAGTGTGACCCATCAAAAAGTGTGCTGCACTTAAAAAGAACTATTTGATTTTTCTAATTTATACAGAAGAAACCTGGAGAACATGTGTGAAAAGGAATAATGGTAAAAGAAACATAAGGTTGGATCAGGCTGAATTTATTGATATGGACCCACTAAGCAGAAATTCTACATTTAAAGTTGTAACTGCAGGAGTTAGAAATATCTCTAACAGTTTGGTTGGTTGGTTGGTTGGTTGGTTGGTTGGTTGGTTGGTTAGTTGAAACATAGACCAAAAGTTGGCGCATAGTGAAGAAACTGGAAATGCCGGACATGCCTTAATTCAAGGTAGAGAAAGAGATTTGATGTTTAGGGAAATTAGAATGTTAGAGGGGACCCGTCACTTAAGACCTACTCATCCACTGATGGGGTCCAGAAGACATTTTCTCACCAATACTGTAAGAAAAATCTTTGTGGGAAGAACCCCATTATCCTTGAAGAGCTCTGTGATTATTCTTCTTGGTTGGCCAGATCTTACACAGGGAACTGTAGTCACTGAATTGAGAAACCTAAATGCAATGTGAGTAATTGGATCCTGGGTGACAGAGGCCAAGAGGTGGCCCCAACCACCGAAGGCAAGGAGGGTGTGGCTACTGTCATGACAGCAGAGTCAAAGCAGTTGATGGGTGCAGACCTATGGCTTTGGCTAATTGGTCATGGTGTCCCTAGAAGTGAAATAGATAGGAAACCTAAAACTCATACTTGGGCTATATAGCAGAAAAGTTCTAGGTCAAGTGAACAAAAGTCTAACCTGCATCATAAACACAGAAAGTCCTAGCCCCTCAATCAAGTCCTAGACTTGAGCCAATTTATAGACAGAATCCCTCGAGTGGAAGGGAAATTGGGTCCTCTTGAGGAAGGATCTAAGTACATTATCAAAAAGGTACACTGTTTATCTTTCTCCTGACCTTCCCAGAAGACCGAAGGATGCTCAGCAGAAGAGGATTTTAATAATTAGTATGCAGGAGGGCCTGTTCTGCAAATACCAGTCAACCCCTTACTCGACCATTTCTGTCATCACCCACAGGGCTCATGAACAAAGTGGCCAGTGTGGCCAGGGTAAGATTATCCTTGGTTTCCTTTAATTTTTTAAACATATTGTCCGGCTGATGTGGCTCAGTGGTTGAGCATCGACCCATGCACCAAGAGGTCGCCAGTTCGATTCCCGGTCAGGGCACATGCCCAGGTTGTGGGCTCGATCCCCAGTGTGGTGCATGCAGGAGGCAGCCAATCAATGTTCTCTCTCACCGATGTTTCTATCTTTCTCTCCCTCTCCTTTCTTCTCTCTCTAAAAATCAATAAAGAAAAAAAATTTAAGCAAAATATTAAAAAACAATTCTTTAAACATATTATGTATATGTTTAGTAAGACCAACATGGGGCTTCCTACTGGCTGCTTCCTTTCCCCCAGTTTTATTGAGATATAATTGATGCATAACATTGTATAAATTTAAGGTATATGACATAATTTGATATATGTATATATTGCAAAATGATCATCACAAGAACTCTAGTTAACATCCATCACCACAAAATTACAATTTGTTTTCTTATGATGAGAAATTTTAAGATCTACTCTCTTAGCAACTTTCAAATAGACATACAGTATTATCAATTACAGTCACCATCCTGCCTTATTGACTGCTTTTTATCCCAAGTATGGGCAATACTTTCTTTTTTCTTTGTAGGTCTCATAACTTTGTTATAAAATAAACACTTTTAATAATATAACGTAAAAACTCTGGAAATCGGATTCTCTACCTTCCCTGGTTGTTGTTTTTTTCTTTTTTTCTCCCCTGCTAGTTTATGTTTATTTGTTTAGTGACTTTCTGAACTAATTCTGTAAAGTCCATATTCTTTTGTATGTGCCATTTAAGTCTGTGCTTCGTTAGCTTAGTCATCAGGCAACACTTGCAGACATTCCTTAAATGTCTAAACCTAATGAGTTTTCCAGCCTTCATTTAGAAATTCTGTGTGTGTGTGTGTGTGTGTGTGTGTGTGTGTGTGTGTGAGTGTGTGTGTGTGTGTTGGGGCATGCCTTGAACACTCAGCCAGGCAGTTGACAACTCTGCCTTAATCTTCACTTCCTACCCATGCAAAGCCTCAAGGTCAGCCAGAAGTATGAGTTTAAGCCTTCCAGGTCTTTCCTGAGCATGTGCACAGCCATTTTCTATCTCTATAAATTTGCCTATTCTAGATATTTTGTATAGGTGGAATAATACAATATTTGTCCTTTTGTGTTTGACTTATTTCACTTAAAAAATGTTTCATGTGTCATCCATGAGCTAGTATATATCAGAATGTCACTCCTTTTTATGGCTGAATAATATTGCATAGTATGTATAGACCACATTTGATTTATTTGGGGCAAACAATAGATTAACCAAAAAACTTAAAAGGAAAAGCTGGGGCATGAAACTTACATTAGGGCTTTGAAAATCTCCAACACATTTATTGGAATCTAGAAAGCCATGTGAATGTTTGTTGATTTATTGATGATCGCCATTCTGACAGGTATTAGGTAATATCTCTTTGTAGCTATAATATGCATTTTTTTGATGATTAGTCAGGTTGAACATTTTTTCATATATCTATTGACTATCTGTATGTCCCCTTTGGAGAAATGTCTATTCAGGTCCTCTGCCCATTTTTAATTGAATTTTTATTTTTTTGGTGTTAAGTTGTATGAGTTCTTTATAAATTTTGGATACTAACCATTATCACATATATCATTGGCAAATATCGTCTCCCAATTCGTAGGTTGTCTTTTCATTTTGTTGATGGTTTTCTTTGCTGTGCAAAAACTTTTTAGCTTGATGTAATCTCATTTGTTTATCTGTTGTTGTTTCCCTTTCCCGAGGCGATAGCACAGAAAAAAATATTACTAAAAGCAATGTCAGTGAATTTACTAACCATGTTTTCTTCTAGGAGTGTTATGGTTTGAGGTCTTATATTTAAGTCTTTAATCAGATTTGAATTTATTCTTTTATATGGTGTAAGAAAGTCTAGTTGTATTTTTTTTGCATGTATCTGTCCCATTTTCCAACATCACTTGTTGAGTAGACTGTCTTTACCTCATGCATATTCTTGCCTCCTTTGTCATAGATTAATTTACTATTAAGCATGGGTTTATTTCTAGACTCTCTATTCTGTTCCATTAATTTATGTGGCTGTTTTTAAGCCAGTACCATGCTATTTTGATTACTATCACCTTGTAGTATAGTTTGATATCAGGTAGCATGATATTTCCAACTTTGTTCTTTCTCAAGATTACTGTGGCTTTTCTGGGTCTTTTGTGGTTCCATATGAATTTTAGGATTATTTTTTCTAGTTCTGTAAAAATTGCCATTGGTATTTTGATAAGGATTACACTGAATCAACATATTTCTGTGTATAGTATGGATATTTTTAAAAAATATTTTTTCATTAATTTTTAGAGAGAGAGGAAGGGAGAGGGAGAAAAGAGACATTGATATGAGAGCCATACAGCAATCGACTGCCTCCTGCATTTCCTCTACAGGGAATCAAGCCTGCAACCCGGGCATATACGCTGACTGGGAATTGAACCGGTAACCCTTCGGTGCACTGGATGATGCTCAACCAACTGAGCCACACCAGCCAGGGTGTAGTATGGATATGTTAACGATGTCCACTCTTTCTATCCATGTACATGGTATATGTATCCATTTATTTCTACCTGCTTCAGGTTATTTCATCATTGTTTTATAATTTTCTGAGAATAGGTCTTTTACCTCCTTAGTTAAATTTATTTCTAGCTACCTTATTTTTTGATGCAATTGTAAAAGAGATTGTTTTCTTTCTTTTTCTCTCTGAGAGTCTGCATTGGTGTATAAAAATGCCACTGATTTCTGAATAGTAATTTTGTATCCTGTTACTCTACTCATTAAGCTAGACATGTGTGTAGTTTTCAGTATTTGTCTTTTATTTTTGTAATTTTGCTTTTTCCCCCCTTTGTGGACTTCGTTGATTGTGTTTGAGAGGTCTTCTTGAGAACAAGATTTTATAAATATTTATTCTTTTGGTCCTGACTGGTTTTGCTCAGCAGTTAGAGCATCAGCCCTCAGACCCAAGAGTCACGGGTTCCATTACGGTCAAGGGCATGTACTTCGGCTGGGTTTTAGTCCCTGGCCCTGGTCATGGTTGTACGGGAGGCATCCAATTGATGTGTCTCTCTCACATCAATGTTTCTCTCTCCCTCCATCCTATTCTTAAAAAAGTAAATTTACTCTTCTACACACATTATGTGATTACTTTTATATTCAAAGTATGAATCTGTCCAAAAGCTTTGTTTAGTATATGGTGTGAGGTAGAAATTTTATTTTACCATTTTTTCATTCTTCTCAAATTTTTCAAACTATATTTTTTACTATTGAAAAGTAATGTATGCATGTGGAGGAAACCCACAAATGGTATACAAAAGTAATTCTTATTCCATCTACAACTCCATTCCTCTATCAAAGGCAATCACTGTTAATAGTTCTGAATTATTATTGTTACTGTTGTTATTTTGTACTGCAGTAGACAACTATGTTTGCCACTCGGTGTGTATAATAATTTTCTTTGCAGAAAACATTATGAAATAAACTTCACTGAGTCCATATCATTTGTGTAAATAAGACTTGAGCTTCAGTTGATATATTTCTTTAGTCACATAAATTATATCGCAGATGAAAATAGGACACAAGTTTAGCCAACAAAATTTGATTTTAGGGATTTTTATTCCAACCACTGAGCACAGATGCACCCTTAAATCTGGTATTGTCAAAATGATGTCTAGAGCCCAGCTGGTGTGGCTCAGTGGATTGAGAGTTATCCCATGGACTGAGAGGTCCCGGTTTGATCCCTGGTCAGGGCGCATGCCCAAGTTTCAGGCTTGATCCCCAGTAGGGGGCGTGCAGGAGGCAGCCAATTGATGTTTCTCTCTCACATCGATGTTTCTATCTCTCTCTCCCTTCCCCTCTCTCTAAAAAAATCAATAAAAACATATTTTTTTAAAATGACTTCTAGAGCTGCTGTAGACCACAACATATAAGAGCCCAAGGACTAAGTCAACAAGTAGAGGGAAGATATGGAGAAAATCAGAGTCTGATAATACATTCTTTGAGCCCTGTCCCACTATACCTGAAGTCAAATATTCTCAGTTTACATGTGATAATGAATTTCTGTGTTGTTGTTGTTGTTTTTTGTTTAATTAATTAATTTATTTTTTATTATAGATGTCCCTCTTTTTCCCCCCATTGACACCCTCCTCCCTGCTCCAATAGCCCCCCCCCCATAGCCCCCCCCCCACCCCTTCACTGCACTGTTGTCTGTGTCCATTGGTTATGCATATATGCATATAAGTTCTTTGGTTTATCTCTTCCCAACCCCCCATTCCCCTTCCCTCTGAGGTTTGTCAGTCTGTTCCCTACTTCCATGTCTCTGGATCTCTTGTGTTCATCATCAGCTTATTTTGTTCATTATATTCCATAAATAAGTGAGAGTGAATTTCTTGATTGCTATCTTGGATTGAGGTGGTTTTTTTTTTTGTCACTTGTAACCAGAAGAAACCTGGCTGATACTATCCTTCTGAAAACTCTTTATTGCTGTATAAACACACACAAAGCTGTCTGTGGTCATCTTTGCGGCCACACTGTGAGAGTCCGTCTGAGAATGAAGCGGGCACAGAGCAGGGCAGAGAGACGGTGTTCTACAGAGTATCTGACGCCTGACCCAGCCTTGCCCGCCAGACGCACTCTACACTTCCGTCTCACCGACCCACTCAGTTCTCTTATTTGCTTAAACAAATTTGATTTGGATTTCTCTTTAGCGCAGAAAATCTTGATTGATATAGAAACTAATTTGGTCTCTCTACAACAATGAGCACCGAGCAAAGGTACTCTCAGCGAAGAAACCCGGTGCTCTGATTTGTGTGCTGAAGACGCAGGTGGGACACGCGGGAGGGTAAGGTCACCGCCGGCGGGCTTTCGCTCTTGGCTTGCTGAGGTCTTGCTGCCTAAGGGCAGGAGAATCGTGCAGGCTTTTCTAAAACAGTACGCGGCATTGTTACATTTTGACATGGCACACATTGCAACATGAGCCCAATTCACAGCAAAACTCTGTGGCTCCAAGGTTATCATTGTCCCAATACCACTGGCCCTTAGAAATGTCACAGGGGCGCCCGTGCTTTCAGAGTAAAAACATCAATCATCCATGCGGTAATGCAGGATTAATTCACACTTTCAAAAGCATCTGGTCCTGACAAAGTGTGTGTCTTCCGAGGACGACTTCTTGTTTGAAGCTCAACCCCAGCAAAGCTTAGTGAGATCAATACATGTCCCAAAGCACTGAGGACTCACTTGTCTCTTTTATGTTCTCCTTTGCGCGGTGACAAAAACAAATCTAAGCATTTGGAACAGTTATCTCTACGTAGAAACAGTTTGGGATGGTCCTGTTGGTGAATGCCTTAAATAGGTAAGCTTTATATGCCCAGAAGAAGAAAGAGCTTTCATTTAAAGGATCAGATACTAAGAGTGGGGCCAGAATCAGAAAAATCCATTGATTTAAAAAAATCTTCAAAGAAAACTTTGGGGAGAAAAAAGTCTCAGACTATGGATGCGCTATGACTTCTAATAAGGGGGCATAAATAGGTCTTGAACGCATTTAAGAATTTGTATTAGTCACTCAAAATGCAAAATCAGTCAAGTTATTGTTTGAAATAACTTGTTCTTTAACTAAATTGACCATTTAATTCAACCAGATACATAATATGTGTGTGCATGCGTGTGTTAGCACACTAGTACATGGGCAGGTGTTGGTCGAACAATTCTCTGAAGATAGTTTTCAAAACCTTGAAAAGTTTACAAAATCCCTTTGAAAGGTCACATAAATCTTTCTTTCATTTTGGAGTCATTTAGGGACACATTTTACTTTATCCACTTCAGATTTTTTGCTTTAGCAAATATAGATAAATAATTTTTCTACAAAAGAAATAAAATAGTTTTGGGTTTCTTTCTTTTTTTTTCATGTGTTCTTTCATGCTCATGGTAGTTCACCAGGACTGGGATAGACATGTGCACTCCTGAAGGAAATCTATGTGTAAGGTACTGGAGACCATGTCCTCTTAACGTTCAATTCAGAGTCTATGCTCATCTGCCACGTAGGTCATTAGCAATCTATATAATAAACCATATTGTGAGGAAAGGGGGAGAAGAGTAGTTGATTCAGACAAACTATGTTGTTGGGAATGAATTAATAGCTGTATTTAATCTTTGGAGGATTTTATTTTTTCAGGCCAATTAGACTTTGAGCTCAATCCTTTAAATTCTTTAGTGATTATTATTCTCATTCAAACTCTATTATTCTATGCCTTTTGTTATATAGAAAGAACAGGCTGAACTCTTCTTTATGATGCTTTCTATATGAGGGACTAGAGAGTTATTAAAACTGTCCCTAAATTTAAATAAAACTGAGAAGAGAGTTTTATTTATTTATTTTGCAAGGTGGTGGTGTTTAGGTGTCTGAGTTTGGGGGAATTTCAACCCTTTAACTTATCCGTGACTGGCAGTGAGCCTCAGAGATTTGCTCATTACGCACCATGAATAGCAACGTCCCCTGGTTATGGCAATCAGTGTCCATCAGTTGGAGAACCAAGCAGATGTAATGACTGATGAATCACATTTTATGATGCAAATGGCCTGGGAGGGATTGTATCCTGTATATCCCAGATCCTTTCTCCTTTTAAACATCTCATTTCAATGTCTTGCATGTAACATTTTAAAAGTTATTTTTACTATTTTTGTTTCCTTGCAGAAAAGCCTTATTGTATAGGTAAAGAAGCTTGCAGGACCAAATCACAAAAGAAATTTAGTTCTAAAAAGAAAATGAGGAATCTTATAGAGAAATTTACCATTAGTTTGAAAGAAAGAAAAAAACACAGACTATTTCACTAGACTACATCACCCAGGTCTTCAAAGATGAAAAGAAGTTCTTTGAATGCAGCTTTAGTAACTAAATTAATATTTTAAAGGCTTATAATGTGTGTAACCTCCAGCTATTATGAGAAACGACCCTTATGAGCCTGTCAGATGTGCAGGAAATCGATGAACTAACAGTACAGAGGAGAATGGTATAGCAGATTGACTTTTTTTTTCATTTAAAATAATGAGGAAAAAACTGTTTCTTTTCTATTTTGTTGAAGTATCTTGATGCTGTTGATTCTTTGATAAGAAATCTGTTGTGGTGTTTTTTGTTTGTTTCATGAGAAAAGTTCAAAGCACAAAATGTACAAAGAGCAGTGCTGTCATCCCTGTATATTCTCCCAGAATCGGTATATCTCAGTGCACAATTTAACATGATCACCCTTGGGCAGCAAACATTTTAGGTTGTTTCAAAATACTCAACTACTCCGCAGGTCCTCAGATAACCAATCTCTTTCTCTTTCCTTTTTTTTTTTCTTTTTTTTTTTTTTGGTACATGCCCCTAGCGGGAACCGAACCCAGGACTCCCTGGTCTGCAGGCCGATGCTCCAACCACTGAGCCAAACCAGCCAGGGCTCTCTTTCCCTTTTTATTCTCCCATTTTTATCGTCTTACAGACATATACTTGTGAAAAGCTCATTGGTATTAAACTTCTTCGTCCTTACCCTCATTTTCTCCTTTGATAAACCATCTTTTCACCAGTTTAAAGTTATCTTTCCTCTGACATAAAATAGGCTATTCTAAAACTGAAAAACTTGCTCCTTTGTGTTTTGACTATATGGGTACCAAAATTTCACCATCTGCCCCCTACACTTTTCCAGAATTTATTACGCTATAGTTATTTCCATCAATTCTCTCTTTTGCCCATAGGAATCTGCAGCACCTGAGATTTTCTATGTGAGTTACAGATGTGCTGTCTCCCCTCCTAGACTCTCCTACCCCTTGCCTGATATGTGACTTCAATATCCAGCTCCTCCCAGAATGAGCAGCATATTTTCATATCCTCTGATAACATAGTCAAGTTAATTGAGAACTGAAATATGATAATGCTCACCACTTTTATAACTAAAAATCTCTTTGTCTGATTTCACTATTAATACTATGAGCTCATCCAATCTCAGATTCTTCATAATTTGGACTCTGTTTATAGTCTAGCCAGAAGTGAACCTTACCACACCCACCTCATTTATTAGCAATTGGAGGAGCAAATGCCTGATATCTAAGAACTGTAAAGTCATTGCATACCCGACTTTCTATGGCATCACCTGATTGAGGTTTTATTTGCATGCTTAGCCCAACCTACAGGAGCTGACTCCAGCTGCCCTCACTAGATGCATTCCAGAGCAAGGGCCTATTTTTCTTCTTCACTGACTCTCAGTCAGTGTACATCTAAGTATCTATTTAAAATTTTGTTTTCGCTTGGTGTGGAAAATGGTGGCAGAGTGAATGGAAGCTACACAGACCATCTCCAAGGACCAAACTGGAATTACAACTAAAATAAAGACAAATCATTGGAAAAAAACAACTGAAAAGCATCTGGAACAAACCCATAAAACCAGGGAGAGAAAGAAGATGCCAAATCGAGCCTGGTAGGAAGTGCAGAGGAGTGTGAGGGTGGGCTGGGAGCCCATTGAGAGCAGCGGAGAGCTGTATTACCTGAGTTCATTTCCCACTGAGAAAGTGGGGGGTTTTAAAAAGCACCAAATCAGCTACAGCCACTCACCTTGGACTCTAGCAGAGGGAGGGCAGACTGGATTGGAACTGTGTGGAGAGAGTCTGACGCTCATAGCTAAAGAGAGAGCTGGACGGGAGGACACTGGGAGTTTTGTGCTGAGTCATTCCCTCACAGGACAGTAACCATCTTACTCAAAGATCCCCTTCTCAGGAATCCAACACCACCAGGCCAGTCTAGAGAAATGCAAATTGAGGCTCATTACCATGGAGTCTGATAGCAAGCAAATGCCCCACCCACTGGAAATCCTCTTACACCTGAGGGATGTTTCATTCAGCTGAGGGCTACAAATTGAGGCTCATCAAGTAACTGAGACTAATAACCTCCAGGCAAAAAGCTGGAGGATAGCTTAACCTTTCCTTGGCTTGCCAATCTACCCAGGAAAGTAAGAGTTGACAGTGGTGTTTAATGTGGGTACTCCCACACTCATCCAAACCCAGTAGAGAGAGCCACAACCAGTGAAACACCAACACCCACAGGGAAAATTTGGCAAGCTCCAAAACCCACTGAGACAGCCAAAATGGTAAAACAAAAAAACAAATCTCAAATGAAAGAACAAGATAATTCTGCAGGAGAAGAAGTAAGTGACATAGAATTAAACAAGATATCAGAGGGAGAGATCAGAGTAATAATCATGAGGAAGCTCAACAGCATGAGCAAAGATATAGAAACATTGAAAACTGGAAATGAAGAATGAGATAGAAGAAATAAAGAACACATTGGAAGGAATAACCAGCAGAGCAGAGGAAGCTGAGGACCAGATCAGTGAATTAGAAGACAGGGTAGAAAAAATCACCCAATCAGAAAACTAAAAAAGAGAAAAAACAATTTAAAAACAGGCAGACATCCTAAGAGATCTGTGGGACAAAATGAAATGTAACAACATCTGCATCATAGGAGTGCCAGAAGAAGAAGAAAATGAGCAAGCGTTAGAGAATATATTTGAAGAAATAGTAACAGAAAAGTTCCCTAGCTTGGTGAAGAAAAAGGCAATCAAGTTCAAGAATCACAGAGAGCCCCAAGTAAAAAAACCCAAAGAGGCCCACACCAAGACACATAATAATTAAAATGCCAAAAATTAAAGACAAAGAGAACCCTAAAGGCAGCAAGAGATAACCAACAGATTACCTAAAAAGGAACCCCTATAAGGCTTTAGCTGACTTCTCAACGGAAACAATACAGGCCAGAAGGGAATGGTATGAAGTAATCACGGTAATGAAAACAAGGATCTGAATTAAAGACTACTCTATCCAGCAAGGCTATCATTCAAAATAGAAGGTGAAATAAAGAGCAAAAAAAAAAAAAAAAAAGGCTAAGGGAATATATTAGCACCAAACCAGCACTACAAGAAATGTTAAAAGGACTGCTGTAATAATAAGAAGAAATAGGAAGAGAAAGATAACCATAATGAACAAAAATGGCAAAAAATAAGTACATATCAATAATAACCTTAAGTGTAAGTGGATTAAATGCTCAGATAAAAAGACACAGAGTAGCTGAATGGATAATAAAGCCTAATTTATATATATGATGTTTACAAGAGACACACCTGACAACAAAAGACTCAGATAGGTTGAAAGTAAAGGGATGGAAAAAAATCTTCCAAGCAAATGGAAAGGAAAATAAAAGCTTGAGTAGCAATACTCATATCCGATAAAATAGACTTCAAAATGAAGGCCATAACTAGAGACAAAGAAGGCTACTACATAATATTGAAAGGATTTATCCAAAAGAAAGATATAACCTTGGTAAACATATATGCACCCACTATAGGAGCACCAAAATATATTTAAAAACCTCTGGAGGACTTCAAAGGAGAAATCAACAACAATACAATCATAGCCGGGGACTTCAACACCCCACTGACATCACTGGATAGATTCTCTAGACAAAAAATTAGCAAGGAAATGGAGACTCCAAATGATGCACTAGATCAAATGGATTTAATAGATATCTACAGAGCATCACACCCCAAAAACTGCAGAATACACATTCTTCTCCAGTGCACATGGGACAGTCTCAAAGATAGACCACATGTTAACACACAAACTAAGTCTCTACAAGTTCAAGAAGTTTGAAATCATATCAAGCATCTTCTCAGATCACAATGGCTTGAAACTAGAAATCAGTTACAATAAAAACACTCAAAAGCATTCAAACATATGGAGGCTAAATAGCATGTTATTAAACAATGAATGGGTTACCAAGGAGATCAAGGAAGAAATTAAAAACTTCCTGGAAACCAATGAAAATGAACAACACAACACCACAAAACCTATGGAACTCAGTGAAAGCAGTTCTGAGAGGGAAGTTCAAAGCACTACAGGCCTACCTCAAGAAACAAGAAAAATTTCTAATTGACTATCTAACCTCACAACTTAAAGAACCATAAAGTAAACAAAAAGAAAAACCCAGAACAAGTAGAAGGAAAGAAATAGTAAAGATCAGAGCAGAAATAAGCAACATAGAGACTAAAAAAACAATTCAAAAGATCAATGAAACAAAGAGCTGGTTCTTTGAAAAGATAAATAAGATTGATAAACCCTTAGCTGGACTCACCAAGAAACAAAGAGAGAGGATCCAAATGAACTAAATCAGAAATGAAAGAAAAGAAGTAACAACTGACACCACAGAAATACAAATGATCATTACAAAATACTGTGAACAATTATATGCCAACAAATTAGACACTCTAGGCAAAAAGGACAAATTTGTAGAATTACACTGTCTCCCAACACTGAACCGGGAAGAGATAGAAAACTTGAACAGACCAATAACAACTAAGGAAATTGAAGATGTAATTAAGAAACTCCCAGCAAACAAAAGCCTGGGCCTGGACAGCTTCATGGGGAAGTTTTACCGAACATTCAAAGAAGAACTAACAACACCCATTCTCCTTAAACTATTCCAAAAAATTCAAGAAGAAGTAAGATTTCCTAATTTGTTTTATGAAGCCAGCATAATTCTAATTTCAAAACCAGATAAAGACACTACAATGAAAGAAAACTACAGGCCAATACCCCTGATGAACATAGATGCCAAAATCCTTAACAAAATATTAGCAAATTGGATCAGGCAATACATTAAAAAAATTATTCACCATGATCAAGTAGGTTTCATCTCAGGGATGCAAGGCTGTACAATATTCACAAATCAATAAATGTGATATACCACACAAACAAAATGAAAGATTAAAACCATGTGATCATATTAATAGATGCTGAAAAAGTATTCAACAAGATCCAGCACCCATTTCTGATAAACACACTCAGCATTGTGGGAATAGAGGGTTCATATCTCGACGTAATAAAGGCCATATATGAAAAACCTACAGCCAACATCATACTCAATGGGCAAAACCTAAAAGCATTTCCCTTAAGAACAGGAACAAGACAAGGATGCCCACTTTCACCACTCTTATTTAACATAGTACTGGAAGTCTTAGCCACAGCAATTAGACATGAAGAAAGAATAAAAGGAATCCAAATTGGAAAGGAGGAAGTGAAACTGTCATTATTTGCAGATGATATGATATTGTACATAGAAAACCCTAAAGACTCCATCAAAAATTTACTAGACTTAATAAATGAATTTGGCAAAGTAGCAGGATACAAAATTAGAGTCAAGAAATCAATTGCATTCTTATACACCAACAATGAACTCACTGAAAGAGAAACTAAAAAAAAATCCCATTTACCATTGCAGCAAAAAAACTAAGATACCTAGAAATAAACTTAACCAAAAATGTAAAGAACCTATTCCCAGAAAACTACAGCACATTGGAAAAGAAATAGAGGAAGATATAAAAAAGTGGAAGCATATACCTTGATGATGGATTGGAAGAATTAATATCATTAAAATGTCTGTACTACCCAAAGCAATCTGTAGATTCAATGCAATCCCCATCAAAATACCAATGACATATTTCACGGAAATGGAACAAATACTCCAAAAGTTCATATGGAACCAAGAAAGACCCCGAATAGCCACAGAAATCTTGAAAAAGAAGAACAAAGTAGGAGAGATCACAATACCAGATATCAGGTTATACTACAAAGCCATTGTAATCAAAACAGCCTGATACTGGTTTAAGAACAGGCATATAGATCAATGGAACAGAACAGAGAACCCAGAAATTGACCCAAGACATTATGCTCAATTAATATTTGACAAAGGTGACAAGAGCATACAATGGAGTAAAGACAGCCTCTTTAATAAATGGTGCTGGGAAAATTGGACAGCTACATGCAAAAAAATGAAACTAGACCACCAACTTACACCATACACAAAAATAAACTCAAAATGGATAAAATACTTAAATGTGACGCGTGAATTCATAAAAATCCTAGAAGAAAATATAGGCAACAAAATTTCAGACATCACATGCAGCAGAATTTTCACTGATACAACGCCTAAGGCAAGAGAAACGAAGGAAAATATAAATACATGGGCCTACATCGAACTAAAACACTTCTGCACAAAAAACAACAACAACAACAACAAAAAACAAGCATCAGAATGGAAAGAGAACCCACTATATGGGAGAGCATAATTGCCAATGATACATCAGATAAGGGGTAAATTTACAAAATATAGAGTACTCATACAACTCAACAAAAGGAAGACAAAGAATCCATAGACATCACTCCAAATAGGACATATAATTAGCTAAGAGTCATATGAAAAAAAATGCTCAATGTCACTAATCATCAGAGAGATGCAAATTAAAACAACTATGAAGTATCACCTCACACCTGCCAGAATGGCTTTCATCAATAAATCATCAAACAACAAGTGCTGGCGGAGAAAAGGGGACCCTAGCACACTGCTGGTGGGAATGCAGACTAGTGCAGCCACTATGGAAAACAATATGGTGTTTCCTCAAAAAATTAAAAATTGAACTGCCATTTGACCCAGAGATCCCACTTCTAATAATATATCCTAAGAAGCCTGAAATACCAATCAGAAACAATATATGTACCCCTATGTTCATAACAGCACTATTTACAATAGCTAAGATCTGGAAATAGCCCAAGTGTCCATCAATAGATGAGTGGATAAAAATCTGTCATACATATGCACAATGGAATACTATGCAGCTATAAGAGAGAAAGATCTCTTATCCACTGAGGCGACATGGAGGGACCTGGAGAGTATTATGCTAAGCAAAATAAGCCAATCAGAGAAAGACAAATATGACAGGATCTCACTGATTTGTGGAATATAAGGAACAAAATAAGCTGATGAACAAAATAGGCCCAGAGACATAGAAGTAGGGTACAGACTGACAAACCTTATGAGAGGGGAGTAGAGGGAAGTGAAGAGATAAACCGAAGAACTTATATGCGTGTATGCGTAACCAATGAACAAAGACAACAATGCTGGGGAGAGGGGCAGGATCAGGAGGAGGGTGTCAGTTGGGGAAAAAGGAGAATCATCTGTAACAAAAATAAATTAATAAAAGATATATATATATATATATATATATATATATATATATATATATATATATATATAAAATATTTTTTTGTTTTCTTGCCTGGCCAGCGTGGCTCAGTGGGTTGATTATCGTCCCATGGACTGAGAGGTCTCAGTTCCATTCCTGGTCAGGGCACATGTTCGGGTTGTGGGTTTGATCTCCCATAGGGGGCATGCAGGAGGCAGCCTATTGATGTTTTTCTCTGACATCAATGTTTCTCTCTCTCTCTCCCTTCCTCTCTCTCTCTAAAAAAAATAATAAAAAACATATTTTTAAAATAAATAAATAGAATTTTTAAAAGATTTAACTATTTTCCTTGAGCTACTTCCATTATTTCAGCAAGCAGACCTTACCCTTTTAGTTCTACAAATTCCAAATATTAGATAATCATAATCATGAAATTGAATGTCTGCAGTGTTTTTCTCCACAAATATCTGAATTGATCATACATATTCTAAACTGGGAGATAGGAGGTCTTTTAACAGATTTAAACATGCTTTTAGTCTCTGGCACGTGGTTGTGCATTGTGGACAATGATGTGTTTGGTTGCTTTCAGTCGGGGGCACTAATTTCCCTTCATCATTGGTTTGTTCCAGTTGTAATCCAAAGACCAAGCGCTCCTTTCGTCTGAGTAAAAATAGTCACTGTAATTTTCTGAATATTGAGCCAACATTGACCTGTACACAAGGGATGGATGATGCCGCTTAAGAACATACTAGGAGGGGCTTTAAAGTTCTTCTCCTCCACTTTATTTTTCTCTCACCATTCTTCTATTGGTTGGTTTCCCACAATATCTACTTCCATGGAACCCATTCTGGACTGGAAAGGGAAGGGAAGGCTAGCTACCAGCCTTCATACCAGCCATCATTCAGGTCTGCATAGCCTGGCATTATTGTGGGCAACAGAGGAAAGTTGTGTTGCTTTAAATATGAATTTGTATGGGATCAGAAATATCCTAATAATAATGGATACTCTGTTTGAGATCCAGGGCACAGTGGGCGTGAGGGTGCTGAAACAGAGGAAGAAGCGAGAGCAGCCCCGGGAGGACCCAATGAGGGAGAAAGGTTTGTGAAACTGAGCCTGGAAAAAGCAGAAAGAACTCAGGATAGGAACCGCCTGGTCTGTGAGGTAGAGCTCAGTCAGGGCAAGGATCTCACACAAGGCCAAAAGATCCAACGTGAGAACACCTGGAAGGAGAGACCGCCAAAATGGAATCTCAGTGGCTTCTGAGAACCGATTTTTAAGTTAAATCCAGCCAATCTAAGTTCAGTCATAAAACTTCTTATTTTTTTCCCTAAGGATCAACGTCTGATGGGAAAAGATCAAACCATGCAGAGATAAAGATCTGAAGCAAGTCCTGACGGGGAAACAGTCTTAGGTATTGATTTGAGCAAAGACTGTCACTAGGTATCATACCTATAATTTTTCTACCTGGATGTGAGTTCCAGTGTGAGTTGAGGTACTGTAGGTATAATATAAGAGCCCATGAACTCAAAATGGTGAGTGAAGTATAGAATGGATAAACCTCAGATCTTTAAGAGTGTGAAAATCCAGACCATTATTTCACAGTCTTAAGAATTCTCCTTTTTATGACTTGGGTTAGCAACAAAAGCTATGGAGATCTCACTAACCAACGTGGATTAGTTAATCAGATTAGCATTTTTTTACTTAAAAACCAATAACAAGGCACAGCATACCTTGAAGTGTGTTGAGGACAAGGATAAACAAGTTAGATGCATACATGAGCACAAGACAGGGCAGTGGCCTGAGGACCTGGGGAAACTAAGGACAGGGTTAGCGAAGGATGGCTTCCTGAGACAGTTTCCTGAAATCGCTCTCACGAGAACTACATGAAAGTATGATTACAAATACAAGGACTCTCTCACTGATTTTGTTTTGTAAAGACAAATGCTTTTCAGCCATGGCACAGTTTTAAGAAGACAAACTGCTGCCAACGGGAAGTAGAAGAGTCACCGTAAGAAAAGCGTTTCTGCAGCAAACAGCATGTCTGTTGTTTGTGGGCGCTTTACTGGCTGTGAATTTCACCTTTGGCTTTGAACAGAATGTTTATTTGCACTATCCCCATTGCTTTCATGCTTACATGAGATATAAATACTGAGGTATCCTGTATTATGCAACCAGTAAAATAGCAACTTCAGTTGATGCAGAGAGAAACCATCCCAGTGTGGCTGGGGGTTACACGTTTCAGAAGCTCATCAGAAAATCAGCTGAATCTATGGCTCAAAAGCTGATGGGTGAGAATATGTGAGCAGGAGCTTCCTGGGGGTCTGGTATAATTTTGTTGCCTTGACATCTTCAATGCTGTCCTTCGACCTTCAGGATTACTGGTGTTGGTTGTTTTGGCTTCTGTGACCAGTAATAGAAAAGGACCACATGGAAAGCTAGCTGTATTTATGTACACATCCTGTCCAGACAGAATTTCCCTTGATAGAGAGTCTGGGAAGAAAGCCTACTTTGGAAGATTTAAAGACTAATTACTGAAAGCAAAAGGGTTCAGTGCTCCTCAGGAGAACAGAAATGTCACAAGTGATATAAACCACTCCCATCTTCGAAAATTTCTAATCTATCATCTCACATAGTAAAAATGAAGAGGAAGCTCACTGCAAACCAGAGTCATGAGACAGCTTTCTGGAGACAATGGCAATGCGCACTCATATTTCCTCTCCCCAACCCAGACACTTGCTGCAATAATGAAAAGAATAGTATGCTGCCACGAAAAATATTGTAAAAGTTCTATATGTAGTGACATGAAAAAATATTCAAAGATAGTTTAATATCCCAGTTTTAAAAATAAATATGTGTAAGTATAATAAATATGTAAGTTAATAAATATGTAAATATGTGTATACAGTTAACAAATCAGTTAATAAATACATTAGTATATGTATAGAAGACACAGAACTATAGCAGTCACATTGGGATTTGAGATGTTCATTAAAAATTTCTTCTATGTAAATTTATGTTTAGTCTCACAAGTCATATGTGGAAAAATTTTTATGAAATTAGGTGCTGTATGGACATAAAAGAAACCATGGAAGCCATTCCTTACCACCCACCCTCCCCTCCTCACCTTCACTTTCTAGGTGACTCTTCCTGGAAATGTTTGGATGGTTCGCAACAACAACTTTAGTCTTATAACCAGAAAAAATAAATATTAAAAATAGTAAATAATCAAAGAAATAGAATTGTCAAATAAAATTTCTATCAGAATTAGAAACTATGGAAGAGATCTATTCACTGGCAGAAATTCAAAGGAATTTTGGTTCTGTATATTACTACTAAGACAAAACCAAGAAAAGATTTATCTCACCGGCACTCCAACACACATAAGAAGAAGTCTGGAAAGTAAAGGGGAAAAAATCTGGACAAGTCGTCCGTAACATTTGCGAAGGCAGCAGCAGCGAGTGACGGTGAGGCCGTGGGCAGGTCAGCAGTCAGTG
This sequence comes from Tadarida brasiliensis, assembly GCA_030848825.1. Lineage (NCBI taxonomy): Eukaryota > Metazoa > Chordata > Mammalia > Chiroptera > Molossidae > Tadarida > Tadarida brasiliensis. Next base: position 12,967,238 of record CM061273.1, on the reverse strand, counting down.
GTGAGTGGTTATCTAGAAAACCGACCTGCACTGGAATCCATATGTCCTGCTGAGTGAACGCTGCCTGCTTTTTAGTTCAGACAGTCCAGCTGGACAAATTATACAGCCAGAGAGGAGGCTCTATCTTGATGACAGTGAGGTGATAAGGCTTTTTGATGTATTTGTTGATCGTTTGCATTTCTTCTGTGAATTGTCTGAAGAGAATTAAATGTCCCTTTTGCAGTTAGCTGGGACATTGTCTCCCTTTGTGACAGCTACTTCCCCATCCTCAGGAGCTACTGGGACTCTGAACCGGTTGGAGCCCACTTTAATAACCACAGGCGCTTCACTCTCCCCTCCTCCACATCTAAATCGCAAAAGGGTCCCATGTGATTCATGATAGAAGCTATCTCAACCTCCAGTATCGGAGAAGCATAGATTTATTTCCCTCTCTAAATCTCAGCGGAGAGAGAAAAACCAATTGTCATAGGAAGCAACTGAAATGGAAACCTGTCTGAGAGATCTAATCAAATGGCCTTTGAGAGAATCCCTAATTTATCTCTAGTTTTCAAAGGGGTGTTATATCTCTAAGACTAAAACAAGTCATCTTGATGTGGCAGTGACCTCACGTGGTGCTCATCAAATATGTCCTGTGTTTCCCAGGCTGAGGCTCGTGGCTGGCCAGTGAGCAGAAGTGGTGTGCTCAGTACCGAAGAGCCAGACATTCTCTGCCTCGTCACTTGGCCCTCTGCAGTCACATGTTTGTATAGGAGAACGCAAGATGGAAGCAGTCTGGGATATCTGAATCTGCTATGGAAAGAACCACCCTGGAGAGTCTCCTGAGCACACCAGACTTTGCTTGAGCAATAAGTAAAACTTAAGCCATTGAAATTTTGAAGTTTATAAACTTGAAGCATAGTTTATCCATGACTATATAACAGACCCCCAGTTATTAATTATATATTTTATAATACATAAAATTACCAAAATTGAAGACATAAAGGAACAATAAGAGGACAAATGAAAGAAAATGTATTTGAGCTCAGAGGGTAAACTAATTCCCAGGGAAAAGTAACAGGTCCAAATTCAGTCACATTCATATTTAGTTTTTAAAATAATTTTGAATATAAAACAAGGGAGGAAGTCAACAATGAAAGCAAACAGAAACACATTGTCTAGAGGAAAATTTGGTTTGACATAAAAGCTCTCTTCTATGATACTAAATAGAATAATATTTAGAGTTTTGAGAAAAAGAAAGTGTAACTGAGAGCTTGTGAACAGCCAAACTACAATTAGTATGAGAACAGCAGAAACATAGTCTGGGACAAGTAACAGAAAACATACAATACATAGTTCTTAGTTTTTCTGAAAATTGTGTTTAACACATGGGAATGCTAAGGTTCAAATATGTCCCCCATACACTGAACATACAATAATCATAGTGGGTATGGCAATGTAGCCTCTCTACCACTCTATTACCAGAGTTGACCACAATTCTTAGCTTATATTAAATGCTCAGTAAATATTTGCTGAGTTAAATACTCAAAATGCTTAAAATTACTGAGAAATATATTGGAACTAAAAACCAACAGACAAAACTTGGTGTATAAACAATGATGATGAGTAACAAAATCAGTGAAATAATAAAACCTTTAACAGGGGTTTTAATATGATTATAAAATTGCACAAGTCTTGAAGTTATGTGATTGGTTATAATGTTACGAGCATATTTTTTATTTGAAAATTTCAGAATTATTCATTGAAACTAGGGAATGTTGGGAATAGTAAGTGAGGGATGACAAGTTAGATACTCTATATCTCATCTTCACAAGGGGAAGTAAGTGGTTACTGTCACTGTCATTATATTGCTATGTAGAGGGAAATAGGTGTTGCTACTAGTGAAAATAGAATAAAGACATAATGTAAAATTTTACAATCTCTAAAGAAAAAAGACCCCCCCAAAAATGGTTTATATAAAAAGGCAGTAAAAACTATTACCCGAAAATTGACCCAAGACATTATGCTCAATTAATATTTGACAAAGGTGGCAAGAGCATACAATGGAGTAAAGACAGCCTCTTTAATAAATGGTGTTGGGAAAATTGGACAGCTACATGCAAAAAAATGAAACTAGAACACCAACTTACACCATACATAAGAATAAACTCAAAATGGATAAAAGACTTAAATGTGACTCATAAATCCATAAAAATCCTAGAAGAAAATGTAGGCAACAAAATTTCAGACATCACACACAGCAGAATTTTCACTGATACATCACCTAAGGCAACAGAAATATAGGAAAAAATGAACACACAGGACTATATCAAACTAAAAAGCTTCTGCACAGCAAAAGAAACAGCTATCAAAATAGAAAGAAAACCCACTATATGGGAGAGCATAATTGACAATGATACATCAGATAATGGGTTAATCTCCAAAATATATAGAGTGCTCATACAACTCAACAAAAGGAAGACAAAGAACCCAATTAAAAAATGAGCAGAGGACCTAAATAGACACCTCTCCAAAAAGGACATACAAATGGCCAAGAGACATATGAAGAAATGCTCAATGTCACTAATCATCAGAGAGATACAAATTAAAACAACAATGAGGTATCACCTCACACCTGTCAGAATGGCCGCCATCAACAAATCATCAAACAACAAGTGTTGGTGAGGGTGTGGAGAAAAGGGGACTCTAGTATACTGCTGGTGGGAATGCAGACTGGTACAGCCACTATGGAAAACAGTATGGTGTTTTCTCAAAAAATTAAAAATTGATCTGCCATTTGACCTAGTGACCCCACTTCTAGGAATATATCCTAAGAAACCTGAAACACCAATCAGAAAGAATATATGTACCCCTATGTTCATAGCAGCACTATTTACAATCGCTAAGATCTGGAAACAGCCCAAGTGTCCATCAATAGATCAGTGGATAAAAAAGATGTGGTACATTTATACAATGGAATACTATGCAGCTGTAAGAAAGAAAGATTTCTTATCCTTTGAGATGACATGGAGGGACCTGGAGAGTATTATGCTAAGTGAAATAAGCCAATCAGAGAAAGACAAATACCACATGATCTCACTTATTTGTGGAATATAATGAACAAGGTGGGCTGATGAACGAAATAAACCCAGAGACATAGAAAGGAGTATGGTTCAGACTGACAAAACTCAGAGGAGGGGGTGAGGGGGGATGGATGAGATGAACCAAAGAACTTATATGCAGGTATGCATAACCAATGGACATAGACAACAATGCTGGTGGTGTGGGGGGGGGGGGAGCTGGATGAGGAGGAGGGTGTCTAGGGGGGAAAAGGAAAAACATCTGTAACAAAAATAAATTAATAAAAATTGAAAAAAATAGATAGATAGACAGATAGATACAAATCCAAAAGAAGATGAAAGAAGTCTTTTAAAATTGTTATAACCAGTGAGAATGAGTTAAACTCTTTATCTAAAAGTCAACTTTATTGAAATAAAATTACATGCATAAAACATACAATCAAAATATTTTTAGAAAATTTGCAGTGTTGTGCAATTTTAGAACATTTCCATATCTATCACAAGCCCTGTCTTGCCCATTTCTAATCATTCTCCATTACCAACCCAGCCCAGGAAACCATGAATCTACTTTTTGTCTTTTTTCTTCTGCCTTTTCTGAATATTTGCGTTAAACCCTTGAGTAAAAGAATCTCATGTTGTTTTTAAACAGAACATGTTATGTTTAACACAACTAAATCAAAATGGGTTTGGTTAAAAATAAAGCTAGAAAAATATAAGTTATAATGCTAGGAAAGTATTAATTAAAAAGAAATCAGATCAAACATGGAGGGACCTTAAATGTGGTTTACTAAGTTAAAAAAAAAAGGTATTCTGAAATGTCTACACAATGTATAATTTCAACTATATGACATTCTAGAAAAGACAAAACTATGGAGATAGTAAAAAGATTAGTGGTTGCCAGAGGTTGAGGAAGAGAAAGGAGGGAGGAATGAGTAGGTGGAGCACAGACAATTTTAGGGCAGTGAAATATTCTGTATGATATTATAATGATGGATTTATATCATTATACATTTGTCCAAACTTAAAGAATGTATAACACCAAGAATGAACGCTAATGTAAACTATGAACATTGGATGATTATGATGTGCCAATGGAGCTTTATCAATTTTAATAAAGCACCACTCTGGCAGGGAATGTTGGTAATGGGAGAGCCTATGCATGTGTGCAAGCAGGAGGTATAAGGAAAAGTCTGTACCTTCTCCTCAATTTTGCTGTGAACTAAAAAATTACTCTGAAAAAATAGCCTTAAAAATGATCCAAATGTAGAAATATGAATATTATATAAAATAGAATTCAAGCCCATTGAATGATTCAAGGTTGAAATATGATCCAGTTTTCACTTGAAGTAAATACTTTTGGAGATCTTCTGAAACATTTTTCCACCAGATAAAAAGACACAGAGAAAAATATGGGCTTCACATCTCCTTTCTTTCTCTCAGATGTCATTTCTGCATGTGACCCTTGGAACTGTGGACAACCATATTAAGAACATGAGGGAAACCAACATGATGCCTAAGGCAGACTGTAAAAACAGAACATGTATCCACAATTAATTGTTTAGTCACTGAATTAAATAATTCTGGAGCTAAGGTCCCTCTTTAAAAGATAATTCTCCATCGATTTCATCCATTTAACTCAAGATTTTGTTGCTGCAATTAATAGCTTCTTAACATTGGACTTACTACAAGTACACAAAGATTTTAAATCAATCATGTCAAAAATACTTAAATAGCTGAGCTAAAGAAAATCAGAAAAGGATGCATAAAAAAAAGTATCAGTAAAAAGGTAAACATAAAAGAGATAAAGATTATAAAGACATAATAATTTTAAACATGAATCTGAAATTGAAAAGTACAATAACTGAAATGAAAAAATTCAACAAAGGGATTCTATATCAGATATCAGCAGGCAGAAGAAAGACTCAGCAAACTTGAAGATAGCACAATGAATTGATCCATGCTGAAGAGCAGAAAGAAAAAATAAAGGAACAATGAACAGAGCCTAAGGAACCTTTAGGATACCATCATGCATACTAACATATACATTGTAGAAGTTCCAGGGGAAGAGAGTATTAGAAAGGGGAAGAAAAAATATTTAAAAAAATAATGACCAAAAACTTCCCAAATTTGATGAAATATATGAATTTACACATCAAAGAAGCATAACAAACTCCAAGTAGGATAAATTCAATGAAATCTACACCAGCACATATTATAATCAAACTGTCAAAAGATGAAGACAAAAAAAGAATCTTAAAATCAGCAAGAGAGAAGTTATTTATCATATATAAATATTCTCAGTAAGATCAACAGCCAATTTCATATCAGAAACCACAGCCAGAAGGCAGTGGGATGACATATTGAAAATATTGAAAGAAAGAAAGTAAACCAAGAATTCTACATCAAGTAAAACTATCCTTTAAAAATAAAGGAGAAATAAAGACATTGCCAAAAAAGTAAAAGCTGAGGGAGTTTGTCACAAGGAGGCGTGCTTTACAAGAAATGCTAAAGGGATTTCTTCAGGCTGAAATTAAAAGGACATTATACAGTAATATGAAGTCATATGAAGAAATAAAGAACTTTGGTAAAGGTAACTATATAGGTAAAAAATAAAGTCAATACTATTACATTTTTAGTTTGTAATTAAAAGTGTTATATATCATGACCAAGAGGGATTTACACCAGAAATGCGAGGATAGTTCAACAAAAGAAAATTAATCAATGGACTACACTACAATAATGAAACAACAACAATAAATTAAATTATAATTCAACTGACATAGCTAGAGTATTTAACAAAATCCAATGTCTTTCATGATAAAAACACTCAAAACTAGGAATGAAAGGGAACTTCTTCAACATGATCAAAGTTATGTATTTAAAAACAAAACAAAACAAAAAAACGGACATATTCAATGATGAAAGACTAATAGCTTTCCCCTAAGATCAGAAACAAGGTAGTAAAGTGGAAAAGAATTCTCAATTCCCATTTTCACCACTGCTATTCAACATTGTACTGGAAGGTCTAGCCAGAGCAATTAGACAAGAGAAATAAAAAAAGAGAGAGAGAAAGAAGTAGCAGGCATTCAAATGAGAAGACTATGTATAGAGAACTCTAAAGGAATATACACACACACACCACACACACACACACACACACAAACTACAAGACTAATCAACAAATTCAGAAAAGTTTCAAGATCAACATAAAAACATAAATTTGTTTCAATATATCTGAATGAACAACATGAAAATATTGTTCAACAAATAAAAAACAATTCTACTTACAATAATATACGAAAAATAAAATTCCTATAAATAAATTCAACCAAAGAGGTAGACTTTTATACCAAAGACTACAGATGTTGCTAAAAGAAATGAAAGAAGGCTAAATAAATAAAAAGGCATCTGTGTTTATGAATTGGAATATTTCATATTGTTATGGGAACATAACCCAAAGCAATCTATGGTTTAATGCAATCTCTATCAAAATTCTAATGATCTTTTTTTACAGATGTGGAAAAGTCAATCCTCAAATTCATATGTAACTGCAAAAGGCCTCAAATAGACAAAACAGTCTTAAAAAAAAAGAACTCATACTTTCTGATTCAAAACTTACTACAAAACAACAGCAATCAAAACAGTGTGGTACTGGCATAAGGCTAGACATAGAGACCAATGGAATAAAATTGAGAGTCCAGAAGTAAACTCATACATCCATAGCCAACTGATTTTCCACAAAAGTGCCAAGACTGAGCAACAAAAGAAAAAATAAATAAATTGGACTTTATCAAAGTTAAAAACGTTTGTGCCTCAGAGGACTTTATCGAGAAAGTGAGAAGACAACCTACAGAATGAGTGAAATATTTAGAAAGCAGATGTCGATAAGAGTCTAGCATCAAGAAATCATAAGGAATTCTTCCAACACAACAAGGAAAAAGATAAACCATCCAATTTAAAAACGCACAAATGATTTGAATGGAAATTTCTACAAAGAAGATATACAAATGGCCAACGAGCATGTGAAAAGATGCTCAACACCATTAGTCACCAGGGAAATAAAAATGAAAACCACAATGAGATGCCACTTACATCCACTAGAATGAATATAACAACAAAACATAAATAAATAAATAAATAAATAAATAAATAAATAAATAAATAAAATCCAGTGTTGGTGAGGACATAGAAAAATAGGAATTCTCATACAATGCTGGTAGAAATGCAAAATGGTTCGGCCACTGAGGAAAACAGTTTGGCAGTTCCTCACAAGGTTAAACAGAACAAACATATGAGCCAGTAATTTCATTCCTACCTGTATACCCCAGAGAACTGAAAAGAAGTACTCAAACAAACACTTGCACAGAAATGTTTGTGACATCACTATTCACAATAGTGGGATAAAAATGCCAAAACCTAGGTTCATTAAGAGATGAATAAATACATAATTATATATTATTTCTGTGGCCATAAAAAGGAATGAAATGCTGATATATTCCACATCATGAATCTTGAAAACATTATGTTAAGTGAAAGAAGCCAGACACAAAAGGTCACATATTATATGATTTCATTTAGATGAAATATCCAGAATAGATAAATCCATAGAAATAGAATCAGATTGGTGATTGCCAGGATCTTGTGGGCGGGGTAGCAGTGAGGATTAACTGCTTAATGCATATGGGATTTTATTTGGGAGTGATGAAAATATTTTGGAACTAGATAGAGGTTGTGGATGTGCAATATTTTGAATGTACTATATGTCACTGAATTGTTCTCTACAACAGTTAAATCTGTTATGTAAAATTTCCCTTGATTAAGCAAAACAAACCAAACATCCCCTAAAATCTTGTACTCAATAATCTATAATTCTTATCTTCCACAAATTCTCCAAAATACTACGAGTCCTCACTACTGCTGTTGCAAATCTTCAGAAGTGATTCCTGGAATCCAAGTCCTGTGGAGACTAATGCATGATGGGAGATTAGAGTGAACCACCAAGATTCGAGTATGAATGCTAATGAGGTAAAGCCTTTACTGAGCTAATTTTTTTTCCCTCGCTGAGACATGTGGAAAAACAGAAATGTACCCTCCGAGTTCTTTATCTGCTTTTCTTGTACTCGGGGGAGAGTTCTCATTACATTGGATTTGAAGAGATAAAACGAATAACAGAAAGAAAAAAATGAGAGGCTGACGCGGATGGATACTTTTTTGAAATAAGTCAACACATCCCAAACTTTTAGGCACTTTCCATTCCTATTGGGTGAGTGCCAGAGTAGAATTTGATAATTAAAAGATGAAGAAAATCATAAAACAAAACATTTTCTCACAGCCAGTGATGTCATACTTCCTTGAAATTCTGCCTCAGCAGATCAAAGATAGACAAAGGAGTGGGCAGGACAGCGTGGGGAGAGACTGAATAAATGCACTCTTGAAAGCCACAAGTATCCTCTTTCCCTGCCTCTCAGGCCAGAGCCTTCCATTTGGAATATAAATGTTTTGAAAACTGTCGATAATTACAAATGTAAAGCAGAGAAAAGAGCTTTCTTCACAGCAGGGTTTCTTATCTGCACTGACCTATGGGCTCCTTCGGTGGGGACGCGGCCCCAAGTCTCAGCACTTTAGAAAAGAATATGCTAAAATGGGGGTGGGTGTGGATGAGGGGAGGCTGCAGTGTGTGGGGACGGTTTAACATGCAAATGCCCCAACTTTCTTTTAGGTGGAGGATCAAGGTTTGGCTATTTTCAACTTCTTTTCCACTCCCCCTCTCTTCCCATCCCAGCTGAGTTTCGAGAGCACTGTAGATGTGACAAGGGCTTTGTGTAGGGAATTCAGGCGAATGAAAGGGCCAAGGAGACCCAGTTGAGGGAACAAACTTTTGGGGGTCAGTGGGGTCAGCTTGGAATAAATGTGTGGCATTGTCCTTATTAAGGACATGCTCTCAGCAGGGTGTCCTGAGCCGGCACACAACGTGCTGGCTGTTTATTCAACACTGAAATACCTAGAGACGCCTCGGGAGAACGGGAACTCCGCAGCAAAGGCCGCACCTTCCAGCATCGGAACATTCTCCAGAAGCACAAAGACCTGCTTTTTTCTAATTACACAGGCACAGCGCCTGTGCATAACCCAAAATTAATTGATTAATTAACCAGTGCATTAAAAGAAGAGTTTCTCTTAGCATTTTTTTTTCTTGTTTTTCTCTCTCTCTCTCTCTCACTTTTTTCCCTTCCACACATGCACAATCCAGGTCATTGAAAGCCTAAGATAGAAACAGTTTCTTAACAGTGTTTGAAAACAGCCTTTGTTTCCATGGAAGTGGCACAGGCCCTGTGTAGTTTCCTTCCAGAAAACATTTACCTCCTCAGAGGGATGTGTGTGTGTGAAGATGAAATGAGGAAAGTGCTTAACACAGTCTGAGTGCACAGTTAGAGCTAGCTGAATACGAGTTGTCGGTATGCCTCTCTCTTGTGTTGCTCAGCCTGGAAGAGCTGGAGGAGAAAGATGGGAAGGCACAGTAGAGACTGTCCCTGCTGAGGCAGAAATCAGATTAGCAAGGAAGGGGGAGGGGTGGGGCTAAGATCACAGCTGAGAATTCAATCCTTTAGGCAAGTGAAAGGTGGAGAAGGGGCATGTCCAAAACCTGAAATAAAGAGTGGCTGGAAAGTTCAAAATACGAAGTAAATTTCCCTATAGGATCTCCCATTCTAAATGTTTAAAAAGCCTTGTGCATTGGCTCAGATCTGTCTTGGGGCAACAAGACTAAGATACGTGAATTATTAAAGAATGCAAGTGCTAAGTTAAGTTTTACAGGCAATCAGAATTTCAGGGAATCAGAGGAGAAGATGGATAAGATTACCACATGAACATTCTTCCAAAACAAGTAACAGCAAAATAAAGAAAGAATGTCAATAGACGTTCAACGAAAGGAGCGATTCACATGGTCTGGGGTCAGGAAGTAGCACCTGAGAGGAGGTGGTTATGGATGGAGACAATCAGGTGGGCAGGAAGGAATGGGGTGATACATGGGAGATTTAGTGTTGACCGTGAGTGTGAGATATCAAGGTCTCAGGAAATTGAATTTGGGGGTAGAGTACGTAATAGTTTGCCATGTGAAGAGTATGTGAGCAGGGAGACTAGCAGAGAATGTATGGCTATAACCCATATGCAAAGTGGTTGTGACGATGGTGGTGGTGGCGGTGATGCAGTGTGTGCGGATGTGTGTGTATGGAGTAAGGAGATTAAAGTGATCCCAGTGAAATTTCAAGAAAATACCTGAGACAAGGTGGCTGGCTGGAACTAGAGATTAGAGAAAAAGGAAGAGGCAAAAATATAACTTTATTTTTAAAGTTATATTAGCCGAAGAAAAGTAGAATTTGGGGAAAGTTCCCATATTGATAGTAAAGAAGATTTAAATTTAACTCACGTGGGATTTTAGGTAAGGAATGCTGGACAGATGGTATTGCACAGAAGAGGAATCTATTACATTGAAGGAGAGGAAAAATATCAAGGTTAGGGTAATCAGAATAAAATGAATTATTGTCAATTTAGAGAAATATTATAAGTTAACAAAAAGACTTCCTGGAAAAGTCAAAATAAAAAGGAGGAAGCTGCAAAGTGTTTCTATTCTTGAGACCCTGGAGTGAGAATACCCAAGAACAGAGTTGGAATGTGAACATTTGGGGCTCAGTGCTCTGCTCAGGGCCCACTGTCTGCGCACCCCTCCAGGCTCCTCGTGTAACATGGCTCCCTCGTTATGATGATGAGAAGGGCCACATGCAGGTGTGATAAAGAGCCAAGACCTCAATAACAGTCCAACTTATTTCACCTTGGGGGAAGATTTGGGACAAATTATAGGAAACATTTATATTACATACTAAAGATGAGACTATGTGGAGGAGAACTGACTTTTCTGCATAGAAGGGGATAAATTGGTCCTATTTGTTCAGATATGTGATGGGTTTTTACTGACCTCATATTTGCTGTTGATTTTAGTTATGGTCACTCTAAGTCATACATTCATATACTTTTTTGTATCCACATTACTTCATTTGATGCCACCACTACATAGAGCAAAAGCCCTAGAAAGGAGAGTGAGCAAGTCACCCTAAAGAGCCATGCTATGAGTAGCTAGAAGTATGGAAAAGGGGCCCGAGTCAAAGGCTAGGTCTGCTGCCCCCAGAGGACAGAAACTGAGTCTGATCCACCATGACATCTCTAGAACCTAGAACAGAGCACAGACATAGAAGATGCTCAATAAGTGAGCAAGTGAAAGTTTAAAATTGGGACATTGGCTCCTAAATGAGCAATATAGAGAGAAAGCATGTTGCCAGGCTGCCACTTCTAAGGCAACATGTACATTGCACTAAGGGATGATTTGAAGATATCCATGTGGCTGAATCCTAACCCGGAGTCACACACAAACTGTTTCCAGTCCTAGGAAGACTGTGTAGAGCAGCCTACACTCACTCCCAGGGCTGGTGGGGTTGAGGTGGTGTGGGGAAGTACTGAGGTAGGACATAGAAGGCAATCTAGCATATGACGTTGGGTGTGCCTGTTGCAGCCACCTCTGTCCACTATGCTGGGTCAAACAAATAGGTTCCTGCCATTAGTGAATTAAAAAAAAAAAATACCGTGTTAGCTATGCTGCTTACCTTCACCCCCCTACCCCTGTAATTCCCTTGCCTTGGCATAAATTATTTCAGCTATTTAGCAAACATTAATTGTACTATGATGGGTCAGTAATAGAGTGTTAGTGATGTAACACAAATAAGATGCGGAGCTCTGTCTATTGTCTACAAACTAGTAGACAGGTGGTAAGTGCTCTGGCTTAAAGAATCATAGGCTGCTACAGGGAGGCATAGAACAGGCAGCCATGAGAGTCACTCTTGCATCCTTCCTCTCACCATTTTTATCTCTGTATCTTGGAAGTATGCTGATGCTGAGATAATGGTGATATCATTTTCCCGTCAGTATGACAGGGGTGCCAGAGAACAACAGATTTGGCCAGTGTCCTCTTCAGAGGAAAGGTGAAGGCAAAGGACTGTAGAGCTAAAAATTCCTTGCTCTGAATAACCCCCCCTTTGCTGAAAACCCAGAGAGTAAAGCAGCATCACAATTTACAGGGTAACCTTCTGCTAACAATACAGCTGCTGGGGCTCGGCCAAGTCCCAGCATGGCTGCCCAGCCAAGCCCATGATTAATGATGTCATTGCTAGCAAGATGAGACCCCAATTGAATAAGCTTTGGCTTTTAACAAAAGCCTTGACTAAGCAGTAAACTAACCAGAGGGGTGACCAACTGTAGTGTGTTCCAAAGAGAGAATCAAAAAAGAACACCCATCCAGGGTGGTGGGCAGAAGCAGAATCTGATAGGAGAGAAATGACACCATTGTTTGGAGATATTCAAGGCTGTTTCCTTCACTGTAGATGGAAAGTACATAGCTGGAGCAGTTTCATTTTTCAGATGCAGAAGTCTCTGAAGTTAAAGGGCTCACTCTTGGACCAGGTAAGTGGGTGGTAAACCAGGACTAGATCCAGGGCAGTCTGCACTTTGCCACACAATTTTCATAAAGCTCAGTAAGGTCTTACATCCAGACAACAGCAACCATTTCCACAGTCTGCAAACTCATCAGAGGCATTGGTAACTTTCAGCATCTCCATTCATCATTGGTTACTGAGTTTCATCCAGGAAGATTTATTTTTTTCAAGGGGGAATCAGGAGTACAATACTTCCTAAGTTCTCTCATATTGGAGAAAGACTACTTGCCACTTTCATTCTTGAACAATATAGCTGGGTATAATATTGTTAGATTATACTTACTTCTCTTAGACTTGTAGACATTGCTCCATTTTCTTAGTGTTGAATGTTATTTGTGGAGAACTCTGAGTCCAGCATGACATTATTCTGCTTTACAGATGGCATGATATTTTTTCCTAGATACATTTCTCTTACATGTCTTTTTTTAGCACTGACTTTTCATATCATAACCTGAATTTGTCTACTACTGATTGCATATGTTAATTTTTTAATTGAAGCGATTTCTTTAGCTGCAGATTCAAATCTTTATTTAAATGAAATGTCCATTTATTTTGTTCTTACATATATTTTCCATTCCATTACTTGGGTTATTTACTTCAGGAATAGTAAAAGTTATCCCTTTAACTCAAGTAAGAGGGACAGGTCCTTTTTAGTGTTCAAATGCTTTCCTAGATATCAAGTTACTCACTCACAGTAAGTCAATAATTGGAATACTCTCTCTTCAGACCTCTCCAGAACCTTGCACAAATTGCTGGGGGTAAGTGTCTCTGCCCCGGGGGAGTCCAGGAGGCAGACTTGTTCTCAATATAAGGAGTGGTAAGCCTTATCTAGCAAAGGAAGAAACTGTTTTTAAGAAGTGATAAAGTCTTCATCCACCTGTCTATGATCTTACAATGGAAAGTTGAACTCGGTGATCACAATGATTCCTTCCACTCTGTGGCCCTATGAAGAACAGCGTCAAGTGAATCCTTGCCATTTCAGTCCTTGGTAAGGGGTGGGCTGCAGGGCTGGGGGTAGTCATCTGCCTTCCTCTTGGTCATGGCTGCCCCCCAGTGAACCTCCTGTTCTGAATCTGTGTCTTGTGATTGATGTCAGAAACAAATAAAAAACAAGAAAGCCAGGGCTGATATGACAGAAGCCATTTTTTAGTTACTTCTGCTAAGAACGAGATAGTGTTCTGACAAGTCAAAAAAAAATTAGACAATGGAAGTTATAAAACATTTTCTCTTTCTTTCTTTTCCTCCAATGCCAATTATAAACTGTAAGACTGTTGAGATCACAAAACAGTATTGACCTTTTCTACCACTCTATTACCAGGATCCAGCATTGGGCTTGACCTCCAGTCTAAACACCTAATATTTGCTAAATAAACAAATAAAAGAAGTAATAAACTGAACTAATGAATTTTCAAGCTAGAAAATAAAGAAATGCATTATCTCCTATTTCCACGAAGCCTGCATTGCCAACATCTTAACCAGTCTGCAGACTTACATTTGGATGACTCGTATGTTTTTGTTTGTTTAAGTAAGTGTGAGAGCGCTAGTAACCCCTTAAGATTCTTTGACTTCATAAAAGCCCCTAAAGAAGCAGTGTTTGCAGAGAGAGACGCTCTGGTTCAGGGCAGTGCAGTGTGGGGAAGACCATGGAGTATGAGGGTGGACTGGTCCAAGTTTGAATCATGGCGTTACCAACTAGGTGGCCTTTGATATATACTTAAAACTTCTCTGAGGTTTCGTGTTGTTACCTGCAAAGTGGTGAACTACTTTGTAGCATAGTTATGAGAATTAGGAAAAGCTTTTTAGAGGAAGCGTTTAGGATGGCACGTAGCATAGGTTGGGTTATTGTTGTGGAACAGAGGAGGGGAGGGCATTAATTTTGATGCCTGGAAAGTTATGTGCAGTAGAATTTCTTTCTTTATTCACCCTCCCAAACTGCTCCCTGATACCTACTTTAGCCACACTCGTGGTACCATAGATAGAGAGAAGGAAATCGCTCACTCTCCCAAATGACACAACATTGGGTTTGAAGAAGGATGAGGGGGATTTATTAGCCTTGCCGTCCAAAAGGAGCTGATTTAGATCCTGATTGTGCTGGCTTTAAGGAACGGGAAGATTTCATCTTACACACCTTTGGTGTTTCAAGACATTCCACAGTTCCATGAGCCTGATTGATTAAGTTGCCTTGTTCATCCCTGTAAAGCCAATTTACAAAGTCCAACATCTCCAAAGTCCAATACCCCAATACACTGCCCACAGCTATGCCCTCGATGTGACTTGCCCCGCAAAGTGTTATGCTGGAATCGATCTCGGCGAGGGAACCATTGGGCCCTGAGGGAGAGTCAGCCAAGGCAGGTGATTTATGCTCATTAAATAGTCAGAACAGACTGCCTGGTATGGAGGAGAAGGCTAGTCCAGCTCACAGCCATCCAGACCTTAGGATTGACACCAAATGCAACTCAAGCTTGCTGAAAGAAAAGACACCTCCAACAATCATGAATATGTAATCCCCACTAAAAAGAAACTGGCTCTGCCCAGCTGGTGTGGCTCAGCAGATTGAGCGTTGTCCCATGGACTGAGAGGTCCCGATTGGATTCCAGATCAGGGCACCTGCCAGGGTTGCGGGTTCGATCCCCAGTAGAGGGCATGCAGGAGGGAGCTGATCGATGTTTCTCTCTTAGATCGATGTTTCTAGCTCTCTCTCCCTTCTTCTCTCTCTAAAAAATGTATTTAAAAAAGAAAGAAAGAAAGAAAGAGGCTCTGTCTGACAGGTATAAGGAAAGTTTCCTGAACACAATGACATTTCCCTGCAGTTTCTTTTGAGCGCCTGTCATGAGCCAGAGACTATCCAAAGGGCGGGGATAATATAGTGAACATGGCAGAAAAAGTCTCTGCTTTCATGAAACACAAATTCTAGTAATAGGAGGGGGCAGAGAGACCAAAATAAATACAAAATCAAGAGCATTACCAATAGGTTATAAGTGTGATGCAAATAATGCAAAATGGTGGGATAAAGAGGGATTGGGCGAACGCTTAGATCCCCTTGTCAAGGGTGGCTTTGCGGGCCAAGAGCTGAGACTTGGAAGAGAAAGATCAGAAGGAAAGAACTTCCAGGCAAAAAGAGCAGCTAGTGCGAAGGTTTTAGGACAGGGATGAGCGTGGAGTTCTGATGGCTGACTGGTGTCCAAGGGGAAAGCCCAGGAAGACGGTGGCAGCATAGAAATCTGTGAGTAGGGACCAGATCAGGTAGCACTGGTGAACCTTGGTCAGACGTGAATTTCTCTTTTAAAATCTTACCTCCCAGAGGTGGCCTGAGGTGGAGAACAGTGGAAAATAATAACTCAGAAGGAAGGCATAGGCATGCTGAGAATCAAAATGTTAAGATGGTCTACATAAAATAGAGCCAGCCCTGCTAAACTCCAGATCGGAATTTAATCCGTGTCTATGAATGAAGTGCTACCGAACCTTCCGAAAATTTGCATAAATTAATCTCATTGCCCCAGTGGCTCTGCTCCTACAAGCTGGGTTTATTCAGGTATGTTTACAGGGATTTCCCGATTAGAAGCGTTGGTAAGTGGGCATGGGGAATGGTCAGCAGCCGTGTTTTGATACTTGTTCTTCTCTTAACTGATTGCCCAAGGCCTTTGCCTGATCAAGGATCGATATATCGACCAGTGTGTGCTAAATGATCCGCAAAGCCCCGGCTAACAGTCTGGGGTGATATGATTTCATGACATCTGGTGGAAGCTCATATGAATTGTGTTTAAAAAATTAAACACTTTGATCTCTTCACAGAAGAAGCCTTATTAATAGCTGAGAATGTCACGCACCAGTGACGAACCAGGTGAACGCCGTGGCCAGGACGGACGGTGCCCGGCATGGAATGCATTCCAATCCTTTGGTACTAGGAAAGCCCTCCTTTTCTCTTTCATACAACCGCCAAATCCCCAACGCTACTTCCAAATCTTTCAGAAAGGCATTCTCTTTTCCACAGTGCAAGACAATTGTAAAATGAGGAGAAAATGGATTACACCATTCTGCTTCTAATTTGGCAGCTGGAAAGTAAAAGGTAATAAAATGCCTGAACCCATTATGGAAGTTGCCGAGACTATTGCTGATGGTTAGGCGCCCTCTACTGGTAGCCTGAACAGCAAATCATCAAAAGTTGAGAGATTTTTAAAATTTTTATTCAGAGATGTCTGCTTCTTAAGGTGACCTAGAATGCAAATATTTGTCTTCAAGGACTTCCCAGAGGTAAACAAGCTTACACCAGGCCATACCTCATTCAAGAGAAACCCTTTTGTGCCTTTACAAATACTGGAGATTGTCTTAGAACATTTTTAATAGAAGTGAACAACAGAAAGAGCATCCTGGGCTCAGAGACTGAAAATACTGTTTTTAGAACCTTTTTAGATAGAATGATAACATCCATTAAAGATAAAATCTTATTAAAATTTTTAAAATATTCATTAAAAAATTATGGACTTTAGGGTTGTACGGAAGAAAAGGAAGTTAGCATTCCCATAGTAGAAATGGAACCATCTTAGTGACCCAGGTACACGTACGTGGTTAAGGAATTACCACCTGCTCAGTGGCTTTGAACTGTGCCTGGAATGTGGTGTTGGGTGGTGGGTTAGAGGACAGGATGTAATCAAACCTACCTTTGAACCCTGGTTCTGCTACTTACTGGAGAAGTCACTTAAAGCCCCTGATGTTCCTTTATGTGACACTCTCTTAAGTGTTCAAACACAGTATACAGATTAAGTCCACTAAATGCAATCGCATGTCATCAGAATCATTGCACTTATTGATAGGGACACAGAAGAATGTAAAAGTACTACAGAGTAGATTGCAGAGTTTGTGTTTATGGAGTGGCCACTGAATTGAGCACTTAGAACAATGAATTAGACAAAAACCTTGCCCTCTAGGATCAAAGTCTAAGAGAAAGGATAAGGTATATAGACAACTATGATGAGGCACAAAGTGATGTGAAAAATACATATGACCAATGGGAGTTCTCAAAAGAGAAATGAGCTCCAGTTCTGAGGAATCAAGAAAGGCTTTTCTTCTGGCATTAGATTATTTCTATGATTTCTGAGCTTTCATGAGCCCTAGAGATAAGAGTCAGACTATTTTAATAATTCTGTTACAGAGCTTGGGAAGAATTGGTAATAATGATATAAAAAACCCAAAGAAATGAAAAGTCAATTATAAACTCAGAAAAAAATGTATAAGAAGGAAAGTATATTTGTAGTATACTACTTGGGTCAGTAATGAGTAATACTTACATTATTATGATAACATAAGCTTAACCTGGTAAACTAACCAAAAAGTATGATTTAATTATATTGGAAGAGAAAAAGGACAGTAAGTATATATGTGTATATAAGGTAACTAAATGTTTAGTTTCAAAAAATGTTAACAGATAATGGATATAATTACTATATTAAGAAATGTAGATGAGTGGGTAAAAAGCTGTGATGCATTTACACAATGGAACACTATGCAGCTGTAAAAATAAAGGATCTCTTACTCTTTGAGATGACATGGAGGGACCTGGAGAGTATTATGCTAAGTGAAATAAGCCAGTCAGAGAAAGACAAGTACCACGTGATTTCACTTATTTATGGAACATCATGAACAAAATAATCTGTCGACCAAAATAGATCCAGAGTCATGGAAGTAGGGAACAGACTGACAAACCTCAGAGGGAAGGGGTTGGGGGTGGGAAGAGATAAACCAAAGAACGTATATGCATATATGCACAACCAATGGACACAGACATTAGATTGGGGAAGGCAGGAAGGAGGGTGGAAGCAGGGAGGAGGGGGTCAATGGGGGAAAAAAGGTGACATCTGCAATACTTTCAACAATAAAACAGGAAATATAGCCCTATAAACAGAATATTTGGTCATATGGAGGATTAGACTAAAAGAGTCAGCTGAAAGTTGAAAGCATTGTCCTGAGGGCCAGACTCAGGGAAGGTGTGGTACTGAGGACTGCAAGCTATTTAACTTTTAAAACATCTATGTGCATTTAGCTAAATGAATATTTAATGAAAAAGAAGAGGGAGATGGTGGAGTAGATACCTGTTTGTTGGTTGGTTTTGTCTGTCCATCTTCCCACACTTACTTTGGGAATGTAACCTTTGTTTTCTCGACACATTTTTACTTCTCTGCTTTTAAACACATGGTTTCTATAGGAGGTTACATTTCCTCACATACCTGTATTCCCTGGCTGCAGTTCATTGGTCCAGATTTAGAAAGGAAAGAGAGAGAGGGTTAGGGAGGAGGGAGGGTTCAATAAAGATGCAGATGTGTGTTTGTGTGTACACGTGCATGTATGTGGGTGAGAGGAGACAGAGAGAGACATCAGAATGGCACACAAAAACAGAGAAGGAAGAACAAGTTGAGCGATGTTGAAATCCCTGGTTCCATTGATTCCCGAGGACCAGTTATCATTGCCTTTCCAGCAAGTTGGTTATACACTTTATTTCAAGTAGACAGCCTCATACAATCTTTATGCTTCCTTTTCCCACAGTTAGTTTGAGAGTGTTTGTCCATGTTCTTTCCTGCACAGGACAGTGGCCAATCTCCTTTTCTAAACTGGCATCTGAGTAGTAGCCCCTGTGCAGCCGCTCATATCTCAGGACACACGACTGATGGTGGTTTCAATGTGATCTTTCCTGTGACCAGCAGACACTTTCCTATTTGGTACTGAGGGGAATCCGTGCATTACACGGCAGGTGAAGATGAGCTGAGAAGAGGCTCTGTATGGGGACAAAGAGACTCTGGAAAGTAGGAAGCTGTACCATCATCAATCCAGGATCAGTGCAAACTGAAGCTGCAGGCAGCTGTATGCGTGGTCCACAGACATTCTTCCTGAGGCACAAGAAGTACAGTTGTCCCCTTCTCTTCCTCTCCAACTCACCTCCTGTCTTTCTTTTCTCTTTTTAAAAATATGTTTTTATGGATCTTTTAGAGAGAGAGGAAGAGGGAGAGAGATAGAAACATCGATGTGAGAGAGAAACATCCATTGGCTGCCTCCTGCACACCCCCTCCTGGGGATCGAGCCCGAAGCCTGGGCCTGTGCCCTGACCTCTTGGTGCATGGGATGATGCTCAACCCACTGAGGCACACCGGCCCGGTTCTTTCTTTTCTTATTTAACTGAGGTAACATTGGCTAATGGCATATATAAGTTTCAGATATACAACGTTGTAATTCAGTATTTGCGTACTCCATAATGTGCTCACCACCAAAAGTTTAGTTCCCACCGTTTGCCACTCTGCATTGACCTCCTTCACTCACTGCGTCTCCCACATGCTCAACCCAGCCTCTCCAGTAACTGCCATACTGTCGTCCATATCTATGAGTTTGTTTTGTTTTGTTTGTTCATTTCTTTCTTGTTTGTTGGTTTTATATTCCATATACGCGTGAAATCTTTTTTTTTTGTCCTTTCAGTCTAACTTATTTCAGCTAGAATTATACTCACAATATTTCATCTTTTCTATGGCTGAGTAATATTGCAGTGTAGACACAGTTGCCCCTTGAACAATGTGGGGGTCAGGGCCGTCGACTGTGCAGGCAAAGATCCATGTATAACTTTTGACTCCCCCAAAACGTAACCACACCAGTTGTCTCTCAGTATTCACAGGGATTGTCTCCAGGACAGCGCAGATACAAAAATCCACAAATGCTCAAGTCCCCCACATAAAATGGTGAAAATTAATGCTCACAGTTGGTCCTTTGCATTACCAGACTCCCAACCTCAGATCATAAACAGTGCAGGTAATCACTGAAAAAAATGTGTGTATACGTGGACCTGCAAAGTTCAGAATGGAGTTGTTCAAGGGTTAACTGTATATACCACATCTTCTTTATCCAATTCAATGTGTACTTGGGCTGTTTTGATCATAGGGGTGCATATATTTTTTTCAGATTAGTGCTTTTATATTCTTCAGATACATACCCAGAAGTGGAATAGCTAGATTATATGGACGTCCTTAATTTTTTGAGGAACCTCCACCCTGGCTGAACCAATTTATAATCCATTTTCCCCAGGAAGACATACAGATGGCCAACAGGCACATGAAAGATGTTCAATATCACTAATCACTGGGGTCGGAAAAGGCAAGTCAAAACCACAATGAGATATCACCTCACACCTATTAGAATGGCTACTATCAAAAAGTCAAGAAATTACAAGTGTTGGGGCGAATGTGGAGAAAAGGGAACCTCCCGCCTTTGTAAAATCTCTTTGGAAATTAAATCTGTGTAAGCATTGGGCATAAAGAGGCAGGCATGACTGGCTATGTTGCAACATGTTCTAAGAGGAAGAGCCTAGCTAAGAAAAGAATGGGCGGGGGTGGGGCACAGAGATGGGAAGAGCCTGGGGCTGTCAAATCTCCAAATTCTGTTTCTTCATGAGGTTCAGAGATCGAGCTAGCTGCGCAGGGAAAAGATGTCAAATGTGTAGAATAGAGCAGCTCTGCATGAAAACCTGCTAAAAATTATGCTTTGGGGAGTCGGAATAAAAGAGGAGAGACATAATTGATGCTGAAAAAGAGATTAAATCCATGCAGGGGATGCAGAAGGCAAGGCCCACAGGAAATGATGAGAGAGGAAATGACAGATATGGAAGACCGTGAGTGAAGATCCAAGGGAGCAAAGGCTGGAATCAATGAATCATAAGCAATTATCAAAGAAAAAAACACACAAATCAAGCCTCAATTCTCCAGAGTTAAAAATGTCTTGAGACAGATTGCAAGTTCCCATGCTGTCCTAGGCAAAGCAGTATGAATATGTTCATTTATCCTGGGGTAATGTTTAAGTCAAACAGGTTATGTATGAACGCAGAAGTAAATGGGCTGGGCTCTAGGTCTGGTCCGCAGCACTAGCCACAAGACAATGGAACGACGCCCGCAGAGCTCCGAGCAAACACTATTGAGATGTGTTGTCTTTTAGAAATGAAAGCAATAAAAGATATTTTTATTAGATGAGAACTTGAGAAAGATCCATGAAAAACAAGCATTTGAAAATTGTTTCCAACTAACTGGGGATACTAAAAATACTGCAAGCTCAGAACGAGAGTCATCTCAAAAAATGTGATGAGATTCAGCACTAAAATTGGGGAAGTGTGGACCACATTTACCTCTCCTGGAAAGATGTAAATCTGCATGTAAAAATGAATCTAAAATCAAAACATCTGTTCCTTTAAAAAAATAATGTAAAATTCATGATTATATGAAAAACAATCTGAGTTTACAACGTCAGCTAATATTAACAAAGACGGAGAAATGTAAGGAGAAGGGAGAGTGGAGGATTGTGTACTCAAAAGATCATTTCCTTCTTGACTCTGAGAATTAGTTCATGTAAAGAAAAAGAGGGCTTTTGAAATATTAAAAGATAAACATCAAAGAAAGTAAAGGCAAAGAAAACATGGTCCATAGAGCAAATAGGAGTAGCAAATGAAACAACATAAAACAATATTTAAAAAGTATAAAACTATATGTCAGAACATGAAATAGACCTTTTGTGCTAATAAACGTTGATGTTAAGCACCTCTCTTAAAAGGCAATAACTCTCAAGCTGTTTTCCCAGAATCTAGCCAATTACTGTCTATAAAAGAACACTCAAAACAAAGGTATACAGAATGTTGAAAGTAAAATAGTATTGGACAAAGATACATTGGGCCAATTCAAACAGAAGGAAGGGGGATTGCAAGCATACATATCAAACACCAACCTTCAGACAAAAACATTGCAGGGAGCAAAAGTTCACTTCTTTTGATGAATGGCACAAACATTTATGAGATTAATAAAATAGCAAGACAAATTTAGCAAAAGCTCTAAAAATGGGCACATAGTAATACTTACATAATTAAAATATTTCTCTACTCAGAACAAGTCAAACAAGCAGAAATTAAATGCATATATAGAAATAACAAGATTTATTCAATAAGATACCACTGACACCTCTTACAAATGAACAATGAAACGTGATATTTAGTATCTATAGAATACAGTTGTTTTAGTCGAATATTTTAGGTCACAAAACACATCTCAAATTCTAAAAATAAAAAACGGTACAGCCTTCTCTCTTATTCCCTTTTTAGACCAGAATAAAATAAAACTAAAAATGATCAAAGTGTTAAGCCATAGAAATAGACATATAAAAAATATTCTTCTAAATAAATTAGGAATAAAAATAATCCATTCCACAATTACAAAATATAGATATAACGGGACTATTACCCTTTACATCTCTGAGACCGAAAAAAAAATGATGTCAGTTGCAATATGTCTATCTTATGTAGAAAAATGATTGGTAGGAAAGATGTCAGTGTAAGAGTAAGGAGCTTTTGGCATGTTTATTTTGTTTGCATATGTGAATTTGTTCCTATGCTTTTCTACATGGAATGGATACTTGGTAGAGAACCATATATTTAATTTTTGAAGTTGAAAAACTGTTTTGGGGGGGATTTCAACCTCTCATATCATCTTTTTTTTTTATCCTCATCCAAGGACATTTTTACATTTATCTTCAGATAGAGCAGGAGGGAGAGAGGAAGGAAGAGAGGGAGAGAAACAGCGATGTGAGAGAGATACATGGAGTGGTTGCCACTCACACAACCTCAACCTGGGCCGGGGACAAACTGCAACCAAGGTACGTGCCCTTAGTGGGAACCAAACCCGGGACTCTCGGGTCCGCAGGCCGACGTTCTAACTGCTAAGCCAAACCGGCCAGGGCTCATATCATCTTTAAGGTGAAAGATAGTATTTTTAGAGAAGACACACCCCTCTAGCAGTACAGATTTGAAGCAAATATATAACCAATTCTCCTGGAATCAGTGAACTAACCTAAATTCACGTGCTTCACACTGAGCAATGTTTAAAGTTCTGTTTAACAAAGCAAATTTTTTAGGGACAAGATTAACCTAGAATTGGAGGTTTATTTTTTCCTTAAATTGAATTTAAATTGTGCTGTGCCTAAAATGTTTTGTTTGTTCTTGAGAGATGGATTTATGTTCTCATCCAGACCTGTTGGAAGGCAGACTATGGAAGGACAGGCTTCTCCTGCTAGAGCAGAGTTTCTCAGTCTTTGTGCTATGGACATTTTGGACCAAGTAATTCATTCTTGGGAGCAGGGCGGATGGTGGTGTTCTGTGCACTGAAGGATATTTAGTAGGATCCCTGACCTCTACCCACTAGATTCCAGCAGCACCCTCTCCTATCGGCACCCCCTCCCCAGCAATTGTGACAACCAGAAATATATTCAGACATTACCAAACATCCACCTGGGGCAAGAGGGGGTGACAAAATTACCCCTGATCGAGGTCAGACTCACAGAAATGAACTAAGTTTGATGATGGATTAACAGTGTCCCTGTAAGGCTGACTATGCTACACTTTATGAGAATAGTGTTGAATATTGCATTTGAAGTATTTGGGCTCTGGAAACCAGACCACATCCAGTAGATAGGGAAGGATATTTTCCTGTAAGTCAAGTGAAATTTGGTTAACAGTCACAGTCTGGTGTGCTTCTGCTTCGAGGAGCCAAGAGGAGCCAGGTCCCTTTCCGAATGCTAGGGAAGGGTTAGGAGCAGAGGTCACCAGTGGAGAAAAGTGGTCACGATCGCATTAGGGTCAGCAGCAGCAGGAGCAGTAGCTACATGGTAGTAAGAGAACTAAGACGGGGATGGTCACAGGTCTCAATCATTAGCCATGGTACCTGCAGCAGCTGGGGGATGGGTTCACGAAGCAGTAAAGAGAATCTGGACTAGGCACCCCAACAGTAACTGTTGTCATCCACCCATTTACCACTCAGCTCCATGTGCTTCTTTCTGACTACAACATTCTTTTCATCTAGATACAGCTTCTCTGGGATTCTGATTGGTCACAATTTCTGAGGAAACGTATAACATTATGAATTACACCCCTGCTGCTGTACTTGATCTCAAGGCCTTAACTGATCTTATCTACTTCCCAGTAACAGGTATGACTGGGCATGGGGGTACCAAGAACACCACAGTGGATCACCTCCATGATAGCCTTGTTTAGCCCCAATTCTATATCCTTAGTGTGATCAGATTACAGCCCTTCTCAGTATGCATGGTAACTACTTTCTTTGGTTGCTGGTCCACCAACATAAGGAACCCAGAGAGACTATGATAGCTATAGCTTTAAGCTTTCTGGGATTATTGTTATGTCTTTTGATAGAAGTACAGGCTTTCTGGGAACCAGGACTTTGAAACTCACAGACTCAAGAGCAGGAAGCTGGGAATTTTTCAAGAGCATCACTGGGAATGATAGTTATAGGGGGCTCTATAGCTTTTACTGCTTGGTTCCTGGACCCATGTATTCTATCTATTGGAGAAAGAATCTGTTGGGGCATGGGCGCATCCTTAAAAGGTATCATCTTAAAGTTGAAGCCTCAGCCATACTTTTAAGAGGCCATTCTACTGTCCTATCCAGCTGGCAGCTTCTGGATGATATAGTGTGTGGTAAGACCCATGGATCCCATGCTCATATGCCCACTGCCAGGCCTCCTTTGCCAACTGTTAGACTGAAGAGATGCTAGGCAAGATCGCATTTGGAAGATCAAACCCTCTCTGAGCCTATGGAGGAATGGTGCTGGCTGAGAAATTACAGGCAAGAAAGGCAAATTGTTACCCAGAATACATGTAAATCTTGGTTTACATGACTTACTCTTACCAGAAGAGAAGGGGTCCGGTGTGATTGAAGAGCCAACAGTTGCTACTTGGTCTTATTCTATAACATATAGACACTCAGCTTTTGTCTTATCTACTGGCGGGTTGGACATTTATCAGTAGAAGTCCAACCTGGCCAGTCTCCATCTTGATGAGAGCGAGCCAATGTTGTGGGGTCCACGTACAACCTTTATTTCTACTATCATGGCAATCCCATTTATGAGTTCATTATCTAAATAATGCAGTGGCAGAGGTTGGCTGACATCAACTGGCTGAGTCAACATGCCCATTTGGGTGTTTAATGCCTCTTCTTCAGTGGATGTTCCGTGGTGGTAATGAAATACAATACAAAGTCATCATACTTGGTGTGCCCACTCACACATATTGATTCACATGTCTCCTCCCCAGACCTCCTTGTCTTTCTTTCCAGTATTGTATCCTCTAGGCCATTGACCAACCAGCTAAGCCATTTGCTATTGACCTTGAGTCCATATATATTCTAACCCCAGATCAGTGATCTCTCCACACTAAGTGGATGGTCATGAGTACTACCGGAAGCTCTGCTCACTGCAAGGACTTCTTTTCATTTCCAGGGCTACCCCTAGGTGAGTCTATACTGCAGAATTTAATTTTCAGTTCACATAAACCTACTGAGCTAACCCATTTTCATATTAATCATAGGACTTTTTCTCCTCTGCCAGCTGGACATAGAAAATGATTCATGATGTCAAGAGTGTGAACCGAGGGAGAGGTATCACCATAATAGAGAAAGGTGATGTGGGATTCTGGTACCTAGTGCTCTCTGAAACTGCTCCACTTCAATCTGGAACATAACACTTCTACCTTGACGTGACCTCCCAGACCTTGTGACTTGGTATTCAGTCCATTATGTGCAGGTCTTGCTCCAAGGCCATTTGATGTCCATGGTTAGATGTTCTGCCTTTACCAAGAATCAGTAGCAGATCTGTTGTCGAGTGTGCTCATGTGGTTTTAATGGTGCATAGTACTTTGTTAAAGATGGCGTGGCTTTGCTCAAGAACCCAAGAATTCATAGAAAATCCTATGAGTTTACTACTGGGGCTTGCTAGAGACCCCATAAAGCAATCCAGCGGTCAGGCTGCTTATGCTGCCTCCTGAATCTGCTTCAGAACGTTTTCATGCTCTGGGTCTTCTTAAAACTATGAGTCTTTGGCATTACCAAATAAATGGGTCAGAGTAGTATTCCCAAGTGTGTAATATGCTATATCTAAAACCTAGAGAGGCCAGCTAAATCCTGTGCTTAGTGGCACAGAGATGCACAGAGAAATAATATGCCCTTTATTTGGAAGAGATGACTCATTTGACTCAGGACTCAGGGCTCTTAAATATTTCACTGATGCATCATGTCTCTACCTCTGTGTAAGGCTCGTCTCCCTCCTTCTAGCATTCACGTGTCTTACCACATCTTGCTCATCAGGTCCAGCTACCTGATGTCAGCAATATGGACTAATATGGCACTCTATAGAATGTCCAGATGGCCCAAGTCTTTTCAACAATATAGTGACAGAGAGAAGGTGAATTAACATATCTCTGGGGCAAGACCATGGATGTCTGCTGCTATGCATCCCATATGCATGCAAATTGCTTCTGTCCTCTTTGAGGGGTAGTGAAAAGAATGCATTTGAGAGATCAATGGCTTTAGCCTGCTTACTAGAGTCGCTAATAAAGATACCATTTCCAGCACAGGGGCTGCAATTGGTTATACTATTTGGTTAAGTTTGCAGTAGTACACTGTTATTTTCCACAATCCATCTGGGTTTTTGCAGGACCACCTCGCCTGCCTCCTTTAAGTCTTTGAGGGTGGTACAAATCTGCCATTTCCTCCAAAGATGTGATAATTGTTTTACATTTACGACCTTGGCTGGGTTGGGGAGAGTTTCAGAGGCTTCTACTTGGCCTTTATTACTATAATGATTTTAAGTTTATAAGTCAAGAAACCCGTGTAAGGGTTTTGCCAACACTTTAATATATTTAGGAACTGGGGAAATGACTGTCGGATGTGTCTGGATCCAGTGGACACCTGAGATGGACCCCACTGGGCATATTCTGAGGAGAGCCAGCATGATCTTGTCTCATGAAGCTGCTGCATTGTCTTCAGACAAATGGAAGGTATATCCTTCAACAAGGAGGAATCCTCTTACACAGACCCTGAGGACTCCAGGCTCTCCAGTGCCTCCACCCTGATAGCCTTCCCAGGTCTCAGCATCCACTCCTTCCTCTTCAAGGCTCTGGTTTGGTGCAAGAGACTTGCTGGGGCTGGAAATTCAACCTTTTCTGAAATTCTGCTCCCCTTGCAAACAGGTCCTGATCCTAATCCTCAGAATGACCAGCCCTCCAAACATAGGAGATGAGAGTTTCTTTAGATAATGCCCAAAGGACCTCTGCCTTTTTCCCCCACTCTGAACTGGCGATTTATCTCCCCACATCTCTCTGCAGAGCAACAGTGATATCCAGCTATAGTTGCCCAATTCCACAGTCCTTATAATTACACTCAGTTGTTAGAGATAGTGCCCAAGTAGGGGCATCCTATGCCACCCCAGTTCACTACAGGTGAAAATCTTAATGACTGAACCACTACAGCACGCCAGGGACTATCAATATTTCCCCTACCACCAGGGAGATGGTGCCTCCACTGCCAGGAAGCCTGGGTGATCCAACTTCAGAGTTTCACCCTTAAAGTCAGCTTCCTATGACTCCTTCTGGTACCAGTTTTCTAGACCAGGTTTCCTAGAAGCAGAGCCTAAGACAGGAATTCATGTACCCTTAATTTACTAAGGGGGTGCTCTTCAGAAAAAATCTTGAACAAGGGAAGCAGGATAGGGCTGCAGAAAGATCCAGAAAAGAATGTGATCTCAGGTAAAGTCTAGCGTTGGTAGTCCTGGAGTGTTATTTATATCACAGGGTTGTCCAGACTTGAGGTGAGTTTTTAGATCCCGTACATCCACATTAGTCAATTGGCTACCTACTCTCGGGACAGTGGTGCGAGAACCTCCCCGGCATGTCTGCGTGAGGAGGGTGCAACCAGCCAGTTATCCGGAGAAGATCCCAGGTATAAGTCACCAGCTGCAGCACTTGCAGCAGCTGGGGGCGTGCACAGTGGCCAACTAAGGAGATCTGAGAGGGGCACCAACTGTCCCGTATGCATGTGTATATTCTAGATTTTCTACAGTGAACCTGATATTTTTGTTGTAAAAATTTTGAAAGGCATATTCTGAACTGTCCATAGGTGGATGATAAATACATGGAGTTATATATTACATGTTTATATACAAATTGATAGCCCTGGCTGGTTTGGCTCAAAGGTTAGAGTGTCAGCCCATGGACCAAAGTGTTGTGGGTTCCATTCCTAGTCAAGGGCCCGGACCTGTGCAGGAGGAAACCAATCAATGTGTCTCTCTCATGTCGATGTCTCTCTCTCTCTCTCTCTCTCTCTCTCTCTCTCTCTCTCTCTCCCTCTCTCCCACTCTATCTGAAAATCAATGGAAAAAAATCCTTGGTGAGGATTTTAAAAATAAATAAATAAAATAAAATGATCAATCTACCGTCATGTGCATCAATCAGGGGAACTTGTATAACTGCTTATTGATGTTTTAAAAAACAGGCACACTCAATTATATTGTTTAAAGCTGTAAGCATGGGCGTCAGCGTACAGCAAGGAAATGATTATCACCAGAGTCAGGACCATCTGGGTACCTTTGGAGGTAAGGGTTGGGGTCGTGGAGGAGAACGAGCTTGTGCGGGAGGCCACAGGGATCATCACGTGTCTGGGGGCAATTACACAGGTTTTTATGTTCAACACAAAAATGTGTTCTGCATGCTTTTGCTTATGATATATTTCACACTAAAACACCATAGAGATGTAGTCCACTAAATTGCATGTGTAAACTGATCTTCATTTTATAGGAGAGAAATATGTGCAATAAAAATACTTTCAGCTTGTAATTTAAAATACTAATCACAAGTGATTTAATTTTTCCAATTTTTTCTCAATAGCCCAAGTTTTCAAAATAATTTTTGAAGCAACGTTTTTTAACCCATCATCATCAAGACCTGTAAGTTTCCTGATTTGTAAGGATTAGTCCCAAAGAACTCACTTTCTAGAGGCCCTGTCTTTCCAGTTTAACCCCAGTTCTGTGCCTGGAACTGCCGCTGTGAACGTTTTCCTTCATTATGCCTAAAGGCCCTCTGCAGGGCGTGCAGATGCCCCGGGAGGCAGCCCACACCTCCCCAGGGATCTCGGATGATCACCAACAAATACTGATTCATTTCAGAGGCATGTACCTGAAAGATTTGATCATTGTGTAGAAGCATTTGTCAGGTTATTTCCTGAAGACCGTTGATGTAGAAGGAGGACATCTTTTCCTTTGCATACAAAGAAGAATATAGCTAGGAAAGTCCTTTATGTCACCCTTGCCCTCTGGACACAGGCTGCAGGGGACAGCAGGTGAAGACTGGTCCTCGGGCTGCAGACAGCACAAATGGGCTTCATGGTGTCAAGTCCTGAACTCCAGTTCCACTCCTTGGTAGCTGTGTGTCTGTGGGCAAATTATTTAACTTCTCTGAGCCCTAGTAAACTCTCAATGACAGTGGTTTTCAGCATCGTTATTATCGTCAGCATTTCTGCAGTCAATATGGAAGTGAAAGATGTTTTCTGTAAGAAGGCATACAGAAAAGAGGCTGTAGAAGTGAACTCCTTTCCTTACAATCTTTTGTAGATGAGAGGATCCCTAAAGAAGGCAGACAAAGGAGACGGGTTTGTTGAATCTGAATTATCTAGTTCAGCTGGGGACCTCTTTTTTGACGGACTCATTCATGTGAAAACCAAGTCTCTAATCCTCTAAATCTTTTTGGAAGTTTGGTTATGGAATGTTAAAGAAAAAGAGTATCTGAGTGCTGACTATAAATGTTGATTACGTTACTTTTTGCAAATGTTTAAATTAAGCCAAAGAAAACTGGCTTCGTATTCCTGGGACAAGCCTCCAGCGCCCAAGTGAATGGGAGGTAGCAGTTGCCCCTCACTCCGGGATGTCCAGAGCCAGGGAAAGAGCAGAGATGGGTATGAGGAGGCAGGAAGACCACTGGCAAGAATCCAGGGGACTGGGGTCGAGGTTCCAGCTCAGCGACGTTGAGGTCACATGGTGTGCTGAATGGATATATGTCTCCTCAGCAACAGGAGAGAAGTTTGAAATCAGAAATACCTGGGACCTCAGTCCCATCACTACTCAGCTGCAAACCTTTGGGAAAGTCTGAGTTTTCTGTGCTTCAGGGTCCTCACCTTGAACATGAAGAAGATGAAATAATTCTGAATTTGAATGCATATTAGAATCACTAGGTTTTTGTTTGTTTTTAAAAGAAAAGTTGGTTCTATCCTAAACCAACAGAATTAGAATGTTCAAATCTCTGGGGCAAGGCTTGGGCATCAGTATTTTTGGAAATCTCCCCTAGGTGTTTCTGTTCTAGGTGATTCAAGGCAGGGAATGTTGAGAACCACTGGCTAAATCATCTCTAACACTGATGTCGTGTTGACTTTGTATTGACATTGATACATGCAGCAGACCGATAAACCAAATGTATCTATGGGGGACTTTGAAATGTGTGCTGTGGGCTCCATTTCAAAAATAAGGATGAGATAACTTCACTCTCCGAATTTGTCTTTGTTCCAGTGGCACATTTGCAGCTCTGAGTCCACCGCTGAGGGATAGAAGGGCGTCTTTGCAGCTGGTCGGGAAACAGGACTACCCTTCCCTGGGCTGCAGGCGGGTGAGGTCCGTGGGGTTTTCTCACAATCCTAGCCACGTGGTACTTTATCGAAAGGTGCTCTATGAACATCAAAGCTGAAAAATCTCACTTAAAATCATATTTAAGAATGACCATTGACTGCCTGTTTCCCATGGTACTGGAACTTCTTATTTTTATTTTCTTCAGTTCTCTGATACCAATTTTTCTCAAAACTACTATTCATCATTTGTCTGTGTGGCCCTTACAAAAACTAGAGACATATGCTGTTTTTGCAGCATCCTGACTTCCCACAAATCCAGTGTTTGAGTGTTTTCTGGGGGAGAAGTGAATCTCCATCTCTGCCCAGGAGATTGGGGTCAGGGGACCCTCCAGCCACCGCCTGTGGTATTGGTGCTCCACCCGGCTAGCTGAGGGGAGGTCAGGACTGAAGCTGCCAGCACAAGCTGTCACAGACGTTTAAAGCAAGTTACTGCTAATAACAGCAGAATTAAAAATCTTGACCAATTTACGTACGAGTGCCAAGGCTATTTTCATTTAAAAAATAATCCCAAATTATTCTCGTTTTTAAAAATCAAAATATGAAGAATTTAAGTTCAAAACTCTGTCAAGGGTCATGGTTTGCATGAAAGCCTCAAGGTTCAGTATTTGTATGGGGATCAATCACGCTGCGTGTATCTCGGTCTTGCATCCACGCAGCTCAGTCTGTACTGACTGGGCCTCTCCCTGGACAAAGTTTCTTATAAAAGGCCAGAGCAGACAGAGTGTTTTAGGAAGAGAAAGCATAAGCAGAATGCAAAGCTAAAAATAGCCCAATTTAGTTCATATTTAACACTTTGCATTTTAATGTAGCAGGTTGAAAATTTAAGATCTATCAGTGGCCAGGAAAATCAACAATATTTCTTTAGTATTTGAGATTCTGAAACTACTCAACAGTAACGGAAAGGCCACCTATTATGAAATGTGTTTACTCAAAGGGGAGACCACATTTCCAGTTAGGAAAACCAGCCACCCACTTGCTCTTAACAGGGACACAGCCCAAACCACCAGACTAGAATTCAGTTCCGAAGCTAACAACAGTGACGACGCCCCCTCCCTTTCTTTTTGATGTTTTATGCATGGGGTTTCCTAATTCCTAAAGACTTGTGACGTCTGGATCGGTGATCATGGCTGATGGATTTGCAGGAAACGGAGGAGGCGTCCTCACCCTGCGTGTCCGGGTTCTCCTCCAGCTGCCTCTCCTGCCCCTGGCACTGGCTGGGCTGCCTCCCAAACCCTCTGTGCCTGTGTGTACTTAGATCCTTAGGTCCCTGAATCACTTAGCTCTTGACTCCTTTCTCATGATAGACTTTAAGCCAGAATTGTCAAGATTTAGAAACTACCTTCACTCTACATCCTGTGTCATCCTGTCTGCTCGCAGCACGTTGTCCATGATTTTTTCACCAGCTCTACTGTGATAAGAGTATATTTGGTCTTCGTCCCTAATGTCTCGCACAAAACTCTTGAAACTCTTGGAAGTTTCTGAGTGATAGGGGCGTTTTTTGTTTTTCATAACAAGCCCCTTTTGACCAAGCCTGAGTTTAAGCTAATGAGGGGAGTCAAGGTGGGTCCCCACATAGCTTCAGGATGGGGGCTGCTCAGCAGAGAAACAAACCTCATGATTAGGGAATTAGAACTCTGAGCCCCATGACACACCCCAGGGGAGAGGAGCAAGCTACATATTGATTGAGCTCAATCACCAATGGCCGTTGATTTCATCAATCCCACCCATGTAAAGAAACCTCCATAAAAGATTCAGAATGACAAGACTGGGAGAGCTTTTGGTTAGTAAACACACCAAAGTGCTGGGAGGATGGTACCCCCGGAGAGAACACGGAAGTGCCAGACCCCCACACACATACACCTTGCCCCATGCATCTCTTCCATCTGGCTGTTCCTGAGTTGTATCCTTTACAAAATCTAGTAATTATAAGTAAAGTACTTTCCAGGGTCTGTGAATCATTCTAGCAAATTGTCAAACCTGAGGGGGGTAGGTCATGGGAACCCCTGATTTATAGTCAACTGGTCACAAGTGTAGGTAGCTGGGGACCCCTTTGTGGCTGGCATCTGAAGTAAAGGCAGTTTTATGGGACTGAGCCCTTAACCTCTGGGCTCTGTGCTTAATGTCAGAATTGAATTGAATTATAGGTACCCAGTTGGTGTCAGAGAATTGGGGACTTGGTAGTGGAACAATGCATTTGAATTGTTGGGGAAAACAGACACACACTAACTGGGAAGGAATCCTTGTGTCTGCCCAGGAAGTGTGAGAGCTGGGAAGGTTCCCCCACCACTGCCTTCGGGGTCAGTGTGACTACTGAGTCACGGGAGGGAGAGACGGGGCCGTCAGCTGACAACACAAGCTAGTTTGGCCATGTAAGGAAAGCACACTCAGTGTGTGTCAGGTGACCAAGTCTTGCCTTAGAATATGTGCTTGGTGGGAAACCGATGTGCGTACCAAGTCACTGGCACTGCGCCCACATTCTTGGCTTTGTTACAAAGAGAAAGTATGCTTTGCAGCAATGTCTAATGTATGCAGGCTGAGGTGAACTGAGGCTTGGTTATGGCTTGAGAGCCCTGCTCCGATGCTGTGGTCCAGTCATCAGTCTTAGTCAGTTTGACTATTTATACACCAATGTCAAAGTCTCACCCAGCACAACCACAGAAGCTGCTGGCCTTTACCCACAAAGCAGACACTGGAGGATCAAGCAGGGCTTGCTAGTGTTTTTACACGAGGGAGAAGGATCCAGGGACACATGGAGAATGTATTGGTACGACCCATGCATCGGATGAGCCTCCTACCCCTCGGAGACAGAAGGTGAGTGGCTTGGAATGCGGCGATTCCGTGGTCTAAGAGGCCTAGACGGCTTCCAGTCCTTCTGATTCCCGGAGACTCACACACTCGCGGTCCTCGTCTTCTGTTTTACTCCACATTCCAGACCCAGAACTCAGCCTCAGCTTCTTTGGGGGGGGGGGAGGGGAAGAGGGAGGAGGAAGGAGAGGAGGAGGGAAGGAGAGGGCGAGGGGGAGAGGAATGGGAGAAGAGGAGCAAGAGTTTAAAATAATTGTCCTTCTTTGCCCTGGCCAGTTTGGCTCAGCGGTTAGAGTGGCAGCCCGAGGACCGAAGAGTCGTGGGTTCAATTCTGCTCTGTTGTGGTTCGGTCCCTGGCCCTGGTCCAGGTTGTGTGGGAGGCAACCAACGGATGTGTCTCTTTCACGTTGATGGTCCATGTTTCTCTCTCTCTCTCTCTCTCCCCCCTCCCTCCCTCCTCCCTCCCTCCCACTCTATCTGAAGATAAATGGAAAAACATCCTTGCGTGAGGATTTAAAAAAATAACAATAAATAAATAAAACAATTGCTTTTCGAGTTTAATATTTTAATGAAAGCACGGTGATCATGGGAAGGTGTCATGTCATTGACTTTATTCTTCTGTTTCCCTTTGGCCTTTTCCTTCCCCTCCCCTCATCACTATGATCTCGCTTCCACATTCCTTCCCTCCAGTAAGTGAGGAACGAATGACAACATTTGAACGTCACCCTTTTCCATTCCCGAATAACTTAACAGATCAGGGTGAGCAAACATTTTCTGTAAAGAGCCAGAAAAGTAGTATTTTCATCTTTGTGAAACACGGTCTCTGTCAAAACTGCTCCGCTCTGCCCTTACGGGAAACCCAGTGCGACCAGCAGGTGCCCGGGCACCCCACCGGCCTCGGTTGGCCCCAGCTCTTGCATTCTGCTCATCGATGGCTGCTAACAGCGCCAACGAGAGACAAGACGCCTGCGTCCTGACGGCAGACCACAGCACCGCCGGGAGGCAGCTCTGAGGGCAGAAGAAGCAAACCTGCATCTGACCCCGTGTCCATCTCCAACCACGCCAGGGAGTGCGGGAGGTGTCACCCAGCCTCACAAGGGTGCAACCAGAACAATCGAGGCTCTTGTACGTTCTACAGGACAAAGGACCAGGTGTCTTCAACACATACAGCAAAGAAAACAAAATGTGGAAGGATAATTTATGGATTAAAAAGACACATACAAGCCAATTAAAATACAAATCGCCCGGCTGGTGTGGCTCAGTGGACTGAGCGTCGCCCCATGGACTGAGAGGTCCTGGTTCAATTCCTGGTCAGGGCACAAGCCCGGTTGCAGGCTCGATCTCCAGTAGGGGGCGTGCAGGAGGGGGCCAATGGATGTTTCTCTCACATGGATGTTTCTATCTCTCCCTTTCTTTCTCTCTAAAAAAAATCAATAAAAACATATTCAGAATATAAATAGAATTGCCCCCAAAACTCCAAATTCTTGCCTGACTCTTATGTAGCACAGTTTAACTATCTTAGCTCTACTCCTTGTCCTGAATTCTCAAGCCATGAAGGGTCTCCCTCAGAAGGACTCCATTGTTGGTAGAAGGTACTTGGAAGAAACAGTTTATCCAGTTTCTCTAGGAAATAAAAAGTCTACAGGACACAGCAGGGAAATAATTCCAGCAAAGAAGGGTCAAACCCTGACCCCGTTTTTTTCAGTTAACGTTCCACTGTTTTCTTTAATGCACAGTTATCTATTAGGATGTTACAAAACAGTTAGCTTTACAGTTAGAGAAAATGGACATATTTTAACAATCTCTCACTTAACTGAGAACACTGGAAATCATCTGGAGAGGCTTAGCATTTGGTAAATCGGTTACTTAACTATTACTTTCTCTTTGGCTTTATTTTCTCATAAAATAATCATTGCTGTGTATAATGCACGATTATTTTTCTATAGGTTGCACTATTCAGAAGGCTATGAACTCTTTGGGGGAAAAAAGGGCTGCTAACATACACATTTTTTTTGTTTGTTTGTTTAGATTTATTTCCTACCAGAGAACCATAAAGTGTCCCAATTAACTATGAATCTTAGTCTGTGTAAAGGGTATCCACAGTCTCCAAGCTTAAAACATACTTTAGTCCTCTGTAGGATAGAACTAAATTATTGTGTCATAATGAAAATAAATGTCCTAATTAGTTCACTTAATCAAATTGGACTGAACTCCGTCTCTAGCAGCACACACCTGTGAGCCTCAGCACATCTGTTTCTTAGAGCTCACCAGCCACAGGTGATTTGTTCCGGATTTTGGTTTGTTTGTTAGTTTTGTCAGAGAATAATTGTTTGTCTTCCTCTTCAAACCTTGTAGGAGCATCTGTGTTGTCAGTAGTAGTGTGCTATGGTACTAGACATCTAGAATAATCACCCCGGTGGGGTTGGATACTAAGTCGGGCATAGCAACTAGATAAGAAGTTAGCAAACTAAAAGATCAGGGAGGAGAAATAGAAAAAAAACACACACTGGAATTTTATGAGCTTGCATGCTTCCTCTCAATCTACGACAAGTAGAACCATGAAGACCTGCTTGGTTCGGAGAACATGTGAGCTCTACTCCTTCCCCACCGTCCCCAGCTTGTGACCGGCGGTGGCAATTCCAGCGCTAGCACAGTACATGTCCCGCTTCTCCAGTGCACACGCCCCAGACCAGGCTATTGTAATGAATGGGGCTTCCAGTTCTATGTCCACTGCTAATGTTTCCCCGTGTCTCTCCTCACAGCGTGGGCAATGGCGTCAAGTTTCAGACTTACTTGCTCTCACACTCTGAAGCTAAATATGACCTTGGACAGGAAGTATTGAGGAGCCTGGCTGGTGTGGCTCAGTGGACTGAGCATCTTCCCGTGGACTAAGAGGTCCAAGTTTGATTCAGGGGCACATGCCTGGGTTGCAGGCTCGATCCCCAGTAGGGGGTGTGCAGGAGGCAGCCTATCAATGTTTCTCTCTCACATTGATGTTTCTATTTCTCTCTCCCTTCCTCTCTCTCTAAAAAATCAATAAAAACATATTTTTAAAAATTAAAAAAAAAAGCAGTATTGAGGAGAAGCCGTGCATTAGAAATTATTTGTCTTAGTATTTACTCTCCAGTATCGGTGGTGAGAACCTGGGTCTCCCGCTGAGATCCACCTTCTGGTCCCTAATTTAACCTGAGCTTGTTACCTGGTGTTTTCCAGAACGCCGACCTAGCTTCCTGACTCTCTTCCCAGTTTCTTAGCCCGGTTTCCTGACTCTGATGCCTGAACTCCACGAAGCCCTGAACTTTGACTTACCGAGAATGTACCTGTTTCTCCTTTTCTAAGCCTACTTCACAGAACTTGACACTTCTTAGCTTCCTGGCACTCTGGTCATTACCACACCTTACCTAATATTTACATCTCTCTAAATATTACCTGTATTTGTCATTATCTGTCTATGATTAAGTACTTACACCAAGGTACTGAGAGGTGATGACTAGACGCAGGTATCCCCCAAATCCATTCTACTTTAAATTAAGCATAATCAACCAACACGATGGAGTTCTGATTTTAAATTAGCTCCTGCTGAATATACATCGGTTTTATAATAAAACTCAAAAGTTGGATCACATAGATTTTTTTCCTGCTATTTTCCTATTAAGGGCAAAGTTTTGACAGTAACTGAAGTAGCATGATGGTGAAGTGGTTAAGAAGATGAGCTACTGAGTCCAACAGATAGGTATGAAATGCCCCTCTTTTAAGTATTCCTATGTATTAGCTCAGTGACTTTGGCAAAAGTTACCTAACTTCTTTGAAGCTCAGTTTCCTCAACTATAAAATGAGGATGGTATTAATATCCACCTGTGGTATCATAGAAAGATATTTGGTCCTTTTCCCTGGTTCCTGGCACAAAGCTCCTAAAACCTTCCATTTCCTGAGCGATCACGGTGACAGGCACCTGTTTTGTTTTAGCAGGGTAGCTTCAGGATGGGAGCTGGTCACCTGAAAGACCTAGCCTTGATTAGAAGCTTGACACTTTCAGCCCACCCCCACTCACCCCCAACCTCCAAGGAGGGGAGAGGGGCTGGAGATGGAGTTACTCACCAATGGCCAATGATTTCATCAACCATGCCTATGTAATGAAATTTCTGTTAAAACCCCTAAACAATGGGCCAGGAGAGCTCCTGGTTGGTGAATACGTAGAGGTGCTCGGAGGGTGGCATGCCCAGAGAGGGCACGGAGGCATCACACCCTTTACCCTGTGCATCTCCATTTGGCTGTTCCTGAGTTGCATCCTTTATAATAAATTGATGATAGTAAAGTGCTTTCCCGAGTTCTGTGTATTTTCTTTTTAATTTTTTTTTTATCCTCACCCAAGGACATTTTTGCATTTATTTTCGAGAGAAGGAGGGAGAGAGAGAGAGAAACATCGATGTAAGAGAGACACATTGAGTGGTTGCCACCCACATGACCCCAACCGGGGCTGGGGACAAACTGCAACTGAGGTACATGCCCTTAGCGGGAACCGAACCTGGGACTCTCTGGTCCGCGGGCCGACACTCTAACCGCTGAGCCAAACCGGCCAGGGCAGTCCTGTGCATTTTCTAGAGAGTGTTCAAAACTGAGGATTGGGCTAGGGAAACCCTCTGAATTTATAGCCAGTTGATCAGAAGTACCTGAGACAAGCTGGGCCTTGTGACGGGCGTCTGAAATGGGGGCAGCCTTGCAGGACTAAGCCCTTAACGTGTAGTCGCTGATGCTGCCTCCAGGTAAACGGTGTTGGAGTTGAGTTGAATTGAAGGGCAGCCAGCTGGTGTAGGAGAGCTGAAAGAGACTATACATTTGTTGTCAGAATTGTTGTGAGTGAAAACAGTTCATTTCCACCTCGTGGAGTTATTATGGAAATGCAATCAGATAAAATTTAGAAAGGTTTAAAGCAGTGCCCAGGTCTTGATAATTACTCTGTAAGTGGTTATTATTATTGCTATTGCCGTTGTTGCTATTATTATTAGTGAATAGGCGGACATTGTATCACGAAGATCGAAAAACCTGACCTGAACATAGACGCGGGTGCCGAGCCACCGAGCGTTAGGATTTTCCTCGGGACTTCGGAGTCTTGTTTGACCATTCATTTATGTATCAGAATCACACTTTTTTTTAAATCAGAGACTTGAGTTTTATTAAAAATGCCATTAAGGATGCTCTAAGACTGTAGTAAACAGAATCAAACTGTTTTCTAAGCTGGAACCCCCAGTGTTTTGTTCACATATCATGTACATGTACTGTTTGTCACAATAGTAAATGGTAGTAACTTCTTTATAAAATACTTAAATGCAAAACAAAAAGAGGTTCTACTGATATTTTGTCCCATCCAGTGCATAGTCTGGCATTCCCTCTGGGTGGGTACACTCCATTCGGAGGCCTCTATTGTAAGGGCTCGGGCCGAACAAGAGCTCTCCAGAGAGTACTATTGTGTGTGTGTGTATGGGCGGGGGGGTCCTGGATGAACCTGAACTAGGATCAGAGGCTAACATTGTCTGAGGATCTGGACCACCAACAGCTCTTGGCCATCTCTTTGAATTAGTTGAATTGCATGGGAAGAGGTGGCCTGTAAGGAGAAACTTGTGTGTATATATATTTTTTTAAAATATGTTTTTATTGATTTTTTTTTAGAGAGAGAAAGGGAGAGAGATTGAAACATCAGTGTGAGAGAGAAACAAACATTAATCGGCTGCCTCTTGCACACCCCCTATTGGGGATCAAGCTCGCAACCTGGGCCTGTGCCCTGACCAGGAACGGAATCGGGACCTCTCAGTCCATGGGATGATGCTCAGTCCACTGAGCCACACCGGCCGGGCAGGAAACTTGCATTTGATTGCCTGGGAAGAAGACTGGAAAATGGAGAGGATAAAGTGATGCCTATTTACTAACAGAGCCCACAGAGAGAAGGGCTACAGGCAGAGGCTAAGGGAGATTTCAATGAGGATGTGTGAGGTATGAAAACACTGCTGAGCCCTGGCCAGTCTGGCTTAGCAGTTAGAGCATTGGCCCGAAGACCGAAGGGTCTCGGGTTCGATTCCTGGTCGGGGTCGTGCAGGAGGCAACCAGTCAATGTGTCTTTCACATCGATGTCTCTCTCTATCCCTCCCTCCCTCCCTCCCTTCCATTCTACCTAAAAATCAGTGGGAAAATATCCTCAGGTGAGGATTAACAGCAACAAAAGAAAAGACTGCTGAATGTTGGGAACTTCCTTCTGTTTATTAGCTCTGTGCTTGGGCCTCATGGAAGAATGCAGGGAATTCTTGCTTCCTCGACGGTTGGAAACTCTGGGCGGCAGCCCCTGAGCCGAGGCTTGGCATGCTTGCAGAGAGCACCAGGTGGCCCGCCAAGTGTGTGCAGGGTAATTTACCTTTACGAATGGACCGGAGCAGGAGAACCGCTTGTGAATGAATTCTCCACATGTGTCTAAATCATTCCCAAATAACTTGGTTTCGGGGGTAGAATTGCCATTCGGGTACGTGAAACACAATAAGCCAGTTAGATTGGCACAGTCACTGGGAGCCCAGTACCTCCCTGACCGTATATTCCTGTTCTCTCGTATGGGTGCTCGGTCCTGTCTTCAGGGTTTTCGTGGCCAGTTTATGGCCTGGATGAATGTGGAAGGAAGCATCTGGAGAATCAAGGCTTGGAGATTAACGACTGCTTTCAAACCCTGAGGCTTCCAAAGGGCAATCTCACATTCCATAAAGCGACACATTCAGGTCAAGTTACCATTTCCTTTGCTAAGAAATCATCACAGTGAGTTTCTTTGGTGTCTGTACCAGGGGTCCATACCAGAGGCCGGCCGTACCAAACCAGATGTAGCTTGCCCCTGACTTCTGTTTGGCCAACATAGTGTTTCAAAACTTTGAATGGAATAATCTTTAGATGGGGTATATATCCTGTCCTTCACCATAACCCAACCCACTTCTCTTGGAGTGAGCCCGTTTCTCTCCTCTACGTGGTCTGCCTGGTCCCCCAAAATCACTTGAACTTTCAGTATCTGCTTCTTTCTGGTCCCTGTTTCCCCATCAGAAGAATGCGAACGTGTTAGTCAGGAGGAAGGTTCCTGGAGCCCAGTTGGGAGAAAGAGTACCAGGCTGGGAATGTAAAGAAATCCACCTAGCCCTGGCTGTTTGGCTCAGCGGTTAGAGCGTTGGCCCGCAGGCCAGAGAGTCCTGGTTCGGTTCCCGCTAAGGGCACGTACCTCGGTTGGGTTGCAGTTTGTCCCCGGCCCTGGTTGGGGTCGTGTGGGTGGCAACCACTCAATGTGTCTCTCTCACATCAATATTTCTCTCCCTCTCTTCCTCCCTCTCTCCCTCCCGCTCTATCTAAAGATACATGCAAAAATGCCCTCTGGTGAGGATAAAAAAAAAGAAATCCACTTAGCCCTGGCCAATTTGGCTCAGCGGTTAGAACATCAGCCCATGGACCAATGAGTCGTGGGTTCGATTCCAGCCACGGGCACGTACCTCGGGTGCGGTTCATCCCCAGTCCAGGTCGGGGTCATGTGGGAGGCAGCCAGTCGAGGTGTCTCTCTCAGGTCGGTCTCTCTCTTGCCCTCTCTCCCACTCTATCTGAAGATAAATAAAAACATATCCTCGGGTGAGGATTAAAAACCAAAAAAAGAAATCCACCTAAAGTTTATTCTTCTACCAGGAAAAGTTGCTCAGACTCTCTGGGTCTGTTTATTTTCGTGTAGGTGGGAGAATCCAACCAGCTGTTCTTCCAAGAAGCCATCCCCGCCCCGCTTCTTTTCCTAGTGTGCTGTATTCTCAGAGTTCTTCATGCTAGGCCAGTGGGCCGAAAGGCAAAAGGAGGGTCAGGACCACTGGGTTCCAGCTTCACAACAAGCCCACACTGTAGCTGTGGGAGGAATGCTTGGCCTCTTCCAATCCTAGAGAAAATGAGGGACTGTGTTTGCTGATCTGCAAAGACCCTCCAGCTCTTTCCTTCAGGGAGTCCATTTTCCTACACACCAAGGGGAACACATTTTCTAGTGAAGACAACTATGTCTGAAGAGAATTTATTGTTCCATGGCCCTGGTCTGAAATGGTTTCTGCTTACAGATTTTGAAAGGCTTCAGTTGGATTTATGCCTTTTTTTTCTTTTTCTGGCCCAAGACTTTCCGTGAAAAGCAGCTGGCTGTGGGAAGGTACACAGTCTGCCCAGCATTCTGGGGGAACTTCGGAATCTGGGATTCTCCAGGAAGTTAGGGGAGAAGTCTTCTTTGACCTGGGAGCTGAAGTGGCCCAGTAAAAGGATGGCAGCGGCAAATGGGACAGATGTCCTCTAGAATGTCCCCCACACGAAGCTTGCAGTGAGCACACTCTCAGGTCTCCCGCTGGCTATCTCCAGAGAGCCGTGCTGTAAGGTGTGGTAGCCAGCAGGCAGCCGAGCCCCACACCTGCCACAGACTCTGTCCAAGCCTACCCGGAGAATACTGATCCTTCACGCCCATCAAAACACCTGGTCCCCGAGGAAGCTCAATACAGTTCACGAAAACCTGTGATGACAACACAATGTATACTAAGTATGCCATGGGCTGAGAACCCTGATTCCACAGTGAGAGTAATTTAAAAAAAAATAGATTTCCCATCACATAAAAAATGAAGTTTGGATTAGAGGTTTATTAAGAGTAAGTACAAAATGTGGCTATGACTGACAGAGTCACACCCGCAGACTCACTCACACAGGCCTGTGGCTCTGTTGTCATAAGAGGATGCTGAATTCCCAAGAACACACTTCTCTGTATTTTTTTAAGGAAGACAGGCCAGCATGTTTGGGTCCTCTCCCCGGGAACTCGAATGTTGTGGGCCATGTTACCTTTTTCCACTTACAAATGCTACATGAAGAAAGTCAAGCCACCTAGGAAACAAAACAACCTATGTAAATGAAGCTTAAGGCACACAATACTTGTATGTATGCATGCGCTTGCTCTCATGAGCTCCTGTGCGCACGTGCATGTGTGTGTGTGTGTGTGTGTGTGTGTGTGTGTGAATACTAAGCCCTTTCTGGTAGCGTTTTCCAAGGAAAGAGAATGGCTTAAAGACAATTTTGTAGTGACAATGACAATTTTCTGCTAAGCCATCTGTCCACTGCCTCCCACCCCACAGCTGAGCGGGCTGCTTCAGGGGCCCTGGTTGAAGGAGGAAGCGCTGGGTTCATGGAGATCTTGGATCATAAGCACCAGTATTGCCATAGCTTGATAATCATGCTGGAGGTGGGACTGAGAAGAAGAGACAGGGAAAGGAAAGAGAAAAAGAAAACAGCAGAGATGGATTCTGAATTCCCAATGGCCACTGTTAAGTTTTGGGAGAGCAATCACCTGTCTTTCTGCATGATTTAGCAAAATGCACCCTCAGCTGCACCCATGCATCCAGAGCCTTCGCATGGAGGGAGGGAGGCTTCCCAGGCACGGGTCAGGTGCTGAACACTCCCGTCTAGCGGGTGTAGGGGCAGGAGGAGGGACTCGCCAAGGAGTCAAGGTGAAGAAATAGCCTTCAGGCAGGTGGGGCAGTTTCTGGGGCCCGGACTTGTGCCACCTGAGCGGTCATTCAGTTGGTCAGGCTACAGCACAGAATC
This sequence comes from Tadarida brasiliensis, assembly GCA_030848825.1. Lineage (NCBI taxonomy): Eukaryota > Metazoa > Chordata > Mammalia > Chiroptera > Molossidae > Tadarida > Tadarida brasiliensis. Next base: position 12,923,700 of record CM061273.1, on the reverse strand, counting down.
ACGCTCTGTGCTGCATTCAGAGGGTCTGCTGAGCCCAGGGAGTGCGCTGCACCTGCTCCGGGCTCCGGGATAGGGACGGGCGCGAGATGAGCAACGCCCATGCTCTTTAAGGACTTCGCATTCCACGGGGGGACAGAGACAAACTAGCAAAAGAAAAATGAAAGTGCATGATTACTTCAAACATCAGTATGTGCTATGAAGACATCAAAACACAGTCACATGATGAAGAATGACTGGGAGGCAGGGGGCTGCTATCCTGAGCAATGACACCACTTACCATCTAGGTGACCTCGATGAATCCCATAACTCTGTGAGTCGGTGTCCCCGTCTGTAACAGTATGTTACTAAGGAGCACGTATCCCAAAGGACTGATACAGGAGATTACCTGGACAACACGTGTGCTCAGCATAACGCCCGGCCGAGCCTCTTCAGCTGCGAGGCCCCGGCTGCCCATCGGGATCCTCACTCACAGAAACCATGAGAAATAATAAAATAATTGTTCTTGTCTAAGGCTGCTAAGTCTCTGGGTAGTTTATTACGGAGCAATAGATAACTAGAACAAATTATTTTATATAGAAATGCATAGAAACAGAGACTTCCTTTCATTATTTTTCCTGGAAGAGAAAAACTCTTCCAGGAGGGGTTGTTGCCAGCAGAACCTGGTCCAAAATACAGTGCATTCACAGAAAATGTGAAGTTTAGTAAGGCCGAAAGGTCAGGCGAGGACCACCATCACAGAGATAGTTTGTTACTCACAGTATCTAAGCGAAGGGGCATGTCATGCAGGGGGGCCACCCGGGGGGCACCAGGGCTGGTCAGCAGGTGAGGGAGACGGGGCGCCAGGGGCGAGAGCCTTTGCAGTGGTTTCTGTGGGAAGGAACAGGCACATCAGGCACGTGAGTGTAGGATTGGCTAATTTGAGTTGCTTCAGGGGCTCTGGTGCACAGAGGCCGTCCCACATTCTCTGACACCTCGCTCTGGGGTGATTAGGGCAGGGAAATAGTAGCCTGAGTGTGAGAACCCCGTAAAGAGGTGGTTGGTGTGTGGGCCCTGGACTGGTTGGTTTTCATTTGAAAAATGGGTGAGTCGTTTGCTGTCCCTAGAAGTTGGCTAGTCCTGGTGGCGGGGATGGTGGGGACAGCCCTCCAGGATCAGCAAGGGCCCAGATGTCAAAGCCTCAGAACACAAAACATAAAGGACATGACCAGTGCAGAGCCACCTCCCATTACAGAAGAAGACAATGTCACGATCTTACTTTTCCCGGCTGCCTTGTGCCGAGGGTGTGGATGGACAGTCCAGTGGTGGCCTCGGACCTGAGAGGGGAATCTAAGGGAAGGGGGAGACCTCCACTCGGAGAAAGATCCTGTGCCTTGCTCAGAGGGAAGGAGATGTGTGCGAGGAGAAGCTCTCCCCCGTCTTTCCAGCTGAAACCTGGCCAGATGAGGACTCCACGTCTGGAGCTGCCACGTTAGCGTGTGACCGTGAGAGGATGAGCAAAGGAAAAGAACGAGAGCGTCACCGAGAAAATGACCAGGGGGCCCCGTCCGTGAGCCCCCATCGACTCTGAAACCCCATTTATTTTTTAAGCAACATTTCTTTCCCTATTAAGTTACTTGCAGCCAGAGTGTTACCGGCGTTAGGGTTCTTGGGTTCCCCAAGATAGAAAGGGAGAGAAAACCCCGGAAAACGTCCAGATTTCTGCCCAAACCCCAGGGAGGCAGCACAGAGGACGGGCAGGTTCTCCGCACGGCTGCTCGGCTGCCTTACGAGCCGAAGCAAAGCCCTCGAGGAGCAGGCGGCTGTGGGATTTTCGTCTGAGGGCCGGGTGACTTCCTTTTCCAGCTGCGCTGCCAGCTCAGTGTTCACCCCTGTGATGTGGGGACCAGAGACGGCTCATTACCGTCCCCTGGGAACATGGGCAGCTCAAACCTTGATCAACTGTGCAGACGGGTCAGTAGCTCAGCAGGCAGTTAGGAGGGAGACACAATCAGCTCCTCTGGTCTTAACTTGGTTTTCCTGGCCACCTGGTATCTTCTATTTCTGGGCCCAAGTCCCTATGCTGTCGTAAGTACATAACTGATGTACTATGTTGGCCAATGACAAATGACACCATGACAAAATCACTGGCTTCCACTTCCTGGACTCCACTTCTAACCACCATGCTTGGAAGATAGAGAAATTTAGTTGCCTTGGCAAAATAGCAAAAATTTCGTTAAGACCCATGGTTGAGAGTGGCACTTTGCAAAACATGAGGCAGAGCTTGGGTACGTGAGGGCTGACTGGAGGGGGGGGGGCGTAGGCGTGAGTGCTGGGAGCCCCGAAACCGAGTCCACTTCCAGTGGTGCCTGAGGCAGGGCCATCTGGGGTCCACGCTGGTGTTCTCGCCTGCTGTGCGCCGTGCTGGGACTGGGGAAGCCATGAGGAGCTGTTTCAATGGTCCCCGGTTGCACTGCACACAGCTCAGTGGGAACACAGGGTGCGTGTGGGCATGCGTCCGACCATCCCAGCAGCACCCACCAGCTCCCCTCTACTGACTAGAGAGACAGGGAGGAGTCAGAGCTACATGGAATGAGAAGAACAACGAGAAGGAAATGATGGGTGTGTGGTTTTAATTGCCAAAATAAGAACGTGGGATCTACTGAAAAGAGGGGATACAAGGTGTCTCAGCTCTCTAAGCTTTGCTAAGTACTTTTTTTAATAGAACATTTCCAATCAGATGGATTTATTGAAAATTAGTGGGATCATTGAAATACTATCTTGAGGCTGCAATCTGTTGGCCAGTGGGGAATAATGTTATAAATAAGAGGAAATAAAAGCAGAATTAGTAAAAATCCAGGGTGATTAGGATGCCCATAACTACCAGAATTCTTCCTGGACTGAGTCTATTGACATCTTCAGCTGAGGGTTGGGGTGCTGGGATGTGTTTCCCCCCTGCTAGAGGTGTTCCTTCCCACCAGAACTGTCTAAAGCTGTGTACTTATTTCATGTGTTTCGTTTTTTTAAATTATTTTTATTAATTTGTTTTTGTTACAGATGTTTCTCCTTTTTCCCCTATTGACACCCTCCTCCCCATGCCCCCTGCCCCATCCCCAGCCCTGTTGTCCATGTCCATTGGTCATGCATACATGCATATAAGTTCTGTGGTTTATCTCCCCCCCCCCCCGCCCTCCTCCTCTGAGGATTGATAGTCTGCACCCCACCTCTGTGCCTCTGGGTCAATTTTGTGCATCAGTTTGTTTAGTTCATTATATTTCACAAATAAATGAGATCATGTGATATTCGTCTTTCTCTGCTTGGCTTGTTTCGCTTAGCATAATACTCTCCAGGTCCCTCCATGTCATCGCAAAGGATAAGAAATCTTTTTTTCTTACAGCTGCATAGTATTCCATTGTGTACATGTACCACAGCTTTTTTATCCACTCATCTGCTGATGGACACTTGGGCTGTTTCCAGATCTTAGCGATTGTAAATAGTGCTGCTATGAACATAGGGGTACCTATATTCTTTCTGATTGGTGTTTCAGGCTTCTTAGGGTATATTTCTAGAAGTGGGATCACTGGGTCAAATGGCAATTCAACTTTTAAGTTTTTGAGGTAACACCATAGTGTTTTCCATAATGGTTGCACCAGTCTGCATTCCCACCAGCAGTGTACTAGAGTCCCCTTTTCTCCACACCCTCGCCAACACTTGTTGTTTGATGCTTTGTTGATGGCGGCCATTCTGACAGGTGTGAAGTGATACCTCACAGTTGTTTTAATTTGCATCTCTCTGATGATTAGTGACATTGAGCATTTTTTCATATGACTCTTGGCCATTTGTATGTCCTGTTTGGAGAGATGTCTATGGATTCTTTTTCTTCCTTTTGTTGAGTTGTATGAGTACTCTATATATTTTGGAAATTAACCCCTTATCTGATGCATCATTGGCAATTATGGTCTCCCATACAATGGGTTCCTTTTCCATTTTGATGATTGTTTCTTTTGCTGTGCAGAAGCTTTTTAGTTTGATGTAGTCCCATGTGTTCATTTTTTCCTTTGTTTCTCTTAGGTGTTGTATCAGTGAAAATTCTGCTGCATATGATGTCTGAAATTTTGTTGCCTATATTTTCTTCTAGAATTTTTATGGATTCACGAGTTACATTTAAGTCTTTTATCCATTTTGAGTTTATTCTCATGTATGGTGTAAGTTGGTGGTCTAGTTTCATTTTTTTGCAAGTAGCTGTCCAATTTTCCCAACACTATTTATTGAAGAGACTGTCTTGAATCCACTGTATGCTCTTGCCACCTCTGTCAAATATTAATTGAGCATAATGACTTGGGTCAATTTCTGGGTTCTCTGTTCTGTTCCACTGATCTATCTGCCTGTTCTTGTGCCAGTACCAGGCTGTTTTGATTACAGTGGCTTCACATGTTTCTATATCTGTGCTACTTGCTCCCTCTCTCCACATTTGCCTCATCCATCCTTTTATTCCACACACACAAGCTAACAAGTGCCAGACAAAGCCCTGGGGATATTGTATTAGATAAAACAGGCATTATTCCCAATATGAAACCATGTTTTTGGTGCCAAGTGACCAGCTGTTTATTGCAGCTGCACAGATACACACACACACACACACACACACACACACACTATGATGGTCACTATTTCCAGTTCTAATTGCTTTGGTAGTGGTCATGCTGCCCCCACCACTCTCTCTCTGGTAGGTGCCATATTTTCCATTTCTACTTTAGCTAGGAAGTCCTAGGGGAGCTCAGATGAGACTGGAACTCACTGTATCTTGTGCCCAAAAAAACAAATATAAGTGAGGTGAGACTGACTTTGTTTAAGTCCCCTTATCTCCCTACGCATCAGCTTTCCTGCATCCATCGCGCCGCCCAGCCTAGGAACCAGGGTTGGACAAGTGCCAACCCACAGTGTGTCCTGCACCTCCCAGCACAGAGGTGAAGTCCTAGGGGAGGTAGGGCATGGACAGTGAGGGAGGCGAAGGTACAAAATGCCATTGCTTTTGCTCCCCTCCCCTCCTGGGATGTGTGGAGGAGGAAACGTACTTTTTTCTCTACCCTTATAGCTTCTTTGCTGAGATCCCTTGTGATAAAAGACAGATTAATAGGAGAAGCAGAAACAGAAGTTTATTAACATCTACACCTCCTGTACACATGAGAGAGACCCAGGGAAACTGAGCAACTTCCCCAAAGTGGCCCAAACCACCAAGTTAAATGCCATCTCCAGCTAAAGACAGAAGAAGATGTTGGGGTAAAGGGGAGTCAGATATACAGGTGACCAGGAAAGCACAGTAAACAAGGGTGAGGTTGTTACGCAGATTTAAGTCCAGCTTTCTCCACTGGTCAGAGTTTCTAGAGTGTGCCAGCCCCCTTTCCCTGGTACACAGAGGGCACCCTTACAAACTGAGATTTCCCTTACAAAGGCCAATTCCCTCACAAAAGGGTAAGTTCCCTTTTCAGAGCTTCTCCTATGTCTGTTGTTTGTGAAAATAACAAGCTCAACTTATTTATGGAATATAATGAACAAAATAAGCTGATGATCAAAATAAATCCAGAGACATGGAAGTAGGGAACAGACTGACAAAACTCAGAGGGAAGGGGCATGGGGAAGAGATAAACCAAAGAATGTATATACATATATGCATAACCCAGGGACACAGACCTTAGTGTGGGGAAGGCAGGAGGGGGTGGGAGTGGGGAGGAGCGGGGTCAGTGGGGGAAAAAAGGAGGAACATTCATAATACCTTCAACAATAAAGATTTTTTTAAAAAATGAGCCCAGGCCCGGCCAGCATGGCTCAGTGTTTGAACGTCAACCCATGCACCAGGAGGTCGCCGGTTCAATACCTGGTCAGGGCACATGCTCAGGTTGTGGGCCCAATCCCCAGTGGGGGGCATGCAGGAGGTGGCCAATCGATGTTCTCTCTCATCAATGTTTTTATTCCTCTCTTTCCCTTTCTCTCTCTCTAAAAATCAATAAAGAAAATAATAAATTAAAAAAAATAAATAAAGAGCCCAGCCAGTGTGTCTCAGTGGTTGAGTGTCAACCCATGCACCAAGAGGTCACTGGTTCGATTCCGGTCAGGGCGCATGCCCAGGTTGTGGGCCGGATCCCCAATGGGGGGCATGCAGGAGGCGGCCAATCGATGTTCTCTCTCATTGATAATTCTATCTCTCCCTACTTCTCCCTTCCTCTCTCTCTAAAATCAATAAAGAAAAAAAATTTTTTTTAAAAGAATAAATCATCCTTTTGCCAAAGAGGCATATTTGGGGGCAGCAAATTCTGCAGCTCTTCAGATGGCACCGGGCAGAAGGCAGGAAACGTGGGCAAAATATTCTGATAAGCAGTGTGCATTTGGTCGTTGGGGGCAGAGTCAGGGGAACGTTGCAGGCCCTCGGGAGGAACTACGCGCACTGTCTGCCGTGACATCCAACGGGGTGGCCGTGACAGCCTCCGAGGAGGCTGCGCGTGGGGCCCAAGGTGGCGCAGCGCCCTTCACACCACACACCCCGCTGCTCCAGGAGCCCCGCGTGCAGCCGAAGGGGCGGAACGTGCCACCGAACCCTCCTCTTCCACGTAGGGATTATTTTCACGAAACAGCCGGCACAGGAGAAGCTCTGAAAACAGAGTAGAATTTATCTCTTTGTAAGGCAAATGTACATGTACAAGGGACTCTCCGTTTCTAAGGGCGTCTCCGTGTCCGCACGGGAAGAGAGGGGCGACTGGGGATCACGGGGAACTGCCCGTGGAGAAGGCGTGGACGTGGATCTGCACGACTCCCTCACCCTTGGTGACTGCGTTTTTCCTGACAGTCTTCCACACCTGCCCCCCGCCCCCCGTTCTTCTGTCTTTAGCTGAGGATGGTATTTATTCAACATTATGGATGAGGCCATTTCAGGGAGTTTCACTTACTTCGTTTTGTCCATGTGTACAGGAGGTATATAATTATTAAACTGTTACTTTTTCTCTTGTTAATCCATCTTTTATTACTGGGAGGGGTCTGGTGGGCGATGGGAGGTCACGGGGGGGGGGGTCTGCCACAGAACCTGGGAAAGGAAAGTTATTCTTCCTCTCCTGCACAGCACAGACCACCTCTGAAAACCAAGACCCAGAGAAGGGCACAGCAGAGAGCAGCGCTGGGGACCAGCAGGCCTGCCGCGGGCTGTCCCGGTGTGGGCTAGGGGCCCCCCTGAAGAAGCTGAGGGGTGAGCAGCCTAAACAAGGGAGCGAAGAGAGCGGCTGGGAGCCAGCTGGGCGTTGGCCGCAGAACCAGGGTGGGGCCACGGCAGCCGGAAAGGCGTGGCTCTGCGTGTACCGGCCGTCACACACACAGGAGGGACCACGGGACACCGCCGTGGAGGTGGAGGACCTGGGGTGGCCCACGACCCGAATGCACATGCTCGGCCTTCTCTCCAGTGCGGACACGGGCCACGAGGCTCCACGGGTTCCCAGCTGCCACTAAGCAAGAGAGGAGATCTAAAACTCTGCGTATTTGTCAGGAAGAAACCAACCAACCAACAAAAAACCCAAGGACTATTGAACTCAAAAGAAACTAAAGTGCCGTTAAGCAGTAAGTTCACGTCCTGGCTCTTCTCCCTCAACCCTCTGCCTTCAACCAACGGAGTGGAGCTGGTGAAGATAAGAGTTTTCCTTATCTGAGCAGAATGTGCTACATTTCAGCCCTGCTTCCAACATAACCAGCGGATACCTGCTAAAGCAGGCGTACTCCGGGGTGATTCCCGGCCCAGCTCCGCCGGCGTGGCCCCTGCTGATGGGGGACCGCACTGTGAGGGCCACTGCCACGGAGCGTTTCAGGGGAACCGTCTTTAGAGGTGAGCAGGTGTGTGGACAGCAGGCAGCCCGACAACAAGGCAGAGCCTCCAGTCATGATTATGTGGAGATCACCTCTCCTTTCAACGTGGCTCCAGGACACAGCTCAGGTGGCAGTGACTCCTGAAGAGTCCAGCCTTGTTGCCCTGAAGCCCAGACTCTCTGATGGAAAATGCTGGTCATGACCCAGCACCCCCAACGCCTAAATTCCCAGGTTTGCTCTGCGCTTTCAGCCGTGCTAGTGTCAGCGAAGAGCCCAGCCCTCCGCCTGGTCCACCAAAGCACAGGACACAGAAGCCACTGGTCTCCTGCAGCTCGTCTGTCCGTGGGCGTTAGGTCACTGTTGTTCCCCCGTGGACTCAGAAACGGACTCGGCTGTGCCAAGGAAGAGTAAACGAGTGTGGTTTATCTTAAATTCCACAGAGAGATTATGCGCTTTAGCGTCACTGAAGATCAGGGACACCTGTTTTATTTTGGAAAGTATGAGATGCTGCTAGGTGGGCAGGGAGAACAGAGCTGGGTGTGGGTGTGGGAGGCGGGGTTGTGGCAGGAAGGGGGTTCTCAATGGAGCAGAAGGACTGCAGCTGAGGTAGTGTTTGGACAACCTTCTTGTTCTGAAAGGAACCCCCAAAACCACAGAGCAGGGACGTGGGGGCCATCCTGTGGGAAGCAGCTCTAAGGCACCCCTTAGATGTCACTCTTTCTCAGGCACACCTGGGATAAAGCCAAGACCCTCGTGAGCATCATGCTGGGGGCAGGGCGGGGGAACAGGTAGGTCTTGATGGACCTTTTATTCAAACGCATCCAGTGGCATCAGCCACGTTGCCGGGGGTCTTGTTAGCAATGCAGTCCCGGCCTCATTCCAGACTGCTCCTCGGCACCTGCCTTTTAACAGAACCCCGAGTAATTAGTGAGCTCATTAAAGTCGGAGAAGCACCGCTCTAGCTCTTTGGTTCTCTCTCCCAAGTTGCACATTATAACCATCTGAGCAGTTGTTGTTGTTGTTTGTTTTTCTAAAGGCATGTCTAAGGGGGAAACCCAAGTATTACTATTATTATTTTAATGCCTCATGATTATAATCAGGAACAATCAGTGATTCTCAAACCTCGCTGAGCATCAGAATGACTTGGAAGACTTACTAAAGCACAGGGTACTGGAACCCACCCCAGAGTCTCGGAGTCAGTGGGTCTGGGGGTGGGGCCTGAGAATCTGCATTTCTAACAAGTTCCCAAGTGATGTAAAGATGCTGGTTCTGGGACCACACTTTGAGTACCATTGCTCTTAATGGAGATAAAACACGACAAATGCTGTCCCCAGAGCTCCCGAACATCAGTATCAGCATCACTTGGGGACTCACTACAAATGGGGATGGAATGAAAAACTCTGGGGTGGGGCCCAGCAACCAGTGTCACAAGCCAGAGCCACGGGTCTGGGTGTTTAGCTCAAAGCTGCTAAATAGTCAGCAATTGGAAACAGATGAAAAATTATGTTTCCCTGCCTATTCCTTATGTGTTTTGACCTATGCAAATAAAACCTCCTTTTGTACATGACTTTGCTTAATGACAGAGAGCCTTGAGCTCCGGCCAGACCCTCTGGTTGTTCGTCCACTAAGGGTGAAAAAAGCGAGAAGAACAATCATTCATACATATGCATTCCTACGATCACACGTTCATATATATGCATGTATGATATATATATATGAAAATATATATGAATAATATATCCATTTATATACAAATATACATGCATATACATACACATACAAATACACATATATCAACTTAAAATTTCACAGTGAGCCACATGGACCCTGGCAGGTTAGTAGAACAGAGTAGCTTACATTTCATAGGTAAACCTCTGAAAAATTAAGTAGGGCAATCATGCTAGTTCCCTAGCCATTACCCATTTCTGTATACTTCCCGCCTAGCAGAAGCCCACTATCTTTCAGGAATATACCTTCTTCCTTATAATGTAGGAGAAGCTGACAAGCTGATTCTAACTATTCTTAGCCAGTGGTTTTCAACATTGACAGTCTAAAGAATTTTTTTTTTTTTTAATATGCCTGTTTTTACCTACCTAGGTTGATTTGATTGCTCTGAAGCGTGCTCTGGGCATTGTGAGAGTTAAAAGTTATTCAGGGGATTCTAATATGCAACCAAGGAGTCAAAGCCCTGATCTAAGCCAACCCTGGGAATTCCATCCTTTCTAGGAGTAATTGGTTTCAGGGAGACTTGTGATGGGTTTCTAGCCCATTGGTCATGCCGAGGAGCTGTCAGGAAAAGGGTTTTTGTTCTAAAGGCAGAGGGAGAGTTGCTGCCTCAGTGTTGTTGGATCTAAATATGATGGGTGAAGTCGCTGCCACTGTCTCGCTGCCATCCTGAGGAGGGGCCCAAACGCAGAGAAGAACAAAGCCAAGGACACGTCAGAGAAGCAGGTCTAGAGCCAAGCACTCCTGAGTCTGCCCGTTTCATATAACTTAGTGCGAGATGACAAATCTTATTGTTTATATTTAGCTGAATTAGGGTTATCCGTCACTGCTTACCAAAGATGTCCTAGCAGAAACATTAGGCAATGCAGCTAAAGTTACACTTAAGACAAAAGTGGATTCAGATCTGATTTCATCTCTGGGCTCTTTCCACAAAATCATGCTGTTTCTATGTAGAACCCTGTGCAGGACCTCTGGACCCGAAAACTGCCATCAGCCCATTTTGGGCCAGTGATTAGGAAAGAGAATTACTACCATTGCATCTAATGAATTGAATTATCTTGCTCTTACAAAACTGTGATGGTTAATTTTGTGTCAATTTGACTGGGCAAAGGGATGCCCAGACAGCTGGTAAGACATTATTTCTGGGTATATTTGTGAGGGTATTTCTGGAAGAGATTAGCATTTGAATTAGTAGACTGAATTAAGAAGATTTCACTCACCAATCCAATTGGCACTATCCAATTCATTGAGGCTCTGAGTAGGAAGAAAAAAAAAAAGGCAGAAGAAGATTAAATTTGCTCTCTGCTTGGGTTGGGGCGTCTATGATCTCCTGCCTTGAACATTGACCCTCCTGGTCTTCAGGCCTTCAGATTCAGACTAATACTTAAACATCATCATCAGCCCCCCGGGTTCTCAAGTCTTTAGACTCAAACTGAATTATGCCACCATTTTCCTGGTTCTTCAGCTTGCAGATGACAGATCTTGAGACTGCTCTGCCTCCATAATTACATGAGCCAATTCCTGTAATAAATCTCTCCTCTTTCTCTCCCTCCCTCCCTGTTCTTTTTCTCTAGAGAACTCTAATATAAAAAGTGTTTTGAGTTTGTCCACTGACAACTTTCCAACCAACCACATTAAACTAGAGGTGGGGTAGAGAGTGTAAAGGTACAGAATCACATATTTCATTTTTCTAGACTTGTAATTGGGCATGCCCCTATCTAAATTGAACAACTAAGTCATTTAACAGAATTAATGAGGAGAGAAGACCTTCGGGAGCCAGATGATAAAGATGTATCTAGTTTTCTGGACACACACGAAGGGTTGGTTCACTCTACAAGGATCAAGTAATTAGAAATGGCTGTGTTAATTTCAGGCTTCCTTAGACACACCAGGGGGTGAAGTGCCCCAGTGGTAGAGTCAGTAGAAAATGAACATAGGGGAGCAAATGAGTGATGTGGAGGAATGTAATGGATATTGCCTATAGGCAAGCAGACAGAGGAAAGTTTCAAACAGGAGGCAATTTGTCAGAAGGTGAAGCCAACTGTGATGGATGACATTTTTGTCTCTCATGTGAATAAACTATTGTATCCCTGGAAGCACAAATTGAGTTGGTATTCATTTAAAGATGATGCACTGGTTGTTTTAAAAATATGCAAAACATCAAGCACTGCACTGGATCTGTCCATGTGAATCAACCATTCAAATAAAATAGAAATAGGGTGTGCATATACAATGGGAAGACTGAATTAACCATTCAGATAATGGCTTTGATTTTGTGTTTTATTTTAACTGAGACAATGGTTAAATACGAAGGCAATAGAACAAAATGTTGGTCAGTTGATCTGATCTAATCAATTAAGACAGTTGAAAAAAACCAAATTTATCTTTAACTTTTTGGTGTATTTATCACCTTAATATCCAATTGGATCAATATTCATCAATCCAATTCATTCTTCAGGACTCTATAAGTAAATAACTAAATAGGCACCTCATCTCCCTCTACATTCCAACTTTTCATCTCCACAGGGAATGTGAGTCTAACAAATCCACAGAATATACAAGAAGCATGTTTTGTAAAGATGTTACCTCATTTGCCAGGAACTGTGGTGTCAAGCCAGCCATAATTGTTATCTTTAGCCCAAAAAATTAATTTCACGGCTAGGACCACCATTAGGCTAACAAATAACTTATCTAATGAGATCTTATTTATAAGAGAAAGAAACGCAACTCCTGGTATTTGGGAGCAGGCTGAACTTTCTAGGTCTTAATGTTAGGAACTGCCTTGGCAATAAGAAATAACCCAACTGATTCATCTAAGGGTATGTTTGGTGGCCTTTACCTCAAGGTTATTGATACTGCTTAGATAGAAAATAAGTGAGAAATTCATCCAAAGTGCCAAATATTTCTAAATAACTGTTTAGGACCTTACTAGGAAAACAAAAATCTGGATTTGTGATAGAATGCTTGCTTCAGTGTGAAGTTGATGAGGAGCGGCTGTCCTTGATCACTCTTTCAGATTGTGTAGCATCTTTGTAGAATCTCTGCTTCTGAGCAGATTTTCAGGCCTTTCCTTCTATGGGATTCTTGCATGGTTGTTCACACATGTTCTACAGGTTAGCCAAAATGGTTCATTTGTGAGTCTATCCGAATGTTGACTCACCAAACACCCTATTGAACTATTTCCTTAATCAGGACAACTTCACAGGAACTTAAAGATCACGTCATCCCACCATGTTTTTCTGCTCAAGACAGCGCGGAAAGAAGCACATAGAGCAAGTGTGTTATCTGAAATCACCCAAGTAGTTAGCAGCAGGTCAGGGCTTACAACCCGTTCTACTGGCCCCTAATCCAGCACTTTCTCCACAGTCATTTAGCTGATCACACCTGTTAAGTTATGAAGTAGCATTTTTATTTATTGGAACAAATCAATTTGATCAGCATTACTTTATATATTACACATAACTAAATTTCAGAGAGCCACATGTTGAGAATTTTCATTAATATTCCAAATGTATTATGTATGTATGCGTTCAACAAACTTTTCGTTTGCCTCCTATATTTTTTATTTCCTCCTAAACTTTTGGACCTCCTAGATACTTACTCAATAAATATTAAAGAGATAACAGTCTGGAAGGGAGCTCAGATGTGTACATAAATAATACATTCTGAAGAAAAATATTAAGAAGTTAAGGAGAAAATAAAAAATAAAGAAAAATATTAAGAAGTTAGCTAATATCTTTAAATGGAACAACGAACAGCCTGGGAGTTGGGGGCAGGTGGGAAAGCAAAGGTGACTCCCACTGTGAAAACAAGGAAAACCTCACCTTGCACTGAAGGATGGCGGGGATTTGGATGCCAAGAGGAGGAAAGGGCAGTTCCACTGTGAGAAGAGTGTGAGTAGGGACAAACTGTTCTAAAACAGAGGTTTAGCTGCTGATACATTGCCGAGGTCCAGCCTCAACAGTCCAGGGTTTCCCAAAGGTGTGGACGGCGTCGGCGAGAGAGAGAGAGAGAGAGAGAGAGAGAGAGAGAGAGAGAGAGAGAGAGATGCATGAGTCAGAAGTCTTAACCACCTCTGCTGCTTAAGGCTAGCAGAATCTTTATTTTTATATCTGCAGGTTACATAGCAATTTCCTTCTTATTGTTTCCCCTAAACCTTTTAGGCAAATAAGTACAGACATTCTTTTGTGGTTTACCCAACTCTTAGGTATATTACATGTTAATTACCAACTATTTTAAACCTCTATTTCAGTCTCTGTCAATTCCTCTCAGACTCCTGACTTTTCCTCCTAAGATCCTTCCAAGCTTCCACATTCCTATCCTAAATCTTTATTACTTTCTTGCTTTTTCTTCCTGCAATCTTTTCTACCCTCTACATCATTAATCATCTACATGTTACTTCTATAATGATTCCTAACAGACAGCTAACAGATAGACAGAGAAAGCAAAGATTAGTCTCCTTCAGTTGCCATCCTGCATTTTTATTTTCCCATTTACTTTATATCTTCAGTCACTTTTCTTCATGATTCCTGCCACGCAGTGAATCCACTTCTCCAGGGACTATGTCAAACCATGGAGGCCTTCATAACTCCAGGGACTATGTCAAACCGTGGTGGTCGCTGTTCCAGTGACACCGCTCCCAACAGTGCATAAACTGGAAACAGGAACTGGTGGAATAGTGGGTCTCTGCCATCTACACACTCTGACCCCCCCCCCTTTACTATGCACCTTGGTAAACTCTGCAGGTAGTTTCACCAAATACTCTGTATTGACACATTATCCTTTCTTAAACTCTTGGAAATAGTTCAAATACTAAGTTCAGGACGGTACAAATTTTCATTTATATAAAGTGTCAATCTACTTTACGTGATTTAATTACAGAAATACTGAGAATTCAATTGCTGAATACTGGTAACATCAATCTCAAGAAAGAAAAAAGAAAATAAAACCCTACTAACCTCACTTAGGACCATTGACATGTTATCCCTTCCCTGTCCCTGTGCTGGGACGGGTGGGGGGCTTCAGCATTAGAGGTACTTGTCTTGGTTCAGTCATCGGTGCTTCCCAGAATGCCGTCTGAATTCTGCTGCTGACAAGGTCCATGTGGGGCTTCCTCTGTGATCAAGGTGCTTCCTCTCTTTCCCAGAGCTAACCTCCTGGGGAGAGCCTCAGGCGGGGCTCTGACTATCTGACTGCCCCAGCACATACCTCAGAGATGTCTGTCCTGCCACTCCCTTTCAAGCCCACTTTTTCATCCAAGTGCACAAAGTCTCAGAGAGGAACAAGACTAGTAACGCCTTCTTGTGCTGCTGGGCCCTGTGGCTGGCTTGTTTTCTCCCTGGCGTCACATCTGCTGTATGCCACCGTCATCTCCTTTGGTCGATTTTGATCCCCCATGGGCCTCTTTGCTTGGCCCCGTCCTCTCGTCAGGGTGCCGTCTGTTGCGTTGCTGTTACAATAGTCCAGTGTGATTCTTAATACAGAGCAGCTTTCATTTCTAGTTCATCTCAGTTTGGGCCTCCGTGTGAGGGTTTTTCCTGGGAGTCCACCTTGGAAGGAGAACGTGAAGCGTGAAGGTATTCCGTGCGCGTGGAGATGCGAGAGAAGCTGGGCGCAGGCCTGGCCCGCTGCCTTGCCTGGGATCCTCTGCAATGTATCACCAGCAACGCAGGACTCCGAAAACCAGCTTCTCTGTGATGGTTCCCTCTACCTTGTCCACTATCTTAGCAACTACGTATAAGCCGTGCTGCTTTTCCAGTTCCGTCCATTTTATTCAATCAGAAATGCGTGGCCTTATACAGATGGTAGACCTGTACCAAACCAGGGGGAAGAAAGATTTAAAACCTTTGGAGGTGCAGCAGTGTACTGCGCTGAGCTGGAGGGGAGCTCCCTGGCACACACGTGGGCAACTGCTGAGGAGAGGACGAAGTAATTCTCTGAGACCATTTCTGCCGTAGCATCTACATTTGCAGACATATATTGAGATTTTGACATCTAGTCCTTTTCCTCCCCTCTGGTTTTATAAGGTGATGCACGTAAGCATCTAAAATGGTGTCTGACGTGCACTCAGCTGGCAATAAACGCTGTTATAACGCACCCTGCGCGCTGCGTGGGGGCGGCAGGGCCCCAGGCTCGGAACGTCGCTCCTAGAAGTAATTATCATGTGTCCAAGCCCCCCGGGCAGGGATGAGGGAGTCTCCTAGCCAGGGCAGTGTTTGCTGCTTGTTCCTTTGGGGGCTTTTCAGGCTCAGGAAGAGTGTGGAGGGGTCGTCCGCCCTGCCCCGGGCTGCAGCTTCTCGGTCTGGAGCACGAGAAGCCACAGTTCAGTTCCACAGGCCTCGGCGGTCAATGGGGAGAGGAGGAGGAAGGCCGGGGGTGGGAATATCAGGGTTTTTCCTGCCAAAGTCCATCTTGCCAACTCCTGGCCAGTACCTGTCTACACTTAAAAGAGGCCTCTCAAGTCCCCGTTGTTTGGTCTGACACCAGGCACCCTCTCCATGGCGGGGTGCGCCTCATTGAATAACTCAAACAGAAGTAGTTCATCTGATTTCAGTGCGTAGCAGTCCGTGGATTATTTGCGTCTGCATTTGGCGGAGGAGTCGGTCACGACTGCATTTGTTAATTTAGGAATCTGTTGTCCCACCACTGCGTCTTCTCCTGCCCTCAGTAAGAGAGAAGGGACACACATGGGCTTCTGTCCCCGAGGTGGATGAGTTCTGCTGGGCAGGAAGGGACCATTTGGAAGCACTGAGCCAGACACTGGAATCTGCATAGTTGAAAAGATTAAATCAGTGGTAATATAGTAGACAGTTAACCAGACCAGTTTTGATTGTGTGTGTGTGTGTGTGTGTGTGTGTGTGTGTGTGTGTGTGTGGTTATTACGGTGGAGTACTGTGCACTGATGGAGTGGGGGTTGATTGCATTTATCCAGTTTGGTGCAGGTGGCTCTGTCTAGTGCCAGGGGCCCCATGTACCAGCCTGAATCCTTCCCCCAGGAGAACCATGGTCGCAGACCACAGTGTGTGTGCCTTCCTAAAGGCAAGAATTTCCCTTATGTCTTGAGTGTTACAGGAGAGCCTGGGAAGCAGGTAGATTTCTCCTCCCACTCACACCTACAGGTCAGCAGAAAGAGGGCTTAGGCAGCCGGTGTTCCCTGAGATTCCTGCAACAGCAAACTGAACCCCAGGAGAAAGGGTTGTCGGCCATCTCTGCTTTGGCCCGGCTCTTTTGATACATTGTCACTGTCAAGTTCTGAAATGCTGCATTACCAGCCTTGGCCCAGAGCATTTTTAGCTCAGTTTCACAATTTCTTAAAAAAAAAAAAAAAAGTCCTACTGTTGTGCCCCCTCCCCCTTTTCCCTTGGACTAAAGACTCTTCCCCCCCTTGGCTGCTGCTGCCCTGAGATAAGGCTGTGGTATTTTCCCCATCATCCCCCAATCATGCATTATCATAAGAAAGTGCCAGGCATCCATCAGCCCACAGCCACTGATTTATGCTCAAAGTTCGGATTATCTATTTGGCTCCAAATCCCTTCAAAGGCCAACCTGATCAAAGAGAATCTCATCCACCAGATAAAATTCGAATATGGCTCCGTGCAATAGAATGACAGCCAGGAGTTTTTTTGTTATTTTTTAATCTCCGAACTGCTCCAACCTCCTCATTTTGTCAGGAATTGTTCTTTATCCACAGCGTCTTCTTGTCATTTTTGCATCTCTCCTGCTGGGCTCTGCATGGGGAGCCATTTATGGAGTTGGCTCCTGGGGAAGGAGTCTTTGTCCCCCAGAGCTCCCGCATACAGGGCAGGGCAACACAGTCTAGCTCAGCCCAGGGCCATGTCGTTGAGAAGCATTGCAGTACATGGATTAGCCAGACTTAACAACCAGTTGCTAACTTTGACAGTGTGTACCAGGAGAAAATCAAGGTTGAAAAGCAGTGTCTTCGACATTGGGGGGCATCACAGTGACAGAATTAAATCGAATGCCCCTCTAAATCCAATCACTGAGTTCATTCACTCAGCAAACACTTATGAATGTCTCCCATGTGTGAATTTCTGGTGAACCAAAGAAGTACATTATTGAGAAGCTTAATATCTGAGAAGAATATAGTTACCTAGGGAATCAAATACAAAACAGTAAAGATTTCCAGTCCAAGAGGAGAATCTGAGCCCAATGAATTCGCTCTCCTCCCACTTCCCATTCCAAATGCCTCGTCAATTGACCAAAGAATCTAGCAGAGACTTGAAGGGGAAAATGCACACTACTACTGGAAACTCAGAAAGGATGGTATTCACTGCCAGAAACTGTGTGGGCTTTCTGGAAAATATAAAGCAGGTAAGGTTAGATGGAGATAAGAGTCTATTAACCACCCTTGGAAAAAAATGTACTGGAGCACTAAAGAGAAGAGGGAGTCCCACTATTTTGAAGCAGCAGGGACTAAAGGCAAAAATAAACCACAGAGAAGTTGGCTAGAAGTAGAGAGGAAGGTAGAGCCCTCTGGATGCCTCTGGCAGTGCATGGAGACTGAGCATCTGTCCGACTGGCGTCCCTCCTCGGGGACCTTGGCTACTGTGGGTGTAGGGGCTCGTTAAGTAAAGAAAGGGCAGTTGGTGAGTCTGGCTTTCTCCCCTTCAACAGGCTATTGCAAAAAAAATGAAGTGGAATTTTCTACCATTTCTGGTTTTTTCCAGTTTTAGCTTCTTCCTGCCTGGCCACCTCTATCTCCACCGGCAACCTAACAGAATAATCCTGGAGAAAATTCACTTGTCTCTGCCGCCATTTCTCTGGACTTGGGAGATCTGAATAGCAACCCAAATACACAGAGTTCTTTCCACCTCCCTACACCAGGATCTAGGTCATCCGGAGAAAAATGATCAGACAACAGGAAGCTGGCAGCAGTATTTCAACAGCCAGGAAGTGAGCCGAAGTTGCAGAATCTGCTATTTTCTTTGGAAAATATTTTTGGAAAAAAGTACAGTAAAACTATATAATTTTTTTTAAATGCATACTTCCAATAAGATTTTGGCAGAAATTATATTTCTGAAACAAAAGCAAGCATACTAATCCTCTCTTCTTCCATATTGGAGACAATAGAAAGTTACTTTGTTCTTGACACTAACACAAAAATATAAGTTCAATTTTTGTGGTGTTTTGAATATAAAGATTGTCCACATAAGAATAAAAACATTTCCTAATAATTGGTTGTCTTCAGGCTGTTAAGTTCTAGAACGATGTGTTCCAAACCACTGGCTTGGCTCAGCGTGGTGGCTGAAGTCTGCGCGTCTGACCACTTCCCGCACAGTCTCCACTGACGCTGACCAAACGGGGCCCAGGAGGAAGACTGCATGTCACCGCTGGAGTGAGCAATGACTTTCCCATTAGCTGGAATGCCACGTGTCTCAGCAGGCAAAGTAAAGACCCAAGACCATGAAGAGGAAAGGCCAAGCCAATCACTCAAAGGAAAAATGGAAGGAAAGCCCACTGAGGAAGAAAGTGAGAATTTGTTTCTCTCCAAGAACATCTACTGACTTCAGATCTAGGGCTGGTGAGGACAGTTTGAAGTTCAGCCCAGACACATGAGATCGCAGTGGCGTGGAGTACCACCACCCTGGCTCGGTCACAGACAGGGATGGACCAGACTGCTGGCTAATCACTGGGCACTGGGGTCCTGGAGGTGGGGCTCAGCCCCCACCAAAGAGAACTCTGTCCCGGCCTGTTTGGGGCTGCCAACGGGCACGTTGCTCCCGGGCATAGACTTACACAAAGTGTCCCATGGTTTGTGAGGGAGCGTATCTCTGCTACCTGGAGTGGACAGAGACCTCCCTCTCTGAAAACCAGCAGCCACAGAAACATCACCTTATTTGAGAAGAAAAGGCAATTGGAAGATGTATCTGAACTTTTGGAGCAAATATCCCCTATCCTCACCTTCTGCCCCTGATGAAATAGTTCTGTAAGAAGCCAAAAAAAAAAAGATTTTAATAAACTTGGAATTTGAGAATCATTTTAAATTTACAGAATAATTACAAAGATAATACAGAGAGTACTTATATTCTCTCACCCAGTTTCCCTAATGTCAGCTTCTTATATAATGATGGCGCATTTATCCAGATCCAGGAACCAACATCGGCAATGACTATGAACTAATGCCACACATTATCTGGCTTTCACCACGTTTTCAGCTAAAGTCCTTTTCCTGTTTCAAGGTCCCACGCCGGATGCCGCATTCCGTCCACTGAGTTTTCTTTATTTCCTCTGGTCTAGTCTTTCCTTCTCTTCTAAGACGTTTTTAAAGAGTACCTGATATTTTATGAAACGACTCTCAGTTTGTGCTTGTCTGATATTTTTCTCAACTAGGATAATGGATTTAGGGCAGGTGTGGGGGACACCACAGAGGTGGCTCTTCTCTTCAGATCCCTTTAGGAGTACGTGATGTCCACAGGGTTGCCATTGGTGACGCTGACCTTGATTGTCTGGTTCAAGTCGTGGTTAGCAGGTTCTCCACTGCACAGTTCCTGTTGTCCCCTTCCACACTCTGATTTGGAAGAGAGTCTCCTAATCCTGCTTACACTTAGGAAGGGGGGGCGGGTTGTTACATTTCATCTCCTGGAGGGAATGTAATTAATATATCTGTATACCTGTATCTATATCCAAATATATAGTATTTGGAATTTTTCTATAAAGAAAACGTAACTTTTTTACCCCATTTATTTAGTTGTTCACTTATTTGTAATAATAAGGACTCATATATATTTACACTTTGGGTTAAAATTCAATATTCCAGGTTCTTCTTATAATTTTCTTTTCTAAGTTCAAGAAGAGTCTACTTCTCCAAGGATTCCTTGTTCTTTTTATTTAGAGAATGGTACTTAGAAATCCAGATCTATGCATTGGGTATGCTTTTCAGTACTGGGATATCTCTGTTTCCAGGTCCTCTCAGTGGACAGAGCTAGAAAATGGGTGAATGTATACTAACCCAAGTATACACACATGTATATTTATTTCTGTTTCTACTCTGTGTGTATGTGTATTGAGCTAACCATGAGTTCACAGCAGTCTTCCATTCTAATCTAGTGTCATATGGTCCATTCCAACCTTTCCACCTTGCTGATTTGTAATTTTCCTTCCCAAGGTTCCTGCCATCTACCATCCATTTACTTATTTGTTCAACCTCAGTATTTAAGTACAGCAATTTCAGAATTGCCAATCTGTATCTCCACGAGCAGTAACTTTACCACTGGAGTACCGTGTTTATGTGCAGTTCCTTTTGTCTTTAGCCTTTCAGTCTGCCGTCGAAATGTGCTTTCCAGAGTAACTTAGGTCATCTCCTCATTTCCCCACCCCTCCGTGAGATTCCATCTTACGTAGCTAATGCAGTGAGGCTCATTTACCACAGTGACAACTTCATCTTGACTCTCTTGACAACCAGGTTTTTTCTTTTCTTTAATTTGCATACATTGAAATTCACTTTTATGATGTATAGTTCTATGGGCTTTAACAAATGCATAGAATTATGATTTCACTATGTCAGTACAATGCAGAACAGTTACGTTACTCTAAAAATTCCCCTACCCTTCTCCTCGGTAATCCCCCAACCTCTGGCCACTAAAAATCTGTTTTCTATTCTTATAGTTTTGCCTTTTCCAGAATATCATATAAATGAAATCATATAATATGTAGACTTTTGGGTCTGGCTTCTTTTTTTCTGGCAAATAAAAAGCATTTAATAATAGCACTTATTATTCTGATCTCATACATAAGGACATTAAAACCCTCTCAATTGGTTATCTTGCCATGATCACTCATTATGTAATAGTCTTAAGATTCAAATGCAATTAATTTTATGTGAATTCATATCCCTGCTTCTTATTTATCATAGTGACTTTAAATTATAACAGTGAATTATAATCAAATACAAACCTAAACTACACTTTCTCTTTTTGGGGGGGTGTTTCACATAAAAATAAGTATCCAAATGTTATTTATTTATTTATTTGTTTTATTTTTTATTAAATTTACTAGGGTGACATTGTTAATAAGATCACATAGGTTTCAAGTGTACGTTTCTGTGACACGCGATCTGTATATTGCACTGTGTGCCCACTGCCCAAAGTCGGATTGCCTTCAGTCACATACATTTGGCCCCTTGAACCTTTGCTGGCTTCCTTCATTAGTAAAATGCATTAAGATTTATCCATATAGTCACGTTAATCAATCACTCAGTCCTTCTTATCATCAAAGAGCGTACTTTTCACGGATGTGCCAGTTTACCTGTTGACCTTTGGAAGGACATATTGTTTGTTTCTAATTTTGTTGGTCAAGCTGCTATAAATGTTGGCATACAGGTTTTGCGTGAGCATAAGCTTTTAATTTCCTTAGTAAACATCTAGCAGTGGTATTGTTGGGGTGTATGGTAACTATGTGTTGAACTTCGTAAGGAACCATCAAACTCTTCCAAAGTGGCTGTCATTTTGCAAACGCATCTTTTCTTTTTAATTTCTACTCTCAGCAATATTCATTGCTGATAAAACAGCATCAGGCCATCATGAATAAATGAACAATCAATGAACAAAACAGAGTTTAAAAACTCAAATTCAATTCATGAAATCCCTTCAGAGAATAGATGAAGTCTATAAAAGGTAAATAATCATCTTAATGGATATATCCAGTTAATCTAATAAATATTTTTGCACGAACTAGTGTTTCCCAAAGATAAGAGCAGACACAAGCTACACAAATAATCATAAGCCCCCTTAACTGGATTAGAGAACAGGAGACCAGGGAAATAGGATTGATTCAAGAAGGGTCTCCCCAAATAATAAAATAGTGGACGCACTTATTTTATCCTAATGAGGAAATAAATAAGTAAATACAAAATACACAAAGTAAAAATTCAAATAAATAAAATGAAAATAAAGAAGAAAATACAATTATACAAAAGTATGAAAGCGATACAAAGAAAATTCAATGAAAGTGTAGAGTTTGTACAACTCTCTCCTGATATATTTAAAATATGGATGAAACAAGTAATTTTAGAAGGAAATATAAATTATAAAAAATTTGCTTAATATAGCTATAACCTTAAAATAAATTTTAAAATGCTACCTTTCAGGATAGCACCAGCTCAAAGGGATTCACGGGTGTTTTCTCAAAACTTCAAGCACTAGATGAATCATATGTTACTTAAAGTGTGCCAAAGTATATTATAAAAAAGAGAATTTGGGCCCTTTCCTGGGTCTACCACACGTGATTCAGCAGTTTGTCCAGGCAGAGAAAGAGAACGCTGCGTCAGTCTCACTCGTGAGACCAGTGAGTACAAACATAAACATCTCAGCTAAACAGACTTACTCCAGGACTGTCCTGATCATGATATTCATCACAGTCAGGCAAAGCTGACTCCAGGGTTGGGATTACATGGATATTAGAGATTGTGGTGATTAAACCGCCCCATTATGAGATGAAGAGAGGAATATTTCATCTCCGCAGAGGCTGAACTGCATTTGGTAAAATGCAAAATCCATTTGCAACAGCATAAAACTTTTACTAAAATTTAATATGATGGAGAATATATGAAGCTATATACCAACATCATACTTGCAATTGAAAGATTGGCTGCATTTCCAGTAAATTAGAAAAAACGTGTGCATACTATCATCTCTATATTTTACTTTGGAAGTGATATATAATACAATACGAAAAGAAAGGAAATAAGATTTGGAGTAAAAAAAATCATATTATTACATAATATTCATTCCTACATTAACATAATGAAATATTTCACTTGAGAGAGGCTATCTTAGTGTCTCGGGTCCTTTGGGCATCAGCTTGTACCCTCAAGGGCTCAGTAACCTGAGAGAAATGGGTGAATGTCTGTGAGAGGGAGGAGGCGAGGAGAGTGTAGAAGGGTCGTGTGCAGTTGGAGGCATCCACTGACTCTGTCGCTTGAGAATTTGTCACTTCCTCAAGACTGTCTGTTCTTTACCAGTGGCCCTCCCCTGGTTATCACATTTAAAATAGCGTCCCCTGCCCCTCTAGCAATTTCTAGCCCCTTGCCCTGTTTCACTATTTTTCTGCATAACCAATATTATTACCTGATAAAAAAAAATACATTGTTTTTATTTGTTGATTGTATTGCCCAAAAAGCACTGTCTCATCACGGCTTCCGAACACATTAGAAGCAGGCTCTATGTGGATAGTGAGTAAGGGAATCCTGCAAACATCTGAGAGATAGTCACACCTTCTCCAAGGAAACAGCAGTGAACATCCTTAAGGTAGGGTGATTACCCAAGGGACAATCCAGGGGATGGTGTGCCTAGAATATAATGAGCCACAGAGAAACGTGTGGGACAGGAGGCCAGCAGCAGGTTTACGTAGTGTCTTGTAACCAATGATGAGAGATTTAGAGCTTCATCTAAATAAGAGGATCCCAGCCAGTGTGGCTCAGTGGATTGAGCTTTGTCCTGTGGCCTGAGAGGTTCGATTCCCGGTCAGAACACATGCCCGGGTTGTGGGCTCGATCCTCAGCAGGAAGCGTGCAGGAGGCAGCCTATCGAGGTTTCTCTCTCACATCAATGTTTTTTTCTCTCTCTCCCTTCCTCTCTCTCTAAAACATCAATAACAAAAGACATATTTTAAAAAATAAATAAAAGGAAAAACCTTTTTCCAAGAAGAGGAGTAATATTATTATCTAGAGGGTGTTAACATTCTACCTTCTATACATGGAATATGGTGCTAGGGCAGGGGACATTTAGAAGAGCATTGAAAGAGAGGTGATGAGAAGTGGCCACATTTGTGATATACTCTTGAGACAGAGCTGACAGAATTTGCTAATGGGTTGGATGTGGAGTATATAAAAAGAAAGATTCTAAGGATGACCAAGATTTTGGGTCTGAGCAATGGAAAGAAGCATGCCGCCATTTGTTGAGATCCTAAAGACTAGGGAAGGAACAAGCCATGTGCATTCATTTGCTCTCGGTTTCATGAGGTAAGGTAGGCAGAGATCACGAGTGATGTTTTAGAAATGTTAAGTCAGAGATGTCTAGGATACATCCAAATGAAGATGTCCAGGCTCAAGTTGAGGGAAGAGAATAGAACTGAGATACACATTTGGAAGTTATCAGCTTATGGATATAAAACCGTGGGAATGGATAAAGTCACCTAGGGATGAGTGAGATGAGACAAGAAGTCCAAGGACAAAGCTTGGAGAACTACCCCATTTAGATCTGGAAGAGGAGGTGGTATCATCAGGAGACTGAAAAGGAGGGAGTCCAGGGGCATGTGGTATCCTGGAAGAGTTATCAGTGGGGTGCCCTCTGCCTCCTCACCTGTTACTGGTGCAAGTGGAGTTCTTGGGGTGCTGAGGGAAAAAGAATTTCCTGAGGCCCCCACGGGAGGGTGAGGTATCATGGAAAGCTTTATTGATGATGTAAAATAAGGGGGATCCCTTCCAAAGTTCCATCTTCCTTTTTCTCACCATGGAAGAAGTCCAGTCTTGTCTTCAGCAGGGCTAGGATTAAGGCCACCACCCAGAGTCTGCTCCATATTGAAGTTCAGTACAGTCTAGCATCCTGCGAGTGGGGTCTGCATGGCCCTGGGCCATGCAGCTGCTTAAGGCCACATGGCTATGACGAGAGGACAGGTGAGTGCAGGTCACAGAGCAAAAGAGGAGCAGGTGGGCAAGAGTGAAGTAAAAGACAGATAATTCTTTATCTGGGGGTTCTAACTGGGAGCTTAACCAATTAAACCTTCAGGATTTCACATGCTTGCAGTGGCTCCATCCCTCTAGTCAATTATCTTTTTCCCAGGTTAGACGGACAGGCAAGCACCTTCCTTATGTCACCCCGACTTCACTGTGCATGCACCCATCTTCCCCTTTATTCGATCCCTTCCCCCAGTGATCTGCAGGGAATGGACAGGTGGTTCCCTGGGCAGTGTGAAGTTGCAGCTTCCTGTGAAGCTGCCCAGATGCCCATGCTTACAATGCCGGGCCTCCCTTTCGCTACTTTCCTATCATTAATATTAGCTAGCTAATTGCAATGATAACAGAAGCAAGTGAAGAAAGTGTCTCTCAGGAGAAAGCGATCAACTGCATCGAATGCTGCTAATACATTTGGAAAGACAAAGACGGGAAAACGACCATTGGATTTGGCAATGTAAGGTCACTGGTGACCTGACAGAAGAAATTTCAGCGGAGTGGTCTGATTGGAGTGAACTGGAGGGAGGATGGGAGGAGAGGCTGTGGATACAGCAACCACAGAAAACTGTCAAGAGTAGGTGGCTGCGGGGACTTATAGAGAAACAGAAAATTAACTGGAGAAGTCTATGTGGGCCACAGAGGCTTTTATAAGACAGGCAGGGCAGCATTTTTATGTGCTGAATGGAATGAGCCTGTCGATGGGAAAACTGATGATAAAAGAAGGTGAAGAGGAACAGTTGCAGAAGCAACTCTTAGTTAGGCAAGAAGACCTGAGATCCAACGGACAAATAGTGAGGAAAGCCTTTGATCAGAAAACAGGTAGTGCACCCTTAACATCAGGAAGGAAGGTGGAGTGGACAAACGGGGTGCAGGTAGGGGGGCAACGCATAAGGCCATCTCCTTTAGCGGCTTCTGTTCTCTAAGAAAAAGGAGGAAACACTGACGGTCGGAGACAAGAAATGTGAAATAGTCATGTTGGAGATTGGGAGCTAGACTTGACTAAAATAATGCAGGGCTGTCTACCCATTTAACATTTGTGGTTATAGATTTAAAACCAAATGAGTCAGCACTGTTCCCTGCTCCCTCCAGCCGCGTGTTTGCATAGAGACAGGCTTGACATTGCATCCTAACTGAGAGGGGAGAGATTAATTGGCTTGTCCAAGTCCCATGTGTAGTTAGTGGTAGAACCTGGGTTTTCTAATTCCTATTTAGGTTGTGCTTTGCATAAATGTTTAAAAACCATAGGAATGCTCTTCGTACATTCCTTTCATTTTTGTTTCATTTCTTTTACTATTTCAATACTACCCAATTTTCCTGCCCAGAGAATAGAGAGTAGACAGACCACTCTGAGTAACAATGCTCTCTGTATCATTACCACTATTTTAGACTTTCTTTGGGGTTACTTTGTGCAGGGCAACTATAATATGTAGCACATGCAAAAAGAGCGTCAGCACCATTTACAGCACTGCTCCACGTGCCAAGTTCCAAGTCACCGGCTTTGAAATAAACTGCTGGTATTTTCAAGCCGTGGATAAGAGATCTCTATATATGGAAATCCAGTTGAACCCAAGTGCCCACTACATCATGATTCTGGCTCCTTTCCAGTACATCATCTTCATCCACTCCAGCTAGTATGTCTATTTCCACATCTGCAAATAGTCCAGAGTAGCCTGAGGCCTGGATACCCGAGGTTGTAGCCGAGGCTTGGATACCTGAGTCTTGGATATTGGATACCTGAGGCCTGGATACCTGAGGTTGTAACTGAGGCCTGGATACCCGAGGTTGTAGCCGAGGCTTGGATACCTGAGTCTTGGATATTGGATACCTGCGGCCTGGATACCTGAGGCTGTAACTGAGGCCTGGATACTTGAGGCCTGGATACCTGAGGCCTGGATACCTGAGGCCCGGATACCTGAGGCCCGGATACCTGAGGCCCGGATACCTGAGGCTTGGATACCTGAGGCTGTGTAGGAATCTCCTGTATGTTTCCTTCTGGTCAGAAAAAATTCCATTTACTCACTGGTGCCAAACAATCAATGTTTACCCAAAGTCATTAGGTATATTTGCATTCATCTTCATTCTCCGATTTTAAAGGAATCTGCCACACATGTCGCTTTCCCTCCGGCCCAGATGCAGAAGACACAGCAGTTGCACAGCTCCCTGAGCATCACCGGGTGCCAGTCAGGCTGGGGTTTGTGATGAGGGGGACGACGATGCTCTTACGTCCTGGAAAGGGTTTTGTGGTTATTAAGGGACATGGGGCAAAGCACAGGCTTCGGAGGAAAGCTGTGCAGGCTAACACAGGCTTTGGGGTAGACTGTAGAGGCCAAGGAGCATTTCCAGGCAACAACGGCATGTCTTAGCATCCCCTCGGGGCTCACACAGCTTCCGATCTAACCAGCTATGCTGAATACGACGGGCAGGAGCCTGCTTCCAGAAAGAGTTTATAAACTAAACAGCGCACCCTCAATGATGTCCTTTCCATAACTTTCCTTTTCCACTTATTTTCAGACAGAGTGGGAGAGAGATAGAGAGAGAAACATCTATGTGAGAGAGACACATCGACTGGTTGCTTCCCGCACAACCCCGACCAGGGCCGGGGGTGAACCACAACCGAGGTACATGCCCTTGGCCTGAATCGAACCCACAACTCTCCGGTCCTCGGGCTGATGCTCCAACCATGGAGCCAAACCAGCCAGGGCCTTTTCATAACTTTTAATCTTTGGTATGTCAGATTTATTTTTCTCCCAACCTAGTACCAATATGAAAGTGTAGGAGGCCAGAGATCTTGCAGAGAGTGGAAAGAGCTGGGGTCAGTGGGTGTGAGTTCGGGTGACAGGCTGGTTGGACGTGGAGGAGACTCCGCTCCTCCCTCAGGAACAGGAGCTCATTCTGCACCCCAGCCTGTCCCTGCGGCGGGACCTGTCAGGGCTTTATAAAACCTTTCTGTTTTTAGCAGCAAGAACTCTTTAAAGTTAAATTTGCACAGATGCTCAATATATAAAATAGAAAGAAGCAGTATTTACTATTAACTATTTGTAAGTTCAAGTTTATACCACTAACTAGTGAAAGAATAAGAATGCGAACGAGCAAAGCTAAGGTGCGCTAGGAAACAGGTCGGGGAGAAACGCCAGCATCTGCCTACTCCGAAGTTTTCCATCTCAAAGGGAAACAAAGAGGCTTAGATGAGACTCCTGGAGAAAAGTTCATAAAGAAATGTTGGCAAGGGTGTGGAGAAAAGGGGACTCTAGTACACTGCTGGTGGGAATGCAGGCTGGTGCAGCCACTGTGGAAAACACTATGGTGTTACCTCAAAAAATTAAAAATTGAATTGCCATTTGACCCAGTGATCCCACTTCTAGGAATATACTGTAAGAAACCTGAAACACCAATCAGAAAGAATACATGTACTCCCATGTCCATAGCAGCGCTATTTACAATAGCTAAGATCTGGAAACAGCCCAAATGTCCATCAGTAGAGGAATGGATAAAAAAGCTGTGGTACATATACACAATGGAGTACTATGCAGCTGTAAGAAAGAAAGATCTCTTATCCTTTGAGACGACATAGAGGGACCTTGAGAGTATTATCCTAAGCGAAACAAGCCAAGCAGAGAAAGACAAATATCACATGATCTCACTCATTGGAATATAATAAACATAACAGTCTGGGGAACAGGGTAGACCCAGAGATGTGAAAGTAGGGTACAGACTGACAACCCTCAGAAGGGGGGGGGGAGGGAAGAGATAAACCACAGAACTTATACGCATGTATGCATAACTGATGGCCATGGACAACAAAGCTGGGGACGGGGTGGGGGGTTGGGGAAGAGGGTGTCAATGGGGAAAAAAGGAGAAACATCTGTAACAAAAATAAATTAATAAAAAATAAATAAATATTTAAAAAAAAAAAAAAAAGATGTGACTTCAGTGGCTGAGTCACAGTCACTGGTACAGCCAGAAGGAGAATCTCAGCTCTGACTCCCGCTCCATTTGCCATTTGACACAGCGTCTGCTGGTAGGAGGACTGCTGGAGCCTACCTGCACCTCTTTGTGAGGTTAACGTAAGGACCTTGCTCTCTCAGTTTGGGTTTCTCTAGATTCTAGAATCTAGAATCAAAGCCTGAGACAAGACAGTTTATGTGGGAGGTGATCCCAAGAAGCAAGAATAAGAGAGCTGGCAGAGTGGCCCAGGAGGAGGGGAAAAGGCATATAGGGCAGGCAACGGTACACTCACTCCTCCAGGGCCTTCTGAGGGGCACACAAAACTCTGCTAGGATGACCCCCCAGCAGGCCAGCGTCTGGAGCCTTCATGTATCTCCAGCTCCTGACCCCCTTCCGGGGAGGGTTGCCGGCAGGGGTGTCTGCTTTGGTGCATGTGGCTGCACCTGCCCGGCCCGCCAGGCTCCAGAGCATGAGAGAAGTTCCAGAGAAGCGAGGGAAAGCCCTCCTCAGGGCTCTGGAGAGGAATCTGAGCCTGCACAGAACTCTGCACGCTGAAGCTTGGCTGAAGCCAGAGGTGGGCCAAGGAGCTGTGCTGGAGGCACCAGACACGATTGTCACACCCCTCAGTGCTGTATGTTCTCAGCCCCGGGAGCAGATACACTGGGCTCCACGTTACATGTCACTCATTTGTCACCAAGTCTGTTCTGTTTTGGGTGGTTCTTGACAGAGACACTCTTCATTCATTCATCATTCACTCATCAATTCATTCATCATTCACTCATTCACCATCTATCCATCCATCCATCCATTCATTCATTCCTTAATTATGTTCTGAACGTCTCTAAGTCCCTGGCATTGTTCTAGGCACTAGGGCTACAGCAGTGAACAAAACAGACAAATCCCTCCCTGTCCTCATGGAGGAAGACAGACAAAGAAACAAACAAATGAAATATATAGTTTGTCATATGGCCGTAAGTACCAGAGAGGAAAATAAAGCAGAGAGGAGGTCAGGGGGTGCTAAAAGGGTGTGCCAGGAAGGCGGAAGACGAACAGAGGAGACCTGGTGTTTCATCAAGCTCGAATCTATTTAACTTGGCAAATTACCCCCATCTGGCTGCCTCTCAGAAAACCAATAAACACGTTTATGGAAAAGTATAACTCTTTCTGTGTTGTCTCATTTAAAGATATTGGCTTATCTTCAGGCAGATTCTCCCCACAGGAACTGACACCATCCTCAGCGTGAATCCAAGAGCAGGTCCTCCAGAGACAAGAGGCCTGACACTCCTGTCCACCTTCGGCGCCGGAGCCTCTTCGGCGTCTTTCAAATTAAGGATTTCAGCTTCGTGTACGGTATTCTGGAGTCAAAGGTCACCCTGCGGAAAATAAACCTCACACAAATGAATCAATTATCAGTGAACACTGAGCTTTCTTCAGTCTGTGCTGAGGTTGATCCTGGCTGCTGGCTCTCCTGAAAGTCACAATTTTGTTGTGGCTTTAGTTATGACCCAAACTGGCAAAACAATAGTGAATGATGCAGAAGAGACCACAGGGTGCATTTTTTTTTATTTGATGCCCATTAAAAGTAAGTGCTACATGTTTTGAAGAAAGGTAGATTATATCATGAAGACTTTTCAAAAGCGCTGGCTCATGAGAAGGGTTTTTAAGGAATACATAAATTTTAGCAGAGAAGGTTGGCCATGGAATATTCCGTTATGTGGGGCAGTGGCTTGGGTCTGACATAGGCGGAGGGAGAGCAGGGACCACGGCCTCCTAAGTGGGATGGTTTTTACTGGGGAAACTGTGTAAGTCGAGTAGGGTTGTGTTATGGGTCTTGAAAGGCATCCAACGATTGTCCACCAAACAGCAGCCGAGCACCTTGCACGCATCACGGACTGTGCTGGGACGTGAGAGACGCGTGCAGACAAGGAGTAGTGGCTGACGGAGGACGACCGAGATGGCAGGTGGGAGTGGAAGGGAGCAGGCAATCTGACCAGGTCACCTGGTGTGAAAATGAGACAAGGACGAGGTTCAAAGTTGGTCAAGAAAATAGAAAAATAGAATATTAGTCATTTGATAGCAAAAAAAAAAAAAAAAAAGTCAATTAAATTTGGTAACTGATGGTGTATGAGGATTGAAGGAGAAAGATAAGTTGACCGTAGTTTTTATCAACTTGGGAGAATAGCAGTGCAATTAACAAAAAAATGGAAGGCGTGAAAACAGGGCATGCATTATAGAGGTGAGTGATTTTGTTTCAGAAATAAAATCACTTCTAGAATCAATGAGGAAATAAACACACGCCCTGGCCCATGGCTCAGTTCGCTGGAGCGCCATCCCATGCACCAAGGAGTCACGGGGTTTGAGGCATGTACAGGAGGCACCAATAGATGTTCCTCACATCGATGTTTCTCTCTCTCTCCCACCCTCCCTTCCACTCTCTAAAAATCAATGGAAAAAACATCCTCAAGAGAGGAATAACAACAACAACAAAAAACCTCAAATATCAAAGATGTAAAATGTGAAAGACTCCAAGAACACTGTGAATAGTATTTGTATATATTATTATAGGTTGCATTCTATATTTAGTCTTGGTTTTGTTTATTCTTGTTTTTAAATAAGTCTTATCACCATACTGCTCTACCTTGTTTCTATATAGAAAAGGCCATCCATTTAGGTCCATGAGAAGAAGAGTGTTTATCATATTTATGGCATAACCTTAGGCGTGTGTAAAATGGCTTTTTAATGAATAAAAACATACCAGTCTATATTCTTAGACTTCCAATTTTAAAGAGACTAATTCAAATTAAACATGCCAGGTACAAGAATGAGTCAACATGCATAATAGGAATGTCAGCAGAGAGAATGCAGGGTTGTTTTCTTATAATTCGACACCAGGGCAGAACACGGTTTGGGTGAAGAGGTTATCATGCTTCATTTGACCTCTCGGATCTAGAGATGCAGCGATGAACACAACAGACAATCCCATGAAGGTGAGGCCTAATTTCCACAGAGAGACAGATAAATAAGTGAGCAAGCTCAGAGTTACGGATTGCGATGACATAATGAAGGAAACAGTCAGCTGAGGAAATAGAGGGTGTCGGGGGGACCCCTTTGAAAAGAGTAATCAGAAAGAGTTCCCGCGAGCTGAGATCGGAAGGATAAGAACACGTCTGGTCTTCTCAGTCTCACCTACTCACTTGTCCAATCCCCACTTGATAGAACTTAATCTGTTCTCCATGCCGACACCCATACAACTGACACGTGCTACATAAAATCCTATCTTCATAGTGCCTGGTCTCATTTTAAATTCTTAAATACAAACGTCAAACGAGTATGCAAGACTTCCTGGAAATCCCACTGAGCCCCCTGAAGGGTGAGCTTTCTCACTCAACTAGTCAAGGGCCCCGCAGACAACAGGGTCCAACAGAGGGCTCAAGGGCTTTAACATAAGTACCTCTCACAGCTGTGGGCAGGTTTAGGGGAAGCACTGGGGGATGTCCTTCACATCCTCGGTCAGAGATGAGCAGAAGCAGGATCCTGCTGCCTCCTTAACTCTGAAGCAGCAAGAGGAGAAGAAAGCAGTGTTACTAAAATGTGGAGAGGCTGGAGCCGTGGACAAGAGGCCATCTGGCCGGAGGATCAGTTTTGGAGGGAGCAGGAAAGGAAGACCTAGACTTCTCTCCCAGTCACCTGCCAGTGAGTCCCGTTGGCAAACCCAACAAGAGCCAGCTGACGGAAGTTAAGATGACACCGTGGAGAGCAGGTGAAGGCAGGAAGCTCCCAGGGTGCAGAGCAGGGCACCCGATGAGATTAGCACTGGGGGTGCAAACGGAGAATAAGGAATACACCGTTATCCTAGATGCTGATTCTGTGCTTTCCCCCTTACCTCAAAATGCCATGGCCCTGGAATAGTCACTTTGGAAATCAGTTCAGCAGCTTCCTATAAATATAGGTTAACCACATGACCTACTGGTCCTATTCCCAAGTATTTACCCCAGAAAGTTGAACATTTATTTTTACACTAAACCTGTACATGAATATTTAGAGTGGCTTTTTTTTTTTTTTTTTTTCAGAATCTTCCCAAACTGGAAATAACCCAAATCCATACAAAGGAATTCCACTCAGCCATAAAAAGGAATGAGTTACTGATACATGTAAAACAGAGGTACATTTCAATGCATTATGTTAAGTGAAAGAGGCCAGGCTCAAAAGGCTGTAGACAATTCAAGTCCATGTATGACATTCTGGAAAAGGCAAAACTATAAGGACAGAAATTAGATTGCTGGTTGTCTGGGGTGTGGGGAAGGGTTGACTATAAAAGGCACATGGGAATTGGGGGGTGGGTGTTGGAACTGTTCTATATATTATTGTAGTGGTGACTATACATTTGTTAAAACTCATAAAACTCTACACGAAAAGGGGTGAATCTTAATCATATATAAATAATATCTCAATAAACCTGACTTTGCAATCAAAAAGGCATGTTTATACCATCTCACCTACTCTCTGTATAGCACTGGTAGAATAGAATGTATCTTGGACAGATTATATTTTCACCAAGTTTTATAAACCTGTCTGTATCCTGAAATTCATCTCTGTCTCTCCTCCTCATGTTCAAGGGGAAGAAGGGACTTCCCTTTGTTACGAAAGGCAAAAGTTTCCTCAGGTGCTCAGAAGTCTTCCCATCCTGGCTCCTCCTGTAAGCCTTCCCTTCCTCCCCAGCTGACTCTCTTCCCTCCACCAGGTCATTTACTTTAGCATACAAATGACACTCCCCCTTGATGCAACACCCTACTCCAATTTCTACCCCACCCCTCTGCTCCTTCCCTACAAAATATCTTAAGTGGTTGACTATCCAAGCTTTCTTCACTTCCTTACTTCCTTACTTCTTAAAACAACTCTGAAAAACTTCAAATGTAAAAGAAATGATAAATAATAATATAATAAATTCCATGTTTTCAATACCCAGATTTAACAGATGTTAACACTTAGCTACATTTGCTCAAGATCTGTATTTTTTAAAAGAAATAAAACATTACCTATATAATTGAAGCCTCCTTTGGATGCCTTCCCAATCCTATTATGCCTCACTCCCCAGAGGTAACCTCTACTCTGAATTTGTTATGTATCACTCCTTCTATGGTTTTGTATTTTACTGCACCTACGTGTGTACATAAACAGTATACAGTATAGGATTATACAGTGTGTAATTAAACTTTATACAGCTGTTATCTTGTTGTACATAGCTCTGTCCCTTACATTTTCAGTTGCATTTTGCATCCCATTTCTCCCTTGATTTTATTTTTTCTTGCTGGAATATGATCTCCCATAATTCTTTCAAAAAGAATCTATGGGTATAAACTTCATAATTTCTTACATGTCAAAAAATTCTGTTGTTCACACACTTAAATTATAGTGTTTTCTAAATACAGAATCACATTTTGAAGTTATTTTCCTCAGATGATTTAATGCATTGCTCAACTGTCTTCTTGCATCCGATGACATATTCTCTCTCTCTCTCTCTCATTCTCTCCCTTTTTTCTCTCTCTCTCATTCTCTCATAGGGTGTTTGTCTCTCTTTCTAAGGTTTAGAGATTTTTTCTTTGTCCCTGGCATTCTGAAATTCCACTTGTACAGGTGAGAGTCCTGTTTTATGCTATCCTACTCTACAAATTTGAAGACATGCCTTTCTTTAACTTGGGAAAAGGATACCTTATTACTGCTTAAGAATTAATTCCCCTACACTTCCGCTATTCCCTCCTTCTGAGACTCCTATTAGATTGGCATAGACCCTTCTGGATCTATCCTCTTTGTTTGGACTTGTATTCTGTGAGAAGTCTTTGATTCTATTCTTCATTTTCACTAATTTTGCTTTCCAGCCCATCTATTGTGTGTAGGGCTTTTTGTTTTGTGTTGTGCTTTCATTTTGACAATCAAGCTTTCAATTCCAAGATCTTCACTGAACAGAATAGCCTCTTGCATTTCTCTGAGGACCCTTGCCCCCTTCATCCTCTGTTGACTCTGCTTTCTTCACAGTTGCATTATGCAGCTAATTTCAGGGTGTCAGCTGTGATCCCTGAGTCTCTGCATGAGACCATGTGCGAGTGCCTAATTTCAACCTTCTTTATGAAGGGAAATGGCAAGTGGGAGGTACCAGGAACCATTCTTCCACGTGGAAGACTTAATTCCCTGTTTCATCTGGGTGTTATCACCATCTAGGTACTGGGTGCTCACTCTCCTAGTTACTCCTGGGGCAGACGAGTCTGTACTCACGGCCTGGCTCAAAGTTGTGTGTGCATGTGTGTGGGTGGGTGGGTGCAGGATGCTGAAGGGCCACCCACCTGGCTGTTCCACTCTACCCCAAGACCCCTCTTGCTTCTGATGTCATACCTCCAGATCGCCACTTTTGCATACAAGCACTCCACCATGTTTAGAGATGTGGCCTTCTTCTCCAAACCCAACTCATCTGCTTGTTCCATCTTTCAGGGATTTTATGTGGCTTATGCTAAAAAGGGCATTGCTTTTACCTCTGCCTTCTAAACAATTAGAATGTGTTTGGTGCCTCCATTTCTATAATGTCTAGGGATTGGAACAAGAGGAAAAAGATTGAAACATGCTCATTCTGTTATCCTGAATTATTATACATTAATTTTATGTGATCCCTTAACAGATTGTCCTATTAGAGTGAAAATATTTTTCTATTCAATTATTTAATATTTTCTAGAGATGAATATATGTGTGCTTATTTGTATGTGTGTATTATTTTTCCTAGCTTTTATACTTCTTAGTTAGTACTGTCGGAACTATTTTGAATAACAGTGGCCATAGTGGGTGGCCTGTCCAATCCCCTTTTGTCTAACGACTCCGTACCCCTTTCCACCACCCATAGGAAGGTTCCCAACAGCCACAGAGTTCCCTGCAGGGCCTGACCTCTGAACAGCTGGTGAGACTAGGCAAGGTACTTGACACAGGTTACATGCAGATCAATGTCAAGAGCTGTACGATATTGAGTTATGATGGATGTTATCCAGCTGAAGAATGAAGAGATGTTCCAGGCAAGAAGGAGGAGGGAACATGCCATAGCTGAGGGGCTTAACAGGCAAGAGGTCTATAAGCTAGAGGCCTAGGGAGAGTGCCTTCCTCCTTCTCCCTTTCCGTCTCCTTTTCCTCCTCTTCCTCCTCCTCCTTATCATCATCATTATTTGTGTTCGTGCCCCACACTGCTCCAGTGCTTTACAGGTACTAACTTATTGAGGTAGGAACAAAAGTTGAAGAGGGGCTGTATCTTGCAGGACATTGAAGCCTAATTAAAGATTTTTATTCTCATCCCCAAAGCAAAAGAAGCAATTAATTTTTTTTTTTTTAAGCACCCAGCCAGTGTGGCTCAGTGGATTGAGCATCGTCCCATGGACTGAGAGGTCCCAGTTCAATTCCTGGTCAGGGCACATGCCCAGGTTGCAGGCTTGATTTCCAGTAGGGGGCGTGCAGGAGGCAGCCAACTGATGTTTCTCTTTCACTTCAATGTTCTATCTCTCCCTTCCTCTCTCTCTAAAAAAATCGATAAAAACATTAAAAAATTTTTTAAGGTAACATAACTAGATGTACTGATTAAAGGAATGTTTTGACCCTACTGCCAAAAATGGGAAGAAATTGGGTGAGATTAGAAGCAGGCAGACCAATTATGAGGCCGTTTCAGGGCAGATATTCTTATCTTATTCCCAGTTTTAATTGGAACACCCTAGCGCTGAATACCAAGTATGATGCCGTTGGTTCATTTCAGATAATTCTGTTGATTCTGTGAGTGAAGCACACATGTTACTAAATCACTCAGAGTTCTTTGTTTTTATTTCAAGTCAGGAATATAAGTGAATTCTATAAAATATCTGTTTGAAATATGCTTAAATGACTATTTTTTTTTTGGTTATTAACGTGTTAAATATATTTCTTATAAATCTAGGGGAAAACCTATTTGATCATATAGTGTATTATATTACTGATATGAGAGGATTTTTACATTATTTACTATTTACATTTTTTAAAAAGCTGATCTACTGTTTATTTGGAAAGCTCTTCTCTCTTCAGTTTCACATTTAAGGTTATTCTAACTTTTTAAAACAAATTAGCTAGCTTTCCACTTTTCTCTCTGCCCAGAAGTGGTTTAAAGAGCAGAAGTTTCATTAGGTCCCAGAAAGAATCTGTCCATGGAACTGCCTCAGCCTAGACACTTTTGGGGGAAATGGTTCTTTGACAACATTGCTAATTTTTCTCTTCATTATTTATTTTATTTTTCTTTTATAAGGTTTGTATTCTTTGTAAATTGCCCATTTAATTCATATGATTAACATAGACTGGAATGTAAATTTCTTTTATTTCTTAATTTCATCAATATGTGTAAATGCCTTCTCTCATTCTTATTTTGCATTTATTTTCACTCCTTGTTAATCTTTGAGGAGATGTGTCCGTCTCATTAAGGTTTTCAAAGAAACCAGTTAATCGAATTATTTATCAACTCTGGAGATTTTGTTTCTGTCTTAAATGTGGTAATTTCTGCTTAGCTTTTTCTCTAATTTTCTCACTTATTTTAAGTTATTTTCTACCATCTTTAGTTGAATATTTACATTCATTTTTTCTTATTTAATAATTCATTTAAAGCTATGCATTTTCATGTGATTACAGCATTGACCACATCATATTTTTAAATTTATTGATTTGAGAGAAAGAGAGGTAAGGAAAGAGAGAGAGAGAGATGAATTTGTTTGTCCATTCATTTATGCATTCATTGGTTGATTCTTGTATGTGCCCTGACTGGAGATTGAACCCACAACGTTGGCATATTGGAATGATGCTCTAACCAACTGAGCTACCCAGCCAGGGCTTCATATTTTTATATGGCATGCATTTAATAGCCTTTTAAAATCCAAAAGTGTTTGCTGCTTTGTTTTTTTTTTCTTTTTCTTTTAATGTGGTGGACAATATCAATCTTATTACTCTGATTTATTTCTTTATTTCTAATCCCTACACTTTGGATACATACTTAAAATAATATATATTATAAGGTCCTTAGTTCTTCTGCCTTGAGAGTTAAGCACAATATGCCTTTCTTGTCCTCTTTTGCTTCTTTCCTTGAATTTCATTACATTACACAGATTACATCTTGGTGTCCACTTCACAAGACATAGGTTAGGAATCACAGTGCCCTCATCTCCCCAGCCACCCCTGCAGAGTAATATCCAGAAACACTTTCCCCCGTCAGTGTTCTTAAAGTATGCTTAAGCTCATGATTAAACAGGTACTTTTTTTTTTTTTTTTTTAGGGTTCAGTACTCAATATTCTAAGAATGAAGTGACATCAGAGAAGTAATTGCTATAGTGCAAGATGTTGAAAAGGTGCATAATAAAAATCAGATGGATTTCTTGGAAGGGAAATCAGTTTGCAGTTCAAATGCAGGGCCTGGGTGGAGACACAGAACCAGGGGAAGAAATTAAACCACATGGGAGTCAAGGGAAATGGTCAGAACAGCTTCAGAAAATGAGACTGAAGAATCAAGCAAACAATAGAGTCCAGCAAGACAGAATGATCAGAAGGACAGAGCTTCACTCTGTGCTAGGCCCATTAAAAGAATTTTGTTCTCCTGAAGCTATTAAAAGAATTGAGATTTCACGATGTATCTTATTAAAATCTGTTTATTCCTGCTGTATTTTCTCATATTTGTATCATCACTTGGTACCTTTTGGTTTCTGTGATGTAGTCCTTGCTGTTGAATGAATTGGAATCTATAAAAGTTATGAGTTAAAATTTCATAAAGGAGCAAGAAAATAGTCATCAGCCATTGGCACAGGCTGCCATGTCCCTGAGCCAGGGAACTCTCTCCCTTGGATGGACTCAGCCAATTTGACGTTTTTTACTGTCTACCTTTGTGGTAGCTCTCTTCAAGATGGCCTCCATCAATCCACCTCATTCTTGTACATGCACGCTCTTTCTCCTATCAAGAGGCCGACTCCAGTTCCTTTGTCCTTGGATCTTGGTTGGCTTAGAGATTTGCTTAACCAATAGAATATAG
The DNA here is from genome assembly GCA_030848825.1 of Tadarida brasiliensis. Taxonomy (NCBI): domain Eukaryota; kingdom Metazoa; phylum Chordata; class Mammalia; order Chiroptera; family Molossidae; genus Tadarida; species Tadarida brasiliensis. The sequence continues at coordinate 12,884,467 of CM061273.1, read as the reverse complement.
CAGAAGTGACACTATTTCTATGACTTCTCAAGCTAAGTCATAAGCTAAGTCATAAGCAACCTTGCAGTTTCCTCTTCTGTCTCTTAGGTAGCTAACATGTAGTACCCATCCACCATGGTGTGAGAAGCCTGTGCCACATGGAAAAGCCATGTGTAGGTGTGCCTGTCAGCAACCTCAGCTGAGCTCCCAGCTGGCATCAACCACCAGCCTTTCTGAGTGAGCCTTCTTGGCCATTCAACACAATTGGACCTTCAGTTAACTGTAGCCTCATATGATATCTGTTTGTAACTGTGTAAGAGTTTCCAAATGAGAAGCCAGCTAAGCCAAATCAACCCACAGAACTATGATAAACAATAATGAATTATTTACATCACAAAGTTTTGGGTATTTTTTTTTTATATAGCAATAGAGAATGAGAATACTCTTCTGATGTCTCAGTGACCAAAAAAAATGCCCTTCTAAGGGATACATGCATTCTATACTTCTTTAGACATGTAATCCCTTCTTTCAGGTTAAAGTCAAACCAGGCTGAATAGGAGCAAGCATACCTCGCTCATTTCTGATTTGATCCATTATTACACTATTTCTTGATCAAAGAGCAGTATAACTTCCAGGTTCTTCTTGAACATGCAGACACCTGATTTTTTGCACCCAGTAGTCACCTAATGGTAATTATGGGAAATCTTCAAACTCTGATTTTAGTAAACTATCAAGTTTACTATTCAACTGAGTTGCTGTTCAATGCAACAGATATTTATCAGCTGCCTTCTGTGTACCGTGAAAGAGACTAGAGATGACAAAATAAATGGATTCCTGCACTTACGGACCCTTTACTCCAAGAGCTAAGATAAGTACAATATGAAGACATTATAATTCAAGGAAGAATGTGATAGTGTCCAGCACAAGAGACACACATAAAGTCACATTAGGGCTCAAAGGGAGAAGGTGAGTATTATGCAGGAGAACATAGAGGGAGACCTAGTTTGGAACCTAGATCTGCTACTAACCTGGACAAATTACTTAACTTTCTACATTTATAATATAGGGATAAATATACTTCATTAACCGACTTTCTTTTAATACATTTTTTATCAACTACTTTATAGGGTTATGAGAACCTGATAAAATGAGGACAAGACTCTAGTGCTTATCTCACAGAAAGAGCTCTATTGATAATGTTATCATCATCATCGTCATCACTGCCACCATCATTTAATTAATGGAATCAGGAAAGACTTAATGAAAATGTGGTGTTTGAGCTGACTCTTTAAAAAATAACATTTTTACCTCACACTGTGTACAAAAATTAACTCAAAATGGATCAAAGGCCTAAATGTAAGATCAAAAACTCTCCCTTAGAAGAAAACATAGGTGTAAATCTCTGTGACTTTGGATTTAGCAATGGATTCTTAGATATAACACCAAAAGCACAAGCAACAAAAGAAAAAATAGATATCCTGAACTTATCAAAATTGAAAACTTGTGTGCTTCCAAGGATATTATCAAGAAAATTCAAAAACAACCCAAAGAATGGGAGAAAATATTTGCAAATCATATACATGATAAGGGACTTGTATTAAAAATATCATCCTTACTCAATAATAAAAAGATAAATAAGCCAATTAAAATAGGCAAAGTATCTGAATAAGCATTTCATCAAAGATAATATACAAATAACGAACAAGCATGTGAAAAGATGTTCAACATCATTAGTCTTCAGGGAAATGCAAATCAAAACTACAATGAAATATTATTTCACACCAACTGGAATGATTATTATCACAAAGTCAGATGATAACAAGTATCAGTGAGGAGTCAAATAAATTAGAACCATCCTCTACTGATGGTGGGAATGTAAAATTGTGCAGACATTTTGGAAAACAGACTGGCAGGTGTTCAAATGGTTAAACAGAGTTACCATACAACCCAATCGTTCTACTTGTAGGGATATATCCAAAAGAACTGAAAACATGTATTTAAATAAATATTGTACATGAAGTTTTCTAGAAGCATTATTCACAACAGGCAAAAGCTGGACCCAAGCAACATTTGTCCATCAAATGATGAAAGGCTAAGCAAAATGTGGTATATCTATACAATGGGCTATAATTCGTAACAAAAAAAAATGAAATACTGACACATACTACAATAAGGATGAAACTTGAAAACATTACAGTAAATAAAAGAAACCAATCTAAAGACCACATATTATGTAATTTTATTTATAGGAAATATTCAGAAGAGGCACATCTATAGAGACATAGTAATGGTTTCTCAACTCTGTGAATAAAACAAAACCCATTGAACTGTACACTGTAAATGAGTGAATCATATAACATGTGAGTTAAATCTCGATAAAGCTGTAACCAAAAAATGCTGTTGAATATTTCAACATATGGAGGTGAAGAACGGTGGGAGGAAGTGGAACACGGGAATCTGGGCTGAGAACAGCGTGAGTAATGATGCCGACGTGGGACATGATCAAAGAGTAAGGTATTTGTAGGTGATACAGTTGGAAATGAACCTCAGGTGAGGCGATAAGGTGCAGGGCATGAGGGCTAAACCGTCATTAAAGATTGTGCCTGCAGCTGGTCCAGCAGAAATGGGGTGGGGATCTGAACAACTGCAGTGACAATGAAAAGAAAGGACACACCTAAGAAACACTGTTGTAGTTGAGTTAATAGGACATTCATTTTATCTGCTGAAAGGGGGCATAAGTTATGGGGACTCATCCAGTCATTCCTGACTGGACAGTTTTGAGTATGAAAACAGAAAACACAGTGTTGAGATAATAGAAATCAGAAGTCAGGTTATGGAGCTGATATGGCAGGGCAGGATGGTAATTTCGGTTTGGATATACAGGTAAGAGTGGACAAAGTTCAGAGAGATGGGCAAAGGCAGAACCCTGGAAAACACTGACATCCTATCTGTGAAATGGACCTAATGATACTTACCTCACTCTAGTGATGTTTTGGTTTTGTTGTTATTCCTTGGTTTTGTGAGTGGTTTGGGGATAAATGGAAAATGGGAGAAATAACTAATATTTATTGAGAGTTTACTAAGTTGTTTGTTTGTTTGTTTTACACTATGCATTGTCTTGTTTTCTCACAACAACCCCTAGAAGTTCATACTGCTTTTATTACCCTCAGAATCTGAAGTGAGATCATTTTGGTTAGTGATTAAGTCTGCTTTTCTTTGTTGTAAAGTATAAATAGGCAACATGTCTGAGAGCGAAGGCCAGTGTCTGGCACTCATAGGTGCTCAATGAATATTAATTTCCTTTCCCAGACCTGCAGCGGCCTGCCCTCCATGGTTGCTGACCTTGTCTCAAAGTGAGATTTGAATTTACTAACCAGCCTCTCTCCTTCCTTCTCCCCACGCCTTTGGCACAGTGCAGTGTTACATGAAAGCTGCATCTTTCTACCATGGTAATCTCATACCTCTGATGACTCCATTCCTTGTATACCTGCACCTCCCCCTCTTCCCTTCACCCCACCGACATCCCTTAAGGCCTTTGCTGAACCGGTGGGGTTAAATAATGACAAATGTGCATTGGATTTGAGGCTACGGTTAAGTGCTTGCTGGGAATTTGGTGGAGGCCCACACACCCATCTCATTTATAACTGACGTCACTGGGATCAATTGGGACTGCTAAAAACAGAAAGATTATGATCCCCCACCATCCTCTCCAACGGACCTCAGCACGAGAGCAGAGCACTGCAGAAGACGCATCTCTGTAAGCTTTTACAACAGTAAATTGTAGCTCATCAGAGCCAATTCTTCAAGCTATTTGCTGTAATCTAAACCAGAATTCCTCATCTCCCCTTGATGATCCCATGGTGGGGCTCTGTGAGGGGTTCAGCAGCGTGTCCATATGTTATCGTCCTAATGAAAGCAATCAGAGCCCAGCGAGTATTAATCACCTGGTCTTATCATCCATTCGAGGAAAGTCTTATCAACCAAAAGGCATATGTTTTGTTCCTGAATTCCAGAGATAAAAACCCAGAGGAGATGAGAGACGTGAACTAAAAATTCAGTCGCGTTAGAATTTTAAAAATGAATTCTAACTCAGCAGTAGCTTCTCTAGTTAAGCCCTCATATGGAGCTGAAAATAAAGTATCCAGCCCTAGATGTGGTTATGTTTCTTTTTTTGCTATTGTAACTCTCATAATTTAACATGAGTTTTGGAATTCCAGGAGAACCGGAGTACCTCTAACCAGCTTTGTAACCAGTGTTCAGAGGTCAGGAGGCTTCTAAGTGGCGTTCAATGGCCAGTTCGCATGGGGCACTCTGAGGAGACCATCAGGGCACAGCACTGTTTAAACACCTCGTTGAATTTGGTCTAAAGTTGTCCATGAAAAGAAAACAACGCATAACCATGTAAGAAACCTGGTTAGACTGGAAGACTGGTAGGTGAGTTATAGAATAGTCGTAAGCAATTTTGCAATGCTGATCACCAAAGGCAGGGAATTGACTGCAGGGCGCGTGATTTCATGACAGGGACACCTTCTGTTTGCAGACGAATAGACAGAACAAAGTCATGTGCACCAGGCGCTTCTGTGACCTCTAGTTCTCCAGCGAGAATAAAGAGACATTTGTGCAAAGGAAAGTTACATGAAAAATAATGCGAGTATCCATATATTATTTTGTTTTGTTTGTTATCTTAATGAAGACCATGTTGTATTTGAATCAGTGTTTCTCAAAGTGAGTTCTGCTGAGCACCAAGAGAATGGGTGATGGGGAAACACGGGGGGACAATCCCCATCCAAACGTTGGAAACACTTCTCCATTCTCCACTCCCTCGGTCTGCCTCTCATGTTCAGGGGGCAGGGACTTTGACAGTCTTTCAGTAGAGAAAATGCCTAAGGTTGCTGTTTTCTTTTAAGCCAAGTTCTCCCAAACTTATTTGACAGAGAAAATTGTCATCCTTGTAATACCCGTTAAGGTGTTCTGGAACTAGGAGTGTTCCGCGGAGCACACTTAGGGCAACTGCCTGCTCAGTGAGCCTTGCCCAAGAAAGCCTGAGAAACTGGTCCATGCACCCACAGCCAGGTGCCGGGCTTGGTCCGTGGCAGTGACTTCATTTTCAGGCAGAGCCTCTTAGACTATTACCATAATGGTCACATGGTAGGCACTTCATAAATATGTGTTTGCAAGAAGAAATTCAAATCAGGAAAGCTATTAAATAACCCAGACTACTAACTGGTTCCAGCCAGGCTGCATCGTTCTTTGGGACACATAAATTGTGTGTCAGAGATGGCCTGGCTACCATCTGATACAAAAGGGCTTTGTCCCCAAATCTCTGCCAGTTTCACATCAGACTGAAGCCCTGGGAGTCTTGGCATGGGGTAAAGGATGATCAAGGCCACACCTGGTCTGCTCCGCCTTGGGCATTCCGCATTTGGACAGACATTCAAGTCTGTTTGAGCCCCTGGCCCATTGCATCGCCGGGAGAGAGCATGTGCTTGGGTGTCAGACAACCCACGTCTAAGGGAAGAGCTTGAGCTTTCTAATCTGGTGAGCTTGGGCAAGGTGCTGACGCCCTCTGAGCCTCACTTTTCTCATCTGCAAAATGGGGACAGAGATAGAATCTACTTCACAGAGTTGTGAGGAATAGGAGAGACCACGCGTACGTGGAGCTAAGAACAGTGTCTGGAACATAAGTGCTTAAATGGCTTCGGGTAATACACAGTGAGAACGGTGCCTCTTACTTTGGATGTCATAAAATCAGAAGAAAGAGTGGGTCCTGATACCTAGCTAGGATGTGAACGAAGGAGAGGTTTTGTGATGTTTCTATCACATATTACACAGCGTTACAAAAGTTTCCACTCCTTGCATTACCTGTAAGAGGCTACAAGAGAGGAAGAGGCCCAGAGAAGAGAGGGGCAGGGGCAATGAGGTTGTGCTTCTCATCCAGACCTCCTAGAGTTTCCAGAACCAGCCACGAGGGCGGGGCAGAAGCCTTTGCACAGAAACCAGAATTTGGTCCAGATGCTGCCGTGTGCCCAGTTATGCAGCCTGAGCCGGTCCCCAAACAGTAAGGTCCACTTGGGCCGGCCCTGGGGTAACGAGCACAGTGAATAAGTCAGGGTGCACTGCAGGGAGGAGTACAACGTTAGAGAGCTAGAGACCAGGGACCACCTGAGTCTGACCCTCAACCGGCTGCCCTTGCCCTGTGGATCTGCACAGACAATGAAGCTGCCGTTAGCTCGGGCTTTCCCCAGACCCCATGTGGAACCGAGGGAACTGGCTGGCCCCTGGGAGAGAGCCACTGCTGAGGTCGGTCGGTGTGGGAGACCAAGAGGAGGAGCTCACACACCACTGCCCCCCACTCCACAGAGGGGCACGTCTGCCCTGCACCCGGAGCTGGAGAGAGGGGGCGAGGCAAGGCCGAGGCCGCAGGGTGCGGCAGGGCCAGCACCCATCGCCCAGCGCTCCCTTCCCTCCAGGCTCAGCTCAGGCAGCCATACTGCAGAGGGAGGGCACCAAAAAGGGGGGAAATCCCTGGCCCATTTGGCTCAGCGGTTAGAGCGTCAGCCTGCAGACCAATGAGCCCGGGTTCAATTCTGGTCAAGGACACGTACCTCGGTTGTGGTTCGTCCCCGGCCCCAGTTGGGGTCCTGCGGGAGGCAACCAGTTGATGTGTCCCTCTCACATCCATGTTTCTCTCTCTCCCTCCCTCCCTCCCACTCTGTCTGAAAATCAATGGAAAAATATCCTCGGGTGAGGATTAAAAAAAAGTGAGGGGCGAGGGATAGGATGTGGCTTTCTCCCAGGAGTAGCAGACTCAGACATCCACGCCTTTCTTCAACCCCTCAACAAATACTGAATGCCAGCGCAGCTCTAGGCTCTGTCTGGATCAGTCAGCAAGAACTGCACAAACCCCCTGCCCTGGGAGAGCCTGCCATCTGACGCGTGGTGGGGGAGTTGACACTGAGTATAGCGACCATGTGAACTATAGCTCAGGACAGATGCGACACGTGCTGTGACAACCGTGAGCATGGTCGGGGGCTGGAAATGCAGTTCACAACTGTAGTCGGTGGCCGGCAGAGCCCTCGCTGAAAGGCGGCGGCTGAGCAGACTTGACGGCAATGAGAGTGAGCCCTGTGGACACGAGGAAGAAGAGTCCAGGCCCAGGGAAGAAAAAGAGCAAAAGCTCTGGGTCAGGAGCCACCCCGGAGCTTACAGGGCATGCCTGCTCTACAGGGTCCGGACTGGAGCGGGAACAGTTGAGAATGGAGGTCAGAGGAACAAGACGGCCATGCCCTCAGCCCCAGTGAAGTGTCCGGTCCCGACAGCACCCACAGCCCTTCCTCCAGGGTGCAGGAGAGCCTCTGGCTCCCATCAGGTCCAACAGCAAACACGTGGGCGGCGGTGCCTCGGGGGAGCTACGGCAATCTCTGACCCTGACCCTCAGGAATATGGGCACCTGAGTTTTCAGTTCAATGTGTTATGCGAAGTGAAACAAGCGATCAGCAGGCAGCAGACCGGACCGTGTCTCAAGGTGCTTTTACTTTATGAAGGCCGCCAGCCCCAGGCTGTAAACCTGGGGTTTGTGGCTAATTGCAATGCTTCACTCTCCCTGTGAATCAGGCAATCCTGCTTAAAACCTGGGAACGTTAAAACCCCCTCCCTGGAGATCTGACCCAAGCGTCTTCCATTCTACAAAGCTGCACTGGAACATGTAGTGAGGCGTGGAGCCCGTGTGCACACCCCACGCCTGTGTGGACTCCAGGACCGTCTCCGCCTGCCACCAGCTTGCACTGGATAGGGTTATTCATGTCTCACCGTTCAGTGAAAGCTCTTTGACCTGAAAAATATGGAGGAATTTAATATACAGTCGTTGTCTTTTCATTTCTTTGGTTCTAAATAATTCCATAAGATATCCAAATGTTATATTTTTCTGTGGCTCACCCTTTATGTTTGAATGCCCATCTCTCCGTAGCCCTCGTTGAGTATGTGAGTGACAACATGTTTCTCTACACGTAGGAGTCATCCTCCCAGGCCCTCACAGTGACAGAACGTGGCTGCCAGGAGTGCGCAAAGCAGCGTTCCCGCCTCTCAGAGAACATCGGTTTTCCATTGCCAGAAACTGTGGGTGGAAAGAAATGTGAAAAGGAGCCGTCTGATCCCACGTGTGAGCTGAGGAATGGTGAGTGGGTTGGATTTATGGACTGTTAGCCGCGGTCCTTGGATGCCTGCATGGCGGGGAGTGAGGTCATCAGGAAGCAGGTGTGCAGCTCCCTAACAGGTGTTTCCGAAGGAACCGTTCAGCCCTGGCTCCACGGCTACCTGGCGTAAAGGGCACGGACGCTGGGCAGAGGAATCCTCGGTCATCGTGTTGGGTCGACGCAAGCGTTCGCCTCAAGGAAATGGCTGAGACCGAAAAGAATCATCAAGTGATTGGAAACGTTACTTCAGAAAACGTATGTGAATTTCAGTGTACGCAGAGTTTGGAGTCTGAGAATTACATGAAAACTGGGAGATTTCTTCAAGCTCCAAAAAACAAATTCCTAAAAATGTGTGGCTGTATTGCTCTTGCCTTCTCTGGGGTTCAGGTGTGACTGTGGGAAAGGATGTAAAAGCCCGAAGTAATGGCTGTGCCAGCTGAGAAGGGAGCTGTGGTGCTGGGGTTCTGTGTACCCAGCCTGCCTTTGAGCCTCAGCCCTCTCCTGTTCTCAGTCTGTGGAGCTTGAAGGTCGGAGCCTGCGCATGCACGCACGCGTGCACACACACACACACACACACACACACCCGCTCCAAGCTTGGACGTGTAACCTGCTATCCAAGCAGCATCTCCGAGAGTCTTTTGCAGAGTTATTGGGAAAGCTGTGTGGTTTCTAGCAGGGTGGTGAGTCACTTCAAAGTGAACTCTATTTACCTGGGCCATTTTCAGTACCATGTGAGGAAGACCAATTTGAAGGCAAAGACAACACACAGAGCCGCAGAGTGACAGGGAGAGGGGAGCATAGTCCTAAAGGCATTGTTCGCGCTCCTGCTGCTGGCCATGCAAAGATTTAATTTGCATGAGCCCATGGATGCCTGTGTTTGCATAAGGCACCGTGGTGAACAGAAGATGTAGACTTCATTGTGTCTCCACCAGATCACGATGTTTTGATAACTCATTAAAAATTGTGCACTCATGGGTTTCAGAAAGAAGTCAGGAAGGACCCTGGCTTCTTCACAACCTGCAGCATACTCATTTCTACAGTCAGAGGGCAGACCAAGGTGACTTCTCAGTTCTTCCACTGTTATCTTATGAACTCAGTGATATTATAACCTAACACCATCTTTCAGTTCATGTAAATGGAATGTCTTGTCTATGTTGAATTGCCTGATTATACTGCCCACTTCAAATTTCTTCCTCTACAGAAGAAGGAAAATTTGACGTCACAAGTTTTAATAGGTGTCACTTTTTATTTATGATTACTCTTGTTTCCTGAGGTTTCCAGAGGAAAACAAGTCAGACCACCATGAAACCCCACCACTGGCCTCAGTCGTACTGTCAAAGAGCAAGCAGAACCCTTTTGGAGACATGACGGGGTGCCCCCCCCACCCCTCCACCTACAGCCTCTCTCACGACCTGGGCTCTGCTCTTGGCTTCGTCTTTCATGTGCTTTGAGCCAGGTAGGGACGAGGATGCTCTGTCAACAAATACAGTAGTTCCAGGCCTTCCTGGATGCCTCTTACTCTGCTTCTGTTTTCAGAGCAAACGAGACTTTGTGCATAGTTTACAAAGGGTTGATGTCTGCGTGTTTCTCCAATCGCTGCCTCCCCTAGAATCCTGGAACTATTTCCTCAATGGATTAGTGGCGGCTAACTGTCTCAAAACTAATACAATTACCCGAATAGGAATTGTCCACATTTTATTTGTGAAATGAAGATGCCCTGACGTGGTGTCCTTTATAATTAGACATCCAGGGAGACAGAGCCTGGCTTTTCTTTTCATAACAAAATAGAGAAAGCTCTGCTCCGTTCCTCTTAACGCACTCAGGAGGACTCAACAAGCCTTGGGCCAGCAATCAATATGGACTCACCTTTCCCAGCCTATAAATCAGACCTAATGCAATTTGCCACGTCTCTGCTTTAAGCTCTGAATGAGGGTAGAGTTGTGGGTCAGGGAGTAAATTGCTGTAAATGCAATACATTGATTTGTGAGCCTTTCAGATTGGGTTTGGGGAGGGAGAAAGGGGTTAATTCGATTTTGCACTCTTTTCTTTCTTCTCCAGGTTGGTCATCGGAACACTGGACATTCTGGCAGTTGCTAAGCCAAAATTTAGCTGCTCTGAAACACGCACCAGGAACCTAAGGTGAGGCATCAATCACTGAGTTCAGGTGGAGTTACGTGTGATGATGGAATGCAACAGAGACGCGAGGCCAGGGTATTTCCCTGGCCCCACTCCCTCCCAGCTTTCGCCTGCCAGGCTGTGACTTGGCAGGTTGTGTGTGCTACCTGTGGCCATATATCCTGAGCAGAGGCCCCTTTCCCACTGCATTCGCTCCCTGACTCTGTTTGAGCCTAGGGGTGCAATGGCTTCCAGCCGGTGGAGGCCCTGGGCACCCCGTCCTCGCTGGTTCACCATGCCCACACTCTCTCCATCAAACCTTCGCTGGGCATTTGGATCTCCACGTCAACACACACATTGACAACACAGACACTCCTTGAGGTAGACACTAAGGGGGAAGAAGTCAGAAGGACAACCCATCGTATTTCTCCCACTGTCCAAGCAAATGGCAAATACACCTTTTCTCCTTTCATCTTCCTTATCTGTAGTCAGCATTATCAAAGAGAGCTTTTCTCAATCCCATGTGCTTTCATGCCCAACACACCTGTGAGCACACATGCACATACCTGCACATTTTTAATTAAAAGCTGGTTCCCAGCACCAGGATTTTCTGGGGCCCTGCCCACCTCCTCTGTTTCCCATCACCCCACTAACATCAAAGAGCAGAGGCTGTGTTTCTAATCTTCCCAACTTTACTTCAGTTATTCTCTCTGAGGACCCACATTGCTCTGTTCTTGGCCTAGAAAGACCAAGCCGGGGTCTCGGGATGCAAAGGACAAGGCAGCAGACACAGTGGACCGTGGCGCGGTATCGAGCTCACCACGGAGCATGAACGGTGCAGTGCGGGGCAGAGGGGTGTACGTGAGGCAGGAACTGCAGGTAGATTCAGGTGAGATCATGGCCTGAGGACCAAGCTTTATCAGAATTGCCTCTTGATTAGCATCTAGGAGTCTTGGAGCAAAAGGATGAGTGAAGATGACGAGTGAAGACAATGTCTTATAAAGTAGCGTCCGGGTAAGCATGCCATTGGAGGACAGGAAATCAGACGGCTCCCACAAGCTGTGGTCTGTGAAAGAATCAAATAAAAGGGCAAAACAATGAAGGGGCCTGCAGAGGTCCGTCAGAATCGGGAAACAGAATTTGGGACTTAGATGAGCCCTTGTCTTCATCTCCTAAAATGTTTAGGCTTGGAATACTATGGCTAAAAAGCTTGCCTACATTTCCATTGGTAGCGTTTTATTTCCCTTTGCTCTGTTAGTCCGTTTCTTAGAGCCAACATTGGCTACTCATCAGAATCATCCAGGTAGGCAGAGTGAAAAATACAGACACCTGGATCTCCCCTCCTACCCCCCCCCCCAGATTTTAATTTAATTGGTCTAGGACAAGGGTGAGGAATGTCCGGCGCGCAGGCCGAATAAGGCCCGGGTCATCATTTGGTCTGGCGCTGCCAAGGCAACCTCAGGTGGGACTCAAAATTCAATAAATCTAGGAGCTTTTTTCATAACAACATAAATTTATATTAGGTGAATCATAATAGTGTAAATTTGAGGGACAAGCAAGGAACGTGCATTATGGGATAGACAGGACATGTATGAGTACATGACAGAATAGACACGTATGTTTCTTGTTGGCTGCCCATGGCCCATCTGCCTGTATTGCAGTGACTCAGAGGACAGTCAGTGCCAGGCAGGCTGGGAGTGCACATGTAGCAAAAGTGTTAACACACTGTGGTGAAACCACGGCGATGCGGTGATGATGAGACGATACGCAATGAGATGATTCCTCGCGATGGTGATGACCTTGCCTCTGATGATTGACGACGATGTTGTCAGCTTCTTTGTCAACACAGATGATAACTCCAATCCAACCTTTATCCACACGTCCACCATCAACAATCCTTGCAAAAACTGAATCTTAGCCCAGCCAGTGTGGCTCAGCGGTTGAGCGTTGACCCATGCACCAAGAGGTCGCCGGTTCAGTTCCCAGTCAGGGCACATGCCCAGGTTGTGGGCCAAATCCCCATTGCAGGGCATGCAAGAGGCTGCCAATTGATGTTCTCTCTCATTGATGTTTCTCTCTCTTCCTCTCCCTTCCTCTCTCTAAAATCAATAAAGAAAAAAAATTTTTCAAAAGAAACGAATCTCAGATGAAGATCAAGGAAATTACAGTACACAGAAAAGACCTCAAGAGTCAATGAGCCCTGGCCGGTTTGGCTCAGTAGTTAGAGCATTGGCCCTCGGGCTGATGAGTTGCAAGTTCAATTCCGGTCAAGGGCACATACCTCGGTTTCAGTTCGTCCCTGGCCCTTGTTGGGTCGTACAGGAGGCAACCAGTCGATGTGTTTCTCTCACATCAATGTTTCTCTCTCTCTCCCTCTCTTTCCTTCCCACTCTATCTGAACAAATATGGAAAAATGTCCTCATGTGAGGATTAAAAAAAAAAAAAGAGTCAATGATATGGCCCTGACTGGTTTGGCTCAGTGGTTGGAGCATTAGCCGGCAGACCAAAGAGTCGAAGATTCAGTTCAGTTCCCAGTCAAAGGCACGTGTGGGTTTAACCCAGTTGGGGTCGTGCAGGAGGCAACCAACTGATGTGTCTCTCTCACATCGATGTTTCTCTCTCTCTCCCTTCCTCCCTTCCAATGTATCTAAAAAATCAATGGAAAGATATCCTCGTGAGGATTAACAAATAATAATAATAATGTTCAATGCTTATTTGTATCTACTGCATGTTTATTCCCTGTTATGTTTTGAAGACGTTAGAAGTCTGCTTCTCTGTGTCTCTCTCACATCAATGTTTCTCTCTCTCCCTCTCCCTCCCTCCCACTCTATCTAAAAAAAAAAAAAAAAAAAAAATCAACGTAAAAATATCCCTTGGTGAGGATTTAAAAAAGAGTCAATGATAGGAACGTTGGATATGTTCCAAATCCAAGATGCAGAATTAGACCAGCGATCAAAGCGGAACAATCGTGTCGCTGGCGACACACGCACTGGATAGTTATTAAAACCTAAGTGGTGTGACATCCTACAAATGGCGACGACACAGGAAAGAAAAGTTGATGCAGAGTGTCGATCTTTCCAAGAGAAATGGACAAATGTATTTTTTTTGTTGAAGTCAAAGGCAAGCCTGTGTGCCCAGTTTGTGGTGATGCGTTAGCAATGGGAAAAGCCAATCTGGAGCGTCATTCCAGCTCAAAACATGCTAAACTCAGTGAATTGGGAGGCCAAATGCATCTGGATAAATCAATGCTCTTCAGTGGAGTTTGGAGTCACAACAAGCCATCTTCACTGGGCCTCGCTGTGACAGAGACAGCGTTATCCAGACGAGCTATGTGGTGAGCGAGCTAGTCACACAGAAGCTGAGCCTTCTGCAGAGGGAGAGTTTGTGAGGAGTGCATGGTGGCTGCTGCGGAGTTGTTAGCATCAGACAAAGTAAAATTGTTTCAGTGTTAGTTTGTCTCGGAGAACCATCTTAAATCGGATTCCTGACTTAGCACAAGATATTGAAGAAACACTGAAGGATTCTGCAGATTTCCAGTTTTCCTCTCTGGCTTGTGACGAGACAACAGACATAACACATACTGCCCCACTGGCCGTTTTCGTTCATGGGATAACTGCAGAGTTTGACACAGGAGAGGAACTGCTGTCACTGGAAGCTGCATGGCACCACAGGAGGTGAGGACTTGTTTGAGGGACTTGTTTTATCATGAAAAAACTTGGGCTAACATTTAAAAAGTTAAGGGGCCTTACTATGGATCGAGCTCCAGCCACGGTTGGCTCACAAAAAGGATTAATTGCATTTGTCAAGAAAGAACTGAATTGCCTCAGTTCTTGATCCAAGAGATTTAATTCTATGCCACTGCATCCTACACCTAGAACGTCTCTGTGCACAGTTGTTACGGTTCAACAATGTGATGTCAACAGCAGTGTCATGCATAAGTTTTGTCAAAAGCAGAGGGTCTAAGAGTCACCAGTTGAAGGGGTTACTGAATGATGTGACTCTGGGCACGGTGATCTGGTTTATCACTGTGAAGTGCGGTGGCTGAGTCTCGGGAACACGCTCATGAGGTTTTACGAACTGTGGGATGAAGTCAAGCAGTTCATGGAGATGAAGGGAAAACCTGTCAGGGAACTCGATGACAGCAAGTGGCTGTGTGATTTAGCGTTCGTGGTGGACATGACCAAGTACCTCCCAGAGCTTGACGTCAAACTGCAGGGCCCCAACCAGCTTCTCAGCTCCATGCTTTAAACATGAAATCATTTGAAGCCAAATTAAGGCTGTGGAAAGTGCAACTCGAAAGGAATAACACGGTGCACTTCCCTTCTCTTGAAGGACAAAAGCCTCTGACACTTGAATATGCAAAACTAATTGAAGCATTTAATGAAAGACTCAAGGACGTGAAAAGTAAACAAATGGAATTGAGCATCTTTGCTACACAGTTCAATGTGGAACCAGCTGATATGCCTGGTAACCTACAACACGAAATCATTCAGCTGCAAAGCGATGATGAGCTGAAAGCTAGGTATAACCTCCCACTGCTTGAGTTCTATAAGTGTTCTATAAGTGTTCCATAAGCAGTGATGAATGTCCCCCTTTGAGACATGCTTTGAAATTTGCATCTGCATTTGGAACAACTTACTGCTGTGAGCAGTTCTTTTCAAAACTGACCATCACAAAGAGTCGACTGTGCTCCAGACTGATGGACACAAACCGGCAAGAGCAATGGCAAGTACCAACGTCATCAATACCAGCTTACATCACACGCCTCACCACAGAGAAGCAGTTCCAGCCATCGCATTAGGGGTGAGTTCATTAAATGTTTGACCAAATACAGCAGGCTAATTTTCAAGTTGATAATTTTGTATGACCGGCGAATGATGTTATAAATATCCAAATGTCCCTTGGCAGAAGAAACGCTCCCCTCCCCTGGTTTAGGAAGCAGCTTTGGCATCTGGATTGTTAACTGCATCCCCGCCCCGCAGTGATTGCAGTATTCAGCCAAAGTTGAGAATCACTGCTTTGGAAAATGTCCACCAGGCTTACCTGGACTTGGGGAGTTATGAAAAGGGTTTCTTAGTCATTTGTGGGTGGGCAAGAATGAGAATGGGCACTACCATGACCTTGGAGCTGGACGGAGTAGCAGAGGGATCAACACCAGGCCACAGCGCACAGGACAGGTAAAGTAACATCTAAAGGGCTCTGGTGATGCCCGTTCCCCTCTCGCCAGATTGTTTTCTTTGAGCAATGGCTTTCAAACGTTAGCAGCATCAGAAGCATCTGGAGGGTTAGAGCTTGTTAAAACACAGCCTGCTGCCCCCTGCCCCGGAGTTTCTGATTCGGTAGTTTGGGCGGGAAGCTATAATTTGCATTTCTGACACGCTCGCTCCCAGATGGTGTGGCTGGTCCAGGGACCACACTTTGAGAAGCACTGCTCTGGAGAAGGTTTCTCTCCATCTAGCCCTTAGTCTCCCTTGTTTAGTGTCATTAGGAGAGTGGTTTCTCCACAGCCCAGCAGAGAGCCTTCCCGCTGTGACCTCACACAGGGAAACATCAGTCACCCTGGGCCGGACAGGGCAGCACAATGTTATCGCTTCCCCGCCAGGTGCCGCAGCGACACACGCCGAGGCCCCCGGAGGCTCCCTGGCAACCGGGTTTCTGGCTGTCATTACACCGCCGGGAACCTGCACGGCGGGACACGCCCGTTTGTCAGCAAGAGCGTGTCGTCCCACGGTCACACATGGTTTCCAGTCCCGAAGAAACTGGGGAGACCTGTGGGGAGAAAAACTGCCAAGTCCATGGCTATAGGCTCAGTCCATCCTAAAAAGCAAACTGAAAAGCAAACTAGAGAAACGATTTGGCTTTTCTCTGCCCAGTCTTGCACTCCTTTCCGGAATTGGTGGATTTTTCCAAATTTCTCATTCTCAATATTCGCAAAGGAACTATCCTTTGAGAAGTTAGAGGAGTACCTAGAGAGGGTTCAAACATTTTTATTAATATATGAGTCCTCAATTTCTGTTTTCTTTTCTCACAAACACCAACATCTCATCATTCATTTTTAATTATTGGCTTTTCCTCTTGACGTTGAAACACATTTTGGAAATGGAAAAATCAGTGCTGCTAATTTTCTCCTGCCTCAGCGAAGAAAATGCCAACAGCTGGCACAAAGACCCAAACTGTTGGACTCTTCCACAGTTCCCTCGTTACAGAGGGTCCGTTTTCCCCCTGATACCTCAGTCCAGGCAAAGGCGTGCTCATCGGTCTGCTTGCACTCCACATCCATGCTGAAGCTTTGGGGCTGCAGCGCACTGAATCTAAAAGCAGGGATTGCTAATGTCCTGGGTGTCCCTGGTTCTCTGGGACATGCAGTCTCTGCTGCGTGTGCAGACACAGCTAGGTCACCCTGATCAGGGACAATGAACACGCATCGCAGGACAGGAATCGTTCCTACCGCCCTTTGAATGGTCAGGAGTTGCCAGGACGAGCTAGCCCAGTGTATCCTGAAATCCACAGCATGGGATACTAATGTCACACGTGTTGGCTATTTCGGGGGGTCACGTACACATAACTTTGGGAAACATGGAGTTAAAGAAAGTCAATCACACTGACTTCATTTCAGGAGTTCTCGGAACTTTGATAGACTGATGTGCACGGTGAATTCAAGAAGGAGGTTTGTTGGACTTTAGGAACTGTATTTAATCATAGAAAAAGTAGGGGAGCTTCTCTTGGGACATTGTGAGGGACTGCTTTGGGACAAATAGGCAATGTCTAGTCTCTTCTCCCATAAATTCCACATTCCAAGTCTCAAATCTCTCCTACGTGGGAATGTGTTAACTAACCAGCAGAACCGGGGGTGAGGCCTGAGCCCGCCGTGGCCGTGGGTCGGGGCCCTACGAAGCCAAGTGCTGCGAAGCTGCGTGAACGTTCTCCCACTCCCTCCCATCGCCTCTCTGGGGTAAGAAAGTGATTCTGGTGAAAAAGAATAACCGAGAGAGGACTTTAAAACACTAAGTTCCAACTTTTATAGGCATATCTTAAACGTTTTCTTTCACTACCTTACATGTAAAATATTTGGCTCAGAAGACTCTTGCCAAGACAGCTCTGTTCTGCCTGGAGACCCTCACGAGAGGACAAAGCATCTTGACGGAAATCACTCTTTCTCCGAGAACACCAGCCACTCGCTGTGTAAACGGCTGTTCAAACAGCAAGCCCAGAGGCAGCCTGCGTGCCGCTTCTGCTGGGGTCCCCGGTCCCTCCAGGGCTGCAGGCGGCTGGTTTGACATCTGGCCAAACCCATCGATGTGAAATGTGTTTGCTATTGGTTTGTTGTTTCCTAACATTTCAAATGTGTTAATATTCCAGAACTTTATATTATTTTATAGGTTATGTTACATGAAAGCTACATTACTATGCATTATAGGATTTAATTATACAGTTCTAGTATTTAATACAACAATGTTATACTTATGAAGTAAACATTGTCAACAGTCCTCTTTCATAGGCGAGAAAACCAACTTCTCAATGAAATTAAGGAACTACCCTAGGTCCCACAATGAGTGATAGCCAGAGCCCACCCGAAACCAATGATTACGTTCTTCACCGCCACCTAAGTTGCCTTCCATAATGATTGGAAAAAGAGGGGAAATCAAATGTCTAAGGTAATTTTTTAAACAAAACCTCAAAATACTTTTCACTTCACCCATCATTAAAAGCTGGAAAGAAAAGGATTCTCATAATACGACCACATGCAGCAAACACATAGAATGGGTGAAAAGAGTTCAGAGATTTTCATCATCTGCAAGTGGTCACATCTCACAGGTTCTGCAGCAAACAAACAAACAGCCCCATCGATAAAAGCTCACACTGTTGGACTGTAACTCTTCAAACGTACATTTTTAAAGATGTATTCCAAACTCTCAGAATCAAGGGATTTGTTCAAAAAAGAAAAACTGCAGCCCTGACCGGTGTGGCTCAGTGGTTAGTGTTGGCCCGTACAGCCAAGGGTCACAGGTTCGATTCCCCACCAAAGGCACGAACCTGGGTGGCAGGTGTCACCCTCAGCCTCAGTCAGGGGATGTGTGGGAGGCAATCAATCCACGTCTCTCTCTCTCACATCGATGTTTCTCTCTCTCCCCCTCCCTCCCTCCCTTCCACTCTCTCTAATAATCAATGGGAAAAATAATCCTCAGGTGAGAATTAACCAAAAAAGGAAAACTACAATGAATCTTTACTGATGTTTATTTCTAGGCCACCAGATTGATGAAAAAGAGAGAACTTTACAGTTAGTAAAATGCAATTAATCTTCAAGTATGGTTTGAAAAGCACACTCATTTGTACCTATTAACTTCATTATTCTATTTGAAAGCTTTCTCTTCCTCTCTGTATTCCAACTTTCTCTTAAGTTTTAAGTCTGAGCAATCTTTACTGCCTTATTTCTAGTTAAGATTGCAATAATTTGTCATTGGTGTACAGACACTTTCTTAACTATTCCTGTGTTGCGAGTAAAAGAGCCCGTATCGCTCGGAGGTTACCTCCAGGGCCCTGCAAAGCCAAGCACTGTAAAACGGTTAGACATTAAAGATGCGAAGAAAATCCCGTAAAACAACACATAAAAGTGTGTCTTGCCATGTCATTTATATGGAAAGATGGTGCAGTTCAATCCTCAAGCCAAAGACTATTTTAGAATCAAAGTTTCCATCAGAACAGGGGCAAGAGGAGGTTTCACTCTTTTTGACCTACTTTGTTTTCTTGTAAAACTGCCAAAGTAAAACTCATGTGCTGCGCTGGTTTCCACTGGCCTTGTGATCTCTCTCTCCCTCTCCACCCCCCATTTCTCTCTCTCTCTCTTTCTCCCCCCACTTCTCTCTCTCTCCCCCACTTCTCTCCCCTCTATTTATCTCTCTCTCCCCCCATTTCTCTCTCTCTCTCTCTCTCCCCCCATTTCTCTCTCTCTCCCCCATTTCTCTCTCTCTCTCTTTCTCCCCCCACTTCTCTCTCTCTCCCCCACTTCTCTCCCCTCTATTTTTCTCTCTCCCCCCATTTCTCTTTCTCTCTCTCTCTCTTTCTCTCTCTCTCTCTCTCTCTCTCTCTCTCTCTCACACACACACACACACACACACACACACACACACACACACACAAACACTGTAAGCAAAATCTGCCATTTCTAGCTCATATTTCTTCAGGGAAAAAAAAGCTGTGCTAAATCAGACCTTTAACTCTGGGAGAAACAAGTGTTATCTGTTTGTTTAGGTTTATAATTTAGATTTATAATTAGAAAAAAAACATGAGATACAGCTCTGTTTATACTCACTGGAAGAGCTGTTGGTTTAACTACTCAAAGGAGTTGATTTTTTTTAAAAAAAGACTGCACTCCCCTGAGGGCATACACGCTGGCCATGCAATCATTCCGGCCGAGAGTGTGACCGAGCGCTGCCTGGCAGCAGTCGGTGTGGCCACCAGAATAACAGTGACGGGTGACATCAACAGGTAGGTAGGAGATCCAACTCCAGGCATCATAGTTTTCATCTCGCAATGTCCACGGATAACTGTGTCACAGGGAGTCAGATGTCACAGCCAGAAGGAGTAAAGAACCTTGAAGGTGAGCTCTGGTTCTAGGGCTGATGTCTCCTTCTGTTTCGTTGAGACCACATGTCCACATGTCCTGGCTGTTGGAGCAGAGGCTGCCAGTGCCCTCCCTTCCTGTTCCCTTACTGTCATCTCTGCACACGTCAGTCTGATGGCTTCCAACTACAGAGGCCTATGACTCCTTAGTTGTCTGAACCTTTCTGGAAAGCTGGACGTTTCGGGGAGTTACCACCACCCCCGCGGCCCTCAAGCAATAGCTGATTGGAGTCAATAAATTCCTAGCTCAGAGGCTTTGGGGCAGAATAATTCTGATTCGTCTCCACACTGTCTCCCGAGTTCCCGCAGGAATGGGCTTCAAAGATCCTGGTGATAAACCACTCAGTGGTACATTCTGTATTTGCTTTCTCTTCGTTCCGTCTCATAGCTCTACTCTTTACGGATGTGCCTTAGGATTGCCTCCCAGATAAACTTCTTCGCACCTGAGTTCTTGTATCCCCAGAAACCCATCCGGAGACAGGTGCCCAAATGATAGAGAAAAGGTAGAAATCAGAAACAAGATTCATCACAAGATCCAAAAAGCAGTCCGCTGCCAATGACCCTATTTTTATGGCCCAAACTTGTGAAGGCAGACGTTGTGAAACGATATTCTGCAGGAAATAGGTTTTATTCTGTGGATAACCAACAATTTTCTGAGCCATGCCCCATCCAGGCAATCAGATAGACAGAGTGTCTGTCCTTGAGGAAAAACCTAAGTGACAATGAGACATGGAAGACAGTCAGGTGTTGCAAGTGATCAAGATGGGATGGCTGACCAGGATGACCTCACTGTGCCAGGTGAATGTTTTGGCTCTGTGAAGGACTTGATGTGGGGTAGTGTGGAGTGCATTCAAGAAGGAGAACTGTCAAGTTTTCAGAAGGAGGTGTCTGGGCGAGCTCTGAGCAAGGTGTTTCCTGAGCCCTTTGAGAGTCATGAGCAAGAGTTTCTCATTCTACATCTGGTCTGCTTCTCAGTCTGAGTGAAACCAGCCAAAGGTAAGTGCCTGGGAGACCCAGCAGACTCGGAAGCAGGACATGAATTGAGGTAGATTCAGAGGTAAACCTATGAAAACCTTCCGAAAGAAAACATGTGTTCTCACAGCAATTGAGTGGTTGGGGCTGGGGTAGAGCGAACAGAAACCCATAGGAACAGGCATGTTCTCAACCATCTCCAACAGGACAGGTGACAGAGGAAAACAGAGGATAAGATCCTGTGGGAAAGTCTTGGAACACTGGCGTGGCTTCAGAAATCTCTTGGATGTTTGAGAAATCTAAAGAAAGGCAATGAAGCAAGAAAAAAATGAATGAGAGGGAAACTGATAGAAATTGAGGTTGCAAGGTAAGACAAGAATCAGATCATTTAAGGACTTACAAACCACGGTAAGGAGTTTTGCTCTCTTCTGATTGCAATGGGACACCATGAGAGAGTTTCAAGTGGAAAAACGATATACTCAGATTTGAATTTAAGGAGATCACTTGGTTGCTAGCAGAGAGAATGTGTCTAGCCCCAGGTCACCTACAGGTAAGTGGCAGAGGGGGGCTATGAGTGCCAGTGTAGCCAACCTCAAAGACTGAGCTCTAAGTATACATCAGGATGTTCTTGGGAACCTCTATGTAAATTCTCTCCCCCAACTTGTCACTCAGTGTTTGTTGCTGTTCTCATGGGCCCAATAATTCACATCACAGAATCCATTATCAGTTCCATTGCTGCCCAATGTGATTTGGGGGTTTTAATAGACGAGGGCTTTGTTTGGGGGTCCCACTTGCCTAGGGTTGCAGGTGTGCCTTCTTCTACCCAGGAATCTTTTGTGCCTGTTTGTAAATTTAGTTACTTTCTTAGTGTTTTGAGGGCTGTCTGGGGAGACAGCAGGACATAGACTGGGCCAGTGTAACTGGAGGCCCTTGAGTTTCTAGAATCTCTTTTAGTAGACTCAAGTTGATGTTGGGTTTTGACTGGTTCCATAGCAGTGTCCTTGTAAAACCCCACCAGGGTTTTAAGTGGTTCCTTAAGTGGACGTTTGCCCAGACAAACGTGCAGGATTGACGTGTATCATGGGACATCTATCCCTGCTTCCTGCAGACATATTTTTTCTCCTCTAGTACATATCAACTCTGTCTTTAAATCTCTAGAAAGAAAGATTCCATGAGTTTTGCATTACAGGACAGCCGTTTCATGTTGTCTTTACAGAAAGATTCCTGTTACCCAAATGCTACCCAGAATAAGCACACCCCAGTTCCAGGCTCCAGCAATTACTAGTTTTTGCACATCTCCCATCGTATCCCAGATGCCCTCATTCACTGCCTTATTTATCTCAACTTCTTGACAAGTTTTATTATCTGCAATAATCAACACAAAGTGAGACAGCTTCCTGCCCCTAGTGGTGATTCGCTCTTCCTACCAGGTTCACCCTTGTAAATACCTCTGCCCCTGGTCCTGAGCCTGTGACCTGAGCCAAACGATTCAGTGTCCCACCCCTGGGACCCTGCCCCAGTTTGAGAAATGAATGGGTGATTCAAGCCTGGCTGATTAGAGTTCCTCTTCAGACTCTTTTCTAATTAAACTAGAAGAAAGAAGCCTTTTCCCTTCTCCACATGTGGAGCTATTAAGGTGTGCATCTGGGTGTGCTGGAGGCCTGTTACCCACCACGCACTTGCGCGCACTGTGACAATGGAGCCCCAGGCACAGGGAAGCAGAGAGGTGGAACTGACATCTTCCCGATGGGTCCTCCCCCTTCTCCACAGGGGCTACTCCCCCTCCTCTGGGTTTGCTCATGTGAGTTACTAAATTTCCCTTCCTTTTTTTTTTTTTTCAGGAACAGGCCCCCAATTCTCATCTTATTCTTTGCTGGTGAGATAGAGAGATGCACTGTGTCATTCTGCAGCGGTATCTAAACCGAGGAGAACCTAGCCACTCTGAGACCCTACTGCTTTCTTTTTCTTTTCCTTTTTTTAACTGCATGTTTTATTTATGTATTTTTAAATTTAAAATTTTGAAATTATGTTTTATTCCCATTCCCCCCTCCCGCTTTGGCAAGCATCAGCTTGTTCTTTATATCTATGAGTCTGTTTCTGTTTTATTTTGATTATTCATTTGTTTCTTTTTGGATTCCACATATAAGTGAGACCATATACTGTGCTTGTCTTTCTTTGT
Organism: Tadarida brasiliensis; assembly: GCA_030848825.1. Classification (NCBI taxonomy): domain Eukaryota; kingdom Metazoa; phylum Chordata; class Mammalia; order Chiroptera; family Molossidae; genus Tadarida; species Tadarida brasiliensis. Next base: position 12,861,409 of record CM061273.1, on the reverse strand, counting down.
CTGACTTATTTCACTTAGCATAATACCCTTTAGGTCCATCCATACTGTCGTAAATGACAAAATGTCATTTTTTTAAAAATTTCAGAATAACGTTCTATTCTATATATACACTACATCATTGTCGATTCATCCATTGATGGATATCTAGGTTGTTTCTATATTTTGGCTATTACTAGTAATACTGCAATGAACATAGATCTTTCCAAGTGGTGTTTGTTTTCTTCAGAAGTGGAATTGCTAGATCACATGGCAGTTCTATTTTTAATTTTTTGAGGAATCTCCATACTCTTCTCTCTTCCTTCTTTAAACTGCTTTTATTCCTGATGAGAGCCAAACTTTCTTGAAATAACAGAGAAATACATTGAAGAGAGAGTAGACAGAAGCGTCTCTATATGATGAGACACCATAACCACAGAAGCGACGATTTGCAGCCCAGCAATAAAGGCACCGAGGGAGAGAGCAGAGGGCTGAGGGCAGACACGGTGTGCAGTTGCACAGTGCGGTCCTGGATGTTTATAATACCCATCCCACATCGTGGCGAAAAGTTATGTACAATAGACTGTTTAAATAAGGAACGAAATATTTAATACTTAGAAATATTTAAGTCCAGACATTATTTTTTTCTTAAGCTCAAGTGTTTGAAGGACTGGATTTACTTATTAAGAACTATGTACTAAATTCCACATAAATAGAGTATTTTAGAAAGAGTCTACCATATCAAATTTAGAATGTCTTTCAACACTGTCAAATTGTTTTCTCCTGCAGAGACTAGCTTCTATTCTGTATACAAATATTTGGATAAGCAAAGATTTCCAGTCTTTTCGTTCTCACTTTCCTCCTCCTGTTGTTTGATTTCGTCCTCTTTCCTCTGATTGGATTACTGGGCCCCCACCCACCCTACCTTAAACATTGGCCGCATCCTTGTTCTCAGAAGGGAGGGTTTAATTAAAGTCATTCTAGTTCACACTGCAGGGACTCTGCTTTCTAGGCATTCATCTCCTGTGCTTTCCTGACAGCCGAGACCCCACTAGGACCTGAAGAGGCAGACCCGTGTGCTGACAGCTCTCTGACGAGTGTGACTCTAGCCAATACTTGGCCCTCCTAGGGCGGAGGCTCTGCCATGGCCTTGCCAGCCTGGTCTTGCCAGCCTCTCCGAGGAAAGGAGTCCCTTGAGTAAATTCCAGTTCAGAGCTGCAGTCTTGCTATCAGACTTCCCTACACCAACTCCATAGCTCTCCAATTATTGCCTCCCCAGGTGAGCTCCCCGGGACTCAGCATATTCCTCCTACCTGCCAAATCACCCTAGTACATCTTGCTGAACCCCACTTACCACCTGTCATCTCCACTGCTACATCTTCATGGAGGGTGTATTTCCCGCTGTGCCCCACCCTCCACTCTCTGCTAACTCTTGTCTGGCCCACCTGAGTCCTGCTGCAACTAATATTCCCCTGACATTACGTATTCTCCTCTCAATCCAATCCTCCAAGTTTTGGGAACTGTGTACATTTTAACCATTTACTGATCCCCAAATAGCAATATTCCTCAGGTATTTCTAATCTAGTATCCAGCTTCTTGTCTCCATTTATGTTGGATATTATATACTCTTTTGTTATTAGTATAATTTTTTGAGTATATTATTCCCCTACACTTTGGCATGTGAACCTCTAAAGGTTTATTGTTTTTCTAGTTCTTTTAAACTTTATATTGGATTTTACCCATAATTTGTAAATCAAATTGCATTAAATCTCTCAATCCCTATATCATCATCACCCCTTTACAAGCTTTTTGTAGCTTCTATTCTATACTTGTGTTTTCTGTGTAATCTCTCTGCATAGAATTCTTATTTTCCCCATTTTAAATATTCCGATTTTTTAGCATTATGCCATTCTTGCCAAATTATTCACTTTATAAACCCACCTCCTTGGCAAAGGAGGATTCCTACCCTCTGGTGTTTCATCTTTAATAAATATAATTAAAAATTATGAGAATTTAAAAATTCATAGAAATGTTTGCCCTTTTTTTCAAATCAAACCATAATTTAATAAGTTATAAAATAGTTATGAATTTGTCCTTTACAACTTGCTCTTACTACAATGGTAGGTATGTGAACTACCTTTGGATTACATCATCCTTTTTATTTCATATAATATTTACACTATTCTTTATCCATGAGATTACCTGACATCCGCAAAGGAAGAGAATTGCTTAATTTAATTTGTCCACTTTCAAAACCCTCTACATAGTAATTCTTCCTCCTCTTATTTTAATTTTTCACGTGTATAAATGGAAACCTTTCTACATATGAGACACTGCCTGCCCTGAGGTGCTGTTATGTCCACACTCCTTCCAGCACTGGAGAGGTATCCGGCGCCCTGCCCCCACTCATCTCCTCTGAGCCCTGCCATTCAGCCCAGCCAGAGGTGGCTTCAGTGCACAGTCTCTGTGGGGCTTCGACTCACTTTCCAGTGACGTGTCTCATCAAAACTGAACTGTATTATAAACTTCAAAGTTTCTAAGGGACTAGATCTTAATTGTTCTCACACACACACAAAGAAAAGAGAGCAAGACCTAGGCGACGTGCTCCAGGTGTTGGCTCACCTGTGTGCTCATCCAAATGCAGTGCAGGCGGACCTCGAAGACCTGCACGCTCGGTCCAGGCCACCTCACAGAGCGAAGGTCACAAGAAAACAATTAGCAAAATTTGGGGTTCCCCAGTGCATATAAAGTTATCTTTATATTATGCTGTAGTCTATTAAGTGTACAATGACATCATGTCTAAGAAACCAATGTACATACCTTAACGTAAAAATTTGTTGCTGCCGCCCCGGCCGGTTTGGCTCAGGGGTTAGAGCATCGGCCCATGGACCAATGAGTAGCGGGTTTGATTCCGGTTACGGGCATGCACTTTGGTTGCGGTTTGTCCCCAGCCCTGGTCGGGTCATGCAGGAGACAACCAGTTGATGTGTCTCTGTCACATCAATGTTTCTCTCTCTCTCCCTCCCTCCCACTCTATCTAATGGTAAATGGAAAAATAACCTCAGGTGAGGAATAAAAAAAAAATGTGTTGCTGCCCTGGCTGGTTTGGTTTAGTGGTTAGAGCGTTGGTCTGCAGGGCCGAGGGTCGATTCCCAGTCAGGGGCACGTACCTGTGTTGCAGGTTTCATCTCTGGCCCCGTTTGAGGTCGTGTGAGAAGCAATAAATCGTTATCTCTCTTTCACATCGATGTTTCTCTCCTGCTCCCTTCCACTCTATCTAAAAAGTCAATGGAAAAATATCCTCGGGTGAGGATTAACAAAAAAATATACATATTTTATTGCTAAAATGCTAACCATCCTCTGAGCCTGTTGGAGAATGGCACCAGTAGACTGGCTTGGGGCAGGCTTACACAACCTTTAATTGGTAAAAAAAAACAATGTCTGTGAGGCACAAGGAAGCCAAAGCGGTACAACGATGCGTCCCTGTAAGTGCACGCATCAAATCAACACGTGTGCGTCCTGACTTACACAACGTTATCTGTCAATCACAGCTCACTAAAAAAGAATTTTTAAATTACACATAGTTTAAGTTTTTACAGCCTAAATGCATTTTTGTATTGTATGAGTACAAAGGAAAAATGGTTTTTCTTAAGGAAAATACACACAAAAAAACAATCTGTAAGATGCACAGCAACAGAAAATGGCCAAATACTGTGGAAAGATCATTGACAAAAAAGTTTAAATGGACAATAAACATGAAAAATGTTCAACATCAGATTCAAACATGGAAATGAAAATCACGAGGTGCCTCTTTTCATTTATCAGATTGGCAAGATTAACTCTACCCTCACTCTCAGAATTTAGGAGACTTTCTAGGAAACTGTGGTCTCGTTGTTGGAAACGAAATGAATTATAACATACTCTCTAGAAGCTAGTTCAGCAAAATGTAACAAAAGCCTTAAATTATGAGCAGAATCTAGGCAGAAATTCTTAATTGTTAAGGAAATAAATAGTAACATGAGTAAACTTTTAACTATATATTATTATAATAGCATTATTTAAAATAGTATAAAAGTGGAGACAAGCTAAATGTCCATCAACTGTGGATTGTCCATCATGTGTAGTATGTCCATGTGATAGAAGCTGCGGGGCCTTAGAAATCACATGCTAGCCCTGGCCAGTGTAGCTCAGCGGTTAGAGCATTGGCCTGCAGACCAGAGTCACAGGTTCGATTCTGGTCAAGAGCATGTACCAGTTGTGGTTTGTTCCTGGCTGAATATGGAAAAGTTTTTACAGTCTGTCGCTAAGTGAATAAATCAAGTGTGAAAATAATATGGATTATTTAGTTATAATTATTATTAATCATTTTTGAGAGTTGTACACATGCATAGGACAGGATGCTGAAAGATGACAAAATAAAAAGTAATTAGTGGTCCTTTTCTTTTGTGCTTTTCTATGTTTTCTAAATTATTTATAATGCATAAATCTAACTTTTAAAAATGCAGCCTTTGGAATCATTGAAAGTATTCTGCAATTCAACATCGGTATCCATCTTTATTCTCTTTTCCTCTAATATATCTTATTTTACCCAAACAGCAATAACTATGGGGAGACAAACACCACACCATCTCCATTTGCTACATTTTCTTTTGTTGTTAATATTCCACTGCTCTTGCTTTTTGTTCAGTAAAGTACGAATCAGTGATTGAAATGTAATTAGCACCATGCTAGTTACTAAGACCAATAATAATGATAGCAAGTAACCACATGGTGTTTACTGGGTTCCAGGAATTGTTCTAGGTGTGTGTGTGTGTGTGTGTGTGTGTGTGTGTGTGTGTGTGTGTATTTCTCATACAACTGCTCTAGCTCTATGAAATAAGTCTGAATATTATCTCCCTTTTATGGATGAGGAAACTGAGAAGAGAGGTTAAGTGACCTGCCCAAAGTCACACATCTAGTGCTTGTCCAAGCCTGGAGTCAAGTTCAATCGTCTGCCCCAGAAACTGTGCCTATGGTCACTGTGAGGTACCACTTCCACAGAGATATCCTAGAGATAAGAAAAGACTCTTGTTTTCCACTATTCTCCATTGCAGTATTTCAACTTCTACCGAGGTGTGGGTTAAATAAGAATTTGGGGGATAGCCTGAGTTCTTAACTGCCATTTATAATATTATTTCTATGGAAAAAAATCATCACGCCTTCCAAATAACTGACCTACAAAGGGAACTTGCGAACAGTCTATTTGCAAGTTGGGGGTTGCCTGTATATCTCACAAGGAAATTATTGCCAAGGGAAAGACATGTGTTTCCATCCAAAATAAATGTCTGGAAATTATTTGGTCTTTGAATAAACTCAGGCCATCCATCTTTAGCCAGGAGTTTACCCTGAGGACTCTTCATCAAGTGCTTACAACGTGAATAAAGACTTTTCCGAATGCTAGCATCAAATCACAGGCGTGATTCTGGAAGCCCTGCATTCTCACTTGGGCACACACATGCTCCTGGAAGAGTCCTCTTGGCTGCCTGGCCTTGAAGAGGAGGCAGAAAAGCACGAATGCTGAGAATTTCCTGTTCCTTTCAGAAGCAGATGAACGTTATGCTCTGTACTTCTCTGAAAATAAGACATCTAGGAGGGAGAAATGAAGGTCAAGAGAGCTTTGCATAATGTTTATTCTTTTTAAATGTATTCTAATATATGCTTGGATTTGCCTGCTGGAAGTAGACCACACAATCAACAGGTTGTAACAATTGCTTACCATGCTATCTCAATCCAATTTCTAACTGTAACAGACAGAATTCCATTTTGCTTCATTTCACTTTCCAAAAGGTAAAGCTATCATGGAATTTTATAATTGTATAAAAGTAATAGAGCAGTAGTGTATTGTATTCTTAGAAAGATGCATATTTGATTGTACACATTTTCTCCTTCAATGGTAAGGGAAGTGGAGAGGTTCAGGGATAATAACAGAAATCTCTCTAGCTGAGAATAAAGCCAAGAAAATCTAAAGACACGGTTTACATCTATTGTGAAAAAACACTTCATTGGGAAAGCCAAAAAAAGCAACCAACTCCCAAACTGCTAGGACATTAGCCATATTATCACAAAATGGAAATTTTATGAGCAAAATCAAAGTCCATACTTATCATGGAAAAAGCAACTATAACTACCTGATGTCCCACAAAGAGCACAGATTTATTATCACCAAAAAGAAAAAAATCTGAATTCAAAAATGACCTTTACCAGTAATGGCTAAGAAACTTATTGTTATGGACAAAATGTTTATGTCGCCTCCAAATTCATATATTGAAATCCAAATTCCCCCACGTGATGACATTGGGGGCAGGGCCTTTGGGGGGTGATTAAGTCACGAGGGGGGATCTCTCATGAGTGGAATTAGTACCCTTATAAAAGTCTCCAAACCCCAGCCCGGTGGCTCAGCTGGTTGGAGTGTCAACCAGTACACCAAAAGGTTGTGGGTTCGATTCCCAGTCAGGGCACATACGTAGGTTGCAGGTTTCATCCCCAGCTGGGGTGGATATGGGAGGCAACCGATCAATGTTTCTCTCTCAGGTCAATATCTCTCTCTCTCTCTCTCTCTCTCTCTCTCTCTCTCTCTCTCTCTCTTTCTTACTGTATTTCTCTCTCTCCCTCTCTCTCCCTCTAAAATCAATAAACATATCTTTGGGTGAGGATTAAACAAACAAGAAAGGCTCTAAGAGCTCTCTGGCCCCATCTGCTACGTGAGGACACAGTGAGAACTGTCATCTGCAAACCAGGAACGGGGCTCCCACCAGACACTGGGTCTGCCAACGCCTTTGTCTTGAACATCGAGCCTCCAGAACTGTGAGCAATAAATGTTTGTTGTTCAAGCAGCCAGTCTCTGGTATTCTGTCAGAGCAGCCCAAATGGACTAATATTCATTCTTTACACACTACGTACAGTCTATAAGCATTTGGAAGCAGATTGCTACAATAGACACTATTGTAGTGTTTGTCACTAACTCACTTTTCACAAATAACAGACTTGCAGTTACATCTGGTTCTTAAAGTTAAGAGGTCCATGGATAATCTGCGTGTTGAGTTATTTTAACAAATAGTAGTTGGTTCCTTTTGATCTGCTAGCTAAAACGGGTGGTTTTTTTTAGGATGAGAAAAATGCTTTTTAGTCATTCATCTGCTCTGTTAATAAACACTGTAAATCCCACAGCGTGGGTTTGGACCCGCTGGAGACTCCAATGGCATATCCTCATACAACTTTTTCTCACTAATGTGTAATTTCATTGTGTTCATGATTCTTTTTTTGTTTCAGTTTTTAAATTCAATAATATCAACAACAGGTTAGAACTACACTCTCCAATGTGATCGGCACTGACCACATATGGCTAGTGAGCCCCCACATGTGACTGGTCTGAGTTGAGATGCACTGGGAATGTGGAATGTATGCCAGATTTGAAGACTTAGTACCAAAAAGAATGCAAAATAGCATCATCATAATTTTCATATAGCTCACATGTTGAAATGATAATATTTTGGATTGTGTATACTAAATAAAATATACTTAAAATTGATTTCATCCATTCTCTGCACTTCCCTGTCCGGCCACATGCTTCAGGAGGGTGACCTTGGAGACTTAGGCCCCAGGCTTCCTTGCTGGCAGGTTTTTAGTCCAGTTCAACCAATGAGTGGCCCCAGTAGGAGATCTGAGGATGAGAAGAAGGAGATGTTGGAATATTCTTTCCTTTTCTCCTCTCCCAACTTTAGGGCCATGTTTCTTGGAGAAGCTGGATGTCTTCATGACTTCAACTTCCACCTGGTGGTTCTTCCTCCAAAGGCTTCACCCCTCAATGGACTCTGGCAATACCATGTCCCTCCTTTGTCACTTGGGCCCTAGAAAGGCTACACTTCCCACTGTTGCTAGTCTCTAGGTGCTCAGCCATCCTTTGTCAGTTTCCTTAACCTGGCCCCTTGTCTTATCATCCCTTTACTCATGACTAGCCACTTGAAGCACCTGGAGTGAATTCTGTTTCCTGCTGAGACCTACTGATACAATAGCCCATTCTTTCCACTATATGCCAACAGGAAAAGCCCAAATCCAGGGCCTGTGGGCAAAATGTCTTATATTACGTTAAGATGAGTCTGGTGCACAGAAACCAGCTTGAGAGCTCAGAGGAAGAAGAAGTGTGTGGGTGTGGTCTGGGTTTCTCTTGCAATTATTTCTCTAGAAAACAGCAAAAAAAAGTAAAAATTGGCTGGAGTATGAAACCTAGGTTAGGGAGTAGTATGTGGTTATAATAACAAGCATAGCAAATGTTCATCTAGTAGTTTGTATGTGCCGGACAATCTGCCAAGTCCTTTACATACTCATTATAGTTCTCACTGCCATGTAGCACGTGCAATGTTTCAGGTACTTTCCAGTATATTAACTCACTGGGTCCTCATAACAACCTTAAGAAATAGACAGTGTTGCCCCAGCCAGTGTGGCTCAGTTGGGCATCGTCCCATGCACTGAGAGGTCGCTGGTTGATTCCCAGGCAGGGCACATGCCCAGGTTGCAGGCTCCATCTCCAGTAGGAGGCATGTAGGAGGCAGCCAATCAATGTTTCCCTCTCTCTCTTGCTCCCTTTCCCTTCCTTTCTATTTCTAAAATCAATAAAAACATTTTAAAAAAGAGAACCAGATAGTGTAAAATAATAAACTGAGGCATATTAAAATGTTTTAAAGTTTATTTGAGCAAAATCAATTCAAACTAGGCCAAAGCAGAAGTGGTTAAAACCACTCCACCCGCAAGAGCTACTGGCAGGACTTTACTAGAGAAGGTGCAAAAGCAAAGCAATTTGCTCAAGTATTTGCCTTGTTTGAGAGAGGCTCGTTGGCTGTTTGTGATTGGTTGTCGTCAGGTTTTGATTCCTTAACCTTAAGGCATTTACAAGCTCAGGTTTTCTTTGCTCACGTCGAGGGCTAAGGCATTAGAACCACTGAGTCTCATGGCCTCCTTACTCAATTAATTTAACAATAGTGCTGGACCCCCATTTCACAGATTCAAAAACTGCGATGCATATTGGTTTCATCAACTTGCCCGAGGTCTTGTAGCCCATAACACAGAACTGGGAGTCAAGCCAGGCACCTCGGCTCGGGAGACTGCGTTCTTAGCCACCGCGTCCTACACTCTCTCAGAGTTAATCTCTGAAAAATAGTGAAATCTGAGTTATTCCTCACTACAAAAATCCTCACTCTTACAGTTCTAAGGATGATATAACTTGCCCAAGATCACATGACTATGCACCAATATACTATAGCGACTCCCACATTGTCCTGGAAAATGAATTGGAGCCAAACTGTAGAAAGCTTTCAGTGCAAGGATGAATACTTTGGTACATCTGTGATCATTTCCACCTGAATTCCTCTTATTTCCCCCCAGGCCTCATGTTCTTACCACCCACTTGTGATCTTTGACTCCTTTTCCACATCCAACTCCACATTTGTCTTCTTTTCCTCATCTTTCTGCATTAATTTCAACAATACTAGATCTTTTCCCATCCCTATATTACATGTAGATGAATGGATTTGATTGTAGCAGCTTCACAGACCGGTCTTGATTGTCTTAAACTTATCAGCACACCTTATCAATCTATTTTCAGTGATTGGTTCAGGGATAGGAATAGTAGGGTGCTGTGACCAGCTTTCAAGGGCTTCAGAGAGTCAATAGTATGGGCCTCTTCCCAACTCCAGGTTCAGTGACATCATTTTGGAAGTTGGAAATCAGCCATGGTGAGACTATTTATGCCATGGAAATCAAATGCTACAATCAGGGACTTTGTTTTTTTCTTTTTTTCTGAGAGAGAGAGAGAGAGAGAGAGACAACATGCCAGTTGTTAAACACTCAGCTACACACTCCTGGATGAGCATGACTTAATGACTTAATTTAGGTCCATGAGACCCAGTTAGATATTTAATCAGGCTTTTAGGAAATGATTGAAGAAGATTCTGTTTCTCTGAATAGAATGAGATCTCAGACTACTAAAGCTATTTTGGCCACCATGAGAGGAGCCAACCACATGAAAAGAATTAAAGAGGCTGGAGTTAGTGCCCTGATTGTACACTTCTGAATTGACTCCCTCGAACCTGTACACCTCTTTACTCTTCAGTTAATTCAGCAAGTAGAGTCTCTGTTTTAAAACCAGTTGGAAGTGGGATATTTTTATCAAAGATCTTGAGTTGATACACAGTTAAGACTTATAAATAAGGCCACCCATGTTGTACAACCCCAAGGGGACCATTCACATTGAAGTCATTGGAAAGAGTAGTCCTTGGAGTTGGCAGGGCACAGCCTGTGCACCCATGTGATGGGTGTGACTAAGAAACAAGTTTACCTAATCCCTATCATTCAGCAAAAGCCAAACTCCTGCTAGTTCCCATTAATTCCTTTTATTTTATTGCTCCATTTTCTTTAAAAAAAAAAAATGTTTTTCTTTATTGGTTTTCGAGAGAGAGGAAGGGAGAAGGAGAGAGTGATGGAAACATCGATGAGAGAGAACATCGATTGGCTGCCTCCTGCATGCCCCCCACTGAGGATCGGGCCCACAACCTGGGCATGTGCCCTGACCGGGAATTGAGCCGGCGACCTCTTGGTGCATGGGTCGATGCTCAACCACTGAGCCACACCAGCCAGGCTGTTGCTCCATTTTCATTAATCTCTTCTTATTACCCTGCCACAAAAAAGACACCATTGACCAATGTTTATTTCCCCACTTCCTCCAACAGCCAACCTTTACTGCCTTGAATCCTTGTTTCATGGTTCCTGTGTCCACTAAGGATTCTAATGCTGGCCAGCTCTATCGATTAATCAAAGTTTCCCCACCAGTCTTGCAAACTGGTTTATTCTGTTATTTTGCTTTCCATTTTTTTTTTTTCATATATTGGCTGAACTGGCCTACTTATCATACTCCAAATATGTCCAACAAATATGTGTTTCAACACCTCTGTGTGTGATGCTGTTCTAGCCTTGAATTCCACGTTTCCTTTATCTTCCCCTATTGAAATCTTATGTTTCCAGCAACTCGCAATTCAAATCCCTTCCCTTATGATTGTGTCAGTCCAATATGTTACGAGAAACAGACTCTTTTAGCCAAAAAACGAATCTGTTGGATAAAAAGTACAGGGCTAACCCACAGAACCTAGGGACCAAAGGCATCCAGGTCTCGTGTGAGACTGGAGTTGGAGGTACCAGAACATCTGAAATGGAAGCTACTCCTCCTCTCTGGGGCCCCAAGGCTCCGCTTGTCTGCTGCTCTCTTCATGTCTCCTTTATTATTCTTACTCTCATCATACCAGCTCTGTATCTTATATATCTGATGGCTTATTTGTCGCATCAATTCCAGAGTCCAGTGGAAGCTGAGTACATACTTACTGTGTCCCAATTTCCCAATTCCTTGGAGAGAAAAGCTTAGAAATCCAGCCGAGCCAATGGGTTGACTCCCCTGGGTCTGACGCCCACCCCTTGACCAGCCAACCACGGAGGCAGGCAGATGGTATGTGAGCACATGTGGGAAGAGTATGTATGAGCATGGGTAATATGATTGGCATCTCCGATACATGAATCATCCCACACAGAGTGATCTGAACTCCCACATACCCTACTTATTATATTCACATTATGCTGTAGTAAGTTTATTTATGTCTCACTTCCCCTCTAGGGTACAGGAAACATACTTTATGTCACATTATGTTTATCTGATGTAAGAACCAGCATTGTAGTTGGGTTCTCCAGAAAGCAAACTCTGAAATGTACTTTATTTGCAGGATGCTTATTAAAGAATGTCTTTGGTATCAAGACTTATAGAAAAGAGAGGAAGGATACAAGATAGGGCAGAGGGAGCCAATGAGCTGCAGTGACAGTCACATGGCAGCCTCAGCCTATTTTACGGGAGCTCTGGAGCGAGAGAGCCATGAGCATTGCCCTGGTCAGGCTGAAATAGCCAGGCCTCTGTACCATGCATCTGTCAGCCATCAGATGTGACCCTCCCTAGGGAGGGATCTGCATTTGTGCAAGGGGGTCTCTGCAGCTGAGGCGATCCTGGAGGGGCTAACAGCTGGAGGCTGCATGCTCACAGGGTGCCCCCCAGCATGCCCATGTGCTGTCCCCTTTTATTGAAAGGGGATCTGGATGGCACAACACAATGACCACATGCCAACTGCAGTCACCATTGTGCATTACACAATGCATGTGTTTGCATATCTGTTAGCTACTTCAAAGCAGAGAGACAGAGAAGGGGAGGAAGCCAGGGAAGAAGGGAGAGGGAGAGAATGAAAGTAATTGTTGAATGAAAGAACACATAGATGAGTATATAGACAAATAAGTCATTTTTTAAAAAAAAACAAGTTCTACTGGAAAAATAGAATGAAGAAAAAAAAATTCCAAGATTTGAAGTTCCCAGTGTGTACAAATTCCAGATCTGCCACTTACTATGACTTTGAGCAAGTTACTAAACATCTGTTACTTTCCTCCTCTCCACTCTGACTACAGCAAATGCTCCGTCTCTAACATTTGTGTGACTCAGAGAAGGAATGCAGGTGGAGGTCCCTGTCCCGTGTGTGTGAGCAGGCACCTCAGTCCACACAACCAAGTCCTCTCCACACTCCTTCCCCAACACTCCTGCTGGCAGCAGCCCTCTGGACACCCATGGACCTAGGTGTGTGGACCATGGTGATGTGGTCCACTCTCGGGTGAACAGACCCAGAAAGAGGTCCTGGCAGGCTCTGAGTGGCACTCCTCTTTACCCACTGTGTCCTCACTTCCCCGGGAGGAGGAACGAACGAGGAAGGGAAAATGGGCCCCTCTAAATTGCTAACTGGTTCGAATCTTTTAGATCCTCATTTGTCAATGGTTTGCTTGATTCCAACAGCTCTCTGTTGACTTCTTAAAGTCCTGGATATTTTGCAAGATTTACAACTTTGCTTTGCAATCCTATACCTGATGGTTGTTCCCAGCCTGTGGAGGTAGCAGCTTCCATCCCCTAGCGGTAAACTGGGAGTGGCATTGAAATGAGATTGGTTTTAGGCATGGCCAGTAAAGTGGTGAAACTTCTTGTATTGTGATGCACTTTGCTTCCCTCTGAGCCATTCACATCTGAGAACTTGAAAAACGTATCCTCAGAGGATGAGCACCTTTGTATATTAGATGATGCCTTAATACGAACGGGCTGGCTATTGGGCCAGGATGCCCATTCTGATCCTACAGACAGACAAGTGGACTTTCCAGGGTGAGTTCTATGCAGTTGTCTATGGTCTGAACTGGAAGGAGACAGGAGTAGAAGCCAAAGAGAGGGATTAAAAAAAAAAACCCACATAATTGAAGCAAAACAAAAACCTTTTGTATACCAGGCAAAGAAAAAGACACATTTTTAGAGTTGGGTCTCAACCACTTGGGGGGTCGAACGACCCTTTCACAGGGGTCGCCTAAGACATAACAGTAGCAAAATTACAGTTATGAAGTAGCAACGAAAATAATTTTATGGTTGGGGGTCACCACAACATTAGGAACTGTATTAAAGGGTCGCGGCATTAGGAAGGTTGAGAACCACTGACTTAGACATCAACGGTCCTGTGAGCTCTCCTGGTTAAGAGGAAAGAGCTGAGCTGCCAGCTGTTTCTCATGAGGTCTCGCATAAAGAAAAGACACAGTTACTCCCAACCCTTGCTTCAGCTATCAACGGCCTCAACTAAATGGAAATATATATATATATTAGAAAAGTATTGGGGGAAAGTAAAGAAGAAAACAGCATTTATATTTCAACCCCCCACACAGTGCTGGTACCTCAACCCCCCAAACAATGGCTGTGCGAATGAGAGCAGCTGCCTGGAGGGTCCTGGGAGCACATCCCTCCTGATGCAGACACAAATAAGAAGGGAGTTGCTGGCTTAACCTCTCAAACAGGAAATTCAAAATTTTATTTTTAAATGAATAAGTCAAAAAAGAAGTTCGCAAGAGATGGATGGAATAAACTCCTTCCCTTCCCTCAGCCCTCCTGCCCCGTCTAGTCATGGCTTCCAGGAGCACAGTGGGTCCTGGACCACTTCACGTTAACTTCTCAGCTTGGGGGTATCATGTCATGCACAGAAATGTAGAACTGGCCCCGAGTTTGGGGTTTAGATTGCTTAAAGTTTGTGTTCTTCTGATTTTTTAAAAAATCCTCACCCGAGAATATTTTTCCACTGATTTTCAGATAGAGTGTGAGTGAGGGAGAGGGAAAGAGAAAAACATCGATGTGAGAGAGACACACCAGTTGGTTGCCTCCTGCACGACCCAGGCGAACTGCAACCTGGGTTCGTGCCCTCGGCAGGAGTGGAACCTGAGACTCACTGGTCCGTGGGCGCAGGCTGATGCTCTAATGGCTGAGCCAGACCAGCCAGGGCAATGCCCCAAACCTTTTAAATTTCATATCCAGGTACTTCATTTAATGTGTTCTCAAATGTTTCAGGGAAGCATTTTTGGACATTTCCTCCTGTGTAGACAGTGTCCTCTCAGTTTTCTCTGAAGTAACTGGAAGAAGCAGTCCCCACGCTGCATGGCTTTGCTTCCCTGGGTGCTGGGCAGGGACCCTGGTCTGCCCTATGTCCTTTAGACTAAATATTCAAATTCTTCCCCAGAGTACATTTTCTTTCCATTTTAATTTCTCAATCTCTTCATCCCACTGTATTACTTTTGACCACCAAGTCAAGGTGAGATTGACAGAGATTGGTGGTTGTTAGAGCTGTTGCTGAGCCCTGGTTACCTTAGAAATGTAATGAAAACAAACACAGGAGTTCTTAGGGCCACAGGGACCCCCGACCTCTAGGCTCGGGAAAGCTAGCGCCAACTCAGTGAATCGCCAGCCCCAGCCACATCCATCAGGCTGACATGTGGCTGCATTTTCAAGAAACAGAGTAAGAGAGACAGTAGCTTAGTAGAAACAAAGGCAATTATTACCAGCAGTTCCAAGGCCGAAAGCTCTGGGCTTCTTTTAAACAGATCGATTTATAGCTTGTGATATTATGTGCAAGAGCACCCACAACCCAAAGTGTCTTGTGTGTTGACCTGTAAAAATAAGGCTATTAACCCTAATCAATGGCCCATTATGTGAAGGTGCCTGAAATTTAGCAAGCAAAGGGATGATGAGGTCGAGGAGCCCAGGAACTAACCATTGTCTTTGGCTACCAGCAAGGTCTTTGCGGTAGCAAAATGAGTACTGGGTGGGGGAGGGCCCCCAGCTTTTAATGAGAAAATGGAGGATTGTTTGCATTTTTAATTGCTGAGGCTAATTAAGCCCCGGGGCCCTGGTGCAGACCGGGACCCTGGTGGGTGCGTGGTCCCAGCCACCTCAGCAGAGCCTGCCCCCAGCTGCGGGTACACCCCGCCTGTCCCCACTTCCTGCTGTAATTAATGTGGCTTCTATTCCGATTAAGTACTTTATTACAGAAACTAATTATGAAGTCTGTAGCTGGCTCAGTGTGCCCTAGGAGGGATCTCCTTGTGCTTTGTGAGGGGAATTCTAAGGGTGGGTGTTGTTTCAACCTTTGAAAGACAAAACAGGAATCGGCACATCACACGGTTGGTCAAATGCTAATGTATCCCCAGAAAATGGAAATATTTAAAATCCACACCAGGAAACCCAAGCCAACAAAGCTTCTTTTTAACTGAGATGTGGGTTGAGGGTGGGGAGGAACTCGCAGCACCCACAAGTTGTTATAACAAAAGACTCCTCTCTGTCCCCAGGGAACCTGGGGGCGAGGAGGGTGCCCTTGGTCCACACAGGAACCCAGGAGGAGATTGGGAGTGAAGGGTTTTCATGAGCAGCTACATATTTTCCTGCAGTATTCTGTTCATTATTGTTTTCACAGGATTCACTGTGGTACTTGGAGGAAAGACAAACAGTGAAGAAGGATGAAAGTGGAAAAGACTGGGATTTGTAATTCTCTTCAGTTGTTATTGCATCCTTCATCTGAAAGCCCTTTTTATAAGGAGAATAAAGAAAAGAAGACACGTTCTTTCTTTATTATGTCTTAATTCTATATGTATTCTTTATATATATATAGGTAGCTACATATATTTATATAGATATTGAGAGAGACAAACAGAGAGAAGTATTTGTGGTTTTATTATTTGCTTGGGTTTTGTGCTGTGTGTGTGTGTGTGTGTGTGTGTGTGTGTGTTTTAATGGGCACTGAGGTTTTCTAGCTCCAATAAAAAAAAAAAAAACTCATTTATTTTGGTATTTGGGGTATGGGGGTGGGACGAGTAAGTGATTGACAGCACTTAGCAGACTTGGGGCAAGAGTCAAATGAAGACCCCTAGACCATGCCTCCCTAGTCGTTCCACCTCCACTCCTGGGAGCAGCCACTCCCTCCCACCTCCTGGGCCTAAGGGTGGGCACACCTATAGCAATACATCTTCGTGAGGAGAACCCAGAAAAGAGATGATGTAGGCTAGAGAAGTAGGCTCGAGGCTGTTGGGCAGGTCCTTTCCCAGTCTCAGAGACCTAGAACTTGCTGGGGTGGGCATGGGGGAAGACTGCTCTGGATGGACATGAACCTTTGGTTCTGGGGACCCCTTACTTCATGACAAGGAGCTCAACAGGAGAAGAAACTGATCAAGCTCTTTACATCTCAGGTCTCAGGGCTGGATCCTGGATGCCCATCTCTAAAGGCCACAATGGACCAGACATTAAAAGTTATGTGAAATGTGTTTGTTTATTTATTCAACAAATATATTTTAACTTTCTGCAGTGTACCACAGTGCTGCGGTGGCTAGTCATACAAGACAAAGTGAGGCTTTTTTTTACCACTGATTTTAGAGAGAGAAGGAGAGACACAGAGAGAGAGAGAAACATCGATGTGAGAGAGAAACATTGGTAGGTTGCCTCTTGTAGGCACCTCGACCAGGGATTGAACCCACAACCCAGGTATGTGCCCTGATTGGGAATCAAACCTGCCTCCTTCTGGTGTATGGGACGGCACTCCAGCCAACTGAGCCACACCAGCCAGGGCTAAAGTGATGCTTTTTAAATAAACACACTAGAACTGATGTAACCAGATGAATGATGTTTCTATTGCTCCAATCACTATAGAACCACAACTACTCTTTAAGAATTTTGGTTCAGAATCTATATATAAAAAAAAATATATATATATATATATATAAGAATAGATAATATATATAAGAATATGTAGTTGTGAATAAGATTCAGAGAGTTGAAGGTTGTACTCTTTACAGATGAAGAAATCGAAGTTCAGGAGTTTTAAGTGTTGTAGTCAAAGGACTTCTGTAGTGGGATTGATTCCAAGCCTCCAGGAAGCCCACTGATGGCAGAATTGATCAGTGCACATTTCTCGACTGTTTAAACATCATGGTCAATTCTAACAAAGCCGGTCCTGATCCCATGAACTGTTTTGCAATTTTAGTTGTCTCCAGGTCAACCATGTACAGATCAAAATGTCAGAGCTGTGGGCTCTGACTTTCCACATTTGGGAATCCCTTTTGCACAGTGAAGAATTTCTCAGCTGTGACTGCCTGAACGTCATCTCTCAACATCCACTCACACGCCAAAGCTACCAAATTCCTAATGAAAACACATACTACAGTCTAAATTTTATGTTTTTCCTCATTTAGAACTATAGAATTTGGGTAGGAACGCCCACCAATTTTTGATAGAATATTATCATTCCCTGTTCTGACTGGGTGGCTCAGTTGGTTGAAGCTTTGTCCTGTACACCAAAAGGTTGGGGGTTCAATTCCCAGTCAGGGCACATGGCCAGGTTGGGGTTCAATCCCGGTTGAGGTGCTTATCAGAGGCAACCAATGTTTCTCTCTTTCTCTCACTCTCCCCATTTCTCTCTCTCTCAAATCAATTAAAAAACGAAAACAAAACAAAACAAAACATATCCTTGAGTAAGGATTAAAAAAAAGATTATCCTCAGTCTTGTTATTTAAAAAAGCAAAAAACTCCCTCTAAAAAAAAAGCCTAAAAGAGAAAACTTTCAGGATTTAGAAAAGATACTACTATCAGAGAAGAGTATCATATTGAAAAATTAGAGAAAAATGCCTCTTCATTAATGAATTTGCTACAAAAAAGATGTTTTTAGAAAACTGGGAATCCATGGACTTAATAACTTTCAAGTGGGCATTGTATTCATTAATTCCTGTTAAGCAGTTCTGAGGAGAAAACAGTTTCTGATCAAGAGAGCTAGGCATTAAAAAACACGGTTGCTGAATTAAAAATTACAAAGTTTGGACTCTAGAAAAATGAATTGAGTAGATGAAAAGGCCTAGATAATCCTCTAACATAGGGAAAGACTGAAGAGATAAAAGTGATGAGGAAGCCCTGGCCGGTTTGGCTCAGCGGTTGGAGCCTTGGCCCATGGAGCAGAAAGACCCGGGTTCGGTTCCCGCTGAGGGCATGAACCTCGGTTGCAGTATGTCCCTGGCCCCAGTTGGGGTCATGTGGGTGGCAACCACTCGATGTGTCTCCCTCACATCGATGTTTTTCTCTCTCTCTTCCTCCCTCTCTCCCTCCCGCTCTATCTGAAGATAAATGCAACAATGTCCTCAGGTGAGGATAAAAAAAAAAAGTGATGAGGAAGAAGGTGAGAAAGTTGGAGGAGAGTCTATTGGAAATATCAGAAGAGACTAAGAAAATTGTTAGAAATATAATACTATGTAGCTGCTTAGATGTGAACTCCAAGGTTTAATAAATCCACCACCTCCCACCATTTCCTATAGCATATTTCCTCATACTTCAAGTCTTTGTTTTGTCTGTTGGTTAGAGTACTTTTTCTAGCAATACCTGTCTATGTTAAAAAGTATTCCCACTTCAGCAGAAACCCTGGGACATGAATTCATCTCGGGCCACTGATGTCAGGCACCAGACTGGGAGGCTGGAGCTACAGCTAACAGGTCACCCGTTTCTGGCATTCATTTCAAGATGTGACTTAAAGTTTTAATTCTCCCCCCTCCTCCATCCTGAACACCCACTGATATATTTTTAAAGATATAAAAATAAGAAAACGTGTATGTGAGTGGGGGTGTGTTAGAACAAGGTGCATGCCCTCAAAAGATCCAGAAATGTTGGAAGACTTCTGTAAGTTACAGCTAAAAATGGAATCCGATAGGTACCTGTCACTACGTGGCAGAAAGTACCATCCTGGAGATGAGTAGACAGCAGCAGCCCCCACCACACTGACGCCCCAAACAAACAGCAAAGCAGGAAACGCAGCAGCTGAGAGTGAATTGCTCAGACAAAAGGAATTGTTCTGAGGAATCAAGGCCAATTTTCCCTACCTACTTGACTCACTTGAAGAAATAGAAGTATTCTGAATACAGAAAAGGAAAACTACCTAAGACCAGAAAAGACTGCAGACTTCTAAACTCAAAAGCAATAGCAATGATCATTAGCACATCACATACAACAAAAACCCTGAATTGATTAATTCAGGGCATACTTACCATATTTGACATGAGGAATAGATAATATTTTTAACTCATTGCCATGACATGACAAAATTATTTCCATTAATAATCATGAAATGAAACAAATAATGATAACCAGAAAACAAATGATGACAATGACATTGTTTTTAAATTAATTTAAAACAAGTATTATTTAAAAGTGAATTATACACTTTTGAATGCACCAATGCATTTGTTTTCCAAGGAGGGATAAAAACACATGATGAACAAGTCTGATATTTCTATACATGTATTCTGGAATTAAACAATTAAATAAATGGATGGTGGGAGCCAGTTTTCTTACTTTTGGAGTGGGAAGTTTCTAATAAGCAAGGAGAGTCAGCTAGAATAATGCATTAGAGTTAAAAACATCAGTATGGCCCTCGCCAGTGTGGCGCAGTGGTTAGAGCATCAGCCTTTGCACTGAAGGGTCACAGGTTTGATTCTGGTCAAGGGCACATACTTGGGTTGCAGATTAGATCCCTGGCCCTGGTTGGGGCATTTGCAGGAGGCAACCAATGGATGTGTCTCTCTCACTTCAATGTTTCTCTCTCTCTCTCCCTTCCAGTATACCTAAAAAATCAATGGAAAAATATCCTTGAGTGAGAATTATCAACAACAAAAAACATCAGTATGAACTCATATTTAGTTTTATTTAGATACAACTGGCTACATATAAAAATGTTTACAGATAAATGCATATACACAGATGATACATACCTCTGTTTCCTTGTTCTGTCAGCTGAGAGGGCCTAGAAGCAGTGATACCCCAGTAATAATGAGCACACCTAGCATTGATATCTTGGTTTCTAATACTTTTATACAACAAAAGGAACAATGACTGCTTGGAGAAATGGCTGATTCGAGGACTAGGGCAGAAAAAATCAAGATTAGCCTGCAGCATGTTATAGTACAAGAAAATAAGAAAATTCTCAATAATTGGAAAAAAACCACAGTGATGGAGGTGTATCAAAGGGACACAGGAGCCAACTGAAAAAGCTACCAATGTCCAAAGCTGGAAGAATTTGAACAAAAAAATAAAGTAGTGGCTCAGTGGTTGAGCATCAACTCGTGCACCAAGAGGTCGCCAGTTCGATTCCCAGTCAGGGCACATGCCCAGGTTGTGGGCCAGATCCCCAGTGGGGGGCATGCAGGAGGCGGCCAATCGATGTTCTCTCTCATCAATGTCTCTCTCCCTCTCCCTTCCTCTCTCTCTCTAAAATCAATAAAGAAAAAAAAATTTTTTTAATAATAATAAAGTAGATTAGAATATGACCCAAAGTATAAAATAAATGTTCATGACTCTATGCTGATAAAAGTAAATAACTGAATAAATAAATAATTTGGGAAAAGTAGACAAATTTCCTACGCATAAGAATTCTAAATAATTCTTGGAGACACTCTAGGAGGTAGAACATAACTCCATAATCAAGTACGCAACTCCTTAAGGGTAGACTGTGCATAGTGATTTTCCTCTGAATAGTACATTATGGAAACAGAGGGGGGAAAAACCTGACACTGTAAAAAATGAATAAAAACCTCCACTGTAAAAAATAAATTTACAGTGGAGAAACCTGACAGACATGACCTCAGCCAGGTAGTCAATACAACTGTGATACGTTAGGTTGACAAGATGTACTCTGGGTATGATGTGATGATAATAGCAATTTACCCTTTAAGGTCTTCTCCCCCAAAACACATAGCCCCGGGTTAATCATGAGATAAACATCAGACGAACCTCAATTGAAGAACATTTTACAAAATACCTGATCAGTATTCCTCTAAATGATTAAGACCATCAAAAACAAGGAAAGTCTGAGAAACTGTCACACAGCCAAGAAACATGGTGAAGAAATGTAATGTGGTAACTTGGATAGGATCCTGAAAAAGAAAAAGGACGCTAGATAAAAGCTAAGGAAATCTGAATAAACTATTTACTTTAGTTAATAATAATGTACCAATATAATTATTATAACAAATATACCATACGAACATAAGATATTAATAATAGAGTGAAATGGACATAAGGTGCATGGGAACTCTTTGTACTATTTTCAGTTTTTTGGTAAATCTAAAACTGCTCTAAAATAAAATGTTTATTAAAGCACATGATGAAATGTCTCAAAATAGAGTTCATTTTACAAAGAATGATTGAAAAAATGCTTTGCACGTAGAATAACAGAATGTAACTAATGTTCTGTTTCTTTCTCTTCAAAATCACTATGCTGTTAATGTTTATTCTAATAAACTGTTTAAATGAAGAAGTAAGGAGTACCACAAGGGTTGGAGAGACAAAGCAAATTTAAACAATTTGGGGCTGTTATTAACTTGCTCTCAAAACAAATGCTTCTAGTTGGGAGACCACGTTTCAGAGGCCAATCGCACAGCTGGAGTTGACTTCCATCTGGAATACAATATATGTTCAAGGTAAGTAATACCAATGTGCTAGATTGATGCCTACTATATATTATGTTATTAAAACTCAATATCCACAGCAATTATTTAGAATTTAAAGCAACAAAAAGCTTTTGAACGAGGAATATCTATCTTATAACTGGCATTGTTTGGAATTATCCATGCGTGGTGACATTGCAAAGCAGACCTACTTTTTGAGTCAATTTTGTTCTTGTTCGTCAATTTTCCACAAACAAGGCACCTCTTCAGTTGCCTGGGCCAGGGGTAAAATTCTCTCACCAACAGTCCCTTGGTATACTGTTGCATTTAGAACATTGACTTACAGAATTCTCCCAGCAAAGGGAATAAAAACTGAATGCCTTAAGGAAAAAGCAGAAGAAAGAAAGAAGACACAGATTCAGGAGACACTGTGTGCAAGCATGTACACAATAAATTGGGGGGGGGGGAGAATCAGTGAATAAGGGGGGAAAAAAAACCCTCGCTGTAGAGAAACTCAGATCTTCATATTGAATATACCATGGAAAAGCAAGCCAAATCAGACAAGGTACACATTTATTTTAGATGTTAGTTTCTTCAGTTTTCAATTTTACAGATAAACAATCTTAGAAGCATTGAACATCAAACCCATACAAAAAAGCCATACAAAAATCACCAAAACAATTAAGGTGGCGTCCAGACTTGTCCTGTAAAACACTAAATGACAGAAGACCTCAGAGAGCCATCTACAACATTTTAAAGAGAAATAATGAAAATCTAGCTCAACTCTCACTTATAAACAATATAAGAAATTCTTACACTAAAAATCGTCCAACAATATACTCTTCTTGAAGTATGTAAAAATAACAAATTTATTTAAGAATATCAAATATAACTATACATAAAAATAATAATGCACAATAAACAAAATTTGTTTAAGGAATGTTATGATGCCTCAGACTTAGGAAATTTATGAGCAGAAAAAATATTTGAAGGAATAATGGGAGAAAATATCTCAAATTCTATGCAAAACAAGACAAGAAATTTGCAGATTCGAAAAGCTCAACTTGCAAAAGAATAAATTCATAGAAAACAACACCAACGTAGGCACGTCACTGGCAAAGTTCTGAAAACAAAAGACAAAGCATTGAGAGCAGTCAGGCAAAGACGCGTTGCAGACAGAGAAACGAGTGGTGACCACAGATGACATCAGAAAAACACAAAGTCCATTTTGAAGTGCTGACAGGAAAAGAAACATCAACCTCAAATTCTATATGCCAAAAAAAAAAAAAATACTCTTCACAGGGGAAGAAGAAATGAAGACAGTTTTGGGTATACAAAAGCTGAGAAACTTAATTGCCAGCAAACCAGCACAAGAAGGCAAAATCATGTTCTTCAGGTTGAAGGGAAATGACACTGGATGGAAACTCATTAACAGAAAGGAAAGAAGACACCATAAATGATAAATAAGTAGGTAAGTATGACAAAGACGATGGCTTTTGTCTTCATCATAATTTTCTTACCAGAAATGGACTATTTAAAAAAACAATAATAACATTGTAAAGTAGCATTTATAACACATGTAGATGTAAAAATATGAGAAAAAAGCACAAAGGTGGTGAGTAGTTGAATAAAATAATGTGTTAGGGTAGTATGTTTGTGGAGTGGAAATAAAAAGGAGAAAGTGAAGTTTAAAGTGAGAAATGGGCCCTGGCCGGTTTGGCTCAGCGGTTAGAGCGTCGGCCTGCGGTCCAGAGAGACCCGGGTTCGGTTCCCGCTGAGGGCATGTACCTCGGTTGCAGTTTGTCCCCGGCCCTGGTTGGTCGTGCAGTGGCAGCCACTCGATGTGTCCCTTTCACATCGATGTTTCTCTCTCTCTCTCTCTTCCTCTCTCTCCCTCCCACTCTATCTGAACAAAAAATGAAAAAATGTCCTCGGGTGAGGATAAAAAAAAAAGTGAGAAATGGAAAAGGGAACTGCCAAGTTTCAGTTGTAAAATGAAATTAGAAAGTATGAAGGGCCATTAAGGAATGTGAAGCAGTACCCCATTGACTCTAAACAGACTCTGATGTGTTAATGACACACATTTTTAACTCTTTTTTTAAAAAAAAACACTAATTCTTTTAAAAGGTATATATCAGAAGTCAATGGAAAATTAAAATAAAAGAGTAAAAGAATTAAAATAACCCAAAAGAAGGCAAAAGAAATAAAAGAATACCAAAATATAAAAGGATAAATGGGAAGAAAAGCAAAATAACAGACTTACAACTAACTACATCAATTATTACTGCAGTAAGTTAAAGATACAGATTACAAACCCTATAGTTAACACCAAAAGAAAAAAGAAATACTACTAATAATACAACAGCAAAAAAACTGAATCCAAAAGAAGGCAAAAAGCAATGAGAAAGGGAACAAAGAATAGGTATAGGAATAGAAAAACAAAGAGTAAGAAGGTAGATTTAAACCCAAACATATCAATAATTAAACACATTTTAAAATGAGACTGGATTAAAAAAAGAAAGAAAAAAGTAAGACCCAACTATATACTATCTAGGAGAAACTCACCTTATATATAATGGCACAGATGAGTAGAAAGCTAGACTATCTATATCAATACCAGATAAAGTAGAATTCAGAACAAAGATCATTCCCAGGGGTAAAAAGAAGCATTTCATACTAATACATTGATCAATTCATCAAGGAGACATAACAATTTAAAATTAGTATGCATCCAATAACAAAGCTTCAAAATTCATAAAAAAAGAATTTTAAGAACTGAAAAGAGAAACAAATTCATAATTTCTATTGGAAATTCATTCATCAGTTTTCATTCAGCAGCTAAGAACTAGTAAACTGAAAATCAGTGAAGATACAGAATACTTGATGAACTAATAAGATCAACCAACCAAACATAATTGATACTTATTTATAAAATACTCCACCCAATAACTGCAGAATACACATTTATTTCAAGTGCACATAAAATATTCACTAACAGAGACCGTCCGTTGGGCCATAAAACAAGTTTCCATAAATTTAAAGAGATTAAAATCATACTTAGTTTGTTCTCTGACCAAAGCAAAATTAGATATCAATAACTTAAAACATATCTGGGAAATCCTCAAATATTTGGAACTTATATAACATACACCTCAATAACCAACAGAAAAAAGAAATTGAAAAGAATGTTCGACAAATTATTGAACTAAATGATAGGGAACCCATACCATGTCAAAATATATAAGAAACAGATAAAATAGAGAGGAAAAAAATTAGGTCTGAAATGTAAATATTAGTAAAATAAAAATCCCTAAACTCAGTACCATAAGCTTCACCTTAAAAATCTACAAAAATAAATTCAACACAAATTTAGTAGAGAAAGAAAACAATAAAGATGAGGGCAGATGTCAAGAAAATAAGAAATTTTAAAAGGAGAAAATCAGTGAAATCATACTGGTTCTTTGAAGAGTTCAATAAAACTGATAAATTTCTAGCAAGGCCAATGAAGGAACAATGAGATATGATGCCTCTTTAATTTCAATATCAGAAATTACAGAGACAATATCACTACAGACTTTACAAGCATTAAAAGGGTAATGAAATATTATGAAAATTTTCTTGACAATAAATTCAACAACCTAGATGAAATGGGCAAATTTCTTGAAAGACACAAATTGCCAAAACTTACTCAAGAAATATGTAAAGAAAGATTTAAACAGACACTTCTCCAAAGAGGACATACAGTTGGCCATGAGACATATGTAAAAGTGCTCAACATCACTCATCATCAGAGAGATGCAAATTAAAACAACTATGAGATATCACCTTATACCTGCTAGAATGGCTGCCATCAATAAATCATCAAACAACAAGTGCTGGCGAGGGTGTGGAGAAAAGGGGACTCTAGTACACTGCTGGTGGGAATGCAGACTGGTGCAGCCACTATGGAAAACAGTATGGAATTTCCTCAAAAACTTAAAAATTGAACTGCTGTTTGACCCAGGGACCCCAGTTCTAGGAATATACTCAAGAATCCCGAAACACCGATCTGAAAGAATATATGTACCCCCATGTTCATAGCCACACTATTTACAATAGCCAAGATCTGGAAACAGCCCAAGTGTCCATCAGTAGACGAGTGGATAAAAAAGCTGTGGTGCATTTACACAATGGAGTACTATGCAGCTGTAAGAAAGAAAGATCTCTTACCCTTTGAGACGACATGGGAGGACCTGGAGAGTATTATGCTAAGTGAAATAAGCCAGTCAGAGAAAGACAAGTATCACATGCTCTCACTTATTTGTGGAATATAATGTACAAAATAAATGGACAAACAAAATAGATCCAGAGGCCTGGAAGCATGGCACAGACTGAGGTACCTCGGGGGAGGGGGGGCAGGCAGAGAATAACCAAAGAATTTATATGCATAATCCATGAACACAGAAAATAGTGTGGTGAAGGCCTGGGGTGGGGTGGGAACCAGGTGGGGTGGGACAGTGGGGGAAAAATGGGGGACATTTGTAATAAATTCAACAATAAAGATAAATAAAAAAATAAAAATGAAAATTGTACAAGAAAAAATGAATTAAAAAATGCCGAGGGTATCTTATATAAAAACTCATTTTATACAGAACATGACAAAGTTGTATATCAATAAAGCAAAAATGAAACATATTTATTAAAGAAAAGAACAACAAAGCTCCATAATGTTAAGAATATTTATTTCCGGGTTATAATATTATGAAGTATTATTATTACGTATTTTCTGCAGGAAATATTTATTAATATTATAAACAGAAAAAAAATTTTTTTAAATCCTCATTCCACCTGGGAATGATTTGTGATTCTTTCCCTTGTAATATTAGCTTAGAAAAATAAAATACAAATCAATTATTTTGCTGTTCTTGTTTCCAGACAGATCAAATCTGACTTCAAATTGACAATGATTTTTGTAGGAATAAAATATCACCAGCATTCTGTGCCAGGAGACCAGAGCTTTTTAGAAGAAGTTCTGAGAAATTGAAAAAGAATGTTTTGATGACCACTTTGGGCCCTTTCATCCCTTTGAGAGGGCTGGGAGGAGTGCTCGGCACAGCTATCATCCGTGAACTGATTGCTAGCTGGCACAGGTGTGCCAAGAGCGGCTCTGATGCCGTGACGGGGATGAGGACAAAGGATAAAAGATGGTTACATTGGCCTACAGCCCCCTTGTCAGTCCAGGCAGGGATTTCCAACAGAGGTTTGTACAAGTCAAGGAAAGAAACTTCCATCACTTATGTATTTGTTTTTAAATTTTTATTTATTGATTTTAAAAAGAGAGGAAGGGAGCCCAAGCCGGTTTGGCTCAGCGGTTGGAGCATTGACCTACAGACCCAAGAGTCTAGGGTTCGATACCCAACCCTGGTACGCAGGAGGCAACCAAGTGATATGTCTCTGTCACACTGATGTTTTTTTCTCTCTCTCCCTCCCTCCCTCCCTCCCTCCCACTCTATCTGAAAAAAAACAATGGAAACATATTCTCGGGTGAGGATTAAAAGAGAGAGAGAGAGAGAGTAAGAGGAAGGGAAAGAAAGAGAGGGAGAGAGACATTGATTTGCTGTTCCACTTACTCACGTGTTCACTGGTTGCTTCTTGTATGTGCCCTGACCAAGGATCAAACTGGCAACCTTGGTGCATCAGGTTGACACTCTCACCAACTGAGCTCACAAGGACGGAGTGTTTTTTTTTGAAACATGGATAAAAATTCTATCCACTTTTGAAAATGCAAGTAATCTTTGGACAGTTTTATTCTGGGTGACAGGAAAACAAAAGCAGCAGATGGGTCCAACTGGATCTCCGAGGGCAAATGTCGCAACAAGGTCTTCATCGATTTGCTAAACATGGTTAGTGACAGGCCCTCCAGCCACCAATCGGGATGAGAAATGGAATCTATTAGTGAACTTGTTAAGCCTCTCTGGTGTCCAGGGATGACAGCAGAATATCTGCCTTTCTCCACAAACATTAAATCACTCTCGCTAGAGAGAAATGGGGGAGAGAATACACACAATACTAGAGAAATCTGAACAGTGATCGCTTTATTTTAGAGATGACATTGAAAACACCAGAAGTTCCAGTTAGTAACACATGGAGATTTGTTTTTATGAGTTTTAAGCTTGAGAAATTATTTATAGGTCAATTCCTGAGACAAAGTAATAACTCACCCTGGACCATGGGGCTGTGTTTCTGTTCAGAAGCCTGGAGAATAAACTAGTCATCTTTTATTATGTCTTTGGTTGTGAAAGTGAATGCTAAAAGTTAGCGATGAGTAGGAAGTCTGTCATACTATACCCAAAATTAATAACCCTCCACCCGTATGCCATGAGCTTCCTGAGTTCATCCCCCTTAACTTCCAGTGCTGCTCCATCACATCTGGTTGAAAACATAATTTTGTATTGCGTGAAAAAGAAGGATGTGGTCCCTCCAGTAATTAACTTAGTGCCGCTGATCCTTGCAGCAAATCAGAGTGATGAGGCATGCCCCGTAGTACATTAGGCTCACGGGCAATCAGTAATTCACAGAGCTAGTCACACTGAGACAGCATCTGACTGTGACTGAGAAACCTCTGCTACCGACAGAGACAAATACATTTATCACTTGTAGTGCTTGGTCTCCAGACCCTAGCTACCTTCAGGCACGTGTGCTTATCCTAACCTTCTCCGTCGGGGTCTCTTAAAGTATGGCTGTGATGCTCAGCAATTTCGTTTATCCAGCAGTCCTCGGGTCATTCAGGTTTTCCAGATGAAAATGGAATTACTTTATGCCATTTGGATCCCAGAGATCTCACAAATATAAGTAGGAGATTATGATTTCCTTCGAACCGTTTCATGTTCCGGTAATCATTATTTTCACAAAGGCTTACAGTGCCTCACTCCGGGAGCTGTACCACTTCACGTGCATGCTGACTGATTCCTGTTCAATGCGCATGTCTAGCTCTTATTACAGGTGCATTATATTCTCAATCCACAAAAAAATGGAAAAAAGTCAACCACTGCTCACAAAACCAGTGATGAAACAGTGTGGCCCCCTGCCCTGCATTTTGAGATTACTTAGGCTGCATAAAAAAATTATTTTTTACTTTCAAGTCTGAATTCCAAATTCCTTCTTAGATAAGAAGTCTCGCTTTCCTTACCCTCAACACGGACAGCGACGTGTACAGTTTGCGTTTCCAAATATGCCTGCCCAGAGCTCAGAAAGGGCTCTCTCAGCCCTTACCACAGTAGAACTCTGCTTGCATTTTCAGGGTTCTGCGCTAAGAATCTTCATCCAGTGCAAAAGCTGTGGGCTCCCCCCAGGGGACAAAAATAGCACGCACATGTGGTGTGAAGGTTTTGCGAACACAGAGTAAGCAGGCTATGAATCAAACTATTAACAGCCGTTCACTCGGAGGAGTGGGACTTGGGACCGATGGTGGTGTGAGAAGAGGTAAACCTCACCTGTTCCTCCGTGTACTTTCAAGTGGTTGTTCCAATGAACCTATTTAGTGTATCTTTCCTGAGCCCCTGCTGTGTGATTAGACATGGACAAGAAACACAGGGGCCCTGCTCTCAGGGAGCTTACCATCTAGTGGGAAAGATTAGTAAACACACAAACAAACAAGTGAATTAGATGAATATACATTAGTAATAGCACGGTGAGGAAAATGAACTGTCCAGGGCACCTGCTTGGAAGCAAGAATGGCTTGTAGGAGGACATACCATTTACGCTGATCTAAGAGAGGAATGCTCTAAGGGGAGGAAGAGCAGATTCAGAGCCTGGAAGGGAAGCCTGCAGGCGGAGTCTCAGAGGTCAGGAGAGAAGGGGAGAGAGATGAGCTGGAGAGGTGGGTCAGGAGCAGTCAACACACACCTTTCTGGGACATGAAAAATTTTTGAGTTGTCTTCAAAAAACACACATCTACTTTGAAGAAATATTCTTAAAGGAAAAGAAGAAGAATCACAGCAAGCCTCTCAGCCCTCGGCATGACAAGACCGGAAGCTTTTGCATCAGTCCCCTTCCGTGGGAGTGGGCTTGGGGGGAGGACCTGGGGCCCTAACAGCTCTCTGACGCAGAAGCGGGGGGTCTGTCCAAGGCACAACCGCAAACAGGAGAAACCCGAGCCTCCACTCATTTCCTGAAATCCACAGAGAGGCTTTGTGGGTGACGGCACTGTGGACACCAGCGACAGGTCGGCCATCCTGCATGCTCGAACAGCACCCCTTTCCTGAGAGCAGTGGGTGCTTCATAAATGGTGCCCGGAAGAAGTGTGAATAACCATGGCACCTTCTGACATAGTTAGTGATACGAAGGGGTCCATTATGATGCAGACTTAATCAGGTGAATTCTTTCATCTATTTTTGCAAAGAATTTCTGAGCATCTGGGGGTTCTATAAACATCCAACTGATTGTAACTCTCCTCCCCATGAAGGTCCTTAGCGCCACCAATGATCTGGATGAATTTCCCTTTATTGAGAGTACAGAGCTAAATGGGAAAACCAAATGCCAGTTTCATTGGAGCTTAGAAGGGTATGGGGCTGGAATGAGACAGTGGCCACTAAGAGGAAGCTTGGCATTCCCGCTGGACATGACCTAATTTTCCACTGGGCTCAGGGGCTGGAGCAAGCTTAGCCTCCTCTGCTCCATGGCACCTCTCCCACGGGAAGGCAGAGGCACCCCCAAGACCCGAGGCAGCCCTGGATGAGTGGAGGCAGGCAGAGAGAGGTTTTCTTTTCACACAAGGAAGGCCTCTAACCCGTTTGAGACCATTGGAGCCAGCCAGAGACCACAACCATCCAAGTTAACAAATGCAAGTTGAAAATGAAGAAAAGTTCCCTTTCTTCATTTTCTCTCTGCTGAGCTGCCTATGAAATCCAACAGGCAGAGCCACTCTTCTGGAGTTACAGAGTCTGCTGCAGTGCCGCTGGGTGCTGGCGCCCTGTGACTCTGTCCTGTGTGAGTCTATGCAGGTAACCGAAACCCTTGGCACCTTGGATTCGTCATCTGAAAATAGAAGAAAAATTGCCCATTCCTCTCTGTCTCCTTAGGAGAGCCTCACAGAGGATGGCTCGACCCAGGTGTATCTCTCCAGGGAGGAAAGGTGTCTTTGTTCATGTGAAAACAGAACAGCAGGACATCCCTTCTTCCTTAGGAATGAAATCTGGAAGGACAGCGGCAGGGAGTGCCATCCTCTGAGCACACAGCCCGATTGCCTCTGCATCGTGGAGCTGGTTGCATGCTCACTGCCCCTGCCTAGGCAGACAGGTCCTCTAGCTTCTGGGCATTCACTCTTCATTCAGGACACAAGAAATACATGCAAAGGGATAGGTACCAACACAGGGCTACCTGTTCCAAGGGACACAGGAACGTAGACAGGGACAGCAGTCAGAGGTGTGGTAGGGGCCTAGAGAAAGGGCGGGTGGGGCTGAGGCACAGATGGACTGAAGAGACATCTCAGGGAAACAACAGCTTAGTGGGCACAAAAGCACCCAAGAGGGAAGTTGTCAGAGCTGAGAGTGGAGGTTTGGGTGACAGCCAGGTTTCGGAGGTCTTTGAATGCCACAGCAGAACTTTCCAACTTTAGCCGTGCACAGTGGAAATGACTGACGTTTTTGGATCAAGGAGGGTGACGTATGTAAAGTCAAGGTTTTGTGTTTAGGAGAGAAGAGTCTGAAGGCATAGAATCCCACCAGGAGACCTTTAAAATCACCCAGCCTGGCAGTGGGTAACGGCCTGAATTAGAAAGGGGAGAGTTGGAACTGGGAATGGAAAAAAGTCCAAAACGTATGATAGGAGGGATCTGTTCCATTTGCTGAACTTTAGAATAGAGTAAGAGGCCTGACTGACGCTGTAGGAGGGAGTCAGGGGATCAAAGGCAACCCTGAAATGTCAAGTCTGGGTGACTGAAAGCGGTGACACCATTGGGCAGGAATCAGGGAGATGCAGAGGGAGAGAAAGACTCCTGAGAAGATGCACCAGCGGCAAGAACACACCAGCGACCAGACCAAAGACAAGTAAGAGCTGGCCCTCCCGTCTATACGCAGAGGAGATATGGACTTCCTGTGGAGGGACGGAGCCTGGTGGTGGCCAGAGACCATCTGGGCTGAGTGGTTACTGCTCATTACACAATATGCAGAGTGCTGTCCCTCCAAGTACCCCTTTTAGTAAGAGAACACAGAGTACAAAAGATGAGTAATTGCAAAGCATCATGAAAGCAAGTGCCCGTGGCCATGCTCTGCACTAGATACAAGCTCCGTGAGGGCAGAGGCTGAGGTCTGCCCGCCTACCTCATCAAAGCATCGACCAGGGCGACGCTCCATGGACCACGGCAGTGAATTGCACTTGTAAGATCCAAGGATAACTGGGCACATGGAGCGAACAGAGAAGTAGCTTTGTGAAAGGAAGAGATTGAAAGTCAACTCATGGAGGGAAACAGTAAACTAGGAACAGGTGGGGGAAGGAAGAATGTGTTCCGGGTAAGGACAGTGACTTAGGAAAAGGCATTCAGGGACTACAGCAAAGAAGAAGAGGAGGAAGGAGGGAGATGACCTGCCCAGGGTATAGGCACTTACAGGCACTAAAGTCAGCTCTCTTTCAGTGACTCAGAGAAGGCTTGTCATTTTAACGCAGTGCATATTTTAGCTTTAAGTCTCCTTAAATACAGAGATTCCAGTTCAGAGAGAAAGCTGTGCTTGCGGAGTGTAAAGGATCACCGTCTCCTCAGCTGTGCAATGATCATCTGTGGGTGTCCAACTTGATTTCTCATCTTAATAAACCTTGACGGAGAGAAAGACTCCTGAAATCCAGCACCATCAGCTTCCAGGAAACGCTCTTCACCCGTTTTCCTCCTTCGCCTCATATGCAAAGAGAACATCAAGTCAGATGATCCCTAAGGCTCCTTTTAGTTTTGCGTTGTACCCTAACTGGAAAGACCTAGAATTGCCTTTGTCCTTGAGCCCAGCTTCTAGGCTCAAAGCGGAGAATGAAGCCCAGCATCTGGGAGGTCCCCAGGAGGAGGGGCTCTAACCGCCATCCTTCTTACAGTGCTGTGTTTGGAAAAGAAATTCTGTGAAAATGATACCATTGATTCTCACTATTTACTTTTCCTCAAAGGCTTTCATATCAAATTTGCTCCCTCTTCAGATAAACCGTGTCTGCGGGAAGCAACACAGAAAAAGAAGCTGAAGAAGCCGGTTCTGCAGCGTGGTTCTCTGACACACAGAGAGACCCACGAGGAGGAGGGTGACCGCTCTGCCCATGAGTGACCTTCCCAGCGCCTGCCAGGATGCCAGCCCAGCCGCAGTGGCGTTTCTCCGCAGCCTCATCCTCAAACTGTTTCAACTCAGAGCAAATGGCTTTTGGTGGCAATTGAACTACTTTATCTATGTGATGGAGTTTCTGACCCCCTCACGCATCAGACCTGCAGCCTTTCACCATAAAAGCATGAGATTAGCAGATGGGTGGCTATGTCCTCTCCTGGCCCACATTACAATTTGCCTCTCAATGTCTTACAATATCCTGAGACTCTGGAGGGAAGAAAAACTGTAACTCTCCAAAAATATAGTAAGAAGTGGAACCTTATTATTCGGAAAATCTATCCTGTTGGTGGTGAAGCATAAGTCACGGTTCTATTTATTTCGTGGAAGTTGGGTTAGTTAAGATTTTGCCAAGGTGTGGCCAAGATAGAAACGAGGAACGACCACATTCGCCGTATCCTCAGCCCACCTCCATCATGTTGGCCCCCTCATCTCTGATCTTGCAACATGTGATTAAAAGGGCTTTGGAGCCCTGGCCAGTTGGGCTCAGGGGTCAGAGCGTCGGCCCACAGACTGATGAGTCGTGGGTTCGATTCAGGTCAAGGGCACGTACCTCAGCTGTGGCTCGGTCCCCAGCCCCAGGGGTGGTGTGGGAGGCAACCAATAGATGTGCCTCTCCCACATCAACATTTCTCTTTCTCTCCCTCCCACTCTATCTGAAGATAAATGAAAAAATATCCCCGGGTGAGGATTAAAAAAGAAAAAAAGGGCTCCACTTGGCTCATCCTGTGTCCCACTCAAGGTGCTTCTGAGCGGTAAGGGTTCGACTCTGGCTGAGCTGGGTTTTGCCCAGGAAGTGATTGTCATTCAGGTCGTAAGGGATCAAGGTGGGCTATCAGGGTTGTGGGTGAACACAGGCTGGGCCCAGCAGCCAAGCCAGCACAGCTTCGGGAATGAGGTCCTGCTCCAGCCAGCACCAGGCGCCCAGCCTGGAGGCACGGCTAAGAAACGGATGCAAAGGCTTGGCTGGAGATTCTGGGGAGGGGCACGGCCCTGGAGCTTGGAACTGGAGGCACGAC
The DNA here is from genome assembly GCA_030848825.1 of Tadarida brasiliensis. NCBI lineage: Eukaryota > Metazoa > Chordata > Mammalia > Chiroptera > Molossidae > Tadarida > Tadarida brasiliensis. Next base: position 12,827,214 of record CM061273.1, on the reverse strand, counting down.
CTGGGGACTCCAGAGCTCCAGCGCTTGGCTGAGACCTGGGGAACGTGCCGCACCTCCAGTGGCACGGCCCTGCCCGGTTCTTCGTGTGGGCCTGTGGGTGTGACAGGTGTGAACCAGCACTGTGAGAAAACTGAAAGGAAAAAGCAGCCCGCACCCTCTGTCCACACACCCCATCAAGTCCAGTGTTTAAATAAGCATAAGTGTGCCGTTGGGGGGAAGGATCCAACAAGCTTTAGGTAAACGCACTTGACTGTGTCGTTTGTGAGCCTACTACCTTGTTTCAAAATTACACCCTCTGCTTCTGTGGGGCTGGTTCCAAAGTGGGGCGACTGTCCTGTGAGTGGGCGATGGGAGCACGTTCTGGGCAATGTCTAAGGGAGTTCTGTTCTGTCGAAATGAAATGTAATGTGATCCACAAATGCAACCAAAGGCATTTTTAAGTTTCTAGTACAGAGTAAAAAGATAAAGTAAAAAAATACTAAAAAAACAACAACAGGTGAAATTCACTTTAACTGTATATATTACTTAATACAATATACCCAAAACATTATCATTTCAACATGTAAACAATATAAAAATTATTAAAATATTTAATCTTTTTTTTTTTGTAGCAAATTTTTAAACCCAGTGTATATTTTGTATTTTCAGTGCATCTCAATTTAGACCAACCAGAATCAAGGGCTCAGTAGCCACGTGTGGCCAGTGGCTATCACAGGACAGTATCACTCTAATCCCTTATCTGTACCATTGAACTTAAAACTGACCCCCTCCCAAACTGTCAATACAATAAAAAGACACAGGAGAAGAATAACGGTATAAAGATATGTCATCAGCCTGGCCGGTGTGGCTCAGTGGTTGAGCGTCGACTCATGCACCAAGAAAGAAGTCGCTGGTTCGATTCCCAGTCAGGGCACATGCCCAGGTTGTGGGTCCGATCCCCAGTGGAGGGCATGCAGGAGGTGACCAGTCGATGTTCTCTCTCATTGATGTTCTCTCTCATGGATGTTTCTATCTCTCTCTTTCTCCTTTCCTCTCTCTCTATAGTCAATAAAGAAAGAACATTAAAAAAAAAAAAAAAAGACACTTTCTTCTGCAAACAGAACAACAGGAATGAACTAGCTGCCATTTGTTAAAGTAGCTCAACATGGAGATTATCCATGGACCTCTGAACTTGAAGAACTAGATGTAACTGGGAGTCGATATCATGTGTAAAAACTAAGTCAGTGACAACACTTGTATTAGAATTACATGCCTAGTATCCCGATCTTTTCCAAACACTTCTTGAATGTAGACAGCATGTAAAGAATGAATTTTGCAGCATTATTGGTAAAGGTCACTATTTTCTAATTCTCAACTAGAAAATGACTCCCCAAGTGGCCCTTGGGGTAAAGCAGAAGATAAAAAACAAAAAAATTGCCTGGAGCCCAGTCATCATAGCACAGTGTCCCGTCCCCATCCAGCTGGTTGGGATGTGCAGACAGAGAGAGCCCCGCGTCCCAGGGGAGGGACACAGATGGGCCGGAGGAGAGTGCACACGGCCGTGGAAAGGCAGCACCACGTGTAACTAGATGACAGCGAGCTCAGGATCCAAACACTGGTGAGACGACGTCTATAGCTATTGCAACAGCTCATTTGTGCTAATACAATGAATGGCTACCCAGTGCAAAAACTGTCATTTAATTTCATGAAAAAAAAAAATTAGTTCAATTAGAAAAGTGACTGATGGGGATGGGGTGGCAAAGAAATACAGCTTAGCAGCATATTAGACACGTGCAGGCAAATGAGACGGAGGAGCTGGCAGCGGCCGCACCGCCCCGGCATGCCTGCTCTCTCCAGCAAACGGCCTCGTGAGGGCAGCCTTACTTGGCCATGTCTCTGGTCTCGTGGAAAACTTTCCTTTCTAATTGACCTTCAGCTGATTTTCCTTAATCCTAATGCAAATCTATACCAAGCCCCAGTCCTACCATCCTTCCTGTGGGAGATAGAATTTTTTATGATTATCCTTTTGTCTTTTTATCAAATACTTCTCATAAGAAGACTGCATTTTGAAAAATGCAATTCCAAAGAGACTGGGAAGTAAAAGAACTTGAAGTATTATGGAAATCTCAACTGGTTTAAAATTGGATATGCTTTTGAGCAAAAGCACGAGCTTGATCAGGAGGTGACGAGGTTGAAATATGCTCCGTATGACAGACACTACCGCATAGACATTAAAGAGAAGAACCTGGACAGAGCCCTTCCCGCTGCGAGGAGCTTGGGGATCAACCTCTCTGAAACCTCCTGTGACTCAGAGGGACACATTCAGGAACAGGTGGTGGAAACAGGAACAGGACTGCTTTGTAATGAGATACAGCTGAAGGCCTGCAGTTGCGGTGGGAGAAGCTATAACGCAGTAAGATTAATTCACACTGAATGAAACGTAAACAGATAAACCAAGACTAGGAAAACTGGGTCTGGAATGAGATCAACATTAAGCGCAGACAGGCCTTATGGCTGTACATTAAAAGTGCTGAATACCTAATGTTTGTGTTGCTTTTTGTCCAGGTTGCGTTGGTAGAAGCAGATGGCACCCACCCCGTGGCAGAGCTTACACGGAGAACACCCCTCTGTTCTTGGGGACTGAGATCTGGTCAGCAGACCACTCATTATAATCACTGGTAGCCAAGCTCTCTCATCTGTGAATGGAGACCTTTAGAGGTCTTGAAATTCGTGAGTTACCTAGCTCCTCTGACCACACTGGCACAGGAGTCTCGACTCTGTGTCAATAATACTATTTCTGTTCATTCATTCAACAACTATGTGTTGAATATCTTCCCTTAGCTGTACAAGGCACTGAGGGAAAACAAGGAGCCACTCCTGCCCTCCTGATTCTTATAGTCTGTGGGGAAGACAGTCATTTTGTTAATTCATAAAAATGTTAACATGCAACGATGATAAAAGTTTCCAAAGTAAAGAACTTGGTGCTAGAAGAGAGTCTAAAAGAAGTGCGTGACTTAGAGGAATCGAGAATTCTGAAAGATAAGTAAGATTAACCAGGCAAAAAACAGAGCGGCAAATAGTCCAGGTAAAGGAACAGCATGTGCAAAGGCACAGAGGTAAGAGGAAGCATGCCAAAGGTTAAGAACAAAAAGCAAGACAGTATGACCAGAAGAGAGAAGGAGAGAATTCTGGAAATCTGGATGGAACAAGGGTAAACTAGAACTAATGTACCAGCAAGAGATTTGGAGAAAAGGGGTGGGGGATGGAGACAAAATGGAAGGAATTTGATAATAGTCTAGTCAGGGCATAAGTTAAGAGGGAAAAGGAAAAATAAAAAATGATTCCTAGGTTTTCCAATAAAATAATTAAGTGGTAACACATATGAGTTTGGGAAAGCCTTGTGGCTGTGTGTTGGAAGACTGTGCACTGTGTCGAGAGTGGGTTTTCTTTCAGGGGAGGACATTTAAGGATTTCATGTTGACCATGCTAAGCTCAAGTGTTCTCGGCTACCTCTTAATGAATGAGTTGAGAAAGATAAGCAAATTTGGACTCAGGAGAAAAGCCTGGGTTTTAGAGAGAAATCTGATTTTATCAGTGTCAAGATGGTACCTAAATGGGGAGGAATTGAGATTCTCACCTAGGGAGTGTTCAGGGGAGAAGAAAGCTGATGTCTAAGCCTCAAGGAACCCCAACATTTAGAAGTTTGGTAAAGAAGAAGGAACAAGTGTAAGGGATCAAAAAAAAAGGAACTACCTCACAGAAGAAAAAAATTGAAAGATCTGTGAATCATAGCAGCCAAGAATAAAAATTTCCAAGAAGAATGCCCACTGCACGTCAGGACACATATTTAATGAAAACAAGGAGGTGTCCACTGGCTAAGAAACATGGAGGTCCCGGGGCCCTTGGCAAAGTGGTCTGTTAGGGGCAGAAGCTAGGATGTGGAGAATAGAAGGATAAATATGGCCAGAGAGGGGGGAGGGGGGGATGTAGCATAGCAAGTGTGAGACAACCCTTTGGGAGATGATTGGCTACAAATGTAAGAAGGAGGATTTGGGCTTATGGGGCACAAAAAATAACTTTTCTCCCATCTTTCTAAATTATTCTGACTTCACTAATAGTCCAATTAACTGAAACAGATTAACAGGAGAAAATACCAAAATTCATTGCAGATGTGCGAGCAGAGGTGCCACAGAAAATGAGTTCCAAGGACAGATGGGGCAGCTGAGGCTTACAGGACTTTCTGGAGCTAAGGAAAAGGGGGATGTGGTTTGGGACTTCACAGGGCAAGAAGACGACTCACATGGAGATGAAAAGCATATGTTGAGCAAATAAGTGTGGGCTGGGCCATCTTTAACAGAGCCACACAAAGAGGACTTGGAGCAAAGGCGCCTTGCTAGATTCTTCCCTGGCTGTCGCACATCAGTTCCTATTGTGCTGTAATTATCTGTGATAATATCTCCCTTCCTAGAGCAGGTCCTCTATCTAAATTCGTTTTAGGCAGTTAAGGGAAGGTCAAAGGTTTTTCTTCAGTCTTTCCTTAAAAGTAATGAGCTTAAAATGATTAATATCCCCCAAAGCACATTTTGGGGTAGCAAACTCGGCTTCCCTTCTGTCTCAAGGAAAGCTTCCTTTTTTTTTTCTTTTTTTTTTTTTTAAATGAGATATGTTACTGCTTGTTTTGATCAGTGAGGTATCAGTAAATGTTTAACAATTGGCTCTCTGGGGAGGGCTGTGGTTTGCAGACTGGGCCAATTTCTGCAGTGTAAACACTCTCACAGGAGGTGATGTGAAGGTCGGCATGCAGTGTCACTGGATGTGAAGGTGGGAGGAGGTGCTCAGAATGGGTCCTACCAGCCGGGACAGCTGCTGCCTCAGAGCTCTGCTTTAATGTTTGCACCCTGAGGCACCTCCCCCACTGCAGAGGGAGGGATTTACAAGGCGGGATTTAGAGACCAAAACTAAAGAAATCAGTGCAAAGGAGAGAGGGAAAGGAGATTCCAAGTGCAAGAAGGCAGCTGGCCTCTGAGGGAGGAGGAACATTCCTCCATGGCAACAGGAGATAAAAAAGGAAGCAGGTGCAAATGGCGAAGCTGAGGGAATTCCCATCTGCCTTTTCTCTTCGTAAAGAAAGAGGTAAGATCATCAGTTAGGAGAGACAGGGGCTCAGAAATGTAAACTTAGTGGAAATATTTATTGTAAGAGCGGGAGAACAAGTTGTATTTCTGTATTTATAAGTATGGTGCCATTTTCCAAACTAGATTCAAAGCTACTGTCCAATAGTCCCTTTATGTTCTCTGGACCTCCTTCCACTGGGTTCTACACCTGATGAGGACTAAGAGATTCTTGTTCATTGACTGGCCCTGAAATTTAGGATTAAGATCTCTGCTGGAATGAACTTGGCATACGCTAAACTCACCATCCCTAATCATTCACTGTTAGACTTGCTGAACAATAAAATGTCCATGGTAAAATTAAACATTCAAATCCACTCCAATTATTGATTGGGGATTTATTAAAAGACTTCCCCAGCATCCCAAATTCACCCTGGGTGGTCACCTATACCAAACATACTTTACAATCTAGCTTAATAGTACAAATACCCACCAAAATTTCATTTTTCCCTACCCTCCAGCCGCTTCCCTCCAGTTACAGAGGAATAAGAATCTCACTTCCTGAGCCAAGGGTTCACCCTTCCCACTTTCCATTGTCGCCACACTGACACTGCAGCCTCCCCGTACCACATACAGGCACGTCCACTATGTTCTCTGTCCTCAGACGGCCACTTCCTCCCTAAGCACACAGGAAGGGTGGTACGTGGTGAAGCCTCAGGGCCCCAGGGTTCCAGGAAGCACCCACCATCCGATGCCGCCACCATCTGGAGAAGATACTGTTGCTCTCCCCTTTATTTGTTTTCTTTTCACATTTCTATAGACTGCTCATAATCCTCAATGGAAGGTCATTCATTCATTCAACAAATATTGATTAAGTGGTACTATGTGCTGAGTTCTTTTGGGAATACAAAAATAAGAATGACTGACTCCTCCTGTCCCCTGCATAAAGACCATAGCCCGACCTCTCTGTGCCTCTTTGAAGCACAGGTAGCTGCCATCTGTAGCACCTACTGCATGTGCCGTGCCTATGATAAGCATTTTATGTATATTATCTGATTGGTCCCTAAAAACTGGTCCATGAGCCAGTAAAATTCACAATATAATTTTTCTCTGGTCTGCAATATTTTATAAATATTTTCTAAGAAGCAAAATATATTCAATTTAAAGGACTGGTCTATATTCCAAAAGTATGTCATTTCTACTTTTATTACTAGTAAAATGCCTTTTTATTAAATAATAATGAATGATTTGACTTGGGATGTTTTACTTCAATATTTATGTTCTTAGTTGAGATACTATTTGGGCTTCCTGTATTGGTACGAATCCTTTGATTGCAAGTAATAAAGAACTCAACAAATAGGCACACAGACCTAAAGTGGCATATGGCCTTCAGGTATGGTTTGATCCAGAAGCTCATGATGTTATTGGAGTTCCGGCTTCTTTCAGATGATATTTTCTCTGCTTGGCCATCAACTTTGACAGTTTCATCTTCAGCCTGGGTTCTCTTATTGAAGCAAAATAGCTGTAGCCATCCCAAGCCTCAGATCAGCCTGAGACACTGTTCAAAGAATACTGGAGAGTTTTTGTTGCTGTGGTCCAAGAAGAAATCCCATGGTTCACTCTGATTGCACCAGCTGGGTAATGTGTCCACCTGGGAACAAATCTCTGTGGTCAAGAAAGCATCACAGGATGGAATGTTTTTTTTGCTGTAACTTCTGGAAAGAAGCAGACACTCTTGCTGGAGTTTGAAGTTAGAAGGACAACCGTATCAACACCAGCTAACAGAATGGATGAGGTGCCAGGAGCCTTCACGTGTTTTACATAGACCATCTGATTTAATCTGCACAGCCACCAAAAGAGGTCGATTTTATTAGGAGCCCTTATCACAGATGAGGAAACTGAGGCTTGCAGGTGGAAGGTAACTTGTCATCCAAGCAGTAAGATTAGCGGCCAAGTGCACTTCCCCCAGAGCCCTTTCCTGCCCACAGTGCTTTGCTCACGGCCTCGTGGGCTGGAGCTTCTGTAGCTGTCCTATCACTAAGAGAGAACCTGACTGAGAAAAATCAACCTGCCAAATCCAAACCAAGACGAGAAATCAAGCCCTGGCCCCTTTATTTGAACACATAGATCAAACCACATGTCAAGCTAAAATCACCTGTGCATGAAGCACCGTGCATGAGGCGGAGCCACTGCTGGACTAAGAGATATTGCCAATAAACTAACTCCTCCCATCCCCCGCTTCTGCATATGTGATCTCTCTATTACTGGCAACAGAAGAAAACAAACACAGTAATGAACTACAAATATTCAGACTAGGACTTTAGAAATTCTACGCCATAGTAAACTGCAGCATTAGGAATCAATATCGCATGGATCAATACCAATGTACAGCTAATCCTCATAAGTAAGCGTGGTGTTTGCTTTTTGACATTATCTAAGTTATGCTGAAGTCGAAGGACTGTTTTCAAATACCCTCGGGGTGGTTCTGTTTTTTTGGTGAAGGACATCCAGCAACCTGATCTGTGAGGCTGTATGATTCCTTCCCACTTGTAAATCAGAGCAAAGATCATGATTTCTTAACAGAATATGATGCTTCTGAAGAGATATGGTCTCCTTGAAAGAACCCTGCAAGAGCAATGCCCTTACGGAAATAAGAGCAGAGACATCATTGCTATTACAAACAAATTCTCACCTCAGGATTATATGGGGCCACTGGTTGGGGCACCAGGGCACTATTTACACAGCAGAAAGTGTAAACAAAATTATTAGAAATAAAACCAGTCTAGCTCTTGTTCTGGATTACTGACTATGACATCACAGTCTTTCTAACCTGCCATCTAAACCCTTCAGGCTGTCCCCTAGCTTCCATTCCCCTGAGAGGGACATGAACACTACAGGAGAGACCAGGACAGGCCACTGGTAAAGGAACTCCAGTCCCTGATCACATTTGGTCCTGGGTCTCATTGTCCTGCAGAGCCTGAAGAGTGAATAAATGTTCTGGGGAAGGGGAATTATGCACATGGGAACTATAGTAATTATGCTAATTGGGGGACCTCTTTGTTGTGGGATTTCCAGAGGAGGAAGCAGCTTTTGTCAGAGATTTACAGTAGAAGTCCTAAAAAATAGGACCCCCAGGTGTGCCCCAGGGGGTGATGACAGAGGTAGCTGGGAGGTTAATCTGGAAACAAAGAATTCGTGCTGGAACCAAACATTAACAAGCACAAACATAAGGTCTGAGACTGTGAACCTCATGAATAAGAGAGTGGAGGCGCCTGCAAAGGCAGGCGGAGGCAAGCAGACAAAAAGCTGTACAAACAAGCATTCTCTCTGGAAATTTATGCAAGGGGTAAAAAAGGTGAAGCCGGAAACTAAATTTATTTTATTTTTGAAAAGTAAAGTTGCATTTTTATTAAATATTGTTTCTCCACCCAGGAGGAACTACTGGCTTAGCTGCTCCTAACTATCCATTTTTAAATTTAATTTTTCAAAAAAAGTTGACATTCAATATTATTTTATATTAGTTTCAGGTGTACAACATAGTTGTCAGACAATTATATAATTTACGAAGTAATCCCCTGTCATTATAATATTATTGACTATATTCCCTATGCTGAACTTTATATCCCTGTGACTATTTTGTAACTACAAACTTATACTTCTTTTTTTATTTTGTATTAATTTATATTTTGTTACAGATGTTTCTCCTTTTTTCCTCATTGACACCCTCTTCCCCATCCCCCCCACCCTGTCCCCTGCTTTGTTGTCCATGTCCATCAGTTATGCATACATGCATATAAGTTCTGTGGTTTATCTCTTCCCTCCCCACCACCCCCTCTTCTGAGGGTTGTCAGTCTGTACCCTACTTCCATGTCTCTGGGTCTACCCTGTTCCTCAGACTGTTATGTTCATTATAGTTCACAAATAAGTGAGATCATGTGATATTTGTCTTTCTCTGCTTGGCTTGTTTCTCTTAGGATAATACTCTCGAGGTCCCTCCATGTCGTCTCAAAGGATAAGAGATCTTTCTTTCTCACAGCTGCATAGTACTCCATTGTGTATATGTTACAAACTTACACTTCTTAATGCCTTCACCTTTTTCCCTCAGCCCTTGAATCCTGCTCCCATCTGGGAGCCCTTAGTTTGTTCTCTGCATCTATGAGTCTGCTTCTGTTTGTTCATTTACACTGCTCTTTAGATTCTACATATAAGGGATGTCATGGTATTTGTATTTCTCTGTCCGACCTATTTCACTTAGTATAATACCCTCTAGGTCCATCCATGTTGTCACAAATGGTAAGACTTAATTATTTTTTATGGTGGAGTAATATTCCATTGCAGTACATATGTACCACTTCTTTATCCAGTCGTCTATTGATGGGCACTTGGGCTGCTTCCTTATCTTAGCTATTGTAGATAATGTTGCAATAAACATAGGGGTGCATATTCAAAAGCATTTTGAATTAGTGTTTTGGAATTTTTTGGTTATATATATCCAGAAGTAGAATTGCTGAGTCATGTTCTTTTAATTTTGTGAGGATCCTCCATACTGTTTTCCTTAGTGGCTTCATCAGTTTGCATTCCCATCAGCAGTGCACTAGGGTTCCCTTTTCTCCACAACCTCAACAACTTATTGTTTGTTGAGTTATTGATTACAGCCATTGTGACAGGTGTGAAGTGATATCTCCTCTTGCTTTTAATTTGCATTTCTCTGATGATTAGTAATGTTCAGCATCTTTACAGATGTCTATTGGCTATCTTCTTTGGAGAAAGTCTATTCAGGTCCTCTGCCCATTTTTAAGTTGAATTGTTGTGTTGTTTTTTGTTTTTGTTTTTTTGGTGTTCAGTTGTATGAGTTCTTTATAAATTTTAGATATTAACCCCTTATCAGATGTATCATTGGCAAATATCTTCATCCATTCAGTATATTGTCTTTTCATTTTGTTGATGGTTTCCTTTGCTGTGCAAACACTTTTTAGTTGATGTAGTCCCATTTGGTTTTTTTTGTTGGTTTTGTTTTGTTTCCCTTGCCCAAGGAGATATATCAGAACAAATATTGCTATGAGAAATGTCAGAGAGATTACTGCCTATGTTTTCTTCTAGGAGTTTATAGTTTGGGGTCTTACATTTAAATCTTTAATCTATTTTGAGTTTATTCTTGTATATAGTGTAAGAAGGTGGTCTAGTTTCATTTTTTGCATGTATCTGTCCAATTTTCACAACCTCACTTATTGAAACAACTGTCTTTACTCCATTGTATGTTCTTGCCTCCTTTGTCATAGGCGAGTTGGCCATATAGGTGTGGGTTTATTTCTGGGCTCTCTATTCTGTTCCATTGGTGTATGTGTCTGTTTTTATGCTGTACCATGCAGTTTTAATTACTATAGCATTGTAGTATTGTGTGATATCAGCTAACATGATACCTCCAACTTTGTTTTCTTTTTTAAGATTCCTGTGACTCTTCGGGGTCTTTTGGAGTTCCATATAACTTTTTGGATTATTTTTTTCTACTTCTGGGAAAAACGCCATTGGTATGTTGATAGAAATTGCATTGAATCTATAGATTATTCTGTGTAGTATGGACATTTTCAGGATGTTAATTCTTGCTATTCATGAGCTCAGTATATGCTTCCATTTACTTGTATCTTCATCAATTTCTTTCTTCAATGTCTTACAATTTTTTGAGTACATATTTTACCTCCTTGGTTCGATTTTTTCCTAGGTATTTTATTTTTATGATGCAATTGTAAATGTAATTGTTTGCTTAGTTTCTCTTTCTGATAGCTCATTATTGATGTATAAAATGCAACCAATTTCTGAATATTAATTTTGGATCCTGCTACTTTACTGAACTTATTTATCAGTGCTAGTAGTTTTTTTGTGTGTGAAATCTTTAGGGTTCTCTCTATATAGTACCATGTCATCTGCAAATAATGACAGTTTTACCTTTTCCTTTCCAATTTGGATGCCCTTTTTTTTCTTGTCTGATTGCTGTGGCTAGGATTTCTAATACTGTGTTGAATAAAAGTGGTGAAATGTCTTGTTCTTGATCTTAAGAAAAATGCTTTACACAAGTTACCTATTACACCTTGTTGAGTATGACCTAAGCTGTAGGTGTCATGTATGGCCTTTATTACTTAAGGTATGTTCTCTTTATTCCCACTTTCTTGAGAGTTTTAATCATAAACAGATGCTGGATTTTTATTAAATTATTTTTCTGCATCTATTGATATGATCATATAATTTTATCTTTCATTTTGTTCATGTGGTGTATCACGTTAATTGATTTGTGAATACTGTACCAACCTGCATCTCCAAAATAAATCCCACTAGATAATTGTATATGATCTTTTTAATGTATCACTGAATTCAGTTTGTTAATATTTTGTTGAGAATTTTTGCATCTATGTTTATCAAAGATATTGGCCTATAATTTTTTTAATGTTTTTGTCTGGGTTTGGAATCAGGGTGATGGTGGCCTTGTAAAATGAGCTTAGGAGACTTCCCTCCACTTGAACTTTTTGAATAATTTTAGAATAGGTGTTAATGCTTCTTTGAATGCTTGGTAAAATTTACCTGTGAAGCCATCTGGTGCAGCACTTCTGTTTGTTGGGAGTTTTTGGATTACCAAATCAGTTTCATTGGTAGAAACTGTCTGTTCAGATTTTCTGTTTTTTCTTGATTCAGTCTTGAAAGATTGTATGTTTCTAGGAATTTATCTGTTTCTTCCAGATTGTCCAATTTGTTGGCAAACAATTATTTATAATATTTTCTTACAATCCTTTGTATTTGTGTGTTGTCAGTTGTTATTTCTCTTTCATTTTGGATTTTATTTATTTGGGTTCTCTCCCTCTCTCTCTCTTTTTGAGTCTGGTTAAAGGTTTATCAATCTTGTTTACCTTTTCAAAGAACCAGCTCTTGATTTCATTGATCTTTTTTATTGTTTTTCAGACTCTATTTTGTTTATTTCTGCTCTGATATTCATTATTTCCTTTCTTCTACTCACTTTGGTCTTTCTTTGTCATTCTTTTTCTACTTCCTTCAGGTGTAAGGTTAGATTGTTTCTTTGAGTTGTTTCTTGAGGTGCCTGGGGCTGAGGTACTATTGAAAATACACTACAACCCTGGCCCATGCGGCTCAATTGGTAGAGCATCACCCTGTGTACCAAAAGGTTGCCAGTTTGATTCCTAGTCAGGGTACATGCCCAGACTGTGGGTTCGGTACCCAGTCACATCAATGTCTCTCTCTCTCTCTTTCTCTCTCTTCCTCCCTTTCCCTTTCCTCTCCCTCTTCCTTCCTGTCTCTAAAATCAATGAAAAACTATTTTTTTAAAAATACACCTGGGCCCTACTCTGGACCAATTTGGTGAAACTCTCTAGTTGGAATCTGGGCTGTCCCCATGATTCTAACATTCAGTCAAGGTTAATAGTGTTTGCATTTGCCTTCTCGCCTCATTCCACCTTGTCATGCCCACCTCTGTGGTAACTGACCATGTGTCTGTCAGTCCTTCCAATCTTTGCCCTTCAAGCTTGGCATTTTTTTCCTTCAGGTGGGAAACTATGAGACCTGACCTAAAGCAGTGTCTCTGGGGGAAAGCGACAAGGTCAGCTTTGAGAGATTTTGGTATCTAGAAATAACTCTACTTAATGACCAATTAAATATGGGCACTGGAAGAGACAAATAACTTTGTAGTAGTATAGAAATGATATTTGCTGCCCTTTTCAATTACTGGGAAATCCACAGTCAACATGCTCCCACCCTAATACTTTTACACAAATATTATGCCAAAACCTGAGTCCACCAGATGTAAAATAGTTTATACTCATCTACTCAGGGATCAGAAGACATCGCTCCCCTTGGGACCTTGCCAAAAAAGTAATTAGGCCTATTTGGAAACAAGCTTTTGTTTTGGTTTTGTTTGCTTCACATTCTTAGAGGTTTCCTTCTTTTCTTTTCTTCAGTTTTCTTTTCTTTTCTCTCCTGATAAAGCCCAACCTCACTAACAATAGCACCTTTGGTGTTTTGGTGTCTATTTTCTTTCTCTGCATAAACATTCACACACAAACAGGGTTTTGTTTAGTTTTTTCTCCCTTTTATTTTACTATTTTTTGCTCTTTGCATTTAAAATAGTAGTCGTTAGTTCCAGGAATGCAGGACTGATCAATATTAAAACATTTATTCATAAAATTTATTACTACAGCAAATTAAATATATTGGTAGTGAAAAGCATTTGATAAATTTCAACAATCTCAACTGTTGCTGAAATAAACAGAAATGCATGAGCATGGTAAAGACTATTATTATTAAAGCCTACAAACAAACATTATATTAAATGTAAAATAGTAAGCAATCTCATTACATCCAGAAAGAAAACGGAGAAGACTTCAAGCATCATTTGTATGCAAGATTGTTTTGATGATTCTAGCTTATGCAATAATAAAAGAAAATGGTTTAAATTTGGAAAGGAAAAGAGAAAATTATCTTTATTATAGATTATATAACCATATGGCTAGAACACACAATAAAAATATAGTGATAATTTTGTAAAAACTATTAGAATTTAAGAGGAAATTTGTTTTCTTTTAAGTGTAAAAAATACAGAAAGATTCAAAAATCTTCTTTGTCTATATCGGAAGTCATTTAGAATGAAAAAGGAGTTTTAAAAATTCCCTTAATGATCACATCAGAAACTTTAAGTTTCTAAGGAATCAACTTAACAAAAATGGTCTATGTGAAGGATACAATGAAAAATGTAAAACAGCATCTAAATAAATGGATGGAAAAAAATCACCAAAAAAGGCAATCCTCAATACAAAATAGCTTAGCTGCTTCTACTTTTTTTTTTTATCCTCACCCAAGGACACTTTTTTACTTTTTTGCAGTTATCTTCAGATAGAGCGCGCGGGGGGGGGGGGGGGGGGGGGGGGGGGGGCATTGATGCGAGAGAGACACATCAACATGGCACCACCCACACGACCCTAACTGGGGCCAACAAACTGTAGCAGAGGTACTGCCCATAGCGGGAACCGAACCCAGGACTCTGGTCTGCAGGCTGATGCTCTAACTGCTGAGCCAAACTGGCCAGGGCTACTTAGCTTCTTATTTAAATCATAGTTATTTAATGAAAGGATAACATGATTTAATATTTTATATGAAAAAACAATTTATAAAATTGCTAAGCTAATGTAGAAAAAGGAAGAGTAAGGGAGAGACTATATATGAATTAGTGCAATCAAAATCGTATGTACTAACACAAACCTGCTCATAGAAATCAGTGGAAGAGCCCAGAAATAAATTCAAGTATAAGTAGGAACTTAATATATGATAAAGGTGGTTTTTAAGTTCAGTCATGAAAGAATGGTTTATTTTGTAAATGAGACCGGAATAATTGGCTATTCATCTGGAATAAAGAATATTAGTCCCTTCAGGCTATAGACAAAAATAAACTTCAGAAGGATTAAAGATCTAATTTTAAAAAATAGAAGAATATGCCCTGGCCAGTTTGGCTCAGTGGTTAGAGTGTCGGCCTGCGGACCAGAGAGTCCCAGGTTTGGTTCCCGCTAAGGGCACATACCTCGGTTGCAGTTTGTCCCTGGCCCTGGTTGGGATCATGTGGCAACACGATGTGGCAACCAGTCAATGTGTCTCTCTCACATTCATGTTTCTCTCTCTCTCCCTCCGCTCTATCTGAAGATAAATGCAAAAATGTCCTCGGGTAAGGATAAAAAAAAAATAGAGGAATATTATATTGGGGGAAAATTTAGGGAAATATTTATCTAGCCATTGGATAAGAAAGTTCTTATGAAGCAAGAAAAGAAACCCAAAAGTCATTAAAAAACTAAATACATTTTATTTCAAAAATCAACAATGTCTAAATGGCAAAGAATAACATAAATAAATCAAGAGCCCTGATAGATTTTTTTTAAAAATTGTCATTATCTGAGAGTCAGAAGTTACTATCTCTATTGTACAAAAAAAAAGATAAAAATAATTATTTTAAATTCAATAACCAACAGAAAAATGAACATGGAACAATAAATAGGAAATTTATACAAAGGACTATGCTAAGGGCCAATAAACATAAGAGGATCGATCTCACTATTAAACAGGCAAGTGAAAATAAAAGTGCAAATAGCATGCTTTTTCCCACCCTCCTATTAGAAAGAATGTAGACTAGCAATGATGATGATGATGATGATGATGATGACAGATTTATAATGTACTTACATTCTAAGCACTCTATGCAAATAGCTCATTTAAGTCTATCAACTATTCATGAGTTAGGCACTATTATTATCCCCATTTTATAGATGAGGAAACTATGTATACACATGTGAAATAAAATTTTTATAAAACAATACTTATCCTTACCACATCCAGAGTTACCTGATATTTTATGTATAAATTGCTGGCCAGGATCGCATAAATTGATTTCATGATATATAAATGGTTAAATGCACAGTTTGAAGAACACTAACCTAAAGAGATGTTCATAAATTATTAAATTTGAATAACAAGTTTCCGAGTAATGTATCTACTGAGATCTCGCTTATGGAAGAAGAAAGGAAAGAAAGAAAGAAGGGAGGATGCATTCTAGATATGAATATGTACTTTGTAGAGATGTATATGGATGTTTACAGTACAGAAACGGTGTGGACGGAGCTGCCTCTCACTATTCATATTGGCTGCCTCAGGGGGTTGTGCATGGTAGGAGAGATATTTTCTGCTCTTCCTTGTGTCTTTTTTGTTGCTCATGCTGCTTAAAGAATGCTTTGCTTCTGGAGTTTTTAAAGAACAAGTTGACAGATTAGGACAAAAGAGTTTCATAATCTGTAAACTTCTGCGCTCTGAGATAAAATCTGTTTTTAAAACTTTATTGGATCTTGTGCTTGAATGACTCCCATTCAGCATTTGGTTCCCATTTATTACAAAAATAAATCTTTCCATTCCATTTATAAAACCTACTGGGAGAGGGACAGACCTGATTATGGTGTTTTCTTATCAAGGGAGAAGGGCCAATGATTATTCTCATCCACAGCAGTAAAACAATTGAATGAAAGGGATGAGATCTCCATGGAAAAATATCCAAGAGGAATCAAACAGATGTTAAGAGGAAGGAGGGATTACTACATTTGAGTGAAGTTTCTATCATTCATCATTCATTCATTCAACATGTACCTAATTTTATTTATTTTACCTTTTGACATACCAAAACTGACACATGTCTTTACATTTTGCACTGAGCATACAAGAGCTCATTTAATTGCTAGAGGTTTCCTCTATAATCCAGAATAAGTAGGATTTTCAATCAGTGGCTATGGTTATTGTTAGTGCCGTTTGCCAGCTCCATCGTCTGGGCACATGCTAGGGTTACACTACTCTGTCAACGGGGTGAGATGTAGCTATAGGTCTTGCTTTGACCAATGAAATGAGAGCAGAAGTGATGTCTCATGTAAGATCCAGTGTGAGAATTTGCCATATCCTTTTCTGCCTCTGCAATGATGGCAGCAGGTATCAAGAAGAAATCTCCATCGGCTCAAGTCCTCCTGATGGACATACACAGTAAGTGAGAACCTTGTGTTGTGTTAAGCTACTGAAACTTCAGTACTGCTTGTTACCATAGCATAACTTAGCTTATCCTGACTGACTCACTCCATTAGCACTTAGTCTCCACTGTAAACTTCTGGTGTGGATTATTGTTAAGATGTACTTTGCCATTGAAAGAATATTTGTCCACTGCTGTGGTGATGCCTTTGCTCTCTGGAAACCTGCCAGAGCCTAAGAGGTGCATACAGTGGGCTTCGTGACGGAAACATTTTTAATTACACTCAATTCTTTACCATTATTTTCTCTGAAACACAAGACTCTTGCATGGTTGGCTTCCACCTGAGTCACCAAGGCAATTACTCTCATCGTGGAGAATCTCTCTTTGGAATCCTCGGGTCCTTATTTGATCAAAAATCTTGGTAAAAGCCACTAGGTGCCACTTCATTATAATTACTAATTTCAAAAACTGGAATAAGGGTTTTAGATTTTGATCTCTTGCCCCCAGGAAATGCCAGGTTCTACGTGCAATAGGAGAACCCCTTTCAAGGAGTTTATGCTGGAATCTCAGGGAGAAGCAGCCTTCATCAGTCCATAGAAGAGTTCGCTACGTTCAGTGTTGGGCTAGAGCCAGCTCACACGGTCTCTTGAGAACCAATTGTGGGCTTCTCTCTTCCCAGCTATGCCTTCAGTGACTCATGTTGATAGCTGGAAATCAACCACGATGGGAGTATTTACACAGTAGGAATCAGCAACTGCTACAAATCAGGATTGTTGTTTCTTCCCTGGAGATTCAGTTGTTAAACCTTTATCAGCACACCCCTGAGTACAGCCATCCTCCTCTTCATAGGTGTCTACTGCCTTATAATTTCCTAACTGGGAGGGCTCACTAAAGTGGTTCTTCCTGTGATAAGGAAAATCATTCTACCTTTTCCTGCTATTTTCTCCTGTGACTTAGTGCTCATTGCCTTGTTTTAAAGTTCACCTCACTTGATACACTATTCCAAAGAAACTATATTAAGCATCTACTACGTGCCAGGTACTAAGAACACAATGACAAGCAAAACAAATTCTCTCTCCTCTGTTCGAGCATCACTTTAGAAGTCTAGAAGATCAAGGACACCTACCACTGATATGATCTTATTATTATATCATACCCTTTATTTGTCATTTTGCTTACATTAGTTTCCTCAGAGTTACTGAATTAATTTGTGTGGTTATTTCAAGTACAGTGGTTGTAGCAGCCAACTGTTACTGTTTTGTTTGGCCGATAACGCTTCCTTTTGGAAACTGCTCTGCTCCACACCATGTAACTCTAGTAGAAGTATCAATCAAGGTGCCAGTATCCCCTGCCCCGGTGATAGATCCATGGCTGAGGGTAGTAAGCATATCCCACTCCCCTGGATACAGAGACAATTCCAGGAAGGCATGTGGCCCAACTATGGCCAATTAGAATCCTGTTGCAGAGACTCATGTGGACTCTGGAAATTGGAGAGGTTATCAGTTCTTCTGGGAGCATGAAATATAATAAACTTAAAAAGTCTTGAAAAGTCCTATCACATGGAGATAGTCTAGAAGAGAATCAAGTGAACACAGATGAAAGCAGACTCATGAAATGGAGAGGAAGGGAGGGAGGAAACATTATAATATTATTTACTTAAACCTCAAATCCATCCATGCCTACAACCAAACTGAGTCATGGACTTTGCTATTACATGAGGCAATTAATTTTCTTTTCTTTTTTTTTTTTTTTTTTTGGCTTAGGTTAACTTGGGTTTCTATCAGGTAAACCTAGTAGTGTCCTGATCAATACAGCAAAGGATGGAAGTACTTAGGAAACAGCATCTGTCCATGAAGAGCTTCAAAGATAGCCAGGTAAAGAAGTGGTGCCAGGTGTGAAGGAAATCCAGAAGACCAAATCACAGGGGCCTGTAGGAGCAGAGGAGTTCCTAGGGGCCTATGTCTGTAGGAGCTCTAGTTCTTTGCAGTCTCTCCCCTGGCTTGCAATAACAGTGCAGAAGCATCCTAAGTCTGTTTATGTCTAGGAGAGACACATACACCCAAAGATAGATATCTATAAAGGAAACACTCATCCCTGGTGAAGAAAAACAGGGGAGAGGCAAAATTCCCCAAAGGCAGTGCTATTATTAAAATATTTGCAAGCATGTCTTTTATTCTCTTTTCTACTCTTTTCTTGGTGATCCTCAAAGGAAGCAGTGAGGGCAACATAACTGCTCTTGTGAGTTTAAGATTGCCAATGCCACCTTGTCCTGTCCCCTTAGTCTCTCTGCCTCCCTCTCCTTTCCCCTCTTCTCAGCCCATGACTTTGGTTATCTTCTCAAGTGTGGGTAAACTCACCATGCAATTATGTACCTGAGTTGCTTACCAATGGCTTTTGGCTTAAGAGTTGATCATTTCCTTCATTTGTTTCTAGTTTTCCAGGGTACAACTCATCTTAATTATTCAATAGGGGAAGAAACAAGAACATAGGTTATGATAAAGGAGTCTGGTGAACACTGAAGAGGTAAGAAGTGGTAAGAATGGAATATAACTGAAGGAAGGTTGAGGAATGACAAGGAGATGAGAATATTGGAGATATCAATGATGTTTGGGTATAAATGGAAGGAAGGTAGTCAATAGCCAAAAAGGTGATAAATACTGTAAAATTTTATTCTGCTCATTTGGGAAAAAGCCCAAGTTCTCCTAATTTGAACAAGGAAGGAGGCTAAGGAGCCAAATCCCTGGACTCTTCAAATCATCACTGTCTTCCATTCTGGAGTAGCCACTCTGAGATGATATTCCCAGTAGATCCAAAAGGCACCCAGATTTCTGCCAGGATGGGTGGTAGGGTTGATTAGCTGTACAACATGTGGACTCCCCAATTATTTATATGCCAAATTAGAAACTGAATTGGGATGATATCCTCTAATTTGGGGTCATCTTTTGAAATGATAACTTCTGGCAAAAATAGTAAAACCACAAATTACACCCTAGGTTAAATACGCTATGGAGCTATCCCAGATCCTTTGAGATCCATGCAAATAATCTCACATTCAGGAGAAATGGTCCATCTGTGCCAGAAGTGCACATACCCCATGACATCTGCAAGGAGAGGCTCGGGACAGGCTGCAGTGACAGGAACCTTTCTCTGGAGGAAGGGCTCGGGAACAGGTCTGTCTATTTGGATCATGAGTACACAGAAAGTATCTAAGAATCAGAGTCAGTATGTCATGAATCTATGTCAGGAGTCAGTCTAGTCTAATAGCAGGAGTGTACCACATACTATGCAAGTATGGGAAAGAGAAGGAAAAACTGAAATCTGGTTTCACAGAGAGCTGGTGACACACACAAATAAGTGCCATTTACCTGAACCACAGTTAATGTGACCCAGGAGACCTAAGCACTGGCTCCCATCTGTTACTGACTAATTGCATGATATTGGAGAAACTGGCCTCAGTTTCCTCACTGGAAAGTGAAGTATGGTCTTTAGAGTTCTATGGTTGTCAGGGTGTGTGTGGATGTGTGTATGGGTGTGTGTTTCACTAACAGTGCATCTGCTAGGCAGAAAGGATTTGCACAGAGCAGAGTGGAAAGGCTGAGAGAAGGAAAGCACATCAGCTCTCTTTATCTGTTTGTCCATGTTTCCAAACACAGTGCAATTTCCTTGTCCTGTCTGATTAAGTTGATCTTGAACAGACTGTGATTTAGAAGGAAAAAAAGAACACCAAGTATTTCTAACAGTTTCAAACCATTTATCTTGATTAAGAAAGAACAGTCTTTATACCCAAACAGGCCTGTCTTATTTAAACCTGCAAGAAGAGAAGGCCTTCATTCCAAGTAATGGATGATCAGTATTTTCTATAATCCTTCATAAAATCTGAGTTGAAAGGATAGCTTAGAAACACACAAAGAAATCTAGAAAAGACCCATTTCTGGGTTGAAATGAAATCAAAGCCAACCAACTGACAAATAAAAATTCAGAACCATATAGACTCTAGTTATTACCGTCTTCCTTCTCTTTCCATCTCTTTGTACTTGAGGGTCATGCTGTCTGCCTTTTCCTCCTCTCCTGTTATGCCTGCAGCCCCTCGCCCCCCACAGTCAGATTCCACCCCCATCGCGCCTCCAAAACGTCATCTTCCCCGGTCAGCAGCCTCTCCTTCTTGTCAGATCCAGGGAGGCTCTTCATCCTCGTTCTACAGAGTAAGTTGCAGATTTCCACACTGCTTTCTCTTCCCGGGCCTCTGGGACACTAATCCCTCCAGGTCTGCTCCTTTGAAAACATTACCTAACTGTGTCAGGGACTCTGCTAAGGACTTACATGTGTCCTTGTGTACATAGCACAACATCCCTATGAAGTGTGTGTGTGACAACTGATTGTCCTTTCACAGAGGACAAAACAGCCTGGGAGAGCCTTGCCCAAGGTCACAAAGCTGGACCGTGGCTTCATTCACTGGGCTCTTCTGGAGCCCGTGTTCTTCCCTGCTGTAACCAAGGACAAGAACAAGCCCTGACCTACCTCATCAGCTGATATTCTCTTTATTCTAATGTTTGCATTTGAAATGAAAAAGATACTTTAGGCGGGGCATAGCGGTTCTGCACATTCCTTTGTGTCAGGAACCAGGCAAGCTTTGCATATACGCTTCCTCTGGTCATCAGCAAAACAAACCTATGAGATCATTAGTATTTTATCATCCCCAGTTTACAGCTAAGGAAACCTAGTTAAAGAGGTTGCTGCAATCACAGAGCTCCTTAGTGGCAGGGCCCAAATTCCTCATCAGATAGAAGTGACTATAAAGTGAGATCCCACAATTCATGCTCTTCTCCCTGGACCCCTGCTGGTGCAGCCCCCCAGTCTAACCCCCTCCCTCCCTCTCCCCACTGCATGCTCTATCCAGGAAGACCTCAACCACATACACACTCAACCCTGCACTACCAACCCAAAATCTGCATTTCCAGCCTCTTCCAGGTCCAAAACTATTCATCTTTTTCACAATGACAGTCTCCATTCCCATATTCCAGTCATTTCAACCGAAGGGGGAAAAAAAGTCAAATAAATTTAAAAAAAAACACACACAAACATAGTCATCTTTCCACCAAAACTTAAGTCTTCAGCCTGCATGTCCATCACCATTTGTACCATCAATCAGGCAAGAAATGTGAGGCTGGTTCTTAGTCCAATCTGATCTCCTTCACCCTCCCATCTAGGTGGCCCACAGCTCTAGCAGCTCCAATCTTACAGTAAGTTACATCAGCCCATCCACTCTAGACTCGCATTGCCCCCACTCTCGTCCATGCCCTCATCTTTGCCAGGCTTCCTTCAATGACCTCCTGACTGGTCTGTCCCCAACACTGCACCCTCTGACATTTACAGCTAGTGTTGCAAAGCAATCTTTCTAAAGCTGAATTGTCTCCCTGTTGCTTAAACTCTAAACTGACCTGGCTGGTTGCCTTCTCAATCTCCATCTGGTCCATTCCCTGCTGGACAGTAGCGAGGCATTGTGCGGGTTTGACTCCTCCTCCAGTTCGTGAATGGACAATATTCCAGACGGAGCCTTTCAACACATAGATGCCCCTAGCTCTGATTTAGGGAGAGTGTGGAACCCAGCTGATCTAGTCAGGATGACAGAATGATCTTAGGATGTGTGTTGGATCATTCAGAGAGAAACTCCAACTTTTTCTTATTACTAGACATAAATGAAAAGTTTTGACAGCCATCTTATAACAATAGAGCAAGTCAGGCTTTGGTTAAAGATGACATTTCACAAGGTTCTAAGATCTGAGATACTTTTTTTTTTTTTAATCATTCAGGAGGCCCTGGCCAGCTTGGTTCAATGGCCCTGGTCCATTGTGCAGGAGGTAACTCATCGATGTGTCTCTCCTACATTGATGTTTCTCTCTTCTCCTCCTCCTCCTTCCCTGCAACTTTATCTAAAAAAAAATCAATGGAAAAATATCCTCGGGTGAGGAGTTCTGAGATGTGCCTTTCGATCTGGAGTCTTTCCTTTGTGTATAAAAATGGCATTACTAAAAACTCTGTGAAGACAATAATTGCATTTTACCTAAATTACATTAGGTTGATCCACATGAAATTGCAGTTTTTGTGGGTCACAAGTGGTGGAATGTGACCGTTTCATATGGTTCAACCTGATAAAAGTCCACCTCTCCATCGCCTTTGAAGTTCCTCAAAAGCAAGGAACACTTTTGTGTTGCTAGAGCCCAACTGTGTATCCTATTAGAAATTCAGTAAATGTTTGTTAAATTGAATTGAGGAGATAAATTCAATATAACACTCTGCTCCTAAGAAAGAGCTTTACAATCTCCTCCGACTTCTCCGAGGCCTGCTTCCCAACATCCTTCCTTCCTTATCCACAGCCCTCTAAATGTGAGAATTCGCAAACTGCTTTTTCTTTTCACTTACAGCACTTTTCTTATAGACAAGTTCCCTGAATTTGTCTACCTTCTATGTATACACACACACAGAGCAAACACGGATATTTGCTACACTTATGTCTCTAGTTTCATCTCCTCTCCCAAACTACACTGAAATGTTCAGTTTCTCATTGAACAGCCTACACAAATGTCCTCTCTCTACAGACATCTCAAATAGAATCCATCAGGTGTCTCCTCGCTCCACACAGACCTATAGACCTGCTTTTCTCCTTTTATAGCCCAGCTTGGTTAATGGCACCACATCTTCCCAACGGCACAGACTCAAAACCTTGTCATCATCTTAGACTAAATCATTGTCAGTTGTCACTATTTCTAAACCATCTTTCCTCCATCTGCTGCCAATGCCCCAGTTCGCTGACAAGTTTCATCCCCCTCCAACATATTCTCCATCCCACGGCGAGAATAATCCTTTTAAAATGTGTATCTTACCGTACATCTTCCCCTTTAAAACCGTTAATGGTTTCCATAGATATACCACAAATGCCCAATGTAAATATTAAGAGAAGACTGTTTAGGGTAGAAGAGAGATGAAAATGGGAAGAGTTACTCTGGATAGACTACCTGTAAGAAAGTGAGCTTTGAGTCAGATTTTGCAGGAAGAAATGGGAATAATCTTGACCAAGCCGGGGAAGCAGAGATGTTGAGAATGAAATTAACAAGAATTCTTTTCTAACCCCAACACTTCAGAAACTACTGCATCTCAATCAGAAAATGGTATTTGTCAGGCTTTCCATACAGGTGACTAACATTATGGTAATTATTTTTGACACTCTAAGTATTTCCAGTGAAAATTTGAGAAGCAAAGCAGAAAAAAAAAAATAAAGACCTTTGTCCTCAGCATGTTTATGCTGCCGCAATGCTCTTGCATTGGTGATTCGAAGGAAAATGAAGTGTGGATGGTTTTGCTGCTGAGAAAGAGGCCAAATATTTAGGACTCTAACTGAAGAGTGACTGTTGACGGTTGAGGATTTAGAACACATTTGAGTATTTGTTCCAGGAATACATTTTGAGTTTCTGCTAAGCAGAATCAAGATTCCGCAGGATCAAGGTGGCAAAGAACAATTTCAAATGTTGCAACGAGGTGAGGTGTACATCAACCAGTCAACAAAAGTCCTTGGACTCATTTGTTTCAATTCCTGCATTTCCATGGGTCATACAAAAGGTAACACTTTGATTTTGAAAATATTCACACCAAAATAACACAACACCTATGTCAACCCAACATCACATCAACACCCAAAGTAATTAACACATAGAATATAAATCAGAATATTTTTTCAAACTTTAAGACATTTAGCAACAATCTCATTTCATCCCACAAGTTACCAAATTCCCAGTCTTTCTTAGGGTTGTGGTGGCATTTTAATATTAGATAATATTAGGACAAGGGACCAAGAATATCCAAATCCTGCCCACCTTCTTTGCCATGCAGTTCTTAGGGAAGGTGTTCTTAAGAAAGAGTAACTAAATGAAAACACCAGTAATAAAAATAATAATTATTATTATTTATCCAGCCCAGTAATGCATTATTTAAGGCCACTGGTAGAAGCCAGTTTAGTCATTTGCTAAGGAAACCTCAAGACCTAAGTGGGGATTCCAGTGTCTCCTGCTGAATCTGGCCTCTATGCGGGGGAAGAAGAGAGCATGACAGCACCTTCAGAATCTTGTCCAAAAATGCAGGATGAAATTCTGCCTCCCTTCCAACGGGCCTGATTCCCTCCAAATCCCCTTACTCACACAGCCCCATGGATTCAGCCACTGGGAGAAGAAACATTGCCACACAGAGCAAAGATGTAGAGTGTCAAAAAATAACACTCATGGGTACAGCTTTTCATGTGGTTTAATTCCATCCACTAGAGAACAGGTTGCAGTGATTAGGTGGGGCAGCCTAGAGTGGGCAGAGGCTGATGTGACATGAAGGAATGTGGCCACAGCATCATTCCCCTCCTGAGGCTGTCACTGTGCCTGACCACATGACACTTTCCTGTGTCACTCACTTATCTGACACTGGAGCCACATTCCTCCAGCCATGGTCTATGTCCCATCGGCCCGAGAGACGTTGTGGAGGGCCTCAGCCCTCTGCCCACCTCACTATTCCCAGGCCCAGCTCCCATCGTGCAGAATGCTGACCAGTGTCCTGGAGGCTGGACTTAGTCTCCTTTCCAGCCCTCTGTCACCACTCAAAACAGCATTTTCAGACTCTGCTGTGGATCCCTCTTCTAACGGCACCTCTTACAAGGCTAATGGGTTGTGGTATCCTTTTTTATTTTCATTATGAAAGAAGTTTATGCTTTTTGAAGGAGGAATCAAACAAAATAGAAATATATAACGTAAAACACGAAAATTACCTTACCTCAACATCTCCTGTTGACATCGGCCGGGAGTTAAACACTTGTCTTAGTCAGCTCGAGCTGCTGTAACAAAATGCGCAGACTGGGAGCTTATGGTCCAGACGAAGATGTCAGCATGGCCCGTTTAGGTGAGGCCTCAGAGATAGCCATCCTCTTGCTATGTGCTCACGTGGCAAAGCACGAGGGCCAAGCAAGCTCTCTGCTGTCTCTCCTTATAAGGGTGCTAATCCCATCATGAGGGCCCATTGTCATGACCTTTTCTAATTACCCCCCAAGGGCCCCACCCCCAAATAAATCACATTGGGGTTTAGGGATTCAACATACAGAATGTGAACGAGGGTGGGGGGGACAATTTCATCCACCACAAAGCCGTTAAATATTCAGCGCACTTTCTTCAAGATATTTCTCTAAACCAAGGGAGGGAGGAGGAGAGGGGACTGGAAAGAGAGAGAGGTTGTCATTTCTTATTACAAACCTATTACAAACCTACAATTCTGTAACTGCTTTCATTCAGATTTTTTCATGGTTACCTTTTCATGTCAGTGAACAGAGATCTTACTTTTTGATAACCATGATAGTAAACAGTATGGACTATATCATTAAACAATAAAATAAGATTTTAGTTTAAAAGGTAGGTTGAGCCCAGCCAGTGTGGCTCAGTGGATTGAGGGTCGTCCCATGGACTGAGAGGCCCCGGTTGGATTCCCGGTCAGGGCACATGCCCGGGTTGGGGCTCCATCCCCAGTAGGGGGCATGCAGGAGGCAGCAATCAGTGTTTCTCCGTCACATCGATGTTTCTCTCTCTCACTCCCTTCCTCTCTCTCTAAAAAAGTCAATAAAAACATATTTTTTTTTAAAAGAAGAAGAAAGGCAGGTTGAACAAATATATGTCACTTCCGGTCAAGATGGCGGCGTAGGTGACCGCGGTATCGCGTCCTCCCACAACCACATCAAAGTTACAACTAAACTACAGAACAACCATCATTCAAAACCGCCTGAAATCAAGCTGAATGGAAGTCCTACAACTACGACATTAAAGAAGAAGCCGCATCGAGACTGGTAGGAGGGGCGGAGGGGACGGGCTGGTCCCACACCCACGTGTGGCGGATAAAAATCAGGAGGGACATCTCGGCTGGGAAGGTCCTCCCAGAGGGCTGAGTGGTCCCCGTCCCACACCAGGTGCTCAGCTCAGGGTTCCAGTGCCAGGAAGAGAATCCCCATCACTTCTGGCTGTAAAACCAGCGGGAACTGAGGCTGAGGCGGCTGGAGCCCCCGGCAGCTCCTCTTAAAGGGCCCGCGCACGGACTTACTCGGACTCGCTCCCTCCAGGCTCCAGCATGGGGGAGGCAGCTTGAAAGGCACCAGAGTCATATGGGGAAGAACTGAGCTGCTTGGCATTGGAGCGAGGGCTAAAGAATCAGCTTTCTCCTGGACAGACGTGCTATCAGAGGCTTTTGTTCCTTTGGTGAGCCCTTCCCTGGGCCGGCAGATGCCGCCATATCTGGGACTCCAGCAACCTGGCTCACACTGTTGGCCCTGCCCTGGTGATGCCCTGAGGCCCCGCCCCACCCAACTTTCAGGCCCACCCAAGCTGTTGCCAGTTGCTTTACCATAGGATTGGCCTGTCTTGGATCCTGCTTCAGCTTTTCCTAAATTCTTTCAAACAAGCAGCATCTGGTCTCAGCTAGCCCCATACCTCTCACTAAGTAATACATAGAAACAAACACAGGGAGGCAGCCAAAATGAGGAGACAAAGAAACAGGTCCCAAATGAAAGAACAGAACAAAACTCCAGGAAAAGAACTAAGTGAAATGGAGTTAAGCAACCTAACAGATGCTGAGTTCAAAACACTGCTTATAAGGATGCTCAATGGACTTAGTGAGAACCTCAGTGGACTTAGTGAGGGCCTCAAGAGCATAAAAAAGGACCAGTCAGAAATGATGGATGCACAGTCAGAAATGAAGGAGGCACTAACTGAAATAAAGAATAATTTACACAGACTCAATAGTAGAGTAGGTAAAGCCAAGAAGCAAACCATCGATTTGGAATATAAGGAAGCAAAAAACACCCAATTAGAACAGCAAAAAGAAAAAAAAAATCCAAAAAAATGAGGGTAGTGTAAGGAGCCTCTGGGACAACTTCAAGCATGCCAACATTCGCATCTTGGGGGTGCCAGAAGGAGAAGAGAGAGATCAAGAAATCGAAAACCTATTTGAAACAATAATGACAGAAAACTTCCCTAACTTGGTGAAGGAAACAGACATACAAGTCCCGGAAGCACAGAGAGTGCCAAACAAGATGAACCCCAAGAGGCCCACACCAAGACACATCATCATCAAAATGCAAAAGGTTCAAGACAAAGAGAATCTTAAAAGCAGCAAGAGAAAAGCAGTTAGTTACCTACAAGGGAGTTCCCATAAGACTGTCAGCTGATTTCTCAAAAGAAATTTTGCAGGCCAGAAGGGAGTGGCAAGAAATATTCAGAGTGATGAAAAGCAAGAACCTACAACCAAGATTACTCTATCCTGCAAAACTGTCATTTAGAATCGATGGCCATATAAAGAGTTTCCCAGACAAGGAAAAGCTAAAGGAGTTCATCACCACCAAACCATTATTATATAAAATGTTGAAGGGTCTTCTTGAAGAAAAAGATAAAAAAATATGAACAAACAAAATGGCAGTAAATACATATCTATCAACAATTGAATCTACAAACAAAATGAACAAGCAGAACAGAAACATTCTCATAGATACAGAGAACTTTTGTTGGATACCAGATGGGTGGGGGCTGGGGGGATGGGTGAAAAAGGTGAAGGGATTAAGAAGTACAAATTGGTTGTTAGACTGACAAACCTCGAAGGGAAAGGGGGTTGGGGGGTGGGAAGAAATAAATCAAAGAACTTATATGTACATATGCATAACCAATGGACACAGACAACAGTGTAGGGAAAGGCAGGAGGGGGCGGGAATGGGAAGGAGGGGGGCAGTGGGGGGAAAATGAGGAACATCTGTAATACATTCAACAATAAAGGTAAGTTAAAAAAATAAAAAATAAATAAACAAATATATGTCTATGTACCCCCTTTCAAATGTTCCATTGAAATTATATATATTTTTGAAATATATATATTTGAATTATATATATTTGTGTTATTACTATATGTAATTTCAAATTATATATTATACATATATTATATGTAATTTAAATATATATATTTGAAATCATAACAGCCCTGAACCCTGTAAAACAAGAAAGTTATCTCAATAACATAATAGACGTTTTGAATAATTCTTGGTAAAGGGAAGCTACAAATATTAATGAAAAACTCCAAAGAACCAGGTTTTCTCAACACAACAAAAACAGCAATAAGCCTGATCCCCAGGCAGTTATGGGACAGTTCACTCACAAAGTCCCTTTTAGAGAGCTGCGATTGTCAGGACCTGTCTCCTCGTCTCCCACCCTAGCAGGGAGGCTGGCACTGGCAGCTGGAGACAACAGCCCCTCCGGGAAGGGGCTGCAGCTGCAGACAGTGACCTGGGCCTGAGAGAGCGGACCTCCACCACAGACCGAGGTGTCTGGGTGGAAGAGGAAGAAGGCCTGCTGCCAGGAACTAGTTATACAAAAGACTTCCACCTCCACAATGAGAGTTTCATGATGACAATGACCTGTGACTACCTCGCTCTCTGTCCACGCACCTGCCGGCAGCCTGCCTCTGAGCAAGCCCCACCCAGGTGCGTAGCTAGCAATCAGCCCTTCCATTCAAGGAGCCTGTGAGCAAGGAAACACGGTGAATGGAAACAAAATGGACTGTGCTCATGGACAAGCCGGGCTGGATACCCTCCTGTTCAGAGTTGCCTGGTAGAGCTGGGGTTGGAGAACTTCCTGCCAGATGTCGCAGCTGCTCTTGGGCCCCGCCATAGCCCATCTGCAGGCCCTCCGCCTTCTGAGTCAGCCCCATGGCTTCTCAGGGCATGTTCCTACAACACGTGGCTTTCTCTGGCTGCAGGCCTGTTCTCAGCCTGTGCACGGGGCAGCTACCAGGGCCAGAGCAGCCTCAATCAATCATGAAAGGGCGTTAGTGAGAAATGCCACAGTTTCTCATCTGTCAGCTGTCAGGTGTGTTCTGCACACCTTTTCAGAGGTCCCCGTGGGACGGAGGACCTGCTACCCATTGAAGTAACGTGCTTAATAATGTACCTGGCCCTGGCCGGTTTGGCTCAGCGGTTAGAGCGTTGGCCCGCGGACCAGAGAGGCCCAGGTTCGGTTCCCGCGAAGGGCTCGTACCTCGGTTGCAGTTTGTCCCCGGCCCCGGTTGGGGTCGCGTGGGTGGCAGCCACTCGATGTGTCTCGCTCACATTGATGTTTCTCTCTCTCTCTCTTCCTCCCTCTCTCCCTCCTGCTCTATCTGAAGATAAATGCAAAAATGTCCTCAGGTGAGGATAAAAAAAATAAAAAATAAAAAAAAATGTACCTGTACTGGCTTCCTCCCTTTTCCGTCCTGTCTCACATCCCCTGACTCCTATCAGAGCTTCCTCAGATGACCTCCAAAGTTAACTTCTTGTCCTTGAATCCTTGTCTCAGAGTCTCCTCCTGGGGAAACCAAACCAAGACTCCAAGCCTCGAGGTCTTCTCTGTTCTTTGCAATTGTTATCCTTCTTCAATGTATAAAAGTCAGAGAAGCCCTGGCCGGTTTGGCTCAGCGGTTGGAGCATCGGCCTGCGGACCAGAGAGTCCCGGGTTCGGTTCCCGCTAGGGGCACGTACCAAAATAAATAAATAAATAAATAAATAAATAAATAAATAAATAAAAGTCAGAGAAGCCTATATTAATCCAGGGAAGGCTTCCACTTTCAGGAGTTACTAGAAATGTTAAGAAAATAAAAATAAAGAGAAGTAAAATTAATTTTTAAAAATGTGCCTGATTATAAATGTGACCCATTTAATCTTCTTAGGAGACAACTTGAGAACAAAATTTTTCTTCCCAATTAATTGATGGAGACCCCAATGCTCACATTACCAAGAAGTCCAGCATCTCCTTCTGGAGGCCTCCCCACCTTCACCAACACCCCCATGTCCCAAAACCCCAGGCAGAGAGACAGATGGAACTGTGACTAGGCCCCAAGAGGACCCAGGCCGAGCTGGCCATTGTTCTAACTGCTGCTGCAGAAACTGGTTCTTCACAGCTTGTCCTGTCCCAGCGGAAGCCTCCCTGCCCGGTCACTGCCCTCAGTGACCAAGGTCCCAGCACTGGCTTCAGGAGGCACCAGGTCCAGGCTCCAAGGCAACATTCCCAGGCTGGGCCTTGGAACCAAGGCGCACAGCACACGGAGTCATGCGAATGCTTAGAAGAGTCTGAGCATCCAGGGGACTGTCTGCACTGGTGCAGGCCGAGGGGACAGTGGAAGCCTCTCGTGACAAGTGGATAACATGCAGTATCACCTGGTCCCTGCTGCAGCAAGTCAACGCTTCAAGTGCCTGGAAGGACGGTGTCACAATGTGGGCAGTGTGTCCACGTGATGAAACTGGGGTTGGCTTTTCTCTTTTGATTTTTGTATTTTCTTTTTTTTTAAATTTATTTATTTAGAGGGAGGGAGAGATAGAAACATCAATGTGAGAGAGAAACATCAATCAGCTGCCTCCTGCACGCCCCCTACTGGAGATCGAGCCTGCACCCTAGGCATGTGCCCTGACCGGGAATAGAACCGCGACCTCTCAGTCCATGGGACGACGCTCAATCCACTGAGCCACACCGACAAAGCAATTTTTGTATTTTGTAAATACCTTAGTGCTATCAGTTAAAAAAATAAAATAAAGAGAAACTACCATAATGTGCACTGGATTATTGAACAAATTATCTACTGATTGTTTCTCGTGGGCCAGGCACTTCTCAGGCATTGGGAATGCGTGACAGAACAGGAGAGCCAGAATGCCTCCCCCTGGACTTACATCAGTGAGGGAGACGCACTAACCAGTCGGTGACTAAGTGGGACATCAGCCGGGTCCTGGAGAGTGTCTGCAGAACGCTGACGCAGGCCTCGGGTGGAGGGTGGCTGAGAACCACTGAAGGAGAAGCCATCCAGAACCTCTCCGTTACAAAGGAGCTACTATATCCTTCTTCATTTTATTTTTTCAGGAAAATTAAACAAACTGTTGGAAAGAAATTCATCTTGCATTTCAGACTAAAACCATATTATTTACCTTTTGGATAAAGCACCTAAAGTAATCTAGGAGTAGATTGATTTATCTGTGAGAAATAGCTTTAAAAATGTGTTTTTTTATGACTAAATTCAGGCTTTATATTATCATCTTTCCTATTTATTTTGATTTCCCCCTGTTCTCTCACCATCGGGCTCTGCTTCTCCAGCCCGCCTGCAGAGGCCCCTCTAACCATCGCAGTCACAGCACAGTCAGAGCAAGTCGCCCTGGCCGCCTGGCCTCTGCTAGCCACCCCCATTCCTGGGAGCCCCTGAGTCAGGTGAGTGACAAGCCGTCCTTCCTCATCACAATCCTCCGGCCATCATCTGCCACAGCATGGATGGACCTCGAAGGCACTGTGCCTCGTGAAATAATCCAGACAGAGAAAGACAAATTCTGTGTGATGGGTGGAACCTAAAACAATCATAGGAAAAGAAATCAGATGTGGGCTCACCAGAGGCAGTGGGTCGGGGGAGGGGGAACCAGAGAAAGTTTATAAAAAGATACAAACTTCCAGTTATAAGATAAAGAAGTACTAGGGATGTAATGTACAGCGTGATTATTGTTAACACTGCTGTGTAATATATAGGAAAGTTGCTAAGAGAAAGTCGCTAAATCCTGTGTTCTCATCACAAGGAAAAAAATGTGTTTTGTTTTTGCTTTTTCTTGTATCTGTAAGAGATGGTGGAAGTTAACGGAACTTCTCGTGGTCATCATTTCACAGTATATGGAGTTGACCGTTATCCTGCACAATTTGAACTTAAACAGTAGAACTAATATATCTCAATAAAATTGGAAAAATTGTTAAAACAAAGCAGGGCAAGCTCTTTGGGAAATAGGCAAAATACTGCATTCCTTCACTGGTTTCTAAAGATAACACGATGACTGCTATTCACAGAAGCCTTGGGTAGTCAACAGCAAATACACTTGCCACTGAGCATCCCGTGGCATGACGTGGAAGGAGTATGTGTTAGACATTTAGATGCAATGATGACATAGGAAAAGCTGACTGCAGAGTCACAGAGGAATTGGGGGGATGATGGCAATGATGTATACATTTGTCAATTCATTGAACTCTACACAGAAAGGCGTGATCTTATTGTATGTGAATTATGCCTCAATAAAATGGATTTAAGAAATAAAAATAAGACTCAAGTTAAAATTTGGCATTTACAGGGCAAGAGTCAACCATCTGGGAATTTCCTAATATGTTCAATGCCTCCTTCCCTGGTGATAAGGCTACTAACACCTATTCAAGATACATCTATCGTGAGCCCTGGCGGTTTGACTCAGTGGTTAGAGTGTCGGCCTGCGGACCGATGGGTCATGGATTTGATTCCCAGTCAAGGGCACGTACCTGGGTTGCAGGTCTGATCCCCAGCCCTAGTTGGGGTCATGCAGGAGGCAACCAATCGATGTGTCTCTTTTGCACTGATATTTCTCTCTTTCCCTCGCTTCTACTCTATCTAAAAAAATAAAGATAAAAATAAAAATCAATGGAAATATATCCTCTGGTGAGGATTAACCAAAAAAATAAATAAATAAAAATAAAAAAAGATACATCTAATGTGCCAGCCACTGTGTTGTGTTCTAAGAATACAAAAATTTGGGAAATACAGTCCCTGCCTTGGAAAATCTTCTAGTTTGATGAATTTAGCAACTAAAGGATTTATTATTTTACTTTAAAACTCTACCCACATTTGAACGTGGTGCTGGGAGAACTGAGGACTAGAGAAACCTCTGACACAGGTCCCCCTGGTTCCCTATGTCCTCTCTCAGGCTCTGCTGACATACAGGTTCCTGCACTTGGCAATAAAGCCCTCTTCCGAGCATCATTTTAAATGGGGATCATGACTGCACCCTTACCAAGCAAAAACTCCAGGGAGTTGCTGGCAGATTGGAATTCCCTCCAGGTCTGAGCAGCAAGCAGCAGGCTGTCAGAAGTCAGGGGTGAGACCACCTCCTGGGCGTGGAAACGCTGGAATTTCCCAGGCCCAGCCCGGAGAACTGTCTCCACACTAAACAGTCTGGGACTGTCTGGGAAAAGCTACCAAAAGGGACAAATACCGTAGTAGGAACAGATTAAAAGACTGAAAAAAAAAACAAACCCATCTTGGCCAGAACCTGGCCCACACTAGGGTTCTATACATATTTGTTGACTTCATGAAGAAAATACTACATGTTTTAGTTCTCGTAGCTGTGACTAAGCCTCTGGC
Source organism: Tadarida brasiliensis (assembly GCA_030848825.1). Classification (NCBI taxonomy): domain Eukaryota; kingdom Metazoa; phylum Chordata; class Mammalia; order Chiroptera; family Molossidae; genus Tadarida; species Tadarida brasiliensis. The sequence goes on along the minus strand of CM061273.1, from coordinate 12,793,368 downwards.
CGACAGGGCAAAGCGAAGCGATGCAGAAGCTGAGCTGGAGTGGGGCAGGCCTGGGAGCTTGCTCTCTGCCCAGTCCTCCCCGCCCCCAGCCACATCCCAATTCTAGACGGCACACGGCGCCTAGAAGTGTCTGCTTATCTCGAGACCTGTAAACCCAAAGGTAACCCCTTGCCCAGCATTACCCTTGGCCTGTTATGTGGGAGCAGTGTGCCCATCAGGGTCCCAGAAGGAAATGGAATTTAGCCCAGACGGTAGTTACCTCCGTGAGTGAACGTTCAGAGTGATGGGCACATTTTAGGAAACCATGGAGGGGTGAGGAGGCACCCAGAGATTGCCAAGACTAAAAGGTTATTATTGCCCGAGTCACTGGTTCAAATAAAATGCAGAACACTCAGGAAAATTTGGAGTTCAGATAAATAATGAGTACTTTTTCACATAAATATGTTCCAAATATTGCACATAATTATACTTGTAAATTATTGGTTGCTTATCTGAAGTTTAAATGTAGCTGGAGTCTTTCAGGCAGCCCTGCCCAGGCCTGAGGGACAAGATGGTGTTGCTGGAACTCAGTGAGAGCTGGAGGCCAGGAGGGGGCGCTCTGCAGGAGCAGCAGTGCTGGAGACACCGGCCAGCATGGAGCCCAAGGCACAACCGCAAGGAAGAAAGGCAAGGCCTCTCCTTCCGCCTGCCCTGTGATCTCTGGCTCACCTCCCATTGGCTGGACAGTCAGAAACCAACAGATAAGAGAGCCTGGCTGCTACAATCCTTGGGCATTTGTCTTCATATCCCTTCTAGAAGCAGTTAGGGCTTCTTCTTTTTGTTTAACACCACCAGTGAAAACAGACTCACAGAAAGCAAATATTTATCAACTGCAGCCTCCAACCAATTCAACAATGACAACAGAGTCCCAATCTCACATGGGCATGTTTGCACACCCACAGGAGGGCACCTCTTCCTAAGTGTGCGTGTGTACACAGGAAGCTGAAGAAGGTACTATAATGAGCAAGGATGATCATTTATGTCTTGGACAGGTGAAAACTTGTTTTGTACCTGGGAATGATCTCAAGAGAAAAACAACTCCATTGGCCATATTTTTTTCCATAAGTTAAAAAACAAACACTGCTCCAGTTTTCACTTGCAATCATAGTTGAAAGACTCAAACATTTTTGGCACTTCCAAAGTTGTGTGGTTTAAAATTTTTTTATGGCCCACTGGTTGAGCATCGACCCATGCACCAAGAGGCCGCCGGTTCGATTCCCGGTCAGGGCACATGCTCAGGTTGTGGGCCCAATCCTCAGTGCGGGGCATGCAGGAGGCAGCCAATCAATGTTCTCTCTCATCGATGTTTCTCTCTCTCTCTCTCTCTCTCTCTCTCTCTCTCTCTCTCTCTCTCTCCCTTCCTCTCTCTCTAAAATCAATAAAGAAAAAATATTTAAAAATAATAAAATAAAAAAATTTTTGATTGATTTTTTGAGGGCGAGGGAGAGAGAGAGATCAAATTTTTGTTCCACTTATTTCTGCATTCATTGGTTGCTTCTTGTATGTGCCCTGACCAGGGATGGAACCTACAAACTTGGTGTATGAGGACGACATTCCAACCAACTGAGCTACCCAGCCAAGGCCCAAAGTTTTTTGGTCGTGATCATTATAATTAAATTCCTCTATCATTGCTAACCTCTTTGCCCCTCCAAGACTAAGTTATACATCAAATACAGTGAAACTGAAGTCGGGGGGTGGAGTAGGAGTAAAGTCATATACAGACCCCAGTGATACTGTGGTTTATAGTAACTGTGTACATTTGGTCTTTGCCCCTGGTCCCTGGCACAGGGCTCCTAAACTCTTGTGAATTCCTGAGTGAGAAGGACACTAGGAGAATCTTTTGTTCTAGTGAGCTGACTCTGAGTGGGCTGGTGGGCTGGTCACCAGAAAGACCAAGCCATGGTTAGCTTAGACTTTTCAGCCCTGCCCCCATTCTCTGGAGAGGGAGAAGGACTGGAAATGGAGTTATAATTGATCGTGCTTACATGACGAAGCCTTTGCAACATCCCATTAGCAGGGGGTTTAGAGAGCTTTCAAGTCAGCGAAGACATCCACACCGGGAGGTTGACACCCCCAACTCCACAGCGACAGAAACTCCTGTGCTAGGGACCCTCCCGGACCTCACTCTGTGTATATCTGCATCTGGCTCTTCACCTGTATCCTTTAGTGAACTGGTAAACGTAAGTGTTTCCCAAGCTCTGTGAGCTACTCTAACAAATTAATACAACCAAAGGGGGCCATGGAAACCCCTGATTTGTAGCCATATCGGACAGAAGTTGCGGGTAACTGGGGACCTACTGTTCGTGAAGAGCATCTGAAATAGGGGGGCGGTCTAGTGGGGCTGAGCCCTTAACCTGTGAGATCTGATGCTCTCTCCAGGTAGATGGTGTCCACTTGAGTTACACTGCCGGACACCCAGCTGGTGCCAGAGTGTTATCTGGTGGGTACCCTCACATGTGGCAACTAGAAGCATCAGAGATGAAGTGTCTGTGTGAGCTGTGAAGAATAAAGACAGCAGGAGGAGACAGAACTGGGAGTTTTCCTCCAGACGCCCTGTAATTTAAGGGAGTGTGCAGGGACAGGAGGGGCAGGTAACACGGGGGGCGTGGCAGGCAGCACCCTAAGGGTTCCTCCCAGCTCTGCCTCCTGATACCTCTATCTCTTCAAGCAAGTGACTTACCTCCAACACAGGCTTTGGAAACTCATTCTCAAAAGTTCCGTGGGGGAGGCGTAAGTAGAAATCATACCCAACTGTGTTAACAGAGGCGCCTTTACTACTCAGCGTTAACCCAGGAGACCGTTTAAACCAGCTGGCGTTCAGCTTCCGTTCACGCAATAGGAACTGTCGCTGCTGTAGGAAGGGAGGAGGAAGGAACCCTTCCTGAATACCTGGGACCCGAAAAAGAGGCAAGTTTTCTCCTCACATAAACTCAAAAAGGGATTTTTTTCACCAAAAGCTCCAACTTTCTTCTTTTACTGAGATGTAATTGACTTACAACATTACATTAGTTTCACACGTGCCACATAATGACTTGATATTTGCAAGTCCCAACTTCTAATTCCCAGAGGATCCAACCAATGGCCAAAGAAAGAGAACAAAATGGGAAAAGCCCGCGACAGTGAACCACCTGCGCGAAGGCCTGTATTCTTAATAGCCGCTCATCCACCTATTAATGTGTGTCTTCTCTTGTCCTGGCTTCATCCATTAACTTTTAGCGTCTCGTGTTCAATGGTCGCAAGGACAAAGCAAGACATCTTCGACAGTTTGCACAAGAATGTGAGACTCTGCCTACGCTCCCTTCAGAAGCAGCAGCAGAAAATATCTGGTCCCCTCTGAAGTGTGAAGGAATGTCCTTACGTTCTGCCAGATCCAAGGAGCAGAAGCATGAGTGCTCTCCTGAGTTGTCCTCCATCTGAGCTATACCCCTTCGCGGTGGGAACCGGATCTTGGCCTTTATGTCCCAGCTGAAGGGTTCTACACGCCTGACCGTCCCCCCAGATCTCCGGTTACACAGCCGAGCGAGATCCCAGAGGCCGAGGCTACACGATTGTGGGTGCGGAGAAGGCAGCCTCACGCTCATTCCTTCTCATGAAAGAGAAAGCGACCTGGATTCTTGTGTATCAACCAGTTTTCAGATGACCCCACGTAGAGACCACATTTAAAGAGAAAGTGTTGCGAACTGTAACGAGCCATGGGTGACCCACAGCAATGGTAATGCTCCCCAGCCTTTGAAGTCTGCGAGGAATACGAGAATCCGACTGAAGTCTCCGCGCCACAGCAAGGCCCCGCAGGACGGTGTGGACAGGGTCCTGCAGGCATTCCTCGTGGTTCCCATATATAAACTCACCCAATTTAAATGCACAGCTGCTGTTCAGGCTCTTAAAACGCGATCTGGAGGGAGGCAGGGGCTCCCCTCGAGCCTGCTCCCCAGCAGTCGGTCTGATGAGAAACGCAGTTGCAAGAACAGATGCAGGAGCCAAGTACCTGCCAGGCTCGTCCACACGCAAGGCTGCCAGAAGGGCTATAAAAATGTCATTGTCAAGCTGCCGGTGATTAGATTACCCTGTACATCGGCTGTTGGTAATAAAAAAAAAAAAAGCAAATATCATTTTTGCACTGCTCTGGCCTTCCTCTGGCCTTCTTCAAACAATAATAGACTAAATATAAAGAGACAGAAGTCATTACTTGGCTCTTTAACTAGTGCCAAGGAAAATGAATAATTAAGGAAACATTATTTGAAAGAAATTTACACTGTTGCTTTTAAGTTAGAACCAAATAAGAGCTCTTTAAAAATACACCATTTCCCCTTTATCTTAACAGAGCATTCATACTCAGGCATAATATATTATGGTTGCTACTGTTTAGATACTACCAGGAAAAAATGCTTTCAGTTGCCATTATCCTATGAGAAGTCCCGAATCAAACAGAGCTGCGATGAAGTGGAGAAGGGTTCGGGTTTGCAGGCTTTCTCCCGTCTAGCCGAGCAGCCAGCTTTGACTTTGTTCACCCAGAACACCTGCAGGCCCCAACACCGTTCTCTGACTCCCCTTCAGCATCCACCTCACTTGTCAGAAGGCTGAGCTCCACTTGTCCTTTAAAGGTACCAACAGAAGGCAAGCACAGGTGACCTTGCTCATGCATTGGCATCTGGCTGGGCGAGGCTGCCTCTCCCCGGGCAACAGCCAGTCTCCTCCCTGTCTCTGGCTCCATCCCTCTTCCTTCCCCACACTGGGCCTTCAGCCTCCCTTAGGCAGGGAGGATACAACAGAGCTGGCACCGAACCAACAGCCTCTGCAGTCTCCGCCCAGATACTGATCTTGACCAGTTAGGGGAAAGAGCAGGAAGCCCGGGCCCAGGAGAGACTTTGCCCAGCCTGGGCAGTGACAGCAGTGATGCCGAGGCTGCAGGCCTGTGTCCGGGGCTGCTGTGTGAGAACCGGAAACAACTCGAAGCCTGTGGGAGTCAAGGCTCCTTCATGCAAGGCTACAACCAGGGAGACAACCAGGGTCCCTGATGTTGACTCACAGGATCATCTGTGTGAGGCCTGAGTCCCTGGGAACTGTTTGCCTGGCTTGGTCAAGTAGATGGACTGTCCTCTGTTCTTAAATGCCCTGGCACCCCACTCCCGGCTGCCTCGGGTGGCAGAGGCCCGCTCCTTTCCTGTCTGTTATGGGCTGACCGATGTCCCCCCAAATTCATATGTATGTTGAAGTCTCAACCTCCACGGCCTCAGAATGTGACTGTATTTGGAGACGGGGTCCTTAATAGGTGATTGAGTTCAATGAGGCCAATATGCCTGGTGTCCCTCTACGTGGACAAAGGCCACCAGCAGAGGACACGTGCAGAGACTCCACCTGTGAAGAGGCGGCAGGGAGCGGTGACCTCCTGCCAAGGAGAGTCCTCAGAGGCACCGGCCCCGCGATGCCTGTCTCCCACTCCCACTCCACAAAGGTCCGTCTCCAGCCCGTCCTGGAAAACTCCTGCGTTCGTTTCCTAGGGCCACCGTGACAGAGAGCCCCACACTGGTGGCTTAGAACACAGATTTGAGGTCTCACAGTCTGGTTCCTTCTGAGGGCTGAGGGGGATCTCTCCACACCCCTCTCCTGGCTTCTGGTAGTTTGCTGGTAACACTTGTTGTTCCCTGGATTATAAAGTGTCACTCCACTCTGTCTTCATCTTACGTGACATTCTCCTGTGTGCGTGTCTATCTCTGCGCCCAAATTTCTCCTTTGATAAGGACACCAGTCATATTGGATCAGGATCCACCCTAATGACCTCATTTTAATTTGATCACCTGCGAAGACCCTATTTCCAAATAAAGTCACATTCACAGATACTTGGGGTTAGGACTTCCACATCTTTTTGGAAGATACAGTTCAACCTATAGCAGCTGTGTATAGCAATACACTAATTTCCAGAATGCCAATGCAAGTCAGTTATTTATGAGTGAACAGAGGTGAAACCAACTTCATCCCTCCTTCTAAGTCTTCCCAATCTTACCCATTTATGTTTTGAGTTGTCTTAGAGAACAGAACTTTTCTGGGCCCAATTAAAAGGAGGGCTGCCCTCAAGTGCCCCCTGAGAATCCTTACCACAATACACACGCCAAGAGTGCAATTTTTCCTGCAGAAGGTGCCATGGCCAGGTAAGTGCAAGACAAGCTAACGCGCTATTGCATAAAGGGCCCGTGGTTGGGCAGACAGCTGGAAGAGGAAAGGAAAGGGGAACTGAAAGGGGTTGGGCTGTGCTGAGATTTCTGCATGTTGATTCAGACCATTGCATTCTTCATCCCTGTGTCTGTTGTCCTCTCGACTTGGCATTTGCATCCAAATGAGAGAAAGGTGTTTCAAAAGAGCCTGTAACTAATCTTACACGGTCACATTAGGTTTGTTGCAGAGAAAATGAGAGTCAGGCAGCAGATTCTTCTGACAAGTATAAGACAAGAAGAGAAGAAGAAAGACTGGCAGTCTTTAAAAGCCCCCGTGACCTGTTTGCCTTGCCTGGAGGCGATTCATTACACATCATCACAGGAAAGGCACGTGGTTGGGAGATGCTCTTCAGCGAGCTCCCTCCATCTGCGCTGTTAGAGAGTCAGTGCAGGTATTAAAGCAGAAGAGAGGACCAGCATAGAGAACCCTCACAGTTCCATTCTGCAGGTAGTTGCTCTTTCAAAGCAAATTCAGCAGGACATCCAAATCACTGATGCAAACCTTTGCAGTTCATTTGTTCCCAGGGGCAGATTTGGGGCCATTATCCCAAAGCATGTACATGAAAATCCCATTATTTGAAATATATTTTGTTTAACTCCAGAAATTATCAGCGAATAGGAAGACACTTGAGAATGATAGAACGTATTCGTTTCCTAGGGCTACCATACGAAGTGCCACAAACTAGGTGGCTGAGAACAGAGACTTAATGTCTCACAGTTCCGGAGACCAGGAGACCAAGACCAAGCGGGGCAGAGCTGGTTCCCTCTGGGGGCTGAGGGGGAATCGGCTCCACGCCCCTCTCCTGGCTTCTGGTGCTTTGCTGGCCGTACTTCTTGTTCCCTGGATTGTAAAAGCATCACTCCACTCTGTAATTGGAGGTACTTCAGAACTTGTTTAAAGATCGTATGTAGCAGCAAGTCCTGTGCTGAGGTGTGTGTGTGATGAAAATACCATCTCGGTGACTTGTGTGAATGGTACCTTGTGAAGTGGCAGCCAAGTCGTCCCACAATTCTGAAATCCCTCTTTTCAGGAGAGTCCACTGCTATGACACCCCGGACTTTTGAAGCCCACACAATAAGGCACATGGGGCACATCACTGCTCTGCTGGAAAAAAGAGGTTAAAATCGACAAGGTGATTTGTTGAGAAGGCACCTGGCAACATTTCCCTCCCACCTAGCCCTTCTTCACAACTCAGCATCCACAGCTGCCTGTCCTGCACCTTTTCCGGTGTTGCTTCCCTCGGGCACAGCCGGGACCACCTGTGGACCCCCACCTGGCTCAGCAGCCATGTCTGTGCTCAGAACTGGGCTGCTCACACACCCCACCCCTCCCTGCATCCTCTTGCCCGTTCTTCCCTGCTTCCTTAGAGAATCTAAGGGAGGTCCGTCCTCCCGCCTTTGCTCGGTGAGCTCGCTCCTGCTGCACACAGTGCAGAGACGGAGGCGAGGAGCAAGTCTGCCCAAAGCTGCTGTGCCCCCAGGGAACCCCGACTCCGGCAAAACTAGAATCTTCGAGCTGGTGGTCCCCTCTCTTTTGAACTAGTGATCTCTCTGCCTGTTCGCCATGCCTGTGTCCAGTTTGGCCAGAAGGAGTCTAAGGCGCCCAGAGGCGTTTGTGAAGAATTTCTGTAACTCGACATGGTGTGGCCGCATGAAGCCTATGAACAGCAGTTGTTTACTTTGCTCCTCGGCTTCCTCCCCAGGAAGAACCCCAGACACCTCATCCAGTCTTCCTGACACCCAGAAACAGAGAGGGGAGAAACTTCTTCAGGAACCATCATCATCATTCAACCGATCTGGCCTCTACAAGGGGCCAGCTGCTGTCCTAGAGACCTACGGATGGAGGCCAGGACTTGATGGGCAGAGAGGAAAGAGGTGACTGGACAAGGTGCCTTATGTTGTGCCCCCTGCAGGAGCGGGTAGCTATCGCCCCTTCCTTCGTCCCCGCCAAAGTGGGTCATATGCATTTTCTCAGGGTGATAAGGTCATTATAGAGCGTGCTCTCTAAGAGTTAATAAAACCTTAGGGAAACATACATTTGTGGAAGGAATAGAAATATGCATTCTACTTTGTCAGAGATGGGGAAGCAGGGGAGGTTTCTGGCAGAAACAAGGGGCTCGGAAGAGTCCTGTTGGGTTTTGGTCCCAGTTGTGGAAAGGAGCTGAGAGTCCTCACTCCCTCACTGAGAAGCAGTTGGTGTACGCAGCCCTGTCGGCCAGTGAAAGCGTCACTGGTCCTTGTCCTGTCACAGTGCAAACCACCTACCTGGTAGAGGGGTGGTTATGGTCTTGGGCTACTCGACCACGCACGAGGGTGTCCCAAACCCCCACTTTGAGAAAGTGGGGAGCTTACCTGGACAGAGGGCTCGGTTCTCCACCAGCCCCTTGACGCAGGAGTGCACCCCTTGCTGGGACCTAGACAGTGTAGGGCGGACGGGAGGAGCCCTCCGCGGAGGTGGAGGAAAGCCCCAGCCCCTTTGAGGAAGCGAAGCCTCCCCCTCCAGCAGACACTTGGTATGCTGATGGTTCCTGCCGAGGCCAACCGCCCACGTGGGCGGCGACGGCCCTGCAACCGACTAGGATACCTTTCCTTACGATGCAGGGGCCGGACGTTCGAGCCAGTGAGCCGAACTGAGCGCTATGTGGACAGCGTTACGGAAAGACTCTGGCTGTGTGCACCTGCGCCCCGACAGTCGGCGGTACACAGAGGCCTAACTCTATGACTGCCTGCTTAGGCCGCCCAGGAATGGCTTGCAGGCCATCGACCCCTGTGAGGACAGGCTGTACGGCAGGACCTGTGGGAACGGGGCCTGAGCGAAGGAGCGTGATTTACCATGTATCAGGGCATAAGCCCTTGCGGGCCCCTGGAAATGATGCAGCCAATGCATTGGTACGCGTGCGAGCCCTTCTGGGCTCTCTGGAACCAGCTGCGGTCGCCATCTGGCTACATGAGAAATTAGGCCACGCTGGTGCGCGAACCATGGGCCTGGTGCCCAACGCTGGGGCTTGCCTGTCACTAGAGCCAAAGCCCAGAAGCTGTGCGTGAGTGTTCGTGGTGCGCTGAACACCACCCGCAGCGGAGCCGGTTACTGCGGAAACCGGGGCAAATTCCCCAGGGAGCCCCACATTTACAGAACTGGCAGGTGGATTCCACTGGACCACTGCCTGAGGACCAAGGAGCGCGGTGTGTGTTAACTGCTGTTGACACCACTGCAGGCCTTGGCTTTGCCTTCCCTGTGGCCAGAGCAGATCAGCCTCACACCCTCCGGGCTCTGGAGTGGCTGGCAGCTGCCTATGGGAGGCCCCTTGTTATAGCCAGTGAGAGAGGAACTCATAGGCCACTTGGTCCAAGCCTGGGCACGGGACAATGACATCGATTGCAGTTCCATGTCCCTTATAGACCCCAAGCCGCAGGTATGATAGAGAGATGCTTCGGGCTCTGGAAAGAAAAGTTTCGAGCCCTAACACCGCACTGGGGGCACTGGAAAAGAAACCTGCCCACAGGCTGTTGAGCGAACAGCTGCGGAAAACAGGTAAAGCCCCCCTGGACAGAGTCACCAGGGGTACCACCCAAATATTACGGGTGTCACCTGGAAAGGAAACTGACTAAAGCCTCCCTGGGTGGAGGTGCCATGATTCACCTGCTCACCTGCTCCCACAGCGGCGGCTCCCGGGCGCAGACCAGTGGACACAGCCGTGGCAAGTGAAACCTGTACAGCCCTTGGACGGCTCTGCTAGGACCCTGGGGTCAAGGTTTGGAAAAGGGGCTCTCACTCACTCCCTGGTTAGGACGCTGGCCTCCAACAGTACGGGCTGGGGTACTGCTGCACGAAATCACCTAGCACATGCCTGCCTCCCGTATGACTTCACTAAGTCCAGGTAGGTAGTCCACTTACTCAGGTGCTGGGGAGATCTCCAGCATTCCCCCACACGGCAGGGCAGCCGCCATCAACCCACTGATCATGTCTGGTTACCGGCCTGGGGGTTCGTCTGCGGCTCATTCTGCCACCGCTGCCACAGCGAGGGACAGTGGCAATACTGGCCAGCTGTCCCATCTCAGTGGGGCTGAGCTCAGTATCGTCCACACCGTCATCCCAGAGGCGTAACAAGCAAGCTGGGACAGACTCCCCCAGCCGCTGCTTGCATTGCTTTGCCAAGTCCCGTAACTCCCTGGCGGAATACATCGTATAAGACATAATGCCAAGTCAACTTCGGAGTGTCCCACCAGCTCCCCTCCGGTGCTAAAGGTTCCTCTATCTCTGCCTTCTGTCGCACCAAGGGCCGGGCTTGTCGTATGGACCCGGCAGGGCTGTTAGCGAGGGAAGTTGCAGCTGAATCTGCCGGACCCCGAAGCACGTACTCAGCCGCTGCCAGGCGCGGCTGCAAGCCCTCCTCCTGGAGCAGCTGCTGCTTGATCCCTCCTGATGTCGGCTCCGCAAGCTCTCTTTACCTTGGGCATCTCACCATCGACATCTCCCCTGCAACCCCCAGTCTCTGACATACTTTCAAAACTAAGCAAACATTGCATTTCCCTTAACATAAGTGAAAATCAATACAAAGCAAAGGGAAACAGGAACAGCAGCCTAGGTATAGAGAGTGTTTTAGCTCTTAACTGACTCGTGATCGCTGACTGATAATCCATTCCCTTGCTCCTCTAATTACACCTATTTTAAACAGAAGCTCATTAATTCTGTATTAATATTGCCTTTCTAATGAAAAATAGATTAAGAATTGCCTTCCTAATTGCCTTAGACTGACTCCTCCTTTTAGTTATAACAATCTGTCCAAAGGTTCCTACTTAGGAGGCCTTCCTGGCTGCAAGAACTTTTAAGTGCCCGCCGGCAGCTTCCTTGTTGAAAAAAAAATCGTGTGACGACTGCAACACCACAGCTGCACACAATTAATCCCCAACCAGGCTGCTGCTGGGTGAATGACTCAGCAACCTTTCAAAGGGCCTGGCTAATCTTTATGCATAAACAACATATGTTACAACAAAGTTAATCCAACATGTAACATCAAGAAATTAGAGATTTATTCATGAGGGTGGGGGAGAAACTGCATAAACAAATACAGGAAGGAGGGAGGAGCACAGCACACTCGGCAGAGGGAAGGTCTGCCTGCTGCCTTGCCCGGGAAGAAACCTTCTGCCTCACCAAGGTCAGCCAAGTCCCTGAGACTCAGACCGGTATTGCCATGTGCCATCGAAATCTGCTCCTTGGGAGGTTATATTATTTTGAGAATAAAGGAGTTTGTTGTCAAATATCATTCAAAAAACTGTGGCCTCATCAGAACCAAACAGATTTGTTTTTCTGTTTTTTGTTTCTTTTTAACTTGCTGTAGGACTTCTCAGAACCTTTAGTAAGGTGAATGTGCACCGTGCATCTCCAGGAGAGCTGATAGCATTTCTCAAAACTTTCTCAACCAAAAGTCTTTTGTGGTCATCAGTACACAGTTTAGAAAGCAATAACTTAGATCATTAAATATTTTTCTTGGGGAAATAAATTTCCTGGGAAAGTGTATAATGCCCCCAAGACTTGGAAAACAATTGCAATAAAATACTCAGAATTATCCAACCTGGAGGGCAAACCTCAACTAAACACTTGGCTGACGTTTGACCCTTCCTTTCCATTACAAGGTTTTTGAATGTGACTGTCAGGCTCTCTACAGCCTGGTTCTTCCAAGTGTGGTCCATGAACCAGAGTATGGAGATCCCTGGGAGTTTGCCAGAAGAGTGTCATGCCCCAGCCAGACCTTCTGAATCAGAACCTGCGTTGGGACAAGCCCCCAGGGGTCTGCATGCACATTACAGTGTGGGGAGCTCTGCTCGCCAAGTGGTGCTGGCTCTCGCCATCAGCGTCAGGACCGCCTGCAGGGAGGGGACGGCAGGAGCCATGCCTAACATTTCGATGCAGCCTTTATGACACAGCTGTTTTGACACTGAGGTTGATAAGTCCTGAAAACAAGAAATTTATACATCTTTAATGTATAAAACAGACGTTCTCAGCTCACCTTGCTTATCGGCCATAGTCTGTCTTTGAAACTCACACGATCCCTCAGCCTCAGCTGGTCCTCCCAAAGAGATGGAATGAGGGATAAACACAGATGTTGGAGGGAGTAAGGGACATTCGTATGTACAAAAGTTGGTAAGAGTTGCAAGCCATATACTTTTTCTCTTTGGTTGTGACTGTTTTCATGCAGCTGCCGTGACCCACAGTCCCCCAAATGGGCTGAACCAGAATTCCCTGCCACACTGGACTCTATGCGTGGAACCACCAAGAACGGTTCTCTAAGCTCTGCAAGTAGAGGAATTCGAGTATGAGGAATAGTGCATTTGCCCTGTTGCAGTGGGCTGAAAGCTTGTGGGCACCGCATGGGTAAGAGAACAGGACTGAGCCTGTGTCGGATTAGTTGGCAAAGCTCTTATCTAGGATTAAGAGTTCAGTCAATGTTCATGAAACATTTTTCATCCATGTGAGCTAGCCAGGGAGCAAGCCAGCAGCCTTAATCTCATTAACACTGGGCTCTAATGAGCCTGTTCAACTAGTTGGAGGGAAGTAGATGACAGTAGGAACCAAAGAGGACACATGTAGCTAAACAAGCAGAGGGAGGATTTCCTTCTTTAAAAAAGAAGAAGAAGAAGAACGGTGCTACATGATACTAACAGAAACCAAAGTCCACGTTTCGTGTTGGCTGCTTCATCCAGCTGATCAGAGCACGTGGGAGGGGAGGGAGGAAGTATGCAAACGTTACTGTTTGAAGTGTGACCATGTAAAAGGGAGTTTTTCCAGATGCCTAACTGATTGGCACATTCTCAAACCTCTGTAGGTCATTGAAAGTCCTGGGTTAAATTTGTAGCCTTGCCAAGGAACTGCACACACAAAGCTTATTGCTGTTAATAATAGACTTGGAGCTCTTCCTGTATGGGACTCCGCGAAGTACTTAGAGAAACACCTGTGTGATGAGAAGAATTCCTATGTCTCTGGAGCAAGAAACGCACTGAGGACGAGAGGCATCAGACAGTCATCCCATCTCTCACTTGAACGCCCCTGATTTTCCACATCTCCATGGTTTGTGGTTGCCCTCTAAAGAAGGATTTTGCTCTGCCCCGTGAGTATAAATACCCTCTAGGAAATCCAGAGACCCAGCCAACTCATGTCAGGATAGCCACAATACAAAAGCAGCATCGTTTTTCAATAAGCCAAGGGACAAGTACCTTTGTAGAAGAACTTTCTGGAGAGTGCCTCTGTGCGTGTGTTTTCTCACCTAACCCTTTATTAACACTCACAGAAGTAACGAGGACAATCCTTGAGCTCTGTGTTTAATTTCTTTTTAGTGTCCCTTCCTTTTAGGGGGTCACCTGAGTCACTGAATACCCAGCCAGCAATTTAGATCGCAGTAATTTGTTTTACTATTGTTTGAGAAGTCGCAGGATACAAACTCTCTGAAGTGGTGACTACCATCAATGCAGTAGTTAGATTCAGAATGGTCATGAACTCTATCTAGACACTGGTGCAGATCAAGAAGTTCACAATTGTAAGACAGTGGGATTGGTGCCAAGATCCAGATTTACATAAAATGCTGGAGAGCACCGAGGTGTGTGCCTACTCTGGGGTAATCAAGGAAATCTTTTTAGAGATGGAAATGCTTTAGATTTAGGCTTAAAAATAATAATGCATCATCTAGGAAATCAAAGAGGAAAGGACATCTAGATCAAGGATAAAGCCTATGGGAAGACAAGAAGAAAAAAGCTTAGCTCAGTGTGCCTGCAGAAAAGGCTACGTGGGACAGATGGGAGGTGAGGTGAGAGAAGCAGGCATACCAGTGCAGGGCTTAAAGGCAAAGGGCCCTGTTAATCAAACTGAGGCGTTTGATCTCATCCTAGGGTTTCTGAAGGACTCAGAGCACTTGACATGGCCAGATTCACCTTTCAGACCTATCACTCCAGCAGTTTGGAGAGTGTATGGAAGGAGGTGAGATTGGAAACAAAGAGAGCCATTGCACTGGCCCAAAAGGCAGGGTAGTGAGTATGAACAGAGGAAAAGATGGGAGAAAGAGTGGGAATCCCTGGGAAGTTCTGCACTAAGTTCGGGATGAAATCAGCCCGTTCCTGGCCCATGCTCACCAGGGAATGGGCTCAGTGGAGTTAAGAAGACTGGAGAGAAATGCCAGCCTCAGGAACAGTGGCTCTAACTCAGATGGGCTCCATCCTGCAGAAAGCCTGCCTGTGATGTGCCATATCCCTGTCTCCTTGGGGAATCTCATGCTGGTTTTGGTGCCAAGTTTCCTACAATCCAGTCAAATATCAACAACCTGGTTTCTTCCGACCATCCTGTCTCTGCTGGATGAGGAATATCTCACTGTCCTGAGAACTCCCAGTGTTAGAGATTTCCCTTCAAAGGGTTTAGAATTTAATCCCCTGCCCTGTGCCCATAAAGCCCTTGAGGACTGGTCTTTCAAGCTAGTGATCCTAACCACACAAGCAAGCAGCTTTGGGGCAATGGCAGAACATCTGGTCATAGTACAGTTCTGTGAGCCAGTAGACACACGTGCTGTTCATCAGCAATGGGTTGTGATGTTCCCTGAAGAGCTGCATTTGACCCTGTTCCCTCCTCTGACCACCAGCAGCATGGTGATGTGCAGACAAGTATTCTAGGATCAGTGGAGTATTGTAAAAGAAACAAAAGACACAGTACCATTCTAGAAGAACTTATTATCTAGCTGGGAGAAGCAGAACATTCACATATGTACAAAACAACTTAAAAATACACTGACAGAGAAACATAATCAAAAGCATAAGTGGATGACACCACTTCCTGAATCGAATCACAGTCATAGGCGGTACACTGGGAACAGAGCAGAGAAAACCTCCCTTTCAAACTTCATCATCAATTTTTATTTATAGTTCACCTTGTTCTGGAAAGATTTGGGAAACATATCTAAGAATATGTTTACTGTTATAAAAATAGAAAACTAAAGCTGAGGAAAATAAGAGTACAAAGATGCTCAACATAAGTCGACCTGTGTGTTACAGCTATGCTTCAAATCTAGGTCTTCGTTTTCCCGGTGAAATGAAGGCAGGATTTACCATGTAGTTCCCACAATCAGATGTCAAGGTAACAATGAATTCTAAGATCTATTGCTTGAAGTATGGCCTTCGGACCAGCAGCATCAGCATCAATGAGAGGCCTGTTAGAAATAAAAAATCTCAAGCCAATCCCATACCTACTGAGTCAGAATCTGCATTTTAAGAACATTCCAGGCGATTCACGTGCACATGAAAGGCTGAGAAACGCTGTTTTAAAAGTTGGAATGTCATAGAAGAGATTCTGAATAATAAAACAGGCAATCGATACACAGGATTTTTACAACAAATGAGGTAACTAAATGTCTGTTTCTTACAGCAATTTTTGAAATGGCAGAGAATATAATGATAAAATTAAACTTAAGTGGAGTTCTTAAACATGACACCAAACACTGAATTCATAAAGAAAAATTTTGTAAACTGGACTTCATCAAAATTTAAAACTTTTGTTTTGAGAAAGATCCCACTACAAGAATGAAAAGACAAGTTACAGTCTGGGAGAAACTATTTATGTCCAACAAAGAACTAGTATCTAGAACAAATAAAGAATCAATACTCAACTGTTAAAAAATCAAATTAGGAAATAGGCAGGACTTCCGCTTAAGATGGTGGAGTGGGTAAATGCCATGCTTACCTTCTCCCATGTTTATCCAAAATACAACTAAACTACAGAACAATCATAATTGAGAACTGCCAGAAATCTAGCTAAACAGAACTCTCATAACTAAAGATATAAAGAAGAAGCCATGTTGAGACTGGTAAAAGTGGAAGAGACACAAATCGGGCTGGTCCCACACCCACTTGTGGCAGCTACAAATCAGGAGAAATGTCTTGGCTGCAGGGATTTCCCCTGAGGAGCAAGGGTCCCAGCCCCACACCGGGCTCCCAAGCTCAAGGTGTAGGTGTCCGGAAGAGAAGTCCTATAACTTCCGGCTGTGAAAACCAGCGGAGACTGTGGCTGAGATGGAGGATGCTAGAGTCCCAGGCATTCCTCTTAAAGGTCCACACACAGACTCACTTGCTGATAGAATCACTTGTTCTCAGGGAGGAACTGAATTGTCTGGCTTCAGGGTGAGGGCTGGAGCAGCAGCTTTCTCCCAGATAGAAGTGCTGTCAGAAACCATTGTTCCTTTGCTGAGCCCTCCCCTTGTAGGTGCAGGTAGACTCCATATCTGAGTCTCCACCAACCTGGCTAACAATGTTCACCCCACCCCACTCAACCTGCAGGCCCACCTAAGTCATTTCTAGTGGTTTTTCCATACAAATGGTATATCTGGGTTCATGCTGAGGACTTTCCTAAAAATTCTACGAGGCATGCCAAGGACAGCATCTGTACCTCTTGCTAAGTGGTCCTAAGCCTAGTAATAGTGGAAGCCAACCTTAGTTCACAGCTTAGCCTCTCCCAGACACCCCTAAGTTCAGCACAAGCAACCACCTGCAAATCACTTTGTAGTCCATGCCAGGTGGCCCCAGACAGAGCAAAGGCATCAGCTGATCTTGGTGTGCACCAGAGTCCCTCCCAAGGAACCCCAGAACCAGCACACCTGATGGCCAGCTTCAGACCATACCAGAGCACCACTCAACCACATCCACAAATGACATACCCAAAGGGTGGATTTGGCAGGCACCAGAGCCCCACTAAAGCAAATTCTGCTCCATGGGGTCAGCCCCTGAAAAACAACTCCTCTGCTATAGTCATGACCAGTCCTCACAGCCAATTAGCCTGAGAGTAAAATACCTCCCATGACATGCCAATAGCAATCAAGGCTCCACTACAAAAGGAGAGACACATCTGGAGGACCCAGCTCAGGTGTGCAAGAAAACTTTACTATTGGGCCACAGGACACCTACTACATAAGGCCACGCTACCAAGACCAAGAGATGTACCAAGACTGACAGGTATGGGAACACATAGAAACAAACACAGAGAGGCAGCCAAAATGATGAGACAAAGAAACATGTCCCAAATGAAAGAACAAGACAAAACTCCAGAAAAAGAACTAAACAAAACAGAGGCAAGAAATCTACTAGATTAGTGGTTCTCAACCTTCCTAATGCCACGACCCTTTAATACAGTTCCTCATGTTGTATGTGGGCGTATCTGCATGTGGGTGGACCCGCCTGGAGACAGAGAGAGGAGCGGTGTCTCGGTTCCTAAGACCATCGGAAATATGTGTTTTCTGATGGTCTTAGGCAACCCCTATGAAAGGGTCGTTAGACCCCCAAAGGGGTCACGACCCACAGGTTAAGAACCGCTGTACTAGATGAAGAATTCAAAACACTGGTTATAAGAATGTTCAATAATCTCAGTGAGAACTTCAATATAGAAACAGGGTACATAAAAAAAGATAGAAAATATAAAAAGGAACCAGTCATAAATGAAGGATACAATAACTGAAATGAAGACTACATTAGAGGGAATCAACAGTAGATTAGATGAAGCAGAGAACAGAATCAGTGATTTGGAGGACAAGGTAGATGAAAACACCCATCAGAACAGCAAAAAGCAAAAAGAATTTTTTAAAAAATGAGGCTAGTTTAAGTAGCCTCTGTGACAACATCAAACATACCAACATCCACATCATAGGGATATCAGAAGGAGAAGAGAGAGAGCAAGGGATGGAAAACTTCCCTAACCTGGTGAAGGAAACAAACATAGAAGTCCAGGAAACACAGAGTCCCAAATAAGATGAACCCAAAGAGGCACACACCAAGACACGTTAAAATTAAATGGCAAAGGTTCAAGACGAAGAGAGAATCTTAAAAGCAGCAAGAGAAAAGCAGTTAGTTACCTACAAGGGATCTCCCATAAGACTGTCAGCTGATTTCGCAAAAGAAACTTTGCAGGCCAGAAGGGAGTGACAAGAAATATTCAAAGTGATGAAAAGAAAGGACCTACAACCAAGAGTATTCTATCCTGCAAAGCCATCATTTAGAATTGAGGGACATATAAAGAGCTTCCCAGGTAAGAAAAAGCTAAAGGAGTTCATTACCAAAACAGTATAGGTATGTATGGTGTCAGATGGGTATTAGATTTATCAGGGTAATCACCTCATAAATTATATGAATGTCTAATCACTATGTTGTACACCAGAAACTAATACAATGTCGCATGTCAACTGTAAGTGAAAAATAAAAAAGTACTTTTAAAAAGAAAAAAATTTTAAATAGGCAAAAGTCACGAACAGACGTTTTAACAAAGAGGAGATACAGATGGCAGGTAAGCAATGAAAAGATGTTCAATCTCATAAACTGTTTAGAAAATGCACCTTAAAAAACCATGATGATATGTCACCACTCACTATTAGAACAGCTAAAATTAAAAACAGTGATAACACCCAGTGCTGGCAAGGATCTGGAGAAACTGAGTCTCTCACACATTGCTGGTGAGAACGTAAAATGGTACAACCACTATCGAAAATAATTTAGCAATTTCTTACCAAAGTAAACATGCATTTATCATAAAATCCAGCAATTGCATTCTTGGATATTTATCCCAGAGAAATAAAAACTTATGTTCTCACAAGAATTTGTATACAAACGTTCACAGCAGCTTTATTCATAGCCAAAGAATGGAAACAACACAAATGTCCTTCACTGGGTGAATGGTTGAACTCCAGCACCTTTGCACAGAGTAATCCTACTCAGCAATAAAAAGGAACTATTGATAGATGCAACAATTTAAATGGATCTCAAGGACATCATGCATGGTGAAAAAAGCCAACCTCAAAAAGTTACATACCATGCCCTGGCTGGTTTGGCTCAGCAGTTAGAGCGTTGGCCTGTGGACCAGAGAGTCCTGGGTTCGGTTCCTGCTAAGGGCACGTACTTCGGTTGCAGTTTGTCCCCGCCCCGGTTGGGGTCGTGTGGGTGGCAACCACTTGATGTGTCTCTCTCACGACGATGTTTCTCTCTCTCTCTCTTCATCCCTCTCTCCCTTCCGCTCTATCCGAAGATAAGTGCAAAAAAATGTCCTTGGGTGAGGATAAAAAAAAGTTACATACCATATGAGTCCATGTATATAGCCTTGTCCGAAGGGCAACACTGTAAAGAGGGAGAACAGATGTATGGTTTCCAAGAGACAGAGATCGGATGGAGGGTGACTATACAGGAATAGCAGGAAGCAGTTCCTTTGGCATGATAAAACAGTTTTATATCCTGATTATGGTGGTGGTGAGACAAAACTATACATGTTATCAATTTTATAGAAACCCCCCCTCGATACACACATACACACACACACACATGAGCCCATGTAAAATGGTATAGACTGCATAAGGTTTTTAGTTTAGGTAACATTACTAAACCAGTATTAATTTCCTGGTTTTGATATTGTATTACTGTCCTACAAGATGTCACCATTGATGCATTCATGGGACTCTCTAATACTTTTGCAACTTCTGTGAATGCATAACTATTTCACAATAAAAGAGTTAAAAAAAAAGAAAAGCTAAATTAGGCCAAAACCCAAGATAATGTGATTCAAGGCCCCTGATGTTTCAGGAAACCAGTTTTCCAGAAAACAAACACACACACACACCCTGATTCTTAGCTTTTGCCAATTTCCAAGGTGTAATACTCCCACTAATTACTAGGAGGCTAATTTCAAGCTGCCAATAGGTTAGCAACTAGCTTGCAAATTTCCTGAGTGGATAACCTCAGCTCTCACAGCCAGCAGAGCCAGCTCCCGCACACCATGGCCCTCAAGAGTCACTTTTGATTTCACCTTCATCAGAATCACCTGGAGGAACTTAATAAAAATTGATTTTCCTGAGTCCCAAGCCAGAACCACTGAGTCAGAACCCAGAGGGCTCACCAAGGGAGTGTGCATCCATAACAAATTCTTCGGATTGTCTTTTTTTTTAATCCTCATTCAAGGACATTTTTCCATTTATCCTCAGATAGAGTGGGAGGGAAAGAGAGAGAGAAACATCGATGTGAGAGAGACACATTGACTGCGCGTGCCTCCACTAGGGCAGGGGACGAACCACAAGCAAGGCACCTGCCCCTGATTGGAACGGAACCCGTGACTCTTCAGTCCTCGGGCCAAACCAGCCAGGGCCAGGTTATCTTATGCTCATTAAAAGTTGAGTACCACAGCCCAGCTGGTGTGGCTCAGCGGTTGAGCATCGACCCATGCACCAAGAGGTCGCTGGTTCGATTCCTGGTCAGGGCACATGCCCAGGTTGTGGGCTCGATCCCTAGTGGGGGGCATGCAGGAGGTGGCCAGTCGATGTTGTCTCTCATCAATGTTTCTATCTCTCTCTCCCTCTCACTTCCTCTCTCTCTAAAAATCAGTAAAGAAAAAAAAAATAACAAAAAAAAGTTGAGTACCACTAGAAAACGGTGAGCATAGCTCTCCCATGACCTGGCTACTGAAGCATCAAGCAGGGGACAGAGCAGAAAACGAAAGTCTATAAACAAAGGAAGGGACTAGTCCTGGCATTTAGCATGAGTTCTTTTCCACCAGCTAGTACCAGGAGGTCAAAGGCCGGCTAGTTTGTGGAAGTTCCTTGGCACAAATAAATATCATCACAGCTATATTTCATAACGGCTTCTGACTCGAACAAGGGTTCATGGCACTTTCTATTTAGTCTCCTAAGAAAAGCCAGGGTTCGATAAACTATTATTGATAAGAACATTGTTTAAAAAGTATCTGATATTTATTTTTAAACACTTGGTCTACTTCAGTGGGTCCCAGGTTTGAGCGCACACTGGAATCATTTGTGGGACTTCAGGGAAAACCACAGCCCAGTTCTCCCAGTGGAGGTTCTCATGCCATTGCTCTGGGGTGCAGCTAAGGCGCTAGGAGTTTGAAAAACTTCCCAGGTGATTCTAACGTGCAGGGGAATCACTGCTGAGTTCTAACGTCATTGGATTTGGTCAACTGCTATACATTGTTATTTAACATGGAAATTCTATTCTTTCTGACGAGGTAATACATTTCATAAATCAAAACAGTATTAAAAACACATAGTGAGAAGTCTTGCTCCATTTACCCCATTACCCCATTTCTACCCTTTTATACACAGCTATACACTTGCACAGGTATTTCCTTCCAGAATTTTTTTTTTTTTTACAGTGCAAAAGTTTTATATTTAGAATTAGCCAGCTGGACTCAGTGTAGATGATCCTAATTTCGTTGGCAACATCTCAGGCATCAGCGTCGGGAACCAGTCGAACATATGCCTTCTTCTCTCCATCAGGCCGGTCAGGGTGTGGACCTTGGCCACGTCAATGGCAGAGCTTCTTCACAGCCTCTTTGTCTGGTGCTTGCTGGCCTTGTCCCCCACAATGAACTCGGTATATTGTTCTCTTCTGTCTTCTTCCTGGCTGAGTCACCGTCGGGGGAACTTGTTTCTCCTGGGGTGCTCTTCGAGGATATTCGGGCTGCCTACGGAGCCGCGGTGTCTTCAGCTGTGGAAAGATGGGAGACGTGCGGATCTTTTGTGTGTGGGTCTGTGGACGCCCTTCAGCACCGCTTTCTTTGCCTTCAAAGCCTCGGCTTTGGCTTTGGGAGAGGCACGGGCTTCCTTCTTTGCTTTCAGCGCCATCTTCGTGAAAAGGTCCTTCCAGAATTTCTTTCTACAAATTCTATATATGCAAATATATGTGTCTGTAATATATTCATATTTGCATAAATAAATTCCAAAGAGACAAAACGAGGCTTCAAAATACATATAGATATATATTACCTATATATAATATAGATGTATCTTTACAGTCTTATATTGTCTCCTTGGAATATTTTAAAACAATTAACTGGGCAATGTGATTATATTTTCTCTTGCATGAATTTAGTCCACCCAGTCATAGCCAGGCACTGGTTTTTACTCAGTCACAGTGATACAGTTTGCAGTCATAGAGCAAAGAAGAGGAGCCTGGAGCTCCAGTAGCAAAGGTCATAATAGTGTGTGACTGTGTGTGTGTGTGTGTGTGTGTGTGTGTGTGTGTGGTTTGGTTACCCTAGGTCCTGAATAAACTGATAATGTTAGGTTTCCGAGCTTGATAACCAGAGGAGTCAAGTCTGCAGCCGTTCATTCATTAGCACAGACACTTAGATAATGCCGACCACGCTTCGGGGTCCTACCTAAGACAGCCCATTCACTTTATCCACCTCTTTCCAACATCTCTCAGTGACAGATGGAAAAAATGTCCCGAGTCAAAATCTGTTCTTCCTGAATCCTAAGCAAGAGATATTGGAGGTCACCAGTTGGACCAATTGTCACCTAACAAGTTTTATAAAGTCCACGTGGTGGTCTTTTTTCTCAGCTTGAAGCCAACGAGCATTTTTGAAGTTGAGACTTTTCCTATAAAAATACAGTTTTCGGGCCTCAACTTGCATTAGGGAGCTCACGTGCCCTCGGACAGCAGCCCAATGGGCGTGGGTATGGCCCTGCCCTCTACCCAGGATCTCTAGGGCCTCCCCCATTCGTGCAGTGCAACACCTGGCCCAATACGCTCATTTCTGTTACCCGCCTGGCTCCCCTGCCGGCCTGCGCTTCCTCCATTCTCCATGGGAAGTTTTGCTGCAAATACATCTTTACTCTGTCGTGTGAAAGCCAGCGGGCCAAGAAGTACCAGGCATAGGACACTTTTCCCAGTTCTGCCTCTTTTCAAAGTCTTGCCCACATCAACATTGACCCCAGCAGCCTGTTCTGGGTTCCTCCATGTTTACAGCACCCCAAGGGGCGAACCCCAGTGGTAGTGACAAACTTCAATAGCTGGAGCAGTTTTTAAAATTCACTTTGAGGATGCTTACGCGTGCCACTCTGGAGCTGATTTAATGCCAGGCCTTGGCATCTAACGGCCCTTTGTGATTAATACCAGTCATTTGCTTAAAGTTAACAGCCCTGGAGTGACAGCCGTAGATAAATTAACAACATTAGAAAAACACTAAAGCAAGCATTTATAGAGTGGGTCATTGAAGAATATGATAGTAATATAGATCGGCTGGGCTTATGATATGCTATTAATAAATGTTATATGTTGAAGTCATTTTTACCCAGTATTTTTTAATTATCCTAAAGTTGTCCATA